>OY979662.1:2500-1202500 GCA_963855955.1 Luperina nickerlii | reverse complement strand
AAAGTCTGTCATACTTTGTATGGTTGTATAGGTCTTTGAGTTTGTATTTGGTCATGTTAATATTATGTATTCCAACGGTATGCGGTATTTTTTGAAAATCAGTGGTAGTTACTCATTACGCTGCTACATGGGTGACCTTTCTACGGACTAATGAAAAAAAAATAGCAGTCAACAGCGTGAGACAACCAATTTATTATATACCTACTAAACTTATCATATACCTACTAAATTTTTTATATACCTACTAAACTTATCACATACCTACTAAACTTTTTTTATACCTACTAAATTTAAATTAAAACATCCCCCATTGTTGTATGAATTTGTATTTTTTTAAATCCGTTGTGCATCTATTAGGAACTGCCAATTGCAACATCTTGAGGCTTTTATTTTTATATAGATAGGGTAAAAATACCCACTTTAATTTCGAAAACGATGTATTTATAATCGATGTAAATCGATGCCTATAATAAGTGCTTAAAACGTAAAAAATAAAAGTCCATACTTAGTAATTTACACCACTCTAATATACACACATCAACATAATTTCTTTTTAGTTTCCATAAAAAGTTTATAAACAGATTGAAACCTCTTTTAAAGCTCCTTCAAACAGGCGCGACACCACACGCGACCGCGACACAAAGGCACCGCAAGTCGCGTATCGAGCGGTGCCTTTGTGTCACGCGCGATTATATCGCGTGTCGCGCCTGTTTGTAGGACCCTTTATTCTATTTCCAAAATTTAAAAACGTAAATAAAAAACCAAAAGAAAAACAAAATACGGCGATAAAATTGTTAGTAATTCAATACGTTAAGGAAAATTAAAATTGTTTTATTAAATTAATTAATGAAAAGGGATTAGATGGTTTTTCTTTTTAATTTAACGTGCCGTGTGAGCTTTAAGAGTCATGTCACGTCGTCATTTGAGTCGAGATAAAATATTACGAGTCGTGGGCATTTTAGAAAATGGTGCTATTCAACGCGTCGTTGCTGAGGCTCTACATCAAGGTTGTGGTCACGTTTTCGCAGTACTGGTGATGTGGCTGAACGGCACACAGGTAGATATCGTGTTAGTACGCAGAGACAGAATCGATTTCTCCAAATGACCGCCAGAAGACAACCCAATATCACAGCGATGCAACTAGTACAAAGGCTCCAGGAGGACCACTAGCAGCTGGTAAGAGACCAAACCGTGCGAAGGAGATTGCGTACAGTTGGTCTTCATGCTCGAAGACCGCTACGTGTTCCAGCATTGCGACGTGGCAATCACGCTCGGCGGCTTTCGTGGGCTCGGGAGCATTTACCATGGAGTGACGAACAATGGTCTTTGGTGCTGTTCACCGATGAGTACCGGTTTGGGTTTCATCCGGATTCACGAAGAACACGCGTTTGGAGAGCTCCAGGGAGAGTTAGCCGTCTACGGCACCTTCAGGAGGTCCACTCATACCAAGGCGGGACAATCATGGTGTGGGCAGGAATTCGTCTTGGCGGACGAACCCAGCTCGTTTGGATCCAAGGCAGCATGACTGCACAAAAATAACACGAGGAGGTAGTGGAACATGTTATTGTCCTACACAGAAACCAAATGGGCCAGGAATTTCTACTCATGCACGATAATGCTCCTTCCCATACGGCGCGGCTGGTGTCGGCCACTCTCCGAGACCACGATATTCAAGTTTTGGATTGGCATGCACAGTCGCCCGACTTAAATTCTATCGAGCATGCCTGGGACATGTTACAGCGAAAAGCTTTGAGAGATTTCCCGCCAAATTTGACGACGGAACAACAACTTTACGGACACTTGCAAAGAAAATGGGACCTCACATCGCAGCAAGACATTGATAATTTTAATTTTATAATAATAATTTATAATAATTTATTAATGCTTAATTTTAAGAATGAACAATCAATGTCGATGTGTAATTAATGTAAGAGGTGGCAACACTGATTATTATTAAATAGATTTTAAAAGATTTTTCAATTTTAATTAAAATTAATAGTTTTATAAGAAGAAATGAAGTTTTTTTAACATACTAATTTTCTACGGCGATTAAAAAATTAACATTTTTTTTAAACAAAAAAATCACGAAATGTTTTATTTTTTATTAAAGATCTTAAAATAACCTATCATTAGCATTTGGCTAGCTCGGCCGTTTCGCTACCGTCACAAGCACGTCACGTCCGTCGGAAGTGAAAAAATGTATTCACTGTTCCTTACTTTTCTGTTATACGAGTACAATAGTTCTTATAGCAACGAAACGGCCACGCCTCATATTTTGACTAAGGTGTAGAGTTTGTGAAGTTGTAGAACTTGTAGAGTTAGGGCGTGTAGAGTTATAATTTTGGCTCTACATGAGATCTGATAATAACTTTTTGACAGTGCGAGCCATATGGTCTCGTCTTGGCAACATTTTACTTAAAAATGTTTTTGGTGGGATTACATTTACAGATTTGGTTGAATTAATTTCTACAGAACATTTCTATGGAAAAATACACGAAATCCTCTGATCCCAGCACGCGTTTTTGTAGATTTTCTACTTCATATGAGTACATTAAAAAACTATAAAATATTGTAAACACATTATCCATGGTAATAAATAAGTAGATTTTTACTGTGTAAATAAACTACATAGTTTAGTTAATATCAACATAATACTATAAATATAACTATCCCTTTTGGGATTATAGCTCGAAGCAGTCTTAAAAAAAAATACCCGACTTCGTATGAAGAAAATAAGCCTATAAGCCTGTTATATGACTGTGGGTGTATGGGCGTTCGACCGTAGCTTAAAAGCTATGATCCGATTTTGAGATATTAACCTAAAAGAGTGTAAGTTATTTTTATGTTGAAATTTATCTGATCTGATACTTACATCAGCAGGTTCTAGTAGATGTCACTAAAGTGAGTAAATCATACGGGGAGGTCATTTTGAAACAATACTCATCATCATTTGATTAGTCTTTTCCAAAATATTTTGGTGTCGGCTTACCAGACGCAGCTACTGAGTACCAGTATTTGACATGAAGCGACTGACTAGCGGACTTCCAGAACCCAGGTAGTGGGTTATACGATACTTCTTGGTAAGACTGGTGGTCAAACTTTCGGTTTCTGAAGAAACGCAACGACTATCAAAGATCAACGAATGACAGCCGGGACCAATGGCTTAACATGCTTTTCGAGAACGGGGGGAAGTCGGTATGTAAAGATGGTTACCCATCCGCGGACCAACTGCGGCAAGCGTAGCTTAACCTGACCGATCGATTCGTGCGGCTGTTAATACTTAGCCACGAGCCCCCTTTGAAATAATACTATTTAGAGTAAAATATCTACAAAAGTATGACCTGTGCAGTTTGCACGTGTCGGTACAGTGGAGGTTCAAGTTTAATTGACACTTTAACAATTGTGAGAACACATCACGATGCAAACGCAACATTGTTCACTCGCTGTTGTCATATGAATTTGAGGTTGTTTATTTGTATTATGGTGTTCAAAATACAGTTATATTTTTCATTGGATAGTTTTTTGCGAGTCGTGGGTAAGGCGGATCACAAGTCAAGGACGTAATAGGTAAGACTAACCTCGGTAGCAATGCCCCATCCTCCAATAATATTGGGCCCTCATCTTAGCTGGTAGTCGTTCTTTCAGCGCCAGTTTCAGGTCTTCAAGAGCAGCTTTAGGTCTCTCGCAGCGCAGCAGGATCTCCGAACGAAGCCATAGGGCTAGGGCGAGGGAGATACCGCCTTCAGTTATGACGTCATCTCCACCTGGAACAAATAGACAGAACCATAGCATAAGCATAATCATTTTATGATGATCCCACTGCTGGGACACAGGCCTCCTCTCTGTGAGAGGGAGTGGGCCGTAATCTACCGCGCGGGCCAAATTGTGATGAAATTTCTATGGGAATAATGTGAAAGTATATATCCTTATAAATAACGAAGTTCTGAGGTAACAAACATAAAAAAATAATAATCAACCGAATTGATAACCTCCTCCTTTTTTTGAAGTCGGATAAAAATGTGTCAGCTCAACAAGTTAAATAACGCAATGAATGTTGTTGAGCTGTCAGAATGAAACTGATAGTCTGTTACGCAACTCCCCGCTGTTTTCCTTACACTTTCTGCTCCGTCTCAAATAGTATATTTCATTACAAGTGCGGAAAGGTTGTCATTGCAAAGAGTTCCGACAAATGTCTACCCGAGCCGAGGCGCAGCCGAAGGCGAGGGTTGACAGTCGGAACAAGTTGCAATGACGGTTTCGCACGTGTACTGAATGACTATTTTTAATACAGTTGCGAAAACATGATATTTCTTATAAAAGTTATAATTCACATATACATTGAAATTGGTACAGCCGGTCGATTCTGTAAAATTCTCACCGTGAAAACTTAGGTGAAGTGAGTTTGTTTTTGCTAGGAATTGACACTATTGACAGCTCACTCCATGCACGCTCACTTCACCTAAGTGTTCACGGTGAGATGGTTACAGAATCGCACTGCAGTTTTTTATACTAACTGGGGAAGTTTTAGGTTGCATACTGTTTGAGACAAACTATTGTTAATTTCGTATGATTGTTCATGTATTGTCATAAAATGGCGTTTGCTAGTTGATGGAGTTGAATCTGATGAATTATCATTATCAACGAAGGTAGATGGACGAACGTTCTCTTCAACATGTGAAGGAGACGGACTAGACCTTAAATTAATGTTTTTTTTTTGTGTGATTTTTTTCCCAGTTTCTAGTTTGTTGTTTAATGAATCACCAATATAGCTTTCTGCAACTTTGTCTGACTTCCAACTTCCTAGTCGCTTTAAGGACGTCAAACTGGCTCCTGAATCTGCCAATAATGTAGCAGAGGTCCTCCTGAAGCTGTGCCCAGTACCTATAATACTCAGCATCCGGCAGATCAAGAAACGTAGCTATTTCTTTTGGCATATTACCATATTTATTTATCCCGATTGCTTGAGCTGTACACTTCCCTTTTTGGTAAATTTGAAAAAAACGGTCGGTTTTTCCTTTTTGGGACCGCTGATTCATATATTTTTGCACTATTCTAAGAAAATCTCCTTCAACAACAAAGCTTCTCGGTATCTTATTTTTTTTGTTCGGAATCTTGATTAGTAGCGTTTCTCCATGGGCTTCAATATCTTTTAAAGTAATATTGGCTAACTCCTCTCTGCGGCAAGCTCCAATAACGCCAAAAATCAGAGCAACCTACAAAAAAAGGGTTTTGATTAATATTTTTCTAAATAATGTATTGACTGTATTTTGCGATTTCGTAAACTGAATACCTACTAAAGAAAAATATAAGTACTTATTAATAAATTACCTTTGTGGCTAAATAACGATCATCGGGAGCTTCGTTCAAAAACCTTTCCACTTCATTCGATGTTAATATTTTCGACTTTTTAATTGTAAAACCGTCTGATTGTCGTTTTTAGAAAGCATTTAATTTTGGGTATTCACTTATATCCATGTTGTTCCTTATTTTCAGCATATTTTTTATCATCGAAAACCTCGACCATAACGTAGAAGATTTTAATTTTGCTGAGAGTTCGGAGTAGTATGCCAAAATAACATTTTCTGAAAAACTACATGCTTTTTTCTCTTCTCTCCACGCAATAAATTCGTCGTACCTATGTAGATATGTAGCGACTTTTTGACTTTTCCGGTAAAATGTTCTCCGAAGCATTTTATGCAATTATACTGAGTTCCGGTGATGTTAATAAAAAAAAACTAGGGTCGAAATTACTCATTTTGTGCAACAAACAACTAAAACTCGCAAAGATAATTTCTGAAAAATGGCGCCAACCGTAGAATATAAGCAGAGATTTTTTTGTCTTCACCTATTCTGGTAGGTAAAGGGAACTATGCCCATACAGTCAAGTCTTCAGTAGATTTTTTTTATTGATATGAAATGAAAATTAAGTTTAATGAGATGAAATGAAATGAAACCTAACCTAACCTAACTCATTCAATCAAATCATTAAATCTGACATTGAAACAAATTAGTAAGCTACTAATTTGTTTTAGAAATATAAGTATTTCATGAATCATAAAAACTTCTATGAATTTTTTTTAGTAAAAACTTCATGGTTTTCTTTTTAATAGACATTATTTTGACAGTTGGGAAAGAGAACGCACGAGTTCGGGAAAGGTAAAAAAAAGCACGAGTATGTAATAGCCCACATCCCGAACGCTATACGTCCCTGCAATACGCCACTTTTTGAGCAACTGTATTAAAAAACCCATTCTGTATTTTTGTAGCAAGCGTCTCAAAGGCGTAGGTTATCCTTCTTATTATTTTATAATCTCATCTTTATCAACAATGAACTAATCAAGAACCGCCAGGCAATATGCCTGGATTTTAAAGTAACTAAGTAGTATAGAATAAGTACAAATAACATTGTCCCATTATTCAGCTGATCTGTTTAACACGCCGCTCAGAGCGCCTCTGAGGCAGAGCCTCTTCGTGTCCTAATTACTAAACTCCCGAGTGACTATAACGTAACACTATTCTGGTGAGAGTTTTTCAAATTATTTTTGTAAGTCTCTGATTGGCTGAGCTGCTGAGTGACGGTTTGGATTCTAAATTCAGGAAAAGCTATGTTGAAGTTTGGCGCGCTTTTCCCAGTCTGCTCCGACTTTCGATATCTCAGTGCACTCGTGCGAATCGATAGCGAAGTAGATCAGACGGTTAAGCACAGACTTAACACTATATAGATAAAATGGGGGGAAATGTCACGGGAACAATCTGCGACTTCCGCATTCCCCTTAAACTTAAGGGAAATTTAATATAATAATGAAAGGCAATTGAGATGAAAATACTAATACTAAAATACTAATATTGTTCTATCCATTCGGGTAACACCCGAATGGAAAGAACAATAAATGAGCAGGTATATAAGAGGGAGTCTGAAAGCGGCACCGGTAATTGAAAAGTTGTGCGGAAATCGGTTGCATGGGCATGTGATGCGGAGAAATGAGGAAAACGTCGTGAGAAAAGTTTTGAGTATGACTGTCGATGGCTATAAGAGTATGGGAGGACTAAAGAAACGATGGATAGACTGTGTGAAAGATGATTTGGCGAGAAAGAGAGTGACTACCGAGATGACGACTCAAAGTTCTCTTTGAGTCGTCATTAAAAGATTGAAGATTGAAAAAGATATGCTGCGCCGACACCAAATAAAGAATAGTTCCCGTTATTTCGAGTCCCTTTACGAATTGGGATAAGGGAAAGAAAATGATAGTGAAGTTTGGAATGTATAGAGTTACAAACTCAAACTCAAAACATTTATTTCATAGACCCAGTTACAGGCACTTTTGAATTGTCCAAGGAGTCGGTCAGCAAGTCATAAAGTTGAAACTAGTTGCCAATTCCTGTGTGCTCAGTAAATACACATTTTCGGGTATACCTACCTACATGGAAATGCAGGAATAACAGTGATTGTGGCACACATCTACCTAAAGTATAATTTTATTTGGAGGCGCACGTTCATAAGAGTAGGTATGTAAACAGACCAATTATCATAGTATAGCATAGTACGACATAGTATCATAGTATAACATAGTATATTTTGACGGCACGGTTGGCGCAGTGGTTAAGCGATTGACTGCTGCGCTGCGTGTCGCGGGTTCGATTCCCGCACGGAAAAAATATTTGTATGACCTACAAGTAGTTGTTCCGGGTCTGGCTGTTTGTGTATGTGAGTTTAAATGTGTGTAAACGCACCCACAATACAGGAGAAATTTCTAGTGTGGGGCAAAGTTTTTAAAAAAAAAGTATCATATTATGGTAATATAATGGTAAAATGACACTGAGCCACAAAGAAAGTGGGCGGCATCAAATCCTCAATACATCCAAAAGATTGGAGCTAGGCTTTATGAAAAAAAAAGACTTTATTATAGACAATTTTATAGTGCCTAAATCAATCTCATAAAGTTTTAGATTATGAAGTTTATTATGAATAAGAGTAGGTTAAGTAAAAATGACCATTTTCACTAGATTTCGAAAAATGTACTACGGTATCATAGATGCAATGCAATTTTGACATATTTTAGTATTTTATATTGTCACCACGAGCTGTTAATACAGCTGTTATACGGTTTGGCATGCTTTCCACCAGATCTCTGAGCCGACGCCGAGGAATATTCTCCCATTCCTATATCAGTGTTTTTTCAGTTCACGAAGCGTGATTGGAGAGGAATTTCGTTGGTGTACACGTCGTCCCAGATCGTCCCAGGCTTGCTAGATCTAGTTCAAATCTGGGCTGCGTACTGGCCACTCCATGCGTGTGGTAGCGACATCTCCAAGGTAGACAAACAATATCTGAGCTGAATAGGGTTGACCGTTATCTTGAATAAAGATGGCGTTCTCGCTCATGTTTACTTAAAAAACTTTTTTTTAAAGTTATTTTTCACTTTGTAGTGTTTTTTTTTGGAAGGCGGTTGTCTTTTTTTGTAAAAATGTTTTTATTTTTCACTTTTTAGTTATACCTACCTACCCCAAACAAATTCATATAACTTACTGAATATCAGTGACAGGAAGCTATTGAACACCTAACCCTTTAAAGGGCACAGACGTGATGTTATGTTGTGTGGTTGCGTAAACAATGCATATATGCTATAGCAGCAATCGCGGTTGATTAGCTGGTATTTATTAAAGAGTTCCGTTCTATCTCCGAAACTCATCATCAGATCTTTACGAAATTGAAATGGGACCATTTCGGAATAAACCTCTTTCGACAAAAAAAAAATTGCAAAGCCGTCTATATATGAGGGAGTTATGCCCGAATATACAAAAAATATATATAAACATCCGAATTGAGAACCTCCTCCTTTTTTGAAGTCGGTTAAAAATAGTCTGTATCAAGAATAGGGCCGCGACTTGTTACAGCGGGGGCTTTGGTTTCCACGCCGTCGCCTCACCAAGACACCTTATTAAAAAAAAACTTGCTTCATTAGTCTCTGCACGTTTTTCAGCTTCACAATTAAAATGCAAAAGCTAGACAGTTTTTATGTACATACTTATGGGAAAAACCTGTCTTTCTTTGAAATAGGAATTATCAACAGCGTTCTTACTCATTTGCTCAATCATGAAGTTCTAGACACAAATTCTTTAGTTGATACAGACTGATTCAATTCTCAAGAACCCAGAAGATATATTCAAAACATACAAAATAACAACAAACAATTACGTAAGTACTACTTGGACTGCGTTGTTTTTCCCAAAAACTTTGAACTTCCTTCAAAGTTCTTGAGCCCTTCAATATTGAAGGAGAGGTAAACATTTTGATTTATTTAACGGAAACTTGAGTGTTTCTATTCGGATGGCCGAGCAAGGAAATCAATCAAATTAACTTTTTGTTTCTCTTTCTTATAAATACAAATCCCGAGGCTTGTGGACGGCGTTGCCAGTACCTATTGATAATGTCTTACTTTTTAACCGACTTCAAAAAAGGAGGACGTCCACAATTCGGATGTTTATATATGTATATATTTTTTATGTATGTTCGGGCTTAACTCCCTCATATATATACAGATTTGCAATTTTTTTTGTCGAAAGATTTTTATTCCGAAATGTTCCCATTTAAATTTCGTAAAGATCTGATGAAGAGTTTCGGAGACAGACAACGAAACTCTTCAATAAATGCCAGCAAATCAACCGCGATTGCTGCTATAGCTTATGTATGCATTGCTTACGCAATCACACTACATAACATCACGCCTGTACCCTTTAAAGGGGTAGGCTGTTCAATAGCTTCGTGTCACTAATATTCACATAGAAAGTAGTGTTATATGGATTTGTTTGGGGTAGGTAGGTACAAAAAAAAATTAAAGAATATATTTTTTTTATAAAACAAAAACAACCGACCGACCGACCGACCGACCGACCGACCGACCGACCGACCGACCGACTTACAAAAATATAGGTTACGATAATGCATCTCCTCCTAATAAATCTGTGAGAAAAAACATTTTTACAAAAAAAAACAACCGACTTCCAAAGAAAACTACAAAGTGAAAAATAACTTTAATTTCGAAAGTCGGTGTCAGAAAACGAAAATACAGAACCAACGACACCGACTTCCGAAATTAGTTATTTTTCACTTTGTAGTTTTTTTTTGGAAGTCGGTTGTTTTTTTTTTGTAAAAATGTTTTTTCTCACAGATTTATTTGGAGGAGATGCATTATCGTAACCTATATTTTTGTTCTCTAATCTTAATTAGCCGAAATCTTCATGTTTACCACCATACTTGTATCATCATGTTATCATCTTAAAGGCGAATCTTTTTCCACACATTTCATCTCTGTAGAAACAATTCGGTATATCGCTGCTATCAGAAATATAGCGTCATAATGTAAGATAAAACAAGTTTTCGTGGCCCAAGTGTACAGAGTAGGCACTGACATGCGGGTAAACACCACGTTTCAGGTTTAAAACTTAACATGTTTGAAGCTCAGGTTAAACTTCCATTACTTCGAAATATTTCAATTCCTATTAGAAATATAAAATAATAAAAATACCAAATATCTAACTGTCAGCTTGGACAGCATATTTTATTCCAGTGATAAATACTTTTGAATGGTACCTACTAAAATGAAATGCTCTGTTTCAAACTCAAAGTCAAATAATTTATTTCAAATACGCACTTTAAAGGCACTTTTGAACGTTAAAAATTACAGTAAAATTGAATTGATTCTAGTCGCCCCTTCCAAAAGGTAGTGTTCGTATGGAGGAGAATGGGCAAGAAACTCTAAAACATTTTAATAGAGTAACGGTGGAGTTTCTTAACTCCACCGTTACTCTATTAAAATGTTTTACAAGGTTTTGTATACATAATATAATTATAATGAAGACGATGCACCTAGAATAAAATTAGTCTACCACAAAAGGTAAAAAGAATTAAAAATGAAGCAATGACAGGTAAATCAATTATGTGATAGATACATGGTGCTCACATATTTACAAATTATTTACAAATATTGTAAAAGTAGATGATTTTCCAACAATTTTAACAAGTGTGTGAGTTACTGTAGTCACAGATTGTAAAAATCAACGTCATATAATTTTCAAAAATATGAATTAAATTAGCAACCAGTTTGATTCTGTCTAGACTCTATATTGTCCTATGGAGCAGGACCAGCATGTTTCCAAGCATTCTAATCTTGATTATAATCCTCTAATTTGTAATATCCCTGTTTACATAGTGTACTTTTAATATGAGTTTTAAATTTTCTTTCATTTAATTGCAATATGTCATAAGGTATTTTGTTGTAACATAAAATATGTATATACTTTAGATAATCTGAAAAAAGGTTGATCGAATTAAAAATGTTCTTAATTTTTTTAATTTATCGGTAAAAATGTTCTTTATCAGTAGTGCAACGCCCTTTGGTGAAACCATATTGGTGTTCATGAAAGATGGAATTTTTATTAAAGTGACGTAACATTTAATTGAGCATCTACTTTTCAAACACCTTACTGAGAACTGGCAGAATTGACACAGGTCTATAATTGTTGGGTTCTTTACTATCACCGGATTTGAACAATGGTACTACTTTACTATGTTTCATAAGATCCGGAAAGACTCCTTGGTCAACACTGGTATTAAATATGAAAGCTAAATAGGGCGCAATGGTGTCGATGAAAAATCTACATACTTTTACAGACATTCCCCAGAGATCTTCTGTTTTTTTAATGTTAAGTTCTTTAAAAGCTTTTATAACAGCCTGGGGGGTTTGTATGCTGAAACCTAAACTCCAAACTCTTTACATTTTTTTAAAGTAAGGCAGCAGAAAGCGTGGGGCATGAATTTAAAGCTTCAGTAGTTTTAAGGGGAATATTAGCAAAAAGGATTTTAAATTCCTGAGCAACATATTTCTACATCTGAGTTGATGAGGCCATGTGCAGTCTTTAAATTAAATTCAGTATTACGCTTTTTTTTCCTACCTGTGTCATTATTTATTATTTGCCAGGTAGTTTTTATTTTATCATCAGCCGATTTTATTCTATTGCTAATATAAAGAGCTTTAGCTATTTGTCACACATTTTTAAAAGTTTTTGAATATTTTGCATCATACTAATGAAAGTTAGTATTATTCATATGTTGCTTTAAGCTATAGAGTTCAAAAAGTTTTTCCCTGCTTTTACCAATACCTGGAGTCGCGCAGTCACTAAATGAAAACTTTGTGTAAATACTTTTAGTTTTCAGTGGAAAATAATTGTCATTATTTTTCATACTCATTTTGCATAACTCGGGACCATGCGGTCCCGGTCCTTTGGAACGTGTACGAGGGGCCGAAGCCTACTCGCAGAAGCCCCTTACGAAATTTTAATGAAATGTGGCACCAACCGACGAATATCGCTGTATGCACTATGCGAGTGCACCCAAGGAAAACCGCCGGTTGGAGTAGGATTATTGCAGGATATGGAAAAATAAAAAGTTGGACTATGTGTGGCTAAAGTGGACTGGTTACCAAGAACTATGTAAGAACTATGACCCCTGCCTGATCAATGTTTTATATATACACGGATAAAATAGCAGGGTGTGACTTGCACACTCAATAATGGGTCCTTGGAAACGGCCGCTAGCACATAGTGACGTAGCGACAAGGGGGCAACGTTTCCTGAGGTGCTTATGAGGAGTGGAGAGGTATTCCATGGCTATCAAGACAATCCCGGAAGTACGGTCAAGATCTCTACCAGCATCGTACTGGAATACTTCCTTCCTCCGAGCACATTTACTCTTGCGAATCTCCATTGTGTTTTTGTAATTTTTTTTCAAACTCAATCTCAAAGCATTTATTTCAATTAAACCATTTACAGGCACTTTTGAATTGTCAAGAAGTCGGTCAGTCAGAAAATATGACGCTAGTTGCCCATTCCAAAGCGTAGGTACCTATGGAGAAGAACGGGCAAGAAACTCCATGGACACTCTTTTTAAATTATATTTTACAAAAATATTAGTTACATCATTACTTTTGATTTTAAAATTATATAATGTGAGAACGATGTAAAAATTAAGAAAGACGTACGCGTTAAAAGCGTCCAGAGTACAACAAATAGTACTTAACAAACATCAATCAAAAAATAAAAATAAGCCGAGGCAGCTAAGTGATGACCAGCCCCAAATGACGGCGCCCGTTCACGAATATGACGCATAAATCAGCACCATTCAGCTCAACCATTTTGAAGGGAGCTAAATGATCCAACACACACGCCACCGTCAGCGAGACATTTGAGTGAGCATGACATACTATCAGCTGCCAGGGCACATTAGTCAATGAAAGACATATTATTACCCGGTAAATGGTAGCTATAGGGTACATAGAACTCACATCTGTGCTATGCAATTATACAATACAAAGGAAATTTATTTTATACAATGTAAAGATAGTCTTACAATCTTCAGCAGCTCCAACAGTATTTTCATGTATTAATTAATTAGTTGTAGTTGTGGAGCAGGACCAGCATTGAGCCAGGCATTTTTATCAGCGATGTAATCCCCTAACTTATAATATGCCTGACTGCATAGTGTGCGTTTTCTACAACACTTGAATTTTGTCTTTTTCAGTTGAAGAATGTGGGGAGGTATTTTATTATAACATTTTAAATAGTACTCCATAAAAGATGAATCTACTTTAGCCAGTCGGAAACCTGGTTGAACAAACAGGTCCCTATTTCTAGTACTATAATTATGTCTTTCACCTCTTTTACTAAAAATATGTAAATTTTTCCTTACATACATGATGTTTTCATAGATATATTGACAAGGCACCATCATGATGTTAATTTCCTTAAACAGTTCCCTTAGAGAATCGCGTCTGCGGAGATTATACCTATATATGGCTCTGATGGCCCGTTCCTAAAGTAAAATACCGTAAGACATGATACTATGAAAGTAACTAAAATAGACTAGTCTCGCAGTATCTACATCAGTAAATTGACGGATTTTTCCGACAGCATAAGCTGCTGGACTTAGCCGTCCTGCAAGAGATGTTAAATGAGGACCCCATTGAGTCGAGCGTGATCCCTAGGAAAACAGTTTTATCGACGAATTTTAGTTTCTCTTGATTCAATATTATCTCACAATCACTACCCTTGACATTCGGTAAAGAAAATCTTATGCACTTAGTTATTTTTTCCATTTAATACTATATTATTAGCAGTGGACCAATTTTGGACCTGCACTAGGGCATTATTTACGTCGTCAAAATTTGTAGCATGTCTATTTACCTTAAAAATTAAGGAAGTGTCATCAGCAAATAACACCATTTTTTAATGAATGGAGGAGATCATTAATATACACTAAAAAGAGGAAAGGACCTAATATCGAGGCTTGTGGCACACCAATTTTTACTAGTAAACCAAGTGAATTGACACTATTTATTTGAACTTGTTGTTGTCTATCATTTAAATAAGAACTAACTAAACTGAGCGCACGTTTTCCAAGTCCGTAACGCTCAAGTTTCAAAGCAAGGTTTCGTGATCGACGCAATCAAATGCCTTGGAGAGATCACAAAAGATTCCTATGGCGTCTTGGGCCTCGTTAAAAATGTGTTTTAATAAAGTTACAACGGCGTCGGTCGTACAACGTCCTTTGGTGAAACCATACTGTTGATAGTGTAGGATTTTATTCGTGTTAAAATGATTGAGTATTTGATTAAGCATTATCTTTTCAAACACCTTTCTGTAAAAATCGGCCAAACGGATACGGGTCTATAATTATTGGTGTCTTTACTGTCCCCGGATTTGTAAAGTGGTATTACTTTACTGTATTTCATTAAATCGGGGAAGACTCCTTGATCCACGCACGAATTAAATACTAACGCTAAGTAGGGCGCAATAGTCTCAATTATGGAGGTACAGACTTTAATGGACATTCCCCAAAGATCTTCAGTCAATTTGATCTTAATTTGCTTAAAAGCTTTTATCACTGTTATGGGGTTAATATGCCTAAAGTTAAATTCAATCGGGCAGGCTGAAACTTTCGCCCTTACTAAATCAAAAGCGAGCGAGGGCGAGGAATTTAAGGTTTCAGTTGTTTTGAGTAGGATACTAGTAAAGAAATTTACAAATTCTTGAGCCACTTTGCTATCGCAAATGTGACCGCTTGACGTCTGCAGTGTATAATCAGAATTATGCTTTTTATTCCTGTTCGTTTCATTATTTATAATTTTCCAAACCGTCTTTGTTTTATTGTCTGCTGATTTAGCCTTGTTGCTAATGTATAAGGCTTTAGCTGCCTTACAAGCGTTCTTAAAAGTTCTAGAGTAAGTAGCAACATACTTATTAAAAGTTTCCGTGTTAATATAAGGCTTAAGGCCATACAGCTCAAAAAGTCTTTACAAAATATTAACATTGTTCACTGTAAGGTTTGAATTACTTAATTTACAAAATAAATTGATATTAAATTTATTTAGATTAACTGATGTTATTGGCCTGGATTGGATCTGCACTTTTTGTATTGGCATGTTGGACTCAAAAGTTACAGTTTGACCACTGTGATCAGAAGGGAGATAATTAACAACGGCTTTATCTAAATAGTCGCAGCAACAAAAACATTATCAATACATGTAGCAGTAGTCGTAGTTGTTCGGGTTGGTTCTACAAACACATTTGACAAATTGAACGATTCAAACAAATTTAATAATCTAGTGGTATTTAAATTATTTTCTAAAATATTAATAATAAAGTCACCACCGATATCTATTGACCTATTACTAGTTGCAAGTTTTCCCAAAACATCTTCCATTACTGACTCAAATATAGAATAGTTTTGATAATTTCGGGGTCTGTAAACGCACACTATAACATGCTTATCTAGCTCAACACAAGACAGTTCAATGCTATGTTCAACTGATAGTTCAACTATGTTTTTACGAGGTTTGAATTTAATACAACTTTTAATTAGGATTTGTGAACCATCACGCAGCATTGAATTTCGATTAAAACAACTAGCCACACTATAATTGTCATAGTTAATTACTTATTAGTTTATTTTACGAGTGCTTGCCGTTATTCATAAGTTTGTGTATCGAGTAATATGTATGATTAACTTGTATTTCTCATGATAAGTGAATTGTATTCTTTTTGAGAAATAAATGTCTTAAACCGTAATTATTTTATTTCAGAATATTTTAACCAATGCTCAGTTATACAAATAATGTCAAACATTGTTTTTTCTAAAAACAATTCAATTTCCAATTGTTTGGAAGAAAAACCTTGAATATTTTGATGAAGTAGTTTCAAGGATTTCCTATTAGCCCCTTTTCTACAGTTCACTAGTTTTTGTTATTAAGTATAACTATACTGTTAGTGATATCTTCTGTTGTCTTACAAACTAGTTTAAATTATCTGAGCTAACCACCTTAACATTAGTACTATTACTAATTCTGGTGCTAATTATTTAACATGTCAATGTAGTTGTTTTGTCTGTTTGACAAGTGCTCAAAATATGGAAAAGCACACAAAATTATTTTCTTACATTTTAACTTTTCTTACATTAATATTTTATCGTATAATGAGTCAGAAAGGAGATATTGTCTAAAACTTGTTATTAGGCGCCATTGTTCAAATATGGCAGTGCGAGCGGCAAAGATAAAACAATGAGCGACGATGTGAAAATTCGAAGAGAGCACGTCGAACTCAATAAAATCACCAGTTTAAAAACTTTCCAGGTAAAACTACCAAATGACTGGACTAACCACAGATAGTCAAGTGGATAGTCGTTTTTGGTTCGTCCTTTATATCACGCAGTAACGAATTAGGTAAGCTTAATGTTTGTCTGCGTAGATACACTTGACGTTATAAGTGTCCAGATATTTTTGGTTAGTTGTGTGTATAGAAATTATTGACAAGCATCTGCTCAGATATTAATGAAGTAATGAATGTTCAGATAGTAATGGTAACTTGTAGTGTATGGAACTTATTGACATTTTGAATTGTTCAGAAGTATTTGGTCACCTTGTCTACTACAATATACATGTATCTGACGGCGGCTGTACTGGTCTTTAAACGTACTATTCTTATTCATAAGTTGCACTTACTTATTTTTTCATAGAGGGTGATAAAAAGTAAAGCGAGTGACGTAGGTAATTTGAATCCCTCGCTGCGCTCAGGATTCTACTTTAGAACCCCTCACTGTGCTCGGGATTCTACTATAGGATCCTTCGCTCCGCTCTGGATTCAAAGAAACACTGTCGCCTTTAAAATAGTTGTTTGCTCCCTTGGCAAACAATCTACTATTTTAGCTTTTTTACTACATGGACCAGGTTCATTTTACATTCGTTTAATGCTAATGAAACCTGGAAGGTGGAGGTTCTCGTTTCTTGCGGGATTTATGACAGGAGGTATTATGATATAGAGATGTGAAAAATACACGACCGAGTCCTAACGACTGTTGCGGTACTGTATTTATGTCTACATAACTAATATTTTATAAATAGCAGCATGGTGCTGCTACCCCTATGCTAAACACTTCAGTATGTCAAAGTAATATACCCTTACAGATAAGGCTTAATGATCTTACGGATAAATTGGAGGCTAAAGATTGCGAAGGCAGCTTCATTTGAGTAGATCGGAAGAGGACAGAAGGGAATTTAATAAAACTGCAAGAGAACTGAAGGAGCTCATTAATGATAACCAAAATACCATGTTCAAGAAAAACTCTCAACATTGTCAGCTCGAAAACAGGATAACTATTCATTGTGGAAGATAACCAAAAATTTTAACCGACCATAAAATTTTGTAATTTTTTTATTTTGTATTTTGCTGAGGCAACGGTACAAAATGAAGGAGATAATATAAAAAAGTCTGAGTACCAATAACCTATGTTTGCAAAGTAATAAATGATTTGATTATTCCAGTACTTACCAGTCATAGGGGCTCTCAGCACAGCTTGGCTGGCGAGTGCCAGGGCTTTGTCTACGTCTCCATCTTCCAGCGCCTTCTGTGCTGCCAGTCGGCGATCTCGGGACACCTGCACGTCTTTGCCTCGGTACAAGGGCTGTATCCTTGAAAGCACTTCGTTAAGAGCTTCCATCACCTGCAACAGTATGAGGAACCAGGTCAGACTGTGAGCAAGGATTTTTTGAAGTGAAAACTTCTTTAGCGGCGCTGTGTACTTTTTTTGGAATGGGTAAAAACTTCTAAATTCGCGTCAGGTCACGTGACCCTGATCGAAAATTCGTAAGACGTAAAACGTAAGACGCGCGTTGTTGAGGACAGCGTCATCTATGCACATCGGAAGGAACTACGAGGGCCTCGCGTACTAACGTCAGACGTAAAACTTAAGACGCGCGTTGTTGAGGACAGCGCCATCTATGCACATCGGGAAGAACTACGAGGGCCTCGCGTACTAACTACGTAGTTCATCCAACAACGACGAGATGGCGTTGTAAATCTGAATAAATTCCTTTCACGAGAAGAATAAACCAGTCACTTTGGTCATCATACCTGATTTGCAAAAAACCCTATAAAATAAGGAACACACCTTAACACGCGTGTTTTGTTTATAAGACGATTCACAAAATACACTCGTAATTGTTCAAGTTTTCACTTCTGTCGGCACTACCGGAGTGCCAGTGTTTTTTTTAAAAACAGAATTTAGGTTGTTAACAAACTCTTCCTTTAATTATTGTTTCAGACTTCTCCATACAGGTCTTTATGATATAGGTACCTATCACATTGGTAATAAAGCACATTCCACCCTAGTTCAGAATAGATTTTTTTTAAATATTGTAGACTGCCATCGTTACACTTTTCTCTTGTGAGTTCATTATTGTAAATCTGTGTGTGTATGTATGTGGTGAACACAAGGGTTACAGTAATGCCACCTGCTTTTGTAACCATACGTCACACGATATTAAGACAATATTATACGAAATATATCTTTGGGAATATGTCCATTAGGCTTAAAATCAAATGTTTGGTTCAGTCGGTTAGGATGTTCAGTTTCAGCAGTCATTAAAGGGTGGTTAAAAGTCAGCATCGAAGCGACAATGGGGTCAAGAGCAGCGGCTCAACGCTCCAGATTTGCCTAATGCCTGTGTGAATAGCGTAGCTCGTAGACAAGGTATTGTGTCTCCTACAATGATTCTGTTAATCCAACCATTAGTGTCAAAGTGTCAAAGCTAAGAGGTGGTATTGAATCACGAGCAACGTCAGGTGTCTTTTGTTTTGGTTTTCTAAAGACGCCTAATGGCTCGGGTTTGTTGTCCATGGTGTCTGCTGTATTGTTTGTCTACGACCTAAGATGTCAATAGCTCATTTTTCTAAGTACTTAATCACGTTTGGTTTTAGATATTTTGTAATTTGATCTTGTCACACATCTCACTCATTTACACCTTCATATTGTTTCACTATGTCTATCTATGGGATGCTACACATAATTTTGTTCGGGTCGGCGTGATACGGCACAGGCTGGGCGGCAACATCGATTGTATATTTTGCCACCCGGCTGTGCCTAATCGTGCCTAATCACGTCAACCCGAAGAAGTGTGTACTGTAGCACGCCTAATATTTATGTGTGCAGTATCTCTAACCCGTACAAGAACCATAATCAAACTGAAGGCCGATTCCCGTAATAAAAAATGGGGTGTGGCTGTGTCATGGGCACGGCCGTGTGTTGTACGTGAGTACGTTTATGTAACGAGATTGATCCAGTGTCGATATAGGAGTGATTTCATCATTCACTTGCATAATTTCAACCGCCCCAGCTGTAGATGTACTGGCACCGTCGTAGATCCGCTTGGCCGCATTCATTCATTTACGCTCCCAGCACTGCTGGACTCGGTCATATGGTGTTTTATTGGTACCATTCGATTGCTCTTGAGAAGCCCTTTCCAACCGTATACGATTTCTGTATTTCGATTTGGCTTTTTGACGCGTATACGCGTAGGCCGACATTATATATTTTTGATATTATTTTTTATTTATTTCAACAAATTATATTCACTGTCACTATTTTACACCAATGTTTTGTATAAAATCGATAGATTTTGACGAGAGCTGACGATTAAAACTTAAACGAACGTCGCAGCTTTTCCGAATCAAAAGTTATACTAAGTGGAAATCTCGATACGCAGCAAAATGACCTCAACATGGCGGCGCTTCCCCCTCCACTGCGCGCAATACGTCACAGTCCTCACTTAGCGTAGTGAATTCTTTGATCATTTAGCTATCCAATGGTGTAATTGAGTTTAGGATGGAGATGACAGATATGAAGCTGCAACACCAAACTGTATGCCCCGATTCTGTTATCATTGAATTGGTGTTTTGACTGGAAGCAATTTTAAATAAAATATTTAGTCGCAATCTCGTCTTAGCGATAATCATTGTAAGGAAATATGTATTTTGTATTTTTGACAGATTGAGACTGAGAACAAACTGTATATGTTGTTAATTAAAAGAAGTTCCGCTTCTTTTTTTAATGCTTAAGGCAAAATTGCAAAACTAATGTCCCAAATAGAAGTAATATCTAGCTAGGATAACCTCAACAAAATGTACGTACGTTGTACGCAAAATACGCGCATTGATGTGGAGTTGCGGTCACCAGCCCGTATTACCTACCTATTAACCTCAACAAAAACGAATAGAAAAATAGACTACTTTTAATTCCCCAGTCGCCGTCAGAGAAAACAACACCATAACGTGGCAAACATTCGAGAACTTTCCCAACCGAAGTCGGGACAAAATAAAATTCCTTCGCGAGTTTACTTCAGGACATTTTCATTATATGTATTTCTATTCAGTTGCATCGACTATGGACGGAGAGTTGTTCCATTTGTGGCGCAACCTGGCGCAACTGTTGCTTTGTTCCTGTTTTCTTTTTTTAATATAGTTATTTTATCAAATTGTGCTTTAGGGTTCCGTATCTTGAAAGGAAAAACGGTACCCTAATAGGACCTCTCCGTTGTCTGTCTTTCAGTCTCTCAATATCCTTATTCTTAGGAACGCGTGCAAGGTACCTATAAACTTGAAATTATTGATATTAATTTTTACAAGTTTGTACTTTGCATACGTGTAGATCTACAGTCCCTTGGAGCTCTAAATGAATCAGGCTTCTAAGTCAAGACATTTTTGATTTTTTCACACTACTTCTCATATTGACCTGATCTCCTATACTGAGTGAAAGCTATTCTATTCTCCTTACCATCTCGTTCTCCAGTACAGCAGCCACCTTCTTCCCATCCTCGATTGTCTCAAACTTGTCCAGCCAGCCGTCACTCTCGGCGATGGCTAGCAGCTCCTCGACCATGCCCTTGAAGAAACCCTTGGAGTTAGAGCACAGCGTGATATTGCTGCAGGAGGCCGCGTACCCAGGGTCAGTCTCCTCGTAGATGTGAGGCATTTTGGACCCTGGAATTGTAGGACATAAGGCTTTCAACACTGGTGTTATCAAGGTCAATTACAGTACCTAATTAAACCAAAAACACTCGAAACTGTAGTCTCTCACAGAAATCTCATCTCAACAACAATCAATGTCAAAATCTTGTCAAAAATGTAAAATAAAAAAAAATATTTTACATTTTAAAAGACTGAGGTTAGAAGTTTAATTACGTTAAAATACGGTAATTGCCACTCTGTTCATTGTGGTGGCAGTGCAGTGAACATCGTCATATTGTTGAAGAAACGCAGGCTCTTCAATAAGGAACGCTCCATTAGCACTAATTGATAGAAATTATCATTCACTTTGTTCCTGAGGGTACAATATTCGATTGGTTACAGTCAAATACTTTGCCTTCAAACAAATTGAATGAGATAATAATGAGTCGAGTGATTGTAGAAACAATATTTGGTACTGGTGAAGATAGACAAAATAAAAGACACATTCAATAGCGAGCATCTAATATTAGCCGTTGAATACTGACAAAATGTCAACACGATGCGGAACTTGCACATACATACATACCATTACAATAGATAGCTACAATTAATATATCATTGTACTAATTCATTAAATAGTAGTTACGTCGTAGGTCGCTTCAGTTTGACGGCAATCCATCCATACTTACTCGTATATTATAAATGCCGAGATAACTCTGCCTGTTACCTCTTCATACCATGGCCTGTGCCATGACGATCGAACGAAGTTCGAAGAACCATCATGAGGATGACAAAATGATGAACAATTTGGCACAACGATAGATCATAACCTGGGTTAGGACTTAGGGCATGCCGGGTGAGGCTCGTGGCAGAATACGCACAGGTCGATGCTGGCCTTGGTTTTAGGACATAGGAATAGGTACTTTGGTCCCGGTAGTGCGTTCCCGTGGGATAAATTCCGACCTTCACGAAGGCGAAGCAGCGGGCAAAAGTTAGTACGGCCACACAGTGCGTGAGAGTAGTGTTCCGTGCTAGTTGTCTCTTCTGTATTTTCTTTTGTCAAGCAGCGGGTAAAGAAAATGCACGGAAAGTAGTGGATGTGTGGCCCTAGAAAGTAGTGGATGTCTGGCCCTAGAAAGTAGTGGATGTCTGGCCCTAGAAAGTAGTGGATGTCTGGCCCTAGAAAGTAGTGGATGTCTGGCCCTAGAAAGTAGTGGATGTCTGGCCCTAGAAAGTAGTGGATGTCTGGCCCTAGAAAGTAGTGGATGTCTGGCCCTAGAAAGCCTGCAGAAATGTTGCGGTGCATTACAATGAAGATATAACTTTACTCATTGCAAAAATCTGTTAAATGAGTTTCCTAGTTTTAACGACTACATTTCGAAACAAATTATTATTATTTTGGATTCGTTCCAATTCGTTCTTTATTGACACTTTATTTTAATAATTTAAATGATAGTAAATGCTAGCAAATTAGTTGCTTTTTAAAATGTAGAGATTTCTATTATTTTGTATGTGGTGTATTTTATATTTTTATTAATCACATCACACTACCTAACCTAACCTAACCTAACCTAACCTAACCTAACCTAACCTTTTTTTTTTTTTTTTTTTTTTTGATCCGGGGTGGAAAATCCTCATGGATGTCCGCCGCCCTGGGGCGGGCGGCGGGGTCTGTCAGACTCTTACTGACTAAAAACCACCCCGGGTGTTCCATCTCACACCTACGCCGGGGGTCGCGGGAACGTACGATCCTTCCGCAACCCCCGGCTGGTGCCGGCCCGCCTCAGCGGGCCCCGTCTGGTCGGGGGGGGGAGTGAGGTGTTTGACTCCCCCCGCGACGTCTAAGAGGGGCGCGCGTGGAACACATCGCGCGCCGCCACCTCGGGTCCTGATGTGTGGGGGGCGACGGACGTCCTCGAGTCCGTCGCCCCTGGACCCGTTTAGGGGGGCCGGAAGAGGGCGTTGTCCGCCCTCCGCCGACGCCCGGTGCGCCTGCTGCGGGCAGGGTGAGTGGACGAGATCTCCCTCTCCCTTTCCGCAGCCTCCTTCTGCGAGACGACCGTTTCGCAGAAGGAAACCACCGCGTCCCAGGACTCCTCGCTGTCGACCATGGACTCGACCACGGCCGGCAGCGAGAGGTCACTGCCTACTTCTGAAATGAGGGCACGGCGCGGCTCTTCCCAAGCGGCACACTCTGCCAGCGTATGCCACGCCGTGTCCTCCCGGCAGTCGACGCAGTGGTGACACCGGGCGTCCGGCTCCCTGTTAATGCGACACAGGTACTTCCCGAAGCAACCATGCCCCGAGAGCACCTGCGTCACTCGAAACGACAGGGAGCCGTGCCTCCTCCCGAGCCAGCGCTCGAGTACTGGCCGGACCGCCTCGATGGTACCGAGGCCGGCGGTAGGGCGCGAAAGCCTGTCCCGCCATTCCGCCACCAACCTAACCTAACCTAACCTAACCTAACCGTAACCGACTAACAATCGCACGAACAACATCACCTCCGCGAGAAAAATTCACTAAAATTACACGCGTTGAGGTACGTACGTGAAAAAGGTATCAGTGAAATTGTGTAGTGACAAGTCACCAGGATTAGTGTGCGCAAGTGTCTACCACCACGGGTCTCGGAGCAGGACCCCCTGAACTTTGACTGCGAATAACATCTCACAGGTCAGTGGAATCAATCTACCTCCAATACACCGGAGAGACGCGGCAAAATCCAATCCAGCAACATCGGGATCAGAAAAATCGGAGCAGCGGCTGTGGAGTTATTAAGGTTCAAAAACACGGAAAAAACACGTGGTTTTCCGTCAAAATAACCTAAAATAACCTAACTTTACCAACACGTGTTTGTAAAACCACGAGGCGCGACGTCGAACTAGCCATCACAGCCCGTACTGGAGACTCCGAAGCCGGCCGAGGAATCCGTCTGCAGAACACGCACCAGAGTGACGACTCCACGACCATCACCAAGACATTCCCCGAGAGAACTCCTATACCCCTATTCCTACCCCCCCCGAGTTTGGGCTCTTCCGACTCGGGACATCACAATCCTTCCACACACCCCCACCCCTCCTCTTCCTCAAATCCAACCCCCCCTCCATTCACCACCCCCCTCTTCCACCACCAACAAGACGTCACCCCCGCAATTGGCGTACCCCCCCTTTGCCCTTGCCCCGGGCCCCCTCCTTAATCGTCTTCTCACGAACTTCCCCCTCCCCTTTTTTTTGTTTGTTCCGACCCCCCCTCTTGACCCCCGTTTTAAATTTTTGACCCCCCCCTCAATCGTCTTCCCACGAAACCCCCCCCCGAGACCCCCTTTGACCCCCACTTTGACCCCCTCCTCAATCGTCGCCCCACGAAACCTCCCCCCCCCGACCCCCTTGACCTCCTCCCCCTCAACTCAAGACCCCCCCTCCAATAGCCGCCCCACGAAACCTTCCCCCCCTCCCCCCCTCACCCCTCTCAGAGGTACCTCACCCCCCCGCAGTCTAACTTCGTACCCGTTGGACCTAGGACGCCGAGTTTGGGCTCATTTTGAAGGGCGCAAAACGCTCTTTAATCTGGCCCCGCCAGAATCTCTAAAGCGACACCAGCATCAGCACCGCACCAGCTTAGCCTAGCCACGCCGAAGCAATTCCGCTGAGAACCACCACCAGCGTACTCACTAGGGCTTAGACCATCAGAGCCCTGCAGTTATCGGACTCCTCACCGGACAACACGCAGACCACCAGCGAAGTTTCCCGTGAGTCCATCCTAGTATATAATACAACACAGTCATAGACATTACGAATACTATTTCATCACATTGTAGAACTAAGTTACTCAATAATTTTAATTAATTCACTAGTAAATGTATCTTTCTGTAAAAACTAACAACTACAAACTACATTAACAACCACCTACCCACTAACCACTACATACCAACATGTCTCAAAATAGTACGTCCCGCAAGATGACCACGGAGGCCGCAAAAGTCACTAAAACACTTAGAGAAAAGGTTCTAAAAAACACCGCGAAGTCCATGGTGTCGGAAAAATCATTCGTATCTGAAAAGACGGCGCGTCCATCGCAGAAGCCACAGGAGCCGAGGGCAGAGTCGGAACCGGACGCATCGACCACGATGCCGCCACCACCATCGGTGTCCGGTACGTCTCAGACGGGGGACCGTAGCAGGATCTCCGAGATAGTAATAAACTGGGAGCAATGCGGAATTTCCCCTCCCCACCAGATCATCTCGGACGAGGAAAGCTCGGTGGCCTCTAGTCAGGCCGATCGTCCAGCGATCGGACGGCCGAGTATCCTCTACAGGACTCCGAAAAGAGGCACTGGGGTGGAGATGGACCTGGCAACACGCGAAGCAAACGACCTGCTTCAGAAAGGTAAGGAGGCTTTGGAGGCCGCCGGGAACATGAAGCGGGAATGCAAAACCACAACCCACGAGTGCTTGCAGGGCCTGTACGAGATAACCCTCTCACTGGCAGACTCTAGATCACGGCATAAGTACAACCTCGAGAAGGAGCGCTCTCGACACGCACAAGAACTTGTGCGCGTCGAGAGAGCCCACAATCGTGATATAATGCAAATGAAGGTCGAGCTCTCCCTAATGAGAACGGACGTTTCGGATACGCTCAAAGAGTCGAAAGGGATCAGGGAATGGCTGGGCCACGAAACCCTTGAGGCCTTCAAAGGCATCAAGGAGATTAAGGAAGAGGTCACAGCGGCGAGCCTCAGGAACCTAAAGGAGCACGAGAAGACCAGGCAGGAAGGAGCAAGAGCCCCGGGCGACCCCAAATGGGAATCAATGGGGACAATCCTCTCACGCCTGGACTCAAACGTGATCAGCGCGTCGAACCAGCTTGACGTGCTCCGGAAGGATCTCGAGCGACTCAAGGAAGACCTCAACCGTCCGGTCAAACCGAACCCGGACCTGAGCATTCAGGAGACGGGCCTCCTACTCACCACCTCAAAGTTCGAGGAGGCCTTTGAAGAACTCCGCGGCCTACTGCAGGCACTCACCAACAGACCCGTAGCCTCCCCCCCACCACCACCAACTCCAATAAACTTCACGCATCATCTCAAACCCATTTCCGAAAGGCTGGAGATCGTCTCGGCGGACCTCCGCGCACTGCGCGACAAAGAACCGCCAACCCAGGCACCTCCGGTGATGAACCTGGAAGCGGAACTAGCAGTCGGGGAGGTCAAAAAGACCCTCCAGAACATCCAAAAAGGGGTAGCGGACCTGGGCAGAGCGGATAGACCGCCCCAACAACAACAGGGTCCAAAGACCTTTGCCCAGGTAGCCAGCACACCAAAACCCCCGAAACCAGCCACACAAGCAAACCACACCCTGATCGTCTCATCCACGGACCCACAACACACCGGGGACAACGTGATCGAGAGGATCAGGACAGCCTTGGACCTCAAATCGAGCGGAGCCCGGGTCGACACTGTGCGGAAAGCCCGTAACCAAAAAGTGGTTATGAGGTGCGCCAGCAAGGAGGACTTGAGGAAGGTCAAGGAACAAGTCCAGTCGAGCGCGGGGCTCAAGGTCCAAGAGCCCAAACCGCAAAATCCGCTCGTTTGCATAAGGGGAGTACTGTCGAGTTACAGCGACGGGGAAATCATAGATCTCGTGAAAGCGCAGAATAAGCATCTTCTGCAGAACGTCGCTGTGGAGAGACAGACCCTAAAAGTACGGTATAGGAAGCGTGCGAGGAACCCCCTCGAATGTCACCCTGTTCTGGAGCTCTCCCCAGAGCTCTGGAAAAGTTACACGGCGGTGCAGAAAATACATGTGGGCATTAAACGATGCCCGATCGAGGATCAGTCGCCCCTTGTGCAGTGCACAAAGTGCCTACAATACGGGCACAACAGACAATTGTGCAAAGCCGCAAAAGACATCTGCAGCTTCTGCAGCGGCGCGCACAGTGGAAGGGACTGCCTCATAAGAACGGAGGGCAAAGAACCCACATGTATTAACTGCAAGATCATCCACAAGACGGGCAGAGACCTGGCGCACACAGCGTTCAGCGAAGACTGCCCGGAACGCCAAAAATGGGATGGCATAGCGAGGTCGCGCGTCTCCTATTGCTAAGGGCAACGAGACGGAAACACCAATCACACAAGCGGACACCCCCCAAAATTCAAAGAGACCGATACCAAGATTGAAATTCATCCAAGGCAATCTTCAGCGCTCCAAGCTGGCCACAGAAGAACTTCATATGGCGGCACAAGCAAGGGGAGTTTCAGTAGCACTTGTTCAAGAGCCCTATGTAGGAAGAACAGGTGTGATGAAGCAAAACCCCGGCACGCAAGTCATCCAGTGCAGCCTAAACCGCCAGAAACCAGTAAAAGCGGCGATCGTTGTTTTCGGGAACAACCTGGAGGTCATCCACGACCCCCAGCTTGTGACAGAGAACATCGCCGCCGTTTTACTGAAGGTGGGCCAGCTCAGTCTCGGAGTGCTATCGGTCTATTTGGAGGGTGACCAGGACATTGAACCCTACCTTTCGGAAATAAACAACACTATACAAAAACTACGCACAACAAACATCCTGGTGGGAGGAGACGTAAACGCCTGGAGCCAGTGGTGGGGAAGTGTTTCCGAAAACCATCGCGGGGCAGCGTACAACTCGTTCCTCAACGAGCGGGATCTCCACATCCTAAACACGGGCCAAACACCAACGTTCGAGACTTACAGAGGGGACAGGTGGTGCACAAGCATCGTTGATGTGACCGCATGCAGCCTGTCGCTGTTGGGTAAGGTCGAGGATTGGCGTGTTGAAAGAAGTGTAACAACTTCGGACCACAATGCTATAACCTTCTCGATGCGCTTAGAGAAGGCCTTGGAACCCTTAAGGCCAATCTCGACGCGCATCTATAACACCAAGAAGGCAAGGTGGTCAGACTTCAGCACGCACTTCAAGACCGCCCTGGCAGAAGAAGGCATCACATCAGCCGGAGTCTCGAACGTCTCGAACCCGGAGGATCTGGAGACAATAGTCAAGAAATACACGCATAACATCCACTGCTCATGCGAGGTAGCGATCCCAAAACTGGGGTCGCCTAAACACGAGGAAAAGCCCCCATGGTGGACTCCTTCTCTGGAGCGTCTCAAAAAAGACGCAATGAGGAAGAAGAGAAGGATCCGAAACGCGGCCGAATGCCGGAGACACTTCACCATCCAAGACTACATAATAGCAAAAAACACTTACACCACAGCGGCGACGGAAGCCGCCACGGCCGGCTGGAAGGAGTTCTGCACGAAGCAGGACCGAGAGAGCATGTGGGACGGCATCTACAGGGTACTAAGGAAGACAGCCAGAAGACAGGACGACGCGCTCCTGAGAAACACCGCGGGTGAGACGCTCAGCCCAGAGCAGTCGGCGGATCTTCTGGCAAAGACCTTCTACCCCGATGACTCAACGGATGCCGAACAACCATACCACACGGCTCTGAGGAGGCTAGCGGAGGAGGAAAACCCCCAAGGACTGTCCGCTGATGATCCATCTTTCACGGCCGCGGAGCTGGAAATGGTTCTCCAAAACCAGAATCCGAAAAAAGCCCCCGGCCCCGACGGATTGACAGCGGACATCTGCACGGCGGCAATAAACTGCGATAGGGAGGTGTTCTTGGCGATAGCAAACAGGTGCCTGTCGCTGTCACACTTCCCGAAGCAGTGGAAGGTCGCCCACGTGTGCATTCTCCGCAAGCCAGGAAAGGACGACTATACCAACCCAAAGTCGTACAGGCCAATAGGCCTGCTCTCGGTCCTGGGGAAAATCGTCGAGAAACTCCTTGTAGGCAGACTCCAGTGGCACTTCCTCCCGACTCTAAACACAAATCAGTACGGTTTCATGCCGCAGCGCGGTACCGAGGACGCCCTCTATGCCCTAATGGGACACATACGTGCCGAAATCAAAGCAAAAAAAATCGTGCTTTTGATATCATTGGACATAGAGGGGGCCTTCGATAACGCGTGGTGGCCAGCTCTCAAAAGACAGTTGGTAGTTAAGAACTGCCCCACCAACATCTACGCTCTCGTCACCTCATACCTGGAAGACCGGAACATCAGGGTCAACTATGCCAGAGCGACTAGCGAGAAGGGCACCACGAAAGGATGCGTCCAGGGCTCAATTGCCGGACCGACGTTCTGGAACCTTATCCTAGACTCGCTCCTTCACAGAATGGCTAGAATGGGGGTATACTGTCAAGCCTTCGCAGACGATGTTGTCCTGGTTTTCTCGGACTTTACAACTGGTCCCCTGCAGCAATCGGCCAATGACACACTAGACATAGTATCGGAATGGGGCGTCAAAAACAAGCTACGTTTCGCCGCGCATAAGACCAACGCGATGGTGTTAACGAAAAAGCTAAAATACGACGTTCCGATACTCTATATGTCGGGTGTGCGACTCAACCTGGTCGAAGAGGTCAAGCTGTTAGGTCTGACAATAGATTCTAAACTAACTTTCAATGCGCACGTGGCTGCGACCTGTAAAAAGGCCGCGGACATTTACAAGCAGTTGGCATGCGCAGCAAAAGTGACTTGGGGTCTGAACAGAGAGATAATCAGGACAATATACGTGTCGGTGATAGAGCCTATCGTGTTGTATGCAGCGAGTGCGTGGGCCCCCGCAGCTGGGAAATTGATGACAAGGAATCAGTTTGACTCACTGCAGAGGGGATTCGCGCAGAAAATCTGCAAGGCATACCGCACGGTTTCTCTGACATCGGCACTCATCCTGTCAGGCCAACTACCCCTAGATCTCCGGGTAATCGAGGCGGCAACCCTTTTCACGATCAAAAAGGGCCATTCCCGGGAGTTCATACCATCGGACTGCGAACTGGAGTGCAACGTGCACTTCTCCCAACAACCCCATCCAGCACTACTCATTACAACGGAATATGCACGCCTTGAGGACTTGACTCCTGAAACACTGGAAACTCATCAAGTAACCGGTCCCCAAATATACACCGACGGCAGCAAGATAGAGGGGAAAGTCGGAGCTGCCCTTACTTGGTGGGAGAACGGTAAGGAGTCAAAGTCCAGTACTTTCGGCCTGGAGCCTCACAACACAGTCTTCCAATCGGAAATGTACGCCCTCTACAGAGCTGTCAGGATGGCAAGAGAATCTAGGGCGGCCTCTGTAAGCATCTTGAGCGACTCAAGATCGTCACTCGACCTGCTGAAGAGACCGTCCGTAACTCACCACCTGGCACTCCAGATAAAAAGAGACGTCCGAGAGATGAGATTGGAGGACAGGGAAGTGAGGCTTTTCTGGCTCAAGGCACACGTGGGAACGGCCGGGAATGAGAGAGCGGACGAGCTGGCCAAGGAGGCAGCACTTACACACACAACATCTGACTACAGCAAGGTCCCCGTATCGTTCGTGAGGAGGAAGATACGGGAGGAGACTATAAGGAAGTGGCAGACGCGATACGAGTCCTCGAGTACAGGGGCGGTCACGAAAGTATTCTTCCCAGACGTCCTAGCGGCGAAAAGAATGCTCAGAGACACAGCTCTCACACCGGCCCAGGTACAAGTCCTAACAGGACACGGAGGATTCTCAGCGTACCTCCACCGCTTCCATCTCAAAGATAGTCCCTCATGCGTCTGTGACCCTAGCTGCGAGGAAACAGTCTGGCACTTGCTCTTTGAGTGCCCAAGATTTGGTCACGACAGAATGGAGCTGGAGGTAAAATTGGAAACCCAGCTAAGCCAGTCCACACTCCACACCATCATGGGGAGACTGGCCACAAGGACACCATTCTTGGCGTTCGTGAGCGGAGTCGCTGCGGTCGCGGCGGCGGCAAACAAAACGGACGCAACCTTGCCTCGTCAGAATCGACAAAGACAAACCAACACGTCAACAGACACCACGCCATCAACAACATCAACAACCACCACGTCAACAACGACCATCACAACAACAACAACAACTCAACACCGAACACACACACCACAAACACACATACCACTCACCACTAGCATACATACCACCCACAGAAACACCACCCAACAAACAGCAGAAGCGGAAATACCAACAGAATCACAATCGGAAACAGCGGAAGCCAGCCCTCAGCCAGCCCCTAACGCCATGTCATTAACACAGTTCCTGGGATGCGGAGGAGATGGAGCCCCAAGTATCAGACTGCGAGGCGTCGCCCTGTTTATGAATCAGGAGAGGGAAAGGTTGGGAATAAGCTTCTGCATAGGTTCAAGCCGAGCCAGAGCCCGGATACCCATCTCACCAGGCCTTGCCGCCCTGATCAACGGAAGTACCACCAAAGCGAGCATGAAAGGCAGCAAGTATGCTGCACTGCCTCAAGTGGTAGTAGCCTCTCACCGATGCCGTCTAGTGCGATTTAAAGGAAAGACGATCGCATTACTCGAGTGGGGAGAGGAAACTCCATTTGCCCAGGCAAGCTCGCTACTCCAAAAGATCAGGGAGGCAGCAGACTACCTGGCAGTAACAGCCCGTACCATCAGCATCGACGCGATGGTGGTCGAAAGAGAGAGAGGAGACGTCGTCGATCGCTTCGGCTGTTTAAAGGCCTCAGAAAAACACGAGGTGGTCGTCTATGAGGACAGGGGGGAAACCTTGAGTTTCCTAAAGTCCCCCGGACGGCCAACAGCCATCGCGACGACCCCCACAACAGGACCGACCACAATAAGCGGATCAGAGAGGGCCCAGGCAAAGGCAGCGGCCGAAAAATCGGCAAAGGAGCAGAGCGCAAAAACCAGCCCAGAGGACCGGGCGCGGTCGAGGAGTAGCCTCAAAGCCATTGGCACTTTCCTCGGCGCACTGCTCCCAAACACCAGCCGCGTATCGGACCCAACCCGCAAACTGGAGACAGCGGTAACAAAGTTCTTTAAAACTACACCAAAAACACCAACACCCCAGAAGCCCAAACCAACCAGAGCCGACAAAGGGCAAGTCAGCCCGCCGACCCTCGCAGTGACTTCGGGCACCACGGACCATGTTAAGAGCGCATTCCTTGAGTACGTAGCAATCGTGAGAGCGACCAGAGAGGTCAATCTCGCGACATGCAAGAAGATCCTGCAGACCTTCCACAGAGAATCTGAAGGACTGTTAAGGGTACTGCTCAGGGAATCTGAGGCGGCAGTGTACGACAACGTCACTTCCCAGGTCATCATAGGGGAAATGAAGGGGTCGTACATGGCTGCCTACAGCGCGAGTAACGGGTTCGTGACCCTGGATGAAGAGGAAACGGAGCGCTCGGGCAAAATTAGTTTCAACGCGCCAAGCGACGACCCGATAGTGGTTACCGCCAAATGTACCAAGATTATGCCGGACGACAAGATCCTCGAAGTGGCACAAACCATTTTGGGGACCTCAGACACTCCGGCATCGCAGGAAAGCTGGGCGGTACCCAATATCAGGTGGGTAAACGGGGTTCCGGGTTGCGGCAAAACGACTTGGGTGTTGAAACACTTCGATGAGGAGAAGGACGTCATAGTCACCACGACAACCGAAGCAGCCAAAGATCTCCGAGCGAAGCTCGCGCACCGCTTAGGAGACCGAGTAAAGACCAAGGTGCGCACTATGACCTCAATCTTGGCCAACGGGTTCAGACAGAGAGACAAATGTTACCGTCTCACGGTAGACGAAGCTCTAATGAACCATTTTGGGGCCATAGTAATGGCGGCCAAGTTGTCTGGGGCAGGCGAAATTGTCCTTATCGGAGACGTCAATCAGCTACCATTCCTGGACAGACAAAACCTTTTCAAGTTAAGGTATACCCGTCCAGACTTGGTGACTGGCATCACCCTGCAGTTGTTCTGCACACACCGAAATCCCATGGACGTGGCATACGCACTGAGCGATATATACTCCGGTATATATTCCTCCAAGTCCTCGCTGTCGCAGGTCCACTCCCTGAGAGTGATGGGTTATACGAAAGCGCAAATACCAAGCACCGCCCAAAACACCCTGTTCCTGGTTCACACGCAGGAGGAGAAAGCTTCTCTTGTGAGCCAGGGATATGGGTCTGGCGAAGGTTCGCGCACGTTGACCATACACGAAGCCCAGGGGTTGACCTACGACAGCGTCATCATCATAAACACCAAGTCCAGGAGGCTCCAGATCCATGACAGCATCTCCCACGCGGTGGTGGCGGTGTCGAGACATACGGTCAGCTGCGTCTACTACACCGACGACGCCGACGACGCCACAGGCCGCTTCGCAAAGAGAGCGATGGGCGCGCCGACGAAAACGGTCATCGAATACAATATGAAGATGGCCATACAACACCGAGACGCGGACGTCGTGGACTCACTGATCAGGCTAGCGAAGTCCCTGGTCAAAAAGCCTCACCATAACATCTAAACACCACCGAACAAGTCCCAAGTTCCCAACCCAACATCGCATCCAAAACCTAACCAACGTACCTATTGTAACCGTAGTAAATAAATAAGTAAACTAAATTGTAAAACTTCAGAACACTATTAGAAATAAGAAGTATTGTAATCTAACCTAACTCAAATACTAGAAATCGTATCAAATCTGAAACATATTATCATAATAATTTGTAACTGTAATAAATAAAAAAATATTGTAAAACTTTAGACCAAATTTAGATTAAGAAGTATTGTAACCAAACCTAATCAGTATACCAGAAATCGCATCCAATCTGTAGAATATGACATAATTTGCAACTGTAATAAATAAATAAATAAACAATAATGTAAAACTTTGGAACTAAAACGTATTAGAATAAGAAATTAATTGTAATGACTGTGTAGTAACTGTAAAAAAAAAAAAAAAAAAAAAAAAAAAAAAAAAAAAAAAAAAAAAAAACAACAACAAACAAACAAATAACGTCTGCATGAGCATGCATAACAAAAAACTAAATAATAATAAAAAAAAAAAACAAAATAAAAAATAAAAAAAAAAAAAAAAAAATAAATAAAAAAAAAATATATAAAAAAAAAAAAAAAATCACATATTTATATACCTAGGATGGACTCACGTAGACTATAAGTTAGAATGTAAGATTATTAACAATAAATGTCCAAAGTAGGAGTTCAGTAACTCTCTCTTAATGATAAAAAATAATGTAAACAATTAAATAATTTGTAAACAATGGCGCGGACCCCCATGTCCGCGGTAATTTCTTTTAAAAAAAAAAAAAAAAAAAACCTAACCTAACCTAACCTAACCTAACCTAACCTAACCTGTATATCACATCACTCTATAGTCGGCCTTTCTTCTCAGAGTAGTCAGGCAGGAAACGCCGACCTCATCTAGTTTAAAAAAAATATGAATGAAGTGTAAAAGTGTTTGTGCAAACCTACTTACATAAAATCATTTATAATAAAGGCGAAAGTTTGTGAGTGTGTGTTTATATGTTTGTTACTTGTATGGAGGTAGCTGACACCCTGAATTAACATATCCCGTGGTAATATCGGGATAAGAAGTATCTTGTGTTATTCTGACGTATAAGCTATATTACTGTAAAGTTTCAATAAAATTCGTACAGCAGTTTTTGCGTGAAAGTGTAACAAACATCCATCTATCCTCACAAACTTTCGCGTTTATAATATTAGTAAGATAGTAGGACTAGTAGGATGACGAACATTAGTTTGTGTGTCGATATTCGTGATTTTTTTTTAACATCACGCCTGCTACCCTCTAAGGGTTAGGCACACGCGAATGTACATATAGTACAGGCACATTTCGACAGTAATGTTTCAGTCCCATGTGTAGTAGGGGGCGAGCGCATGCCCAGCCACCGGCCACGCGCACACTCGGCGCTGCTGCTGACAAGCTGCTGATGAGAAACCCAATACCACTTTACCCAAGCTGGGAATCGAAGCCAGGACTCATTTAAATCTTGTTGTGGTTTGTCTTAAACTAGCTGCGTCCCGCGGTTACACCCGCATCAATGTCGCTCCCGTAAGAATATCGGTATAAAAGTAGCCTCGACATTTATGCGAGTAAAACCGCGGGGCGCAGCTAGGCGTATATAATTATTTGCTAAGTACCATCTACTCCAACTCACAAAACTTTCAGGAACAAAGCAGCCACTCCTAATGACAATAACATAATGAGCGTCCATCAGAGTAATTAAAACGTCGGCTTTCGAGACTACAGATAGTAATAACTAACAATACTATCCATCAGATAAAATATTGTGCGACGAGGAAGTGTGGCTTCAACGAGAGAGTATAAAACAAAGTTAGTACAATTTCAAACATGCAATTCTTTGGTAAAACCACCTCAAATACACTATAATCAATCAATTTTGGATGCCGCACCTTCCACCTTATTCTTGGGAATAGTTAAATTGGAAATAACATGTAAAAAAGTCTGCACTCGACTCGACAAATTTGTGTTTGCTCTTCGAAAACAAAAATAAATTACTTGCACCTAGCCAGAGACTACATTTGTATAGCAAGAATTCCAATTGCATGGCAATCAAAATCTTTAACCCACAAATAAATTCAGAGAAACAATATTTGTCTCAAATTATAAATTTTGACATTACATTTTATCAATAATTACTTTTGTGATTTTGTGTATACTTAACTATTGACTTGTACTGTTTTTTTGACATTTTTCATTCATAAATAATAAATATAATAAAATTATGCTTTTATCACTTGACATTGCATAAAAATTCCCAATTTTTCATCTGAAAGAAAGAAAGAAAATATGTTTATTTGCGGTAAACATGACGCAAAAAAAGACAAAACAAAAAAAAAAAACAATAAGAAAAGGTTGACATGCGTCACATCCACGCAAAACGGCCATCGCTCAGCATTATGCTGCGACCCTATGCAAGACAGAGCCCCAGCGCTGGTTTTCAGCGACAACCGGCGCCGACGTGATGACGTCGCACGGTGCAGCAGACAATGAGCTCTTTTCAAATTGACATAAGAAAAAAAAAATAAGTTTTCTATATCCCCGATAGATGGCATAGCTTAAAACTAAAATGTCAAAGTTGTTTTCAAATCTGAGTTTCAATTCAATCAGCCGTGAAAAAAGTTCAAGCAACATTAAAAATATATTTTTTTTAACTGCCTACATCTACTACGTTGATCTGACATGGCTAGCCCGGGCTGTGTACAATACTGTACAAATATTGGCACGCACTTTTTTCCTAAGAACGAAGTGCGAAAGACATTGATGGATACAAGCCATTAAATACAAGCATGTTATACGAAAAACTTCACGGATATGCTCTGCTCATTTTCGTCCAGCCGATTTTGCTGTAACTCCTACTTCTTTTACAAAATTAGGTAAGTAAATTGTTGGGTAGATAAGTACTTAAGCACTGTGATAAGCACAATATTTCAATACAAGACCGGATCCAGGGGAAGAAAGTCATGATCCCTCTCAGCTCGTCAAATGTATGTAAGTACTTTTGTGAGCGGAAAAAGCACACTACAGCCCCTGCCATGCCAGCATAGACCCACTAACAGAGCATAGAATCGAGTCTGACTTGAGGTCGATCAAGTCAGAGGCAGCGGAATCCAATATACGATAGCAAGGTCGGTCAAGTTAAGTAGGCAAAATTCAAAGTCCGGTACAAAGCGCTTATCAATTCACAGAAGTCCAAAATAAAAACCACGATAGATTATGCTCACAAGACAACGTCAAATCGAAGTGAGTGAAAACAAATAATAACCAAACGTCAAACTAGTGATAAACTTTTTACTCATAGCTTAAGCAAAGATATCAAATTTATGCAGCCAATTTTGACAGATCATTTTTTACTAGAGCCATCTATGGGAGGTTTTGAAAACTTTTTTTTTTAAATCATGCTATTGAAAAGACCTCATTATTATTCATCAAGAAGTATTATTACAAATTATTTATATTTTTAAAGCAACCAGTTATTAAAACGCTTTACTGGTGTTGTTTAGTGTGGGTTATCTGAACTAATTTATAATTATATTAATGGGGATATATCTTCTTCTTAGCGTTTCGATGACAAACTAACTACTATGATTATATTGTCGCCTAGAACTTGGCCACTTTGACTTGCCATCGGCAACGGTAGTGTATGTGAAACTGTTTAATATTAAGATTTTAATGTACCATATACTCAGAAATAAATAAATCTAAAATATAACCTATATTGAAAAATACATCTATGTATGGTCAACTGCACGTCAGTTAGAACACTTGAATTACAAAATCCCCCTTACTGCAATAAAATATATACCATCAACGTTTGATTGATTATACCTTAATGACTCTATTCACATCGACACCAAGTGATTGAAGCTGCAGAATCATCTAAACACATTACAATGATTATGTGCGGCGAGCAACGATAAAGAATAGCTCGCTACAGAATATCAATATCAATCTGAATTTTTTAATGTAAATAATAAACTTCCGCTTTTAGCTGGTACGCTATTAATGCCACTAATGCTATTCTGTAAAAATATAATCGTTAATACATAGGTGAAGTGAACTTAAAGTGAGCTGTCTGTAGTGCCAATCCCTAGCATCAGGTGGGCATCCCTAGTGTTGCTAGGGATGCCCACCTGATGCTAGGGATTCCTTCAAGTTCACTTCACGTAAGTTGTCACAGTGAGATTTTGTGGTGAAGTTTTAACGGTGAAGTTAAATAATCAAACATAGTTATTAGAATAAATGTATAAATAGTGGTTCATGAGACGGGGAATGGGTTAATCGACCATTTTAAAACAAGCGTCGTCGGTAGGCTTAGTTCACCGCGTTGCTTTACTGATTTTGACACACAAATACACAGTGAACTAATGTTGAAACTTTAATCACGCTTTGGAATGCGCATCGAGCTTCATCTTTCTAACAGACCAAAGCCTCGACAATTGAAAAGTGGCTTATTTGACTAAGTTGACTTGTGACTGCTATTATTATTATACTAGCTTCTGCCCGCGACTTCGTCCGCGTGAAATTTCTTGTTACTCCGACCCACCCCGTCGCATCGCATCGCCTGCCCGCGCTATTACTTCGTTTTTGCTTAGCGTTCTTTCTGACTTTTTTCTTTTTGCGGGGCTCCTAAAGGTCATAGTGTGATGTTAAATCCTATAGCCTATAGCCTTCCTCAAGAATTGGGCTATCAAATGATAGCCCAATTTTAGCAAAAAGAATTTTTCAAATCCGACTGGTAGTTCCAGAGATTAGCGCGTTCAACCAAACAAACAAACAAACTCTTCAGCTTTATAATATTAGCATAGACGCTCGCCATACAAATTCATCTTAAGATACGAAAATATGAAATATTATTTATTATCTTCGTCGTGTGTGATAGTCCATTGAATTGTATGGCGAGCGATTTTGTATCTTAAGATAAAATATTATAGTATCTTAGCCGTGTGCAGCGCCCCTTAGTGAACTCCACTGCGGGTGACGTAACCTACGACAAACTTATTATTTGCGGTTGGAACAGTAATCGGGTCTAGGGATCGAATCGCAAAATTAAGTTTGTTTTTTGTTGTATATACTTTTCCGGGATAAAAAGTACCCAGTGTGGTGCCCAGGATATTAATGAATAATTATACCAAGTTTCATCGTAATCTAACCGGTAGTTTTTGCGTGATGCCTGAACAAACAGACAGACAGACAGACAAAAATTTTTTTAATCACATTTTTGGGTTCGGTGTCGGTATAGTAACACCCCCAGCCATTTATTTTTCTGATATTTTCAATGTACAGAATTTTCACTTGTACAGATTTATTATAAGTATAGATAGATTAATAATTTATGACATTACGATGAATAAAGATGTAATTCAAAAGTGTCTGTAATTGGTTTATTTGAAATAAATGAGATGATCTTGAGTTTGAGTTTGAATCTAGCGTCTCTAAAGAACACGGTGTATTTGTCTATCTGACAAGGCAGGTGCCTACCTAAGCCATGTCGTTTTATGATGTGCAAGTGACATTCAACCCTAAGTGATCAAGCAAGTATGTGGTCGACTGTACCTAAGTGGAATCAAAGTGTCACATAAGTTTCGCTTCAAACCCCTTAAGAGTATACTAGTCGCGAGCTCGGACTCACTGGTGGTCATGGCCAAAAAGCACGCTGTCTCACCTGGCTTCGTGTCCGACAGACTTAGTATCAGTGATGAGCAGTTAGACGCTAGTCTACATGCACAACGTCTAGTTCTCACGCATAGAAACACCGTTCCGAACTGAAAGGCGCGTAAAAAAATTCGAAAAGTGCTTTGGTAAATCGAGTTTTATGTAAAAACCACTACATAAATCAATTACAAATAAAGTTTATTGAACTCTTCGATAACTGCGCTTTGTCGATATGGACTTGCTTTTGAAGATTTTACAGTTCTTGTATTTCTTATTTAAACCCAATGTTACGTTAAAACAAACAAGGACAAGAGAAACAGATCACGATGATGATGGATAGTATGTATTTGTGTTCAACTTCACAAATAACAAAAACTTAAAATTTTAGGACTGCAATAATATGAGAATCCTGCTACAAGCTCCACTTTGAGGTAGAAAGCTTAAAGGCCCGTACACACAGGCGCGACGCGACACGCGACACAAAGGCACCGCAAGTCGCGCGACGAGCGGTGCCTTTGTGTCGCGCGCGATTCGCGTCGCGCGTCGCGCCTGTTTCCAGGAGCCGTAAATTGTAGCAACAGTAATACTATGCTACTGTCGAACAATAACAACAGTCGACGTCTTGTCGGAAGTGGCCACGCTTATCGACGCGGAATGGGCTGCAGTCGGGTACAAACACCTTTATAATATAACATCCCGCTTATTTTCTCCTTACCGTTAGGCTGAGGTGCACCTATCCTACAATACTCCAGTTATGTCTAAGTAATGTAATGGTGGCGAACCTGAACCATCAACTGAACACAAATCGAGGTTCTGGGCTGTTAAGGCGAGTTTTTGCTTTTGTTGCGTGGACATAAAGCTCTTTCCGACTGTCTCAAGCGGATTCCGCGTCGATACCTAAGTGCGGTTACCCCTTAACATCGATTTTCAAACACCAATTTCAGTGGTTGGAAGACCTGTAAGTAGAACGGACCCCTGACCGCATGCTCGACTGTCGCACTTGCAACCACTAGAATACCGAGGCGTACAGTAATGATACCATTCATTTTAGTTACACGGGATCTTTTACTCTAAAATTATATGCATTGTATTGTTGAGTAAGTAGTATGTCTGTATATTGCACTTGTTCGTGTAGCAGTACCTACGGTGAGCGAGCGCCCCACATCGCAGTGAAAACTTATTATTTAACGAGTGGTTCAGTACCGTTACGGGATTGTTTGGTGAGTCCGGAGCAAGCGGTAACTGAAATAGTTTGATGATGAACGCCCGTCAAGTACGTGCGGTCAATACTTACTAGGTGCCTACCTACTGCAGCTAAATAAATGGGGCGATTGGTTTACGATGGCCACCAGCCGTGCCTCTGGTGCCAATGCAAATAGATCAAAATAATACACATTAGAGATTCCGAGGCGCCATGCTATGGCTTAAGGAATCAAACATTTTGATTTGAATGTTCTGAAAAGGGTTGTGAAACTCTTTAAACCTTTCATTTTCATCGCATTGCAAGTAGGTCGTGCGCCATTGATATTAAAATATAAAGACTATTAAACAAATCATAATGTAATGAAATCTATAGTAGGAAACGACAAAGCTAATGTTATAGTGAGTCGTTTCAAATTACGGCCTTGTATGTATGTAGGTAGGTACTTACCTAAATGTCTAATTAACAATGAAACAGTTTCTATTAATGAAATCCAATTTAACGAGAAATAATTGTCATTAAAATATAATAAAAAAATAATTCGCAGTTACACATTTCCTCGCTAACAGTAGCGAGGTGTTATTGATTCACAAAAAACACAAAAATTCGCTTCGATTAATACTTTAAATCACTGCTTTGAAAAAGCTTAAGAAATAATAGAAAATATTCAATAATTTTTTACCTTATTTTGTTTACTAGATGTATAACGAACAAGAGGCACGCGCGCCGTACCGATGCGCGCGAAACGTAGCTAAAATTACATGTGCGTGAAACACTATCGAGTCTATCGTTCTATTTTGGAATTAGTACTCGCCAGCGCCACCTAGCGCGGGAACTCGGCACGACGCCGTAAACTTCAGACGATTATTATCGATCGTTAAAATCTGAGATTGAAGGCGTTTCTTCCTTGTTTTTATTGCTTTTATAGCGGTCCTTGTTATTATTAAGTAGTCGGTTTTGGGTACTTAATTGACTATTCATAAAGTCAAATTGAGATAAATTAACTGAAAAGGAAACCTCGAAATGAAGACAAATATTTTATAAATGTTGTAAAGTTTTCAGAAAACAGAAAATGCATCAGGACCTAATAGATAGAATAGAGATCTTTATACTTCACAATACCTACATCACATTATTGTACCATTAGTCTTTATAAAAACTTAGCTACAAGTTAGGTAGGTATCGACTTTTCCTTAATAGCACAGTGTGCTAAAACTAAATGATCGAAGTGCATTGTGCTATACGACATTTAGAAGACAGTGAGTGACAGTGACAAATGACTTTCTATGGAATATAGACACATTTATAGTCGGAGATGACGATAATGTGGCCAGAGATGACGTAGTTTTGCAGTTCATAATGTGGCTATACTGAAATCATTCGTCTTCTTCATGTCAATGTCACGACACTTTTTCAAACTTGGTCGGGCTGAAACTTTGCCTCAAGAGGTAAACTATGTTATGTGCACGCATGGGTAGCATTGTTTAGGTGAGACGAAGTGTGTCAACTGCTTATTAATAATAAGATAATATTCTCTTATGAAAAAATAGGTATCTACATTCTATCAAAATAGTACCATAGGTAATACGGGCTGATGTCCGCAACTCCACATCAATGCGCGTATTTTGCGTACGGTACTAAAGTATATACATACTATAGTACCATTCGTAATAATATATTAATTAATTTCCTTAGAACGTTAGGCGTAGGTATTATAAATATCAATTTAGGTATTTTCCCCAGATCTTAAAGTAATAAGATGTACAGACAGATGTCCAAGCTTCAGAGGTATAAACATCAACGTTTCAGCCGCCGACTGGGGATTATGAGAGTAATTTCCATTCCTATGCACCCAAGAGCCTCGTCCTGATGAGTTAATACCTCACGAATATTTCCAAAGAGCAACGCGTAATGTATCATTTGGTTGCTCTTAAATTTTTCATAGGCAATTTTTAAATAACATATCGCCTGTTTTGTCTCACGGGTTGGGCATAGCATAGGTGTACCCAGTAGGTAAACACGCACTTCACCAGTTTCGTTTAAGTCCCGTGAAACATGGGGCGCGCCTATTTGCATCAACCGGGCACAAATCCAGACTCCGTGCTTGCTGGTATTGAGAAATTCCGGATAGAAATGCAATAAGCAGGATTTTAGAAAATTCAATCATTCAATTATGCATTCCTCTTGAATTACCTGCAATATTTATTATCTCAAGCAACTATCGCCGCATAATGAACCACAAGCCAAACATTAAATATCAATTTTGAGTGTGCCATTTTCCTTGTAGGAATTAGCAAGCTACGCTCATTTTACAACAAAGCAAAGATCGTCATTGTGGCTAATTTATGCGCTTTCGGCAATAATTTTAAAACCGCTTTTATGTGTTTTAAAATGTACTTTATGATATGAAGCTGATAGCTATTATGTGGACACGACGAGGTTGACCGTTAATTTTGTTTGTATGTCATGTATTTAAAAGACAGTAGGTATATGTAGCTTAACATTATCATCATCAGCCTATAATGTTCCCACTGCTGGGACACAGGCCTCCTCTCAGTGAGAGGGAGTGGGCCGTAATCCACCACGCGGGCCCAGTGCGGGTTGGTAGATGTCGAATTTTTCTTCGAATTTTTGGTTCTAGGACATGCCGGTTTCCTCACGATGTTTTCCTTCACCGTTTTGTGAGCAGTGGTGATGAAATAATTTTACACAAAGTAAAGCGCCTGTCTGGGTTCGAACCTACGACCTACAACTCGTAAGTCGCGGCCGTTACCACTTGGCCACCACTGCTTAACATTATAATGGTATGTATTAAGATAATCAAAATTTGAGGTAACTAAGTGATGCATTAGAGGTGGCCGCAGTATCGCAGCGGTAAGGAAGGTGAGATCGACCTTGCAGGTACAAAGGTCCACCTTAATAACTTTGAAAGGAATAACGCCATATCTAATGAGTGGTGTCATGAGGAAGTACGTACCTACTCAACGCCACCGCCCACGTGCGCACTGTTTAAACCAGGAGAGTTCTTTTTTCAATGTTCTAATGTAAAAATTACGATTTTCTATCGACCTCTTGTTTTTTAAGCTTTAGATAAAGATGTTCTGGCGGTAATTGTATGCAAAGTGGCTTATGATTGACTAAAATAAAACTATGAGGTCGATAGCGTTACGCATTAACAAGAAATTAAGAGTTAATGTGGATTATAATAATAATCAATCCCGTCAGATACACTACAAAGATACTAAACAAAAACTTAAACAACAATTCCAACACCGACTTAATACAATACTAAAAACACAGCTCTATTCACGAAACACCATAAAAGCAATCAACACCTTTGCTATACCTGTGCTCACCTATTCATTCGGGATAATAAATTGGACCAAAACTGACTTGAAAAACTTACAACGAAAAATAAACACTACAATGACTAAATTTCGCAAACACCACCCAAGATCTTGCATACAAAGGTTAACGTTACCGAGAAAAGAAGGAGGCAGAGGACTCATAGATATCCTAAATTTACACAACAGACAGATCACAGCTCTTAGGCAATATTTCTTTGCCAAAACTGAATCTTCCCCACTCCACAAACTAATAGCACAAAGCGACCAACACTTAACACCTCTTAATTTAAAAGACACTACAGAACAAAAAAATGAGAAAGTGACTGATGACAAAACCAAATGTCAAGAGTGGACCCAGAAGTCTCTACACGGAAGACATCGCCAAGATTTATGCCAATCAAATGTCGACAAAGATGCGTCGAACGCGTGGTTGAATCGAGGCGAATTATTCCCGGAGACGGAAGGGTTCATGCTTGCAATTCAGGACCAAGTAATTGAGACCAAGAACTACAGAAAATATATTATAAAGAATTTAACAACCGATATTTGTAGAAAATGCAATAGTTCTCCAGAAACAATCCAACATATCACCGGCGCGTGCAAATCAATAGCCCAGACAGACTACAAACATCGACACGATCAAGTAGCCAACGTCATACACCAAAAACTAGCCCATAAATACAAACTTTTAGACACTATAGTACCTTATTATAAATACAACCCTGAAACGGTATTAGAGAACACCACAACAAAACTATACTTCGACCGAGCCATTCTTACAGACCGCACAATTCACTTTAATAGACCCGACATCACATTAATTAATAAAATCAATAAAACTGGGTTCCTTATAGACATTGCCGTGCCAAATACACATAACGTACAGACTACAATAGCCGAAAAATTATCCAAATATACCGAACTAAAAGATGAAATAATCCGACTGTGGCATCTTCAAAAAGTCACAATAGTCCCCATAGTGCTATCTACAACAGGAGTAATTCCAAAACAGCTACATCAATCTCTTAGTTCCCTCAACCTGCCACCTAACACCTATCACCTGCTGCAGAAGGCAGTGATTCTTAACACATGCAGGCTAGTTAGAAAATTTATTCAGTGTGAATCGGACAACTTACACCAATACTCCCACTTAAATATTGTCTCGTCTACCACACAGTCTACTTATAATATTACTCCCACACTTAACCCCACTGTTGGACACTTGGCTTAGGCCCGTGCCATCAGTTCTATCCGGCTAGGCCGAGAGAAAAAAAAAATATAAACAAAATAATAATAATAATAAAAACTTTATTGCAGACCTCGGTCCATAATGTTAGTAATAGGTACATGAAACAGACTTACTTAACTAATATTAGTAACACACACAATCAATAAGTACAATTCAAATAACAACAGACAATAATATACAACACAATGTAGAAAACAAAACATAAAAGCACATAATGACGTATAACTTAAATACGACACAGGTCGACTCAAAGTAGCTACTTTGAGTCGACCTGTGTGTGCAGCCTCATCCATCTGCCAAGCATCGGGCAGTCCCACCGGTCACTCAATGCCCTCAACATGCTGTGGGAGCTGACATCTGTTCTGCGTCGGAGAGAAGCGCATCGTTTACGAATGATGGCATAAATATCATCTACCCGCGCATCGGCAAACATACCCGAAGCGCTACAAAAACGCGGCAGCCCCACAAGCATTCTGAAGGCATTATTATATTGGACACGCAGAGCGCTGTATGCCTTCTGCGTATACTTGACCCACAGGCTGCAGGTGTAAAAAGTCTGACAATAAGCTCTAAAAAGCGTCATTTTTACCTCACAAGTACACCGTGCAAACCTGCGAGCCAGCATATTGCTTCGAACAGACAGCGCCCTACGCTCCCTCTCTATGTCCAAGTCATCACACAAATTCTCGGTGACCCAGTGACCCAGGTATTTAAATTTTGAGACTCGCTTCAAGGGCATGTTTGCTAAAGAGACACACGGCACATATAAGTCTCTACTGGTGCCAACATTAAACACGACTAACTCACTCTTAGCGATTATGCCTAAAGGAAAAATGGGATCAGGCAAAATGAACCGGAGAAATATGAAAAGAGACATGAAAAAAAAGTTCACTAGGTGACATCCGGAAAACAAGAAGGAATAGTGATAAAGGGGAAAAATAAAGTAAAAATGCTCTCTAAGTTGTCCGTGACTGCCGCCGGACCACCAACATCAATCGCTTCCATATTTGGTAAATAATTGGTACTAATTAGCACTCAAATAATAAAATTGGTATCTTAATAGTTTTCGAGAAAATCGACTTTGAAGGTGGTCCGGCGGTAATCACGCTCCCTTCAGCAGGACCACCATGAGCGCCGAAAAAGGGGGCACGCTACAGCTATTCTAAGTATACAAATAATTAGTACCCATAAATGTGATTTATTTCGTAAAAAAAAACAGAATTGTAACATTTGTATTTACCGAGAAATCAACGATGATAACTTTCTCGCAATTGTTCAACAGGACCACGATTCTGAATGTTGATTCCAAGTTAGAGAAGCTTGTCGCATTCCTCAAACCTACATAGAAAATTAGTACCCTGCAAGATAAAATTAGTACCCAAAATTCAAAATTAATACTCAAGTAGTTTACGAGATATACAATGCCATTGGTGGGGTGGCGGTAGCCACGGTGCCAAATTTTCATTTCAAGATTTCCCTATTAAAACTCATGACAATTTGCTCGGGTTATACGTAGAGATTTAGTATGGAAAAGTAATGAAAGCTAATTTCTCTTAAAATGCAACACAAGAATCCGAATTTTTGGTCGCTATAACTAATTTTTGTATAAATTTGGGAAGAAATCACAGTTTTTATTAATATTGCGCGATTGGCGTTGGTAGTCCGGCGGTAGTCACGAACATCTCTATTAGATACTCTCAAATGCTACAAAATCATACCAAATTATGATAAATATTTTACCAAGATGTTCCTAGTTCTGACGTGGCTCCTCAATCCAAACATTGAGATTGAGGTGTCACCTTTATGTTCATATAATTTTGAAGTATTATACTACAAAATGGAGGATCCTATAAATTAAACTTACTACTAAATATTTATATTAATTTCATTAAAATTCGAAAATTGGCTCCTCAATCCTTACGGACATCTTTACTCGACGATGAAAAATTGTTTTAAGAATCAAGTGGATGATAAGTTGAATGTCCTAATTTTCGCTTTTATTATTGCCCATTCCATTTTGCCTTCCGGTGTGGTCCGTTATGCCTGGATTTTGAAAGTAAAACGGACCAAGTTTTTTATTTTTTTTTTAGCCTGCTCTGTCCCACTCCTGGGCAAAGGCCTCCCTCCACTCCTTCCATCTTTCGCGAGCCCGCGCGTCCTCCTTCCAGTTTTGATGGAACCTATCCAGCTCGTCCCGCCATCTCCTACGTGGTCTGCCGCGACCCCGCCTCACTGTCTCGGGGCACCAATTCTGCGCTATTTGGGCCCACAGTTTGTCCGGCATACGGCAGACATGTCCTGCCCAGTCCCATTTAAGTTGAGCAGCCTTTTGAGCCACGTCAGCTATCTTTGTTTTGGAGCGCAGTATTGTGTTACGAACACGATCCGTTAATTTAACGCCTAGAATACTGCACTCCATTGCTCGTTGGCAGACCTTGAGTTTGGACTTCTGGATGTTAGTCAAAGACCAAGTTTGTGCACCATAGGTTAAGACGGGAAGAATACACATGTCCATGAGCCTGCGTATAATATACTTATAATATTAATTAATAATAATAATATACCTATAATATTAATTTAGATGTACATAATTAGATATACATAATATACCTATAATATTAATTTAGATGCAATTAAACGATTATTATTAAGATAAATAAAGATCGTCATCATCTGCCAACTATGTTGGGAGGTCGACTTCCAATTTAACCGGATGCAGCTGAATACCAGTATTTTACATGGAGCGACTGCCTATCTGACCTCCACAACCCAGTTACTGGGTGGTTATACGATACCCCTTGGTAAGACTGGTTGTCAGACTTTCGGGCTTTCGGCAGACAAGTAACGACTGTCACAGATCCACGTATGATAGCCGGGACCAACGGCATAACTTGCTTTCCGAGGCACGGAGGGGTCTTGGTATGTAAAGATGGCCATCGACGGCCCAACCGCGGCAAGCGTAGCTTAACCTGACCGATCGCCCCGCGCGGCTGATATTACTTAGCCACAAACCTCTCACAAAAAAGATAAAGATAAGATAAATGAAGAAGGATATGAATACTAAATGATTCATTTATTTATTAAGGTACAGCAACAGTTTCTGCACCTTAAGTACTTTAGGTAATAATAACCTCGGACTCACACACTCGCCATTCACAGGGTAACCAGCAATCATAGAAATTGGTAATAACAATAAAACTTAAGGCTCTAGAATTTAGAAATTATAGCAAAATACTTCTTATACTTGAGATTAATAACAAACATGACAATAAAATTACAATACAAACAATATTGCAATGTTGCCCATTTACTTATAACTAAGACATAAACAATATAAATAGATATAAAAATGAGAACTAAAATAAAATGCAAACAGGTAAAGATTCTCCAAAATAACTAACTAACATAACCAATTATCGGATTGTGTTGTACGGGACTTCGGTATTTTGGTGTTAGACTTTTGTGGAATCATGGTATATATACATACGTATAGGTCGACATCTGGTACAAATTTGATCGAAGAATTCATCTCTCTACTACTCAGTAGAGAGATGAATTCTCCACTCTCTTATTCAGATAAACTTACCACAAAACAGACTCCTGTTTAGTGTTGAGTTTACCCCAATATTTGTTTTGTATGGTTGAGTGTGGAATACATTAGTTACAGGGTATCTGGGTATTTTGTAAGGAACTTTTAGTCCAATGCGCTCAAGTAATTTTTCGCAGTCTAATTTATAATTGACCAATTTGTAGAGGAACATTAAGAGGAAAATTAAGATCCTGTGTCAGTCGACGATCACACAGCACACGTTGTCCATATGGACACCGGAGAGATCTTTTACCGAAGGTTTACACTAGTTGTTTCGTGAAGGCCCTCTGAATGCTTTCGAATTTTTGTGAGTGCACAGCATAATGCGGATTCCACACCACCCTCACAAATTCAAGGTGACTACGAACTAAGGCATTATATGTAGGTATAACACAATTTTAGTTCTAGCCAGCTTGAAACCTTTGGTTCTTCTTTTCTACAAACATCTCTTCTACAAACTCGACGAGATTCGTATCTACACTGCTACCAGCTTTAAAACCATGCTGATTTGGTGAGATAATTTTATTATTGTAGCGACTGATGACCGGAAAAACAAGAGAGTCAAAGATTTGGAAAGCACGATAAATTGTTATGGGACGGTTTTTTTTAACATTTGCAGGATGACCTATTTTAAATACCGGGACTATTCTAGCGCGTTTCTATACCTCAGGGAAGATTCCTTCTTCAAGAGAAGTTTTGAAAATAAACTGTAATGATAAGCAGAGAACATGGCTGCAGCATTTAATAAACGAAGGTGGTCCTTCGTTTTTTGACAGATTGAGACTGAGATCAGACTGTGAACGTTGTTAAAATTAGTAGAATTGCCCCTCTGTTTTAGGATTCATCATTCATTTATTCAATCATGTTATTTTAAATAGGTGACAGACATGTGTAAAGAAGATTATTCACACAGGTCAGTGCATATCAAACAATGAATATAAAATCGTTTGATTATACCACTCAAAAGACATAAAACCTATTTAGTCTACTATGATAAAAACGGGTCTACCCTTAAGCAGCAAGCATGCAGCATGCAAACATGCAAACAAGCATACACCATGCTTGCAGCAAGCATGCAGCATGCAAGTGAGAATGCAACATGCAGCAGGCATGGTTTCTGTCACGGCTCTCAGCGCTGCGGGGCTCCAGCGGTCCCACGCGAACTTATTGTCGCAGATGGTTTTAACGCTCACCACCTCCTCCTTAGCTCGCGGGCCGCCTCGCCCCTCCGCGCATACGCGGGCTTCAATTACACTCTAGGGGTAGGGCTGACAAGACTACGTGTAGGCGGTTTTGCAGCGACTCGTTTCTGTCACTAACTTTTAATCCACGAAGCCAGGGGTAAGGTGGGAGCTCCGCTTGCCTTAGCCTTCTAACCTAATCTATCCGAGTCGGATTGCTCTGAATGAACATGATGATGGACATTATGGTATCAATATAAATATTTTAAACGATAGACGTAATGATTTTCGACTAAATAAACGTTATATCCAATATCGTTATACGAAATATTACAATATTATTAACGTTATAAGAAATTATATCAACAGTTGATATATCTCTCGTTAATTACATCTTGTGAATGTTATTGAAATGAAAATATACTAAATAACTTTATATGATATGAGACGCACCCTTACTGTGCGATCACTGACGTCCCTGCGGGCGAAGCCGCGGGTAAAAGTTTAATACTGGCCACTGTCTAAAGGCAGTCTAAGGTCTCTGGCACGTTGACGGTCATTGTGCAAGCCGCATGCGACAGTCACAAGACATTTTTTCCAGTTTCGTCGTATTTATGCTAATTGACGGGCAGCCGAGTTGGACGCCCCGGTGGCACGGCTTGACGAATGGATGTACTGCGGTGCGAGCTTACCTCACAGTGATAGCCATCAAAAACATAACTTGTAGAAAAAATCAAGTCTCGCAACTCAGTTCAACTACCGTAAAAAGTTGTGAGATCCATGTAATACCAAGTCGGTTAATTTATTCAGTCCCTACTTAAGAGACCTTATTCTGTCTTATTACGTAACTAGCTAACCAAAGCCTATGTTCACCAACATTTTAATCAAGTGATTAAATATTTAATCAGTTCTATATTTAAAATTTCCTTAGAAAATTTGATATATACCAACTGTTTAAATACTTAACCGGGGTGGTTTGAATGTTGGTGAACTCAGGCCTTACAACATCTTATAGTGACCATATCAATATTAATAATCTTTTGTTTTAAATAAATAGATTGACTTGGCCATCGCATGAAAACATAATGTATCTTACAAGTAATACATATTATATTAAATTAGATTGTTTAGTGCGATGTCAATCTATTTATTTAAAGCATAAATGTGTGAGTGACAAAATTAAGAAACTTTTAGTTATAATTCTTACTGTTATTTTGTAATGTGTATGTTTTTACATGGTTTTTTACTTACATTTTTGAACATTATTAACCTGAAAATTTTAGGCATCCGTCCTCCCTAGGTAGCTTCATGCTCATTTCCTGGAGGCTTCTTTTACCTGTAATTCATGTTATTTAAATTTTTTATGTAGATTTTTATCTCTTGAATCTTTGTTTACCTTTGTAATGTCAGTTATGTTACGGCTACACTACCTTACCGTCTACCGGGTTGTTACCGCAATAATTATAGCATTTAATTACCGTTTAAATTACTGCGTGAAGTGGTATGGTTACACTAGAGTTTACCTAGATATGTCAATAAATTAGGCGGTAAAAATTTCATTTTTCAAGATGGAGGTTGAAGCTGCAGCTGTGTTGTATGAGATGTTGTTATGAGTGCCAATTATTTTTACATGAATCATTTAAATTATTACTCTACGATTTTTATGGGCTTTTTGTCGGGTATCTCAAAGAGACGGTTCGGATTGGAATAATTCCAAAAATTCGAGCGCTTTTCCATGGCGGTCGATACGTGCGTCGACATTAAGCTCATGTTGCACACTGGACAAACGGTAGTGTGACCATAAACGCAATAATTACTGCGGTAATCTTCTTTGATGTGCGAAAAAAGACCGCCGCTGGAGCTATTGTCTACCGTCATTTGCCATATTGATTGGCATTGTAAAATTATGACCATAAATCGTGGTTACACCTAGGCGTTATTGAAGTTATGGCAATAATAATTGGCATATCACAGTAGTGTGGCCGTAACATTAGTGACAGGCCTAGTTGTATTTTTAATTTATTGCTGGAGCTAGTTGTAGGTCGTATAGGTAAATCACATCGACCTCATTATCTTTTCTTTTTATTATGTTCTAGAAATTCTTTCCAAATTATAAAAAGTCAATTATCTGGAGATGACAGGAGCCTGGTGGTGGATTTGGCAGTCCACGTTGGGAGCTCAGTTCAGCTACAAGTCAGCAAAATTTAATAAGAGTGATCTTGGAGGGCAGTTTCTCTCCTCTGAAGCTGTAAGTCGGCCTCTCTCTTGCCGCAATTTAAAATAATGAAGTCGCTATAGCAAGGTGACATCGCACCTGGCTCTTTGGGCTGCACGAGCCTGAGACGAAGATGGATGTTCCTCGGCCCTCCTCCACGTCCTGAAGACGGATTTTCCTCGGTCCTCCTCCACGGTTTGAAGACTGATGTTCCTCGGCCCTCCTCCACGTCCTGAAGACGGATTTTCCTCGGTCCTCCTCCACGGTTTGAAGACTGATGTTCCTCGGCCCTCATCCACGGCCTGAAGACGACGGATGTTCCTCGGTCTTCCTCTACGGCCTGAAGCTGATGTCCCTCGGCCGCTACTACAGACCAGAGGCCCGCCTTTCTCCAGTTTATCTCACGTTTCATTTTCATTCACCAGCTTCTCTGGCTTAATTTAGTTATCTTCTAGCTCCAAATGGGTAGGCCCTAGGTTATTTAATAATAATTTTTTATAACTCGTCCTCTTGACTATTCTTTTAACAGTGTTCCCCTCCAGATTGAAAGTTAGGTAGGTGAGTTTTCAGTGTGACCTTAAAATTTCTGGCTCTATCCAGTAAATTGTAACGTTACAATTTACCTACGTTTTAATTTAGTACTCATTGTTAATTTGTTACATTAAATATTCATGCACTTTCTAGCCTGAAGCACAGTTTCTACCTAGTTCAGGCAAATTAGCAACTGTGCGCTATTTAAATTGCTACGCTATTCAATTGTAAATGTATCCTCTTTTTATAAATAAACGATTATTAATTTTAAAGATTATAATATAAAATATCTTGAGCACACGGAGTTGTTGACAAGTGGAATCTGGACTCGGACATCATAGCGCCGATTATTGTAGGGGCCACTGTCTGATGGCCAAGAAACTAGACCAACATCTCATCAGGCTCTCGTTAGGCGGTTATTCAAGAACCTCGACCAACATCTCATCAGGCTCTCGCTAGGCGGTTAGTCAAGGGTCTGATTCGGAAGGCTGTTTTCCTCGTGATGGCATTGGCGGATATCCATTTTTCTGGAGCCCTTACCACTAGGAGCTTGGACGTGGCTTTGGAAAACCCCTGTTTTTATTCGAGATGAGTGGACAACGGTTTTGCCATGTTGGCACTGGCTGTGGCTGGCACAGGAGCATGGGGATTGACATAATCAATGAGAGGCCTATTCCCAGTAGGGGGTAAAGTCGGGCTGTGGATGATGACGATGATGAAATATAATCAAAATATATACAATGCATAAACACACACACACACACACACATATTGCTATATTGAAAAGCTAATCAAAATGTAGAAAAATTATTTTATGAGATAAAAAGAGAATTAAAACGCGCGAAGGCATCTAATAAATAATATTCCTCGCCGAAGATATATTCTCATCTGTCATTACCGAACATAATGGTTCCGCCGCCGCCCGCGCCGCGACGGTGCGCCGCGGAGCGTCACTTTAGCGGCACGCTGCGTAAGCGATGACGCGACGCTTATCAGCGGTTATCACCCCGCGAGCCTCGCACCTCGTGCTCGTCCAGTCGCGCGCCCACGCTTGTCTCAAGCGCACGTTGCTCCGCGCGCCGCGCAGCCCCGCTTCGCTCGCTCCCGTAACCACGCACCACCCGTAAGTGTCAAACCCCACATAACTCCGCTCATAGCCCCGCGGCTCTTCTACAACTCAACATCTAATTAACCCAGACTAAATAAATGGTGTTCAGATCTCTGATTACTTTTATTGTTTATATGTAGTATTACTCGTCGTGACCGCACTGTTACTTCACAATTTTTGGGGAAAATTCTTATGTTACTCGTGAGTCACTGGAAACGCACTTACTCACGCAAGGCCGCATCATCCTAAAGTAAATTTGTCGGTCTTAGTGTATCAGCTCGGATATTGTTATCGCGTAAGATGCCTCTGGCTCTGATGGCCAAGCGTGCTATAGTTTGCCGTGAAATCCGTTATTTTTCATCACAATTTCGTAAATGTCAAACATTGGTTGAGGCAGAACCATGGATCGTTGTACAAGTTAAGGCTCGTACACACTGGCGCGACGCGACACGCGACACAAAGGCACCGCAAGTCGCGCGACGAGCGGTGCCTTTGTGTCGCGCGCGATTCGCGTCGCGCGTCGCGCCTTTGTGTAGGAGCCGTTATACGGGCGCCACTTATCTGAAAGTGTTCACTGAAAGTATCATATAATTGTTTCATGAAGATGACGTCACGGGACACTGCAGGCAATATTCCAGTAGGTAGTGAAGTTAAGAATTTGTCGTGAGGTAGGTGCCAGTGGCGAGAAGTTTCGTGAGAGAGATAAATGTCTGCGATACGGCGAGGCTTTGTATAAACAGTGTTAATTGTTTGCTAGTTAGCTATGTGGGTAGTTGCTATCCGACACTGAGATGATTCTCACGCTTACGGAAATCTTATTATATTTGTTTTACATAACTATTGTCTTTTTATTTTAAACTCGTACCTATTTGAGCCGATTTTCATGAGGAGTGGAGGTAGCCTCTCGCTGGTCGGAGTGGGTCGGATGTTACGGGCAGTTGTTAGTGTGCTATTAGTAATATTATAGTCTATTGTGTTGCTGTTCATTAGTTTGTAGTGTCGTGAATGTCAATACATCGTTCAAAAGGTTTCTATGAATGCGGCAGGGCGTGAGTTTCTCGGCACACAGTTTCACAACAGATGATGAAAACTTATGAAAACCTTTTTACTGCAGATGAAGACTTGCTAGTCCTTACGAATCTATTGATGATATTCTCACTGGTGCCTACTATGAAGAAATAGTTCTGAAGCGAGGAGCACTTATTAAACAGTGATATAAAATAAAATGTAGATTCCTTCAACTAAAAAGTCTTGTTTACATATAAATGTAAACAAACAAACAGACAATAACCAGTCTTACATCTAAACGGCGACGCGACGGAGACGAAACCGCAGGGAGCGGGGGGGGGGGGGGCAAGGTCCATTCTTTTACGATTCGTTCACCAGAACAGCTGTTTTTGTTCAACAATTAAAAGGTTATGATCAATAATTAAACCGATTCATTCTACGTTTATAGATTTTACAACCTAATAATGCTTTTAACAAATGTTCACAATGACACTAAGAACTCCTTGCAGCAATTTAAAATATTTCATGATCATCACTTTTCTATTATTGACCAAAGCTATTGTCTTTCTTTAACCATCAATTTCCGTTTTCTTCAAAATGTTTACAGAAAAGGACAAAATAATTAAGGTGATAGACATTATTTCTTCAGTTACGATAATAAATCTTATGAAACGTTTTATATCCGATAAAAATGGTTTTTGTCAAAATATCTTTCGTGAGAATCGTGAGTAATGTTTTCAAATTTTAATCAGTAACCTAAGGAAATCTCTCATGATGACCTGCAGGTCTTCTGATAGCTTTTGCAGCATAATTTTAACATCAGCTTTATAAAATTTCCCAATAAAAGCGAAACTGGAATAGGCAGACTTTAGCTTAGAGAAAGCCTTTGGAGACTTCATCTGCGTTCTGAAATGCTTTTATGGTATGCCCACTCACTGTCTATTCAGACAGTTCTTTTCCGAGGCTTTAACCCCCAGGGACCATATTACAGAGTCACTTCGAAAGTAGTGCGTGTGACGGAAGGAAGAAGGATTATGTGACAAGAAAAGTGTTTAGTGAAAAGAGGCAACGAAAAGATGGTTGGACTGTGTGAATGGTGATATGGCTAGGAAGGAAGTGATCTCAGAGATGATAGCTAGTAGAGATGAATAGACAAATAAGATATGCTTCGACGACCACAAATGAGCTGCTATGAGGGAGGATGAGGACGGTGAAGAAGCAGTAAGTGGTGGCAGTGATGTGCCATAACTAGATAACAGTAAGTGTTGTGTAGTACCGACGCTACAAGTATGCTGCACGTCTAATCGGCGTCAGTCTTTATCAGGATTAGTCGACGAGCCGATAATGGGCGGTAGTTGTCGTGATAAGGGATTACTGATGGACACGCATCTTCTTACTATCTCATAACTGATAAGCATTTGATGTTCAGTTATGGTACCTACTGTACCTATACCTACGTCTGGAACATCGCCGCTTGGTTCCCGGCGAACTTGTGTGAACATTTGTGCAGCGTCATCATCCTCTCGCCCTCATACAATTTGTTTGTTGTTGGTGCGGCACTTGTTTTTCTTCCGAACATCGCTATTATCTGTCATCTCAATAGTCACCCCCTTTCGAATTATGTTAATTGAAGAGGTTTTCATAGAACATTAGATACCCCCTTAAAACACATTGATTAAGTACTGTTGGTTTGTAGCCAAGTAAATGAAACCGAATAATTCTTTCATATCTAATAAAGTCAGTAAAATGACTTGTCATCATCGATCTCGATTTCCAAGATAGTATATCAGTAGTACTCGTAGTAATGTTACTCAAATCGGTTTCGCTTACAAGTGTTTGATTATATCAAACTAAGTATAGTTTGATGATATCTGCATCTCGATTGTATCTAAACATCTTCTAAACAACTAGTTTCTTCTATAGTTTCTGATTATTTCTTAATTTGTTCAAGAAGGTAACTCTCGGCTTTTCCATCAGGAACTTCTGAGTAGCAGCCTGGGAGTTTAGATGATTGGCACAGTGGCTCGCCCCCTATTTCATGATATGTAAACACAACTGGCCGAATGTGGTGTTATCTACTGAACACTCCTGCCTACTCTTCGGGAATACAGGCGTGATGTAAATCACTCCTCACACGCAATGAGGCAGAATTGAACAATTAACAAAAATCTGGTAAAAGCCTATAGCTTCAGGCGTCATATAGCATAGTATTGTGCTCGACGTATTACCTCGGTACACGTGCTCCCCGGAGAGGTACCTCACGCGACGCCGTATGCCGTCTTTATACATATTTCGGAACTTAGACGTTTTTGCCTTGATTAAGTTCCTGCCTGTCCCCGGAGATCCTTCGCCATGCGATATTAATGTTACTAGACCTTGCTGTAGACCAGCCTTTTGCAACCTTTCGACCCTGGAGGACCAAAATATGTAATACTTAATGTATTAATGAGAGGCCGACCGAGAATTTAGTTTCGCTCGTTTCGGACAAAAACCTGGCTTCGGCCGCAGTTTGGTTTTGACCAAATATTGGGCGTTTCGGCTCGACCGAAACCTGGCGGTTAGTTTTGGAGCGGTTAGCGGTCCTAGTCACATTGATTGAACAGTATATTTGGTTGCGTTAAAGATAACTAAAGTATGCATAATCGTCTCGGATCCATGACATTGTCACATTGAAATGTACTTCTAATGCTTGTATTGTTAACCCAGGTGACTCGAGGTTATTTCTTGTACATACGCTCTTAGTATATCAAATTTAAGCTAACATATTTGTGATGCCCAAGTAAAACTATCTTTATTTTGGAAAATGTTCCCAAAACTGTAGCTGGCGATACCCAAATCCGTATTGCTATCGATTAAGTGTCAATGTCACGCGGCGGTAATAGGCTCAGCAGTCAGCCGGCTCTTTCGTAACGCGCTCGTGACGTCACTGATCAATTTCTTACTTATCTACTAAAAATAGTGTTCCTACTTGAATGTTAGTTTAGCGGCGATAGCTCAACGGTGAGCGAGAGGTCGAAGGATCCAGGTTCAATGCTAACTCCTTGTACTATTGACGTGAACCCACTCCTAGCACAACATACATACTTTTTATGACTTCTAACTTTGGAATTAAACCCAAGACTGCGGATTCAAATGCCATGGTTCTTTCCACCAGATTTATACACAGATAAAATCTAATATTAAGGTGATTGGATACTGACACTTTTTCATACATTCTATCGGGGTACAAATCTCGATATTTAAACAATTTTTGCAGAATAAAAGCACGTACATTAAATGATTATGATCTATTATTGACGCATATCGTAAAAAACTGATAAGAAAACACTATTTGTAGGATATTTAGGCCTGACAAAAAACGATAAATCTTTGTATGTGTGCGCGGGCGGAGGCACGCCCTCTACAGGATATTTCAAGAACCATCAAGAAACAGAACAACATTTTTGCTAAAGTTATCAGTTATCATCTAACGATCAAGATCTACTGTAATCTTGATCGTTAGATGGCGTTGTTTGTCAACGGATGGCCAATTTTATAACATGCGTGATATTGTTGACAAGTTTCGAATCGTAGGTTTGCTGTGTGTGTGTGTGTGTGGGTGTGTGAGTTATATTTTATCAATTTAATCATGAAGTGAGAAAAAATGCATTACTTAGTGATAGGATTATCTGCGATCTACCCTGGGTTCGATATTACTGTAATGAATGTCTCAAGTTCAAGTAAGTACCTACATGCATTTAGTAAGTAGGTACTAACTTACACATGAACTCTTCGAGAAATTTTCTGATATAAAAATCATTCTGCATTATGTAGGTAAGTACCTATTGAGAGAGCCCTTTCTTTTAGTAGGAGTGGGCGATACAAATCGTATATAGATAATATCTATGTATCGGTACAATATCCAATACCTACCTATATATTATTATCGTACGGCACTGAATCTATATTATATCAGGTATCCGCGTACCTAGAACGAGACACTATACCGATATCGTATCACATGATCTATGATATTCGGTTCAAACTGATTCAGGTACAATGCGTGCCACGAAAGATGAGACTTGACCCCGCCTCCCCCGCTCTTTCCGCCGCCCCTATGACGTCCGGTCCCGTCCCGCACTCAGACCTCATACCGCTAAAGATACCTAAAATCGTGTAGGTGCTGCGCATGTCAAACCACGTGGTGTGTCAAGTCTCATCTTTCGTGGCACGCATTGTACAGTAGTAGCACAGGTAGTAGTTACACGGTTTTAGGTACCTACCGTATCCTTGATGCGCGCGGGCGGGAGTGATGTACCTAGCTAGAGATGAACGAGCGAGAAAGCGCGCTAAGCTAACGTCTAATACTAATTTTAAACATTATTTACAGGAGCATAGAGTTTAATACCGAATACATTATTTTGTAAACAGGTAACCATCAATAAACGTCAAAGGATTTTAAATCGTATGGCATTCTCAACAAAAATAGGTACTCGTAGTTTTAAAATCATTTTACGTTGACCTTGATTGCACTTTGCTGTTTTCGTAGGTACTTTTCGTGTTCTATTTTTAGTTACGCGTCGCGTTAGCTGCAGTTGGCCGAATTTCTCTGCTTGATTTCTTTACTTTATAAAGTAGGTACTTAGACAAAAAAAAAACCGGCCAAGAGCGTGTCGGGCCACGCTCAGTGTAGGGTTCCGTAGTTTCCCGTCCGTCACAATAAGTGTTCCCACTTATGAGTTTAAAAGTGGGTACCTATCCATTATGTTCGCGCTCCAGCAGCACTCCGCGCTCCTGCAACTGCTCCCGGTAGTGGGTACGTACGCGAACACGGAGCGTGCAACATTGCACGCTCCGCGGCAGGCGCTCCGAAACGTGATGGTTTTTAGCGCGAACACAAAGGGATACGTTCAGGATAATAAAATATGTAAACGAAGTTAAAAAAATGCTTGCATATACGTTTATACTACAAACTTAGTCCAGAAATTATTTTGTACAACTTTTTGTCTTTTTTGTACAAAAACTGTTGTTTCCATCAAGTTCAAAATAATTTTCCTAGAAAGTCCTTATAGAGTTCTACTTTGCAGATTTTTTTCATAGTTTCTAAACTTATGGTTCAAAAGTTAGAGGGGGGACACATTGTTTTTTACTTTTGGAGCGATTATTTCCGAAATTATCAAAAAATGATTTTAGTAAACCCCTATTCATTTTTAAATACCTTTCCAACAATATAGGTATCACACGTTAGGGTTGAAATTAAAAAAAAAATCACTTCCCACTTTACATATCGTCCCCGTATTTGGAAAACTAAATAACTTCGTTTTTGGCGATTTTGTCTTTTCCCTATTTTTAAATAATCCAAAACATGACGCATGTTTGAGTCTTACAGGAATTTACTTATCTTATTCCGTTCCAAAAATATAGCCATTTTTGTCGTTCAGATGGAATAATGCATATCTTCAAACTAATTCTAATTTTTTGAAGGAAAAATAAACAACTCAATAAATAAATCAATAACTGTGGTCAATGATTAGTTAAATTTTTAATAAATTAAATAAAATAAGTTGTTGATTTTTCCTTCAATTTACAAATTCTATCATAAAACTAATAAAGTTCTAGGAAAACTAAATAACTCTACTTAATTAATTTTGCTACTCAGATTTTTGTCAAAACGTACATTACTTTATAAACACTTGATGATATCTATTTCTTCTACAACTAGATAATTATTAATTACAAGATGATAGGCAAATCAAATCAAATAGATTAAGTTATTTATAATTGCCACGCGAAATATTGTAGTGTCTATTCAATGAATCGGAACAAGGAAGTGCGCGGGGGGAAGCGCGGGTGTCAGCGCGTGTGACTGATGCATTGCTCACGTCACAAGCATTTTAGTGTAATGCGTAACCTTCAATTGCGTTGACGTCAGTGACCAGAGTGAGAGTTTTACACTATAATGAATTCGCGGGGTAGATTTATGGTGAAAATGTGCCAAGAAGAAGATAATTCATCTGAGGTATGTAGCTACTTTACATACATTAGGTAATGTAAACCGAATGCATTTGGTTTTTTTTTATTAAGTACTAAATTATTTACCGTAAACCAATCTTGGACCTGAAGAATAGAGTTATTCACGACGTCAAGATTTTGTGAGCGTCGGTCTATTTTAAAGATCAATGCTGTGTCATCTGCAAATAACACCATCTTCGGTTGATTTTGAAGTAATTGGGGTAAATCATTAATGTAAGCTAAAAAGAGGAATGGACCCAATATCGAACCCTGAGGAACGCCCATTGTCATTTCAGACCCCAATGAGTTTACGCCGTTTACTTGAACTTTCACCTTTCTATCTTTCAGGTATGATCTTAGCAAATCAAGTGCTGTTTTTCTAATTCCATAGTGCTCCAGTTTCATCAGAAGTGTCTCATGGTTTACACAATCGAACGCCTTAGAGAGGTCGCAAAAGATTCCAATGGCATCTTGTGCTTCTTCCCAGGCGTTAAAAATGTTCTTTATTAAGGTAACACTGGCGTCAGTAGCGCAACGCCCTTTAGTAAAACCGTACTGGTGTTCATGAAAGATGGAATTTTTATTAAAGTGACGTAACATTTGATTGAGCATCAACTTTTCAAACACTTTACTGAGAACTGGCAGAATTGACACAGGTCTATAATTGTTGGGTTCTTTACTATCACCGGATTTGAACAAAGGTACTACTTTACTATGTTTCATAAGATCCGGAAAGACTCCTTGGTCAACACTGGTGTTAAATATGAAAGCTAAATAGGGCGCAATGTTTTCGATGAAAGATCTACATACTTTTACAGACATTCCCCAGAGATCTTCTGTTGATTTAATGCTAAGATCTTTAAAAACTTTTATGACAGCCTGGGGGTTTGTATGCTGAAACCTAAACTCCAAAGGGCATGCCTTTACATTATTTTTAAGTAAGGCAGCAGAGAGCGTGGGGGATGAATTTAATGCTTCAGTAGTTTTAAGGGGAATATTAGCAAAAAAGTTTTCAAATTCCTGAGCTATTTCTACATCTGAGTTGATGGGGCCATGTGCAGTCTCTAAATTAAATTCAGTATTACGCTGTTTTTTCCTACCTGTTTCATTATTTATTATTTGCCAGGTAGTTTTTATTTTATCATCAGCTGATTTTATTTTATTGCTAATATAAAGTGCCTTAGCTATTTGGCACACACTTTTAAATATTTTTGAATATTTTGCAACATACTGATGAAAGTTTGTATTATTCATATGTTGCTTTAAGCCATAGAGTTCAAAAAGATTTTCCCTGCTTTTACGAATACCTGGAGCTGCCCAGTCACTAAATAAAAACTTTGTGTAAATACTTTTTGTTTTCAGTGGAAAAGTTTCATTAAACTGCGCATTTAGTATTGAAAAGAACTCGGCGTAGAACTCATTTGGGACACCTATATTATTAAAATTCTGATCACATAATTTACTGGCCAAAGAATTATTTAATTTCTCTACCTTTTTACATGTTATTGTCCTAAACCTTATTTGAGTTTTTTGTAAAGGCATGTAGGAGCCAAATGTTATTGTTTGTCCACTGTGATCAGATGGCAACTTATTTACAATTCCTTTGTGTAAGTAATCACAATTACAAAAAATATTATCAATACAAGTGGCAGAAGAAGCTGTCACTCGGGATGGTTCAATAAAAACATTTGACAAATCAAATGACCTAAAAAGACTTAACAATCTGACAGTATTCGAGTTATTTTCCAATAAATAAATATTAAAATCTCCACATACGATTATCGACTTACTACTTGTACTAAGTTTCTTTAACACATCTTCCATTACAGAATCAAACACAGTTAGATTCTGGTAACTTGGAGGTCTGTATACGCATACTATAACATGCTTATCAAGCTCAACACAGGACAATTCAATGGTGTGTTCAACAGACAGCCCAATTATGTCTTTTCGTTCTTTAGATTTAATAGAATGTTTAAGTAGTATTAATGACCCGCCATGTATCATACGTTTCCGGCTGAAATGGCTAACTACACAATAATTTTCATAATTAATTGACATTACTTGATGATCTTTCAACCAATGCTCTGTTAAACAAATGACATCAAACTTGGTGTTTTCCAAAAACAATTCTAATTCCAGTAATTTGGAAGCGCAACCTTGGATATTTTGATTAAATAATTTTAAATTATGTTGCACTCCCTTTGATTTTTTAGTATTATTAATTATATTGCCAGAAGATACCTTTTTATTATTCTATAATAATAATTGGTTATTTAAAGGGGTAACTTCTGTTGTCTCCCCGACTAGTTTAAAAAATTATCCGGAGTGACCTCCACAACTACAACTGGAGAGTTTAGATTGCCCGAATAAGTTCCAGCAGAAGGAGAATACCCTATCTGACTGGTAGTGGTCTCCAAAGATGATGGTATTATAGGTGGATCCTCCTTCGTACATGACGATTCATAACTAATCACTATGTTGTTAGTATAACTAGGCAACACAGACTCGTCACTAATACTAGAATTCGTTATATTAGCTATAACCTCGTTAATATTATATGCTATCAACATAGCAATCAGATGTCAAAAGTTGAACGTTTATTACTTTGATATGCATCAAAGTAATAAACGTTCAACTTTTACATTTAAACATATTTCAAGTTTGATAAATTCAATAACTGCATTTATTTCACCTTCTTTTACTCTACCAGATGGATCTAGGTTGTAGGAAAACTAAATAAATAGCCGAAATAAATAACTAATTGCAGTTACGTTACAAAAAGTAGTTGTGGCAAAATTAAACAACTTGGTTTTATATATTTTATTTAGTTATTGTTGAAGATAGAGTCCAGTTTGTTTAAGCATAATGTTAAAGATAATCAGGTCCACAAAATATAAAATTACCGACACTAAAATTGTCTCAATTTTTTTAACAAATGATCATTAATTGAAAAAAAAACACTAAATCGCGTTTATCTCAAAACTAGAAAATCGGAGTTATTTAGTTTTCCAACTACGGGGACGATATAGGGGGGCTACCCTAATAAAACATTTTTTCCAATTTTTATTTTACCACTTTGTCGGCGTGATTGATATAGGTACATATTGGTACTAAATTTCAGCTTTCTAGTACTAACGGTCACAGAGATTAAGCGAGGACGGACGGACGGACAGACAGACATGGCAAAACTATAAGGGTTCCTAGTTGACTACGGAACCCTAAAAAGAAAGAAAGAAAGAATTATAAAAATATAGGTAAATCTAAAAACCGAAACGGCTGTATTAGTTTCATTTCAGAGTGCCATATTATCAACAATACCAAACGATACCTACATTCACTGATTTCGAGTACTTATACCTACAGTTACAAAAAAAAAAACAATGATGTACCTACAGACGCCAGCACATCGAGCTACTACCAGTTGTCAAATTTCTTTAATAGATTTTCAACTTTATCGCTAAAGCATAAGGTTCAAAGTAGATTGGAAAAATTTGACAGTTTCGGGTAGGTTGATGTGCTACATTATCAACTGACAATATTGAATTTAAATTTATTCCCCCTTATGCTCCTCATTTCGGGGGATTATGGGAAGCAGGAGTAAAATCCTGCAAGTTCCATCTTAAGCGTGTCGTGGGTACTGCTAATTTGACGTACGAAGAGTTCAGCACTGTATTGGCACAAATCGAGGCAGTCCTGAACTCCCGTCCTATAACTCCCGTTCCTGTACATAAAAGCGTCTGTACATCAATCGAACAAAACCGAAACCTAAATATCACAGTACTACTTTCGATTCCGAGTTCCACACTGATTCAGTCAATATTCAAGATGTTGCTTTGCATCCTCGTCATAATTCAGGAGGTTGTCATAAAAGACGTAAATAATCAATTTAAATTACGGTACCTGGCCAATAATTATAAACGCTCCTTTTTTTTGTTGTTTACATTTGACACTAATTCAGAATGAAGCTATTCATAAAAGAGGAGAATCACGTCGCCATTCCACGCGCGAGGTACCGCCCGCTTAGGTAGGTACTACGACACACATATAAACGCGCTTGCGCACGTGCGCGCTTTATACCTAGAGTGACCGAATAAATGGCCATAATTTATCCTAGTTCGAATTCGAAAATCACCTTCATTATTGTCATAAATTACGCTAGATAATTAACTCATTTTTAAGTATCATAAGAATGCGGAAATCTTACTACCTAATGAAAGTAGTAGTGCCCCAAAGAAAAGTTCATTGACCTACTGTAAGTAGTAACCTACGGTAGTTATCAATCAGCTGATTAACAAAATGTTAGTTTTGCTTTATTGCGTTTTATTGCAATCCTGCTGAAAGAACAATCCTAAAATTGGTATTCTTAGATCTTAGGGCTCTTTCAATTTAGAGGTTTCGTGTCTGACCGCTGCCGCACGTTTACCGTGCCCGGGCCGCTACAGTACGGTAGCAGTCCGATACCAAACGCCTAAATCGAAAGCGTATCCGACTGCCGTGCGTTTGTATGCTAGTGTTAGTGTAGTGTTTGTTGTGTGTTATTATTGTTTGCGACGTTGCCGTCCTGTTGTCGAGCGTTCGCGGTACCGATGCCGCACTGTTGCCGCACCGCGCGCTTTGTATAAAAACAAACGACCGTGCGTGCGCAATACCGCTTCGGCATCGCAGCGGTCCGAGAGATTGAGATTGATAATGTTTTACGCAATTAGGGTGCTGGGTTAGGACAGGACATAATTATGTAGGATACTTTTTTAAACGGTTTTATTTAGCTTAACCTGTTTGTTATTTATTTGGTTCAAATTTAGTACTTGAAATTTTACCCCCTTCCTGTTGGCAAATTGATCTGATATTTGGTACACACTTTAGTTTTGATGACAATACATCAGTATCACTGTAAATCCAAGATGGCCGCCGCTACGAAATGGCGGATTACATATTTTCTCACAACCCCCTCAATGTGGGTAGGTATCAAATGAAAGGGCTTGACTAGTAGAATATTGCCGTGCGTTTTTGTAACCCTCTCACCGTGAAAACTTAGGTGAAGTGAGCGTGGAGTGAGCTATCAATAGTGTCAATCCCTAACAATCAGGTGGAATGACAGCTTACATCACTTAGGTTTTCACGGTGATATTTGTACAGAATAGGCCGGCTGTACACTATAAAAAATCGAGCCGAGCGGGCGCGCCAGCGGCGCTCGTCAATCAAGTTCCCCATTTCACCTCGCCCCGACCCCGCACGACTCGACTCCCGCGCACCTCATACCGCCTGTCGACTAACAAGCAAGTGAGAACGCGATAAAATTGAACGAAAAATAGTGTGCGGAAATATGAAACTTGTTCCGGGAAACAGGGGCGGATCTTGAATTTGTGGGGCCCTGGGCTAATACTGCTTAGGGGCCCTACCTAATTACTCAACCAATTGCCATTTTATTATGATCGCAGGTTTTTTAATTCTAGTTTATTTGTATTATTGACAATATCGTCTATTGTTTTCAATTCGGTTGGGGGCCCTCTGTATCCAAGGGGCCCTGGGCTGCAGCCCAAAAAGCCTTTAAGTAGATCCGCCCCTGCCGGGAAATACGTGTTTTTGAGCAAGTTTCAAGTTTGGCTGCTCCACAATTTCTGACACGATTACCCTAATCCATGGTCTGGGGTTGAAGAATCCATAAACTTGGTATTTACTAGCTAGAAGTTCATGCACGGCGCGGCGGAGGAGGTCCAAGGTAGGTATAAGTACAAACTATTTACCTATTTTTTCCCTAAGCTACGATTCACCGTTGCGTAGGTAGTACCTAATCGAATAATTGAATTACCTATATATAATTCTTGTGAAACCAGCATTCAAATCGAAAAGGTAGGTACTTACAGGAAAGCGAATACACAAACAAACGATTTGTTTTTTCATAGTATTTGCGCTTTTCAGTGTTATTAGCACATAGTGCGTCAAGGTCAACGTCATTCTCAACTAGCTAGGCGTCTCGCCTACTGAAAACCATTCGTTCAGAAACTGAACTGCAAACTAATTCAAATAAGAATAATTTTATAGGTAATTTATTCATTAGGTACAAGCAATACGAAAACGTTATTTCAATCAATATAAATATGTAAATGTTTAGCGAACAGTGAAGCAAGAGTGAGGCAAGTAGGTACGACGTCTTTTTAATTTTTGAACGTATTACTTATATTGTGCCTTGTGAACTATTTCAATACGTGAAACGAGCATAATTATATTTCACCTAATTATCTATAGGTACCTATAGTAAAGTTTATTAGGGTAAGAAATGTTTTATTATAACAAGTTATAATAACATTCGTATGATGTCGACGATGATGTACGACGTATTTTAAAACTGACGTATTTTATTAGTATCAAAAATAAATATTCACAATAAAATTGAACGACTACGGACTTTGATATTTTAAAGATTGTGACAAGGAGTTGGTCGTACACCACATTTGTAACATCACACTAAAGAACAAACTTCCACTTAACTATTTAAAATCACCGACCATAAGCTTATTGTATTGAAAATTCTGTTTGCGCGATGTAGAATTTTTGATTATAACTTCTTTGTTTTTGAGAAATTGTTAAGTAATTTTATGTCATTAATTGTGTAACTACTCTATAAACATATACTATACTTGTTTTATTAAAATTGTGATATAGTTTAACCGTTTTCCCGATTTTTTGAAATCATATAAATTACTTTTACATCAGCGCCATCTAGTAAACGACGAAATAACGATTTTTAATTATTTGTAACTATTGTGGTATAGTAATTGTATTCTAGGTGCATCGTCTTCATATATATCTACTTATGTAATTAATGTATAAAAATATTGTAAAACATTTCAATCAAGTCAGTTTTTGTTATAAATATTGATGTTATAAAATGCCTTTTAGGTGCCTATTTGAAATAAATTCTTTGACTTGACTTTGAGTCTATTATTTATTTAGGGCTGACTTTTCAATCATCTGATAACTTAATTCGTGGAATAATTTTGAAATTTTTACAGTTCATACAAAAACTGTCAAACGTCAATTTTATTCCTTGAATAAAAGTTATCTGGCGATGGAAAATTTTGCCCTTAGTGTAATAAATGTTAAGACACGACAAAACCATTTAAATAATTGGATAATTTGTGGTGTTGAAAAGGTGGCCAATCATGATATGAGCCTTTATGAAACAAAATAAAAATATATACTTAAGTATTCTTTTCTTCAGTTTTTACTTTATTGAATGAAGGATGGTCATCATAAAAATCTTTTATTTCAATAAACGCCATCTCGACATACTTATTTCAAACCAAGTTTATGAATTCAACGCCATCTAGTGGTATCGAAAGTAAAACTATTTTACTGTACATGTGTGTGTAATCAAATAAAGTGAAACGGCTAAACGTTTAGGGGTAGAAATCTTTGTATGAGACGAGTTATCAAGCAAAGTGAATATCTCAAAAAATTAAGTTAATACTCTAGTTGACGCATATAATGAAGTTGTCCCTCAAAGATTTCTGAGTTAGGCGTAAAAATTGAAAATGTTCGAATTTGCGAATGTGCTGCCATCTCGCGAAAAAGTAGCTGGGAGATCAACTATTCAATAGCCTTAATATTATTTGACTTCGTACCGCACGCGCACGCGCAGGACAATCGGACACTTAGTCGGTACTTAGGTAGGTACATGTGTGCAGTTACATAATTAGCTATCAAAATTTTCCTGTTACTGTAATTATGTACCCACATTTCTTACTAAGTTATCCAAATATATAGATTTCCGACATCCTTGTAAGCATTAACTATGTAGTGTAGAGGCTCGAACATTCTCGGCATTGAGTTCTGTAAATACTGTTTGAAGAATCGTTGTCACTGCTTGATATAAAGTAAAATGATAAATTAATTAATAAACTGCTTGTATTTTTACCTAGTTGCTTGTAGGAGGCCTTTTCCAAATAGACGAGTAGACATTGACGAACGCAACTATATTTTAATTACAATAATTAAGTTCAAAATTATTAATATATTATTTCTACGAAGAAGCCAACCTCTGAACCCACGAGCAAAACAGTATTTATTAACAGATACATCTTACATAACACTTGTACCTAACAAGTCGGTACTGGAAACACCTAACAACATTACCTATCATATTTATTACAGAGATGCACACGCCGCTGTCCTCGACAACACTACCTATTAAACAATAAATCACCAACTTTATGTTCGATGTCTGTGTCACATTTATTGAATCAGTATATTAGGCCGCCATCTTTAACTGCAGTCTCGATTACAAGTATATGTATTTAGCGTAATTATCTAGCTTCATAAGAAAAAATGACAAACAGATTTGTGTTTGTAACCGTGACTTTGGTGGACTGTGACGTGTTCGGTGAATAGCCAATCAGCGACCTGTTAAGTAGGTAATGGCTTAAGTATTAGCGGGATTGTTTAAATGCTGTTCAAAGTAAATAATTTGAGGCAAGTTCTACTGTAACTAACGAGCTGTGATTCTATTGTGCGGTACGCAACGACTGTGCTGTGCACTGTGCATATGCATAACGTACGGATTTATGTCTGTAGAAAAACCCGAAGATCAATATTTCAGCGTGATACTGGTGATTCAGGAAATTACTTTGAAATGTTTCAGTGTTCCAGAAAATATTTCCAGGAATCCTTGAAGATCCCAGGACGTCTGTTGTTACATAACAACTGGTTTGTTTTGATTTTCGTTAAATTAGTGCTGTGCAAAAAATCCGTGGTTTCCAGCACAGCATTGGCTATTGTGTCCCAGCAGTGAGAAGGGCACAGGTTGATTGCGCTAGTTAAAGGCACTCACAAAATGTGTCACAACATGAGACAAAAGGAAATAACTACATAGGTACCAGTGCCCGCCTCAGACGGCCAATTCTCGTAACCAAAAATGTTCAAATTTTAGTCGCAATCTCATCTCAGCAACAAACAATGTCAAAAAGTGACAAAAATATAGGGAAATAAAGAGTATTTTTGACAGAATGAGACTGACATCAGACTGTGAACGTTGTTAAGATTACGAGAAGTGCCCCTCAGGTGTCATAGCTAACTATAATGTATGCAAACGGAACTACGTCTACAGATAAACCATTTCAATTCACGGTGTGTTCGCTATCTACACTTAGTTAAATTCAGTTATAAAATTAGCAAATGACGAATTCATAGGTTTCGTTCTTAAAACGTGTCACACAACAGACATGGTCAGAAGATCAGTATCAAACTGACAGGCACTATCTCCTAGATGGGTGCGTCTCATAACGTATAAACTCGTTTGGTCTAATTTCATTTTATTATCGTTCACAAGATATAATCAACGTGAGATATACCAACTGTTGATATAATTTCTTTACATATAACATTTATTTATTCTAAAACTTTATTAGTATAACGTTGTTTGATATAACGTTTATGTAATCGAAAATCATTTGGTCTAACGTTTAATATGTATATTGTTTATTTAATCGAAAATCATTAGGTCTAACGTTTAATATATATAAAAAACGTCATTATGGTTAACACCCCGACTCAGAGTACCCCGACTCGGATAGGTGAGGTTAGAAGGCTAAGGCGGGAGCTCCGCTCCGCTTCGCTCCCGCCTTAGCCTTCGTGGTTATTTTTTTTAAACCACCCAGAAATAGGAGCCCCGCGATGCGGGGTTCCGTCGACCTATTTTAGCGCAGGTGGTAATCAGTTACTAGTTATGTTTAATATCTACCTACTTAGGTTACTATTATATACCTATAACTACGATAGAACTTACAAAGAATAAAACAAAGTTTTTTTTAAGTTTTAAAGTAGGCGTTTTCATCAATTACACCAAATAAGTTTTATATCTTTTGAGTGGTATGTCAAACGATTTTATATTTAATGTATGTTATGTCAAACGATGTTATATTTAATGTATGTTATGCTTATAAAAATTAGTAATTATATCAATCGTTCATTATATTAACTAATCGCTATATTAAATAAACTTATAGGTTCCGTTGTTATATGTTGTTAATACTAGAGATTTTGTTGTTATATCATCTATTACTTACCCCTCCTAGATATAGTATTTTAAATGTTTTCTTATTTGCCATATAGGCTCGATGAGTATCCGGAAGTTGTAAACTATGAATATGACAAGGTATACTTAGATCCTAGGTACACTCATTATTAGTACATCAACGTGCTACGTCATGGTTACGTAACACAACAGCATATCATAGAGACAGTTACTGGACTGCTGCTAGTATGCTCCAGTTGTTTAACGAAACTAATCAGTCGTTATTAAATGAGTTTTATGAATAATGTTCTTAATTATTTCTCACTAACAACATTTTTCATTAATATTCCTTTAACTTTTGATTAAATATTCAATTACATTAGATCACAGTTAATGCCAAGCTAGAGGTTAAATTATCTCTCAACTGGTATCCACAAAATAGTCAGTATCAAACTGATCAGATATTTCATTATTATTCAGGCATTCCCGAAAAGTAACAAATTAAGTAAGTAGTTATTATAGTATTTATCTGAGAGATAATATGTTGAACAGACCTATCTGAAAATGGAGAAACAGGCAATTTTTACCACTATTTATAGGTACCTACTGGAAGTTTGTCGTTCTTGTAAAAAGAAAAGAATCAGTTTTATTTGTGATTTCTTTTGGGTATCCCTGAGAACGGTTTCAAGTCAAACCTTCTGCACCTATTTATTATATTAGATTGTACTGTGCTCAAATCTATAGTCACGCGACGTGAGGGCATTGACCGTTTTCAGAGTAAGTAACGTCTGTTATGCAATGTTTGTGATACATTGTGCGCTCTCCAGCACTTGTTGATATAGCTGTTGTGGCGACTAGGCAATGGTAGCGTTACGATAAGTTTAGTGTAATTTTGTCGTGTGCTGCTAAAGTATGTAGTGCTTAGATGAGGAGACTAATCTTGATCTGGTAGTTTTGTTGGTTTCTATATCTTGTTTCTGAATCACCTCACATTGTCCTCTAGGTTAACATCTGGTTACCTTTTAAATGCTGGTATTGTGATTTTCTTCGCGTTAGTGAAACCTATGATAGTAAAGTGTGATACTAGCGAGGTATATTAGCGAACAGTTATGTAACTAACCTTACCGACATCCATTCGCCTGCCAGGCGAACTGATGACTGCACTTACTAGAACTGTTGATATCGAGGATGATACGTTTATACATTAGTATTCAACTTTTTAGGTCAACTGTCTGATCCTTTTTAAAATAAAAAAGGTATAAGGTACTCTGAATTTCAGGCTAATTTAATTAGGATCATGAAAAGCACGAAATTATTAGAATACACAGTTGATCCACGTGTCAGATAAGTTACAAAATCGTACAAAGGAGTTACGATTGTAATACCTATATTGTTGGCTCAACAATATATTCGATCTGCGGCAGAAAAAATATATAAATGGGGCAGGGACATTAGAACGAGCCTACTACAACAGGGATCTCCTTGACTGAACGCTGACTGTCATACTGAACTATCGCAACTTAATTCTGCAGATAACGCTGTTTCTTTTAATGGAAACTTTAAATGTGTTATATGTGACAATTATCAACTAAGTCATGAAATAGATTCTAACTTCTGTATGTAGCTAAAAGTTGGTATTGTACCTAAGAATAGAAAATAACGTATCACACAACGATTTTATGACAACACTCACAGAATACAAAATATTTAAGTTAATATGAAGAACGTACAACAAAATCAAAACAGACTCATTGGGGTACCATTCAGTGGCCAATAGACCATCTGAGAAATGATCACAGTTTCTAACACTGACTAAGGGCCTAATGCGAGTTTTTAAACGATCGCCACTTGGAGACAATAATGACTAACACAAATATTTCATACAAAATGTCCTCGAGTGCAGCTGTACGACATTCACGCTCCCATTCGCACCATGGCTTACAGACGATATTAGGACGATCATGTACAGAAAGGCTGTAACCAAAATGAAATGTATTGTGTATTAATTTGTGTCGGCCCTCGCCACCGAACCGGGAGATCCTTGTTGATGCGCGCTATCGCTGCAGTAAGGTGTGTAGAGATGCCCAACGCCGCCATATCCACATCTCTGTTGAAAACGGAGATCCAGCAAAAGTCTGGAAATTTCTTAAGTCCATGGGAGTTGGAAAATTACGCCAAGAATCGATTCCTAAAGACTTAGATATTGACCTACTGAATCAACACTTCTCATCTTCGGCCCACTGTAATGGGACCATGAAGGCAGCTACTTTTAACTATCTTTCAAACCTTCCAACTACGGACTCCTTTCCCCATTTATTTTTAGTCAATTCTCTGATTGTGATGTTAAGAAGAATATAGTTTCAATCACGTCTAAAGCAGTTGGTAGTGATTGTGTGAGTCGAAAAATTATACTCCCTGTCCTCGACGAAATCCTTCCTATCTATGGTGCCTTTCCATCGATGTGGAAAGAGGCCAAAGTCATTCCTTTACGCAAAAAATCCAATCCTACTTCCTTTTCAGAATACCGTCCTATCTTCATCTTGCCTTTCCTCTCCAAAGTCCTAGAACGCCTTGTCCACAATCAGCTTAGTACTTTTCTTTGTAAGAATAGTCTGCTGAATCCTTTCCAATCCGGTTTTCGTCCTGGTCACAGCACCACTACATCCTTAGTTAACGTCACTGATGACATACGGTTAGGCATGGAGGGAGGAAATCTGACAGTTCTTTGCTTACTAGATTTTAGTAATGCATTCAATACTGTAGATTTTGATACCTATCCTGCTTGGCATGCTTCGCTCGCTTAACATAATCTCCAACGGCGATCGACTACAGGTTTCTTATTTACCTGTATGGTCGCCGGCAACGTATATGCATAGAAGAAAGAGTCTTGCTCTTCGTGGTGTTATACTTCTGCCGGTTTACCTCAGGATGGCGTTTTATCTCCTTTATTTTTCGCAATATTTATAAACTCCATTACCAATAAACTTCTCTCTTCCTACCACCTTTATGCAGACGATTTGCAAATTTATAAGCAAGCTGACTACTCGAATTTGGCTGATGCCGTTCATGTTATCAACAAGGATTTGGTTTCAATCTGTGACTGGAGTGAGGCACATGGGTTGCAGGTTAACCCATCAAAGATTCAATTCCTTGTTGTTGGCAGCTCAAGGATGATCCCCAAGATAAACTGGTCGCAGCTTCCTCACGTTCAATTTAACGGAACTGCGATTCCATTCAGCGAAAAGGTTAGAACCTTGGTGTTGGGATCGACAAACATCTTTCTTGGGGTCCTCAGCTACAGGACGTAAGTCGCAAAATTTTTGCATCTGGTAAGTTACTGAGACGAATGCGGAACTTTCTTCCAACTGCCACTAAAACTGCGCTTGCACAATCCCTTTTACTTCCCATCCTTGACTACGCTGATGTCAGTTATCTGATCTTACCGAGGCACAACTAGATAAACTTGAGTGATTTCAAAACTTTTGCATAAGATTTATATTTGGCCTGTGCAAATATGATCACATATCAGAATTTCGTACAAAGCTCAAGTGGCTTCCCATACGTCTTCGCCGGAATTCTCATATCTTGTTTCAGCTCTACAGTATTTTGTTTAATCCTAAAACCCCCACTTATCTTAAAGAACGTTTCAAATTCCTTCATGACACACATAATAGATATATGAGGTCATCGGAAAACCTGAGACTAGAGATGCCGATGCATTCCACCAGTTTTTATGACAAATCTTTTACTGTTCAAGCAGTACGGTTATGGAATGACTTGCCCGTGTCGGTAAGGCGTGCTCAATCTTTGTCCACGTTTAAAATTATTGTAAAAAAGCACTTCCTCTCTCCTTAAACATCATCATTATTTTTTCTTTGCTTCTGTTTCATGTTTATTATTATATGGGTATATTTATATTTATTTATTTATTAATATACAAATTTATAAATAACAAAATTAAAATTAAATACTAAGTTAACTAAAACTATACAGAAATTATTATTATTTATTTGAATAACATGGGAGACTTACAGCTAAAACAAACAGATCAAGGACAGTAAAGTAGTCTGAAAGCCAATTACAGGTCTCCACTTATAAAATACAGAGAAAAAAAATTAAATTCTATGGACATTCACACCAAGTTACTACCTATAAACTACAGCATAATTACTATGTTGCTCACGATATGTATGTGTATATATTTATTTCGATTAGTATAATATATTTTATGTGTGTATTTATTGTATTATGTAAATGATACACTACGGACTACCTACAGTATTTGTCTGTCCTTCCCTTTTTTAAATCCATCCTAAGGTTGTCTTTAAAAGATCGCTCTTAGCGATAAGACCGCCCATTGTGTCACCCTTTGTACAGTTTCTATATTTATGTCTGTAATTTATATGGTGTGCATAATAAAGAGTATTCTATTCTATTCGTTTAAAAACTTGCATTGGGCAATCAGAAGTCCCCTTATACACATATTCTCTCATACGCCGCACGAGTGTACAAACTTTATCAAAATAGCTTATGCTGTGGAAGAAATGGTAGAAATACTAGCCAGGTGGGTGCTAGCAAGTTACGTCAATTTTAAAGACAAGTGAATAATTAGTCAGACTAGCTAGATGGTCACACGTCACTGATGTAGTTAGTCACTTTGTCATTGATGTGACTTGAGAGCGAAGCTTGGCGCTAGCGCTGAATAGTACAGGACCTACACAAAACTGTCATAGTTTGGCTGGTTTTCAGTTTCCAGTTGAAGCCTCCAATATTGTTCACTGCGGCGGCGAGCCGCCCATCATTTGAACGCGCCCCAGAAGGTGGTAGCCGCAAGGCTGATCCGGGGCTACCGCACGATCTCGGGCGAGGCGGCAGCCTCCTTGCCGGACTGCCGCCATGGGATCTGGAGGCGATAGTCCTCGCGCGCCTGTATGAGTGGCGCGCGGAGGCACTACGTCGGAGGGAAACTCCGCTTCCGCAGCAAATTGCGGCGGAGCGGACGGACCTCCGGCGCGATCTCATGGCGGCATGGAAAGAGCGACTGTCGCAACCCAGCGCAGGGCACGCCACGATAGCGGCGGTAAGACCCCTCTTTGAGGAGTGGCTAGAGAGGCGTCACGGCGCCCTCACCTACCGCCTGACGCAGGTCCTCACCGGACACGGAAGTTTCGGGAGGTTCCTGCACATAATCAGGCGGGAGGAAACGCCTGGGTGTCACTATTGCCAGGATCGCCCAGAGGACACGGTGGAGCATACGGTGGAGGTCTGCCCCGCTTGGGCGGAGCACCGCCGTGTCCTCGTTGAGGCGATCGGCAGCGGCGGCGACCTCTCGCGTCCGGGGCGAGAGGGAGTGGGAGGCAGTCGCCTCCTTCTGCGAAGCAGTCATGCTAGCGAAGGAGGCGGCGGGATGGCTGAGGGAGAGAGCCTCCCGTCCCAGCCGCCGCGGGAGACGCTCCGGGCGTCGGGAGCCGCGCGACGACTCCCGGTCACAGTAGGCGCGGGCCTGCGGGCGGAGAGTAATGGGTAGCTCACCGTCCGATCAGGACCAGGCCCGTGCCGGACGGCGCGTACGTGTTTCACGCGCGCCTCAAAGAGATGTCAGCATCAACCGAAGGGGCCCGTTAGGGCCGAAGCCTGCTGGGTCAGCGGGATTGTCCGAAAGGGTTACCGCTGGCCCGGAACATAAAGGGCGAAGGAAGGAACACGGGTGGGTTTTAGTCAGTAAGAGACTGACACTCCCTTCCGCTCCACCCAGAGCGGGAGGAGTAATTTCATGATTTCCCATCCTGAAAAAAAAAAAGCCTCCAATATTAAATTACAGTTAGGAATCTAACTAATTAGTTGTTGAAAGTTACGGCTTTCCTTACTACGCGCAGGTATACTAATATAATTAGTCAGTAGCATTCCCGAACCTCGTGCCACTCTCAACTTCTCAAGTAAATTCCAGTATAAAAGTGAGAGCACGCTACGACTTTTTATCTTGCGATTATTTTGTCGCAGAAATGCGGGGTTTAATTCAAATCTCAAATCGTTTAGTGCAATCCATAATGTACAATTACAGGTGGTAAATAAAAAAATAATAGAAACAATTATGGACCCTGTCGGGCACAGCAACATTTTAAATAAGTAGAGAGAGGAAGAACGCTTTATTAATTTTCCTTGCTACTAAGTTAGAATTATTTTATATCTTATTGTTACCTATGTATTTATATTTCCATTCATTCACTTATTCTATTAATATTTTATATTGATTTATATATTATATACATGTATATAGCTGCACACACAAGAGAAAAATGTGACTTGTCACATTTTTAGCGCGAATACTCGCGACGTGATTGTTGTAAAAATAAATTGCAGAATTTGAATTTCTATGGCTCCACGCGCCCCGCGATATTAAAATTGGACCCCGGGCCCCACGGCGCGGCGTCCCTCCGGCATTCTGTTCTCTAAGGGAAAACATGTCGACACCTGTTTCGCCAGTCTCATATTGGAGGATTTTATTATTGAAATAGGTACAAGCAAGACCACCTTAGTGGCATAAATACTCCAAATCGTACAGCGATCGCATTTTGAAGACACGTTTATGGATGACGGACCTTTCTACAGCTGAGATTGCATTTCGCCATTTAGTTATTTTAATATTCAATTAGAGGTCCAACAATTCTCGGTAATTTGTCAAATGTTTGAATCTTCATTCAATAAAATAGCCCAATTTTTTGGGATATTGTCAAAGATCATTGTGTTTCTTAATAAAAGAAACCTTTGATTATATGTTTCAGTGTGAAAGGATGAATCCAATATTGATGAATTCTTTTTGGAACGAAGGTCTTTAACGGAGATTGCGGTAGGAGTAAACTGGGAGAAATCGTCACGTAACGAAAAAGCGTTATGCCCCCCTCCATGGGACTTTTTATTACGTATTATAGAGAGATTCGGAGAGAGAGATAGTTTTCATGGCTTTCGAGAGTGCTGAAGCCGATAGTGAGGTCAAAATGAAAATTCAAAATGGCGGCCGCTATTTTTTTTTAATGTTTCGTCATGGGTATCGTTTTCATGGTTTTCGAGGATGCAAGTCGATGGTGAGGTCAAAATGAAAATTCAGATGGCGGTGGCAAAAATTTTCAAATTTTTCTTCATGGCTGTCGTTTTCATGATCTTCGAGGGGCTAAATCCGATAGTGAGGTCAAAATAAATGTGCAAAAATTTGAAATTTTTCGCTTCTTTTAATCTTGGATTTTTACTGCCGGGAGTCTCCCGACCCCGCACTTTTTTCTTCCTCCACCTCTTCCGAATAAGCGAGGCAGGACAACCAGCTTGTACGAAATCCGTGTTTTGAATAAACAACCAATCGATTTTTTGTCGCAGTGCAAGCAATGAATTTTCTGCGATATTTTACAGCGCGATTCTAAAACCGTGTCGCTAAAAAATAAAATGGTAGTGTTCGCTAGGCCTTATTGTCTATTTTTAGGGACCATGGACCTACTATTTGAAATTAATTTCAACTTGATGCTTCCACATGTTCCTGAGAAAAGGGTCATGACAGACAGACAGACAGACGGACGGCCGGACAACGAAGTGATCCTAAAAGGGTTTTGTTTTTTGCTTTTGAAGCACGGAACCCTAAAAATACTTTATTTTTCAATAATTAGGCCCTCACAGATTGGAATGAGGCAATTCAATTGTAATCTCAAATCTCTTTATTATTCAAAATTAGTGGACATGAATGATCGATCCTGCACTTCAGCCACCCTCCAAATTACTACGATAGGGCTCCCAAAATAAATATCTCCATTCTCCTACTATGATTGAAATAACATTAGGTTCAAGACGATCTTACCAATTTTTTTCAACTCAACTTAGTGTTCATCTTAAACAACGGCATTGAATTATTTCGGTTCAAATAAACGCGACTGTTTGTTGCCGCGATGGTAAATAAAGGCATAAATTCTGGCGTGTTTTATTTTATCATTTTGTTATGCAAACATGGTTTTAATTCACTTTCAATGCATAAATGTGTTTAAATACTTAAGACTTCATTGCAAACATTTCACTTTTATGTTATTATGTAGCACTAAACTTTGTCTTATCCACCTACTTCTTATTAGATCCCATATAATATAATTGTACTTGCTTAGATTAGAATGGTTTTATTATTATTTATTTATTATTTTACCTGTTATTATTTCTATCTATGTGCACTTTTGCAAGGCGCTAGATTCGTGTTCTGTTTAGGTACCCAAGCCAAAGCTAGAATATAATGTAAGTAGGTAGGTATTTAATTGATCCTGAGCATGCACATGAGTTCGCTTCTCTCATTTGTGACGCAATTTTCGTCGTCCTCTTGAGCCCAACCACGGAGTAAAGTGAATGAGACCATCGGAATGGTTTTACTTTACTTGCCTTCAGGGCTCAGTCAACTCATAGTGACCGAAATGAGTAAGGAAACAATTCTTCCTACTAAGACAAGTCCGGCCATCTTTTATCTTTGATCAAGGAACTAACGCTACGATGATTAACTGTAATTACATCGGAAAATTGCTTCTTTCAAGAAGACTTAACGATTTTCCTTATCTAACACATTTTCTTTCCCTTTCTCCTGGCCTACTACGCAAATGACGAGCCGTAATGTTTCGTGGAACAATTTTAATATTTAACAACACCAGGGAACAAACTTATCTGATCGTTTCGTATCTCATTTATCACAAACACTCAAACAAATCTGCGTGTTAGAGCGGGACGGACGTACTACGTCCATCGACCTTTACGGCGTAACTCCTAACTGTCACACAAGAAAGATTAAACTTTATGTCTCAGCTATAGAGTTTGGTTTTAGCTTTAGTGTGCGGTGGTTATGGTGCGACGGTTCGAGTCTGTAGGTCAGGGTTGAGTCGTGGAGGTCACGGCGGCTTCCGAGTTGATGGCAGCGGTGGCATTAGTTGCGATCAGACATGCACACAATGGCGGAGTGACACGCGATCCGCAGACGATCTGATGGTGTCGCAACTTCACCGGACTGTTGAGACGGTCCAGCGAATTAATTGAACCGGAAGATGTTACTGCAAAATAATATTATATTAATAGTTTCACTTACTACGTCTGCACATAACATTTTAGAACACATAAGAAACCTTTTCCTATTAGTCTGAAATCGGCAATACTCAGCCCTACCCTGTTTGAGAAAAGACCTTCCAGTACTTGACACACACACATCTCATTTTTCTATCTACTCAACACATAGTGTGAAAGAAACAAGGTGAAAAAATTTACTTTAGGGAGTGAAAACACCGAAGAAGCCAAAGAGTCCCTTGTTAAAAAAAAATTAAATCAAATGAGCATTGCTTAGGTATTCAATAACAGTTCAGCATCCTATATCATAGCATACTAACAATCAGAATAAAGTTGTAGGTAATTAATATCGTGGAACACTCAAGTTGAAAGCTATTGGCAGCTGAATTATTCGCAAGGAAATCAGCAGACAATATTTGCACCAATCAAATGCATGCTTGTTGCATACAACATCGATATCTGCTACACAACAAAAGTCAAAGTCAAAGTCAAAGTCAAAGCATTTATTTCAAATAGGCACATTAAAGGCACTTTTGAACGTCAGAAATTACAACAAATAGAATTGATTCTAGTCGCCCATTCCAAAAGGTAGTTTTCGTATGGAGAAGAACGGGCAAGAAACTCCACCGTTACTCTTTTAAAATATTTTACAAAATTTTGCATACATTAATTATATAATAATAATATGTGAACACGATGCACCTAAAATAAAATTACTATACCACAATAGGTAAAAGACTTAAAAATGAAACCATGACATATAAATTAATTATCTGATAGATACATGGTGCTCACATATTTACAAACATGGTAAAAGTAAACGATTTTCATTAAAAAAAAAAAAATTACAAGTAATAAGTCAGGGTGTGAGTAGTAAAGTAGTTACAGAATGTAAATCAATGTCAAAAAAAAAAAGTATAAATTTACAATTAAATTAGCAACCAGTTTGATTTTGTCTAGGCTCCAGATTGTCCTATGGAGCAGGACCAGCATGTTTCCAAGCATTCTTATCTTGGATATAATCTTCTAATTTATAGTATGCTTGTTTACAAAGTGTACGTTTAATGTGAGTTTTAAATTTTCTTTCATTTAATTGCAATACATCGCAAGGTATTTTATTGTAACATTTAACACAGTACCCCATAAAAGATGTATGTACCTTGGCTAATCTGAAAAATGGTTGATGTATTTTATCTTTATTTCTAGTATTAAAATTATGTCTATCGCTTATTTTATTAAAAAGATGTAGATTTTTTCTTACATACATAATATTTTCATAAATGAATTGGCAAGGTACCGTCATAATATTAATCTTTTTAAAAAGTTCCCTGAGAGATTCGCGGCGACGTAGATTATAAATGGCTCTGACAGCTCTTTTTTGCAAAATAAAGATGGATTCAATGTCAGCAGCTCGACCCCATAGTAAAATGCCGTACGACATAATGCTGTGAAAGTAGCTAAAATAGACTAAACGCGCGGTTTCTATATCAGTTAATTGTCTTATCTTTCTAACAGCATAAGCGGCCGAGCTAAGCCGCCCCGCAAGAGATGTTATGTGAGGTCCCCATTGTAATTTGTCGTCTAGCGTGATTCCCAGAAAAACAGTTTGATCAACAAATTCCAGTTTTTCTCCATTCAGTATGATGTCACATTCACTACTTCTAACATTAGGTAATTTAAATCTAATGCATTTGGTTTTCTTTTCATTTAGTACCAAATTATTTACCGTAAACCAATCTTGGACCTGAAGAATAGAGTTATTCACGTCGTCAAGATTTTGTGCTCGTCTGTCTATCTTAAAGATCAATGAGGTGTCATCTGCAAATAACACCATCTTCGGTTGATTTTGAAGTAATTGGGGTAAATCATTAATGTAAACTAAAAAGAGGAATGGACCCAATATAGAACCTTGAGGAACGCCCATTGCTATTTCAGACCCTAATGAGTTTACGCCGTTTACTTGAACTTTAAGCTTTCTATCTTTTAGGTATGACTTTAGTAAATCAAGAGCTAAATTCCTAATCCCATAGTGCTCAAGTTTCAGCAGAAGTGTCTCATGGCTTACGCAATCGAACGCCTTAGAGAGGTCGCAAAAGATTCCAATGGCATCTTGTGCTTCCTCCCAGGCGTTAAAAATGTTCTTTATTAGGTTTACACCGGCGTCAGTGGTACAACGGCCCAAAGTACCTACCTTCGCAGAATAGTTAGCAAACCAAACACTGCACCAATATGAACCAGTGCAAGTGAAACAACTTAGGTATGAACCAGTACAAGTGAATCAACTAAGTAATATGGCACAAATGCTAGGAAGTCGCGCTTTGACGAAGGAAATATGGCGTACACAGCATGCACCAAAAACATATCAAATATCAGAAATGTTCCGATTTGGGATTACTTTGACGAATACTTCGCGGCCGTTTCGGCACGGGCTTTCAATTGTGAAGTGTGCACGCTGAGCGGGGTCTGTTTACTTAATCCGTGGAATGCATTGAAGGCAGGATGAGTTTTGAGGTCGGTGTAATTCCTTTTATATAATTTATGGTAATTTTAATAACACCACGGTTGAGCCTCGCACGTGACTCACAAATGTCTAGAATAAACAATTTTCTTTACTGTGATGCAGGACCTCTTATATCTCCCATACGTGGCTTCTATCTTCTAACTGAAACCAGACCAGCCTGCTGTCACCACGATTTATTCCGGTCTGATCCCCTGAACCCCCTCCCCCCCCCCCCCTTCTCGATCCCCACGGTGTTCTGGCATTGAGTCCAAACATGAACATGGACGCCGAATATTTGACAAATCATTTTTCACATGACTGGAATATCCGATAGCATTTTTTGGTGTTCGTGTTATGTTTTTGCGAAACTCGATTCCAAGCGGCAAAGTAAATAGTTTTTTAGGCACTGTGACAGGGAAAAATGTTCTGTTAGCCATCTGTGATTTGTTCTAGGAAATCCTGTTTTATCTTCATCTCTATATTTTTGATGAGTAATTGTTTATAGTATAGTTCGCATTCATCATTTTAACATACAATACAACATTTGTTCAGTGAAGTGTATCTTCACTGAAGTCATTATGATAAATGCGAACGTCGAGTAAACTAGAGAAACGTTCTTAAATAAAACATGACGCTAGTAATTTCTCCCCTGTAATGACGAAATTGGTTTTTATTAAACGGATATCTACTGAAAGATTAAATAAAGATCATAATTATAAAAATCTTTTTATATTCTGTATTCTTAAAAGATCTGTAGAACGCGGGACATTTTTTTTCACGAACAAATTACAATTACAATTATGAAAAAATGAAGACTATTCATACGACAATGATAATCAAACTAATTACAATATTATTGTATTATTTGTTCAGAACCGTAGTCAATAACAATGAGATGTAGCTTTCCACGGCTCTCCGACGGGCCGGGTGGCTGCGGCAGTGGTGACTGATTGCTGGATTTAACTACGTGCGTTGATGAAAATGATGAGAACATTGTGATACCTAATATCCTTCTCCACAAGCAACGGCTACGTACGCCCGTAATAATTTGCTCAAAGGGATGAATAGTCAGCGTCCTCCCGTCTGCACATAATAAGCGACTGCGATCGCCATTGGCTTTGACAAGCGGTTAGTGATCGTGACAATTAAATATTCCGTTTGACGGTTAATTATGGCGCTACTGTGCGCCAATATTTCCACAATATACGTTTTCAGCAGGACACAAAGGGTTTCTAAAAAGCTTAAATTGTTAAAATCCCAATTAAGCTAACTATGAATCATGTTAGCAGACACAATACGTGTCTAATTAGCTCAACCCCGGGAGCTCTTGTAATTGTGTTATCCAGTAATTAGTTTGTGTTAGTTTAACCTCAGAAAACAGTGGAACTCTCCGAAGACCTGGCTGAATAAAATTCTGATATATTTTTTAAGTTGAATTATTTTGAGCTGACTCTTAGTGGCTAAGCCGACTGCTGGTAGGTAATAGGATTTAGAATTTTCTTTTCTAGTTTAAAACGCTTTTGCAAAAGAACTTGTAAGGTTTGTGACAATATGTTCATTTAAAACATGATGTATGTAGATACCCTTGTAATATTCATCTATTCTATATTCTAGACAATCTTGCATCGTAATTCAGCCTATTTTATGTCCACGACAATATTGTTTGAATACATTTTTTATCGCAAGAAAGTAGGGGCTTACATATGCGTAGAGTATTTTCGACTTTCAAAGCAAATTGAGCATTATGAGAACTATATCAGAATATTTCAGCGCGGCTTTGTTTGTGGAAGGGTGACCCACAATATGCTGTGATTTCGCTACGAAACTTAATATTTCACGACAGTTCAGAAGCTCTGTGTGTTTGCTGAACAAAATAGAATTGTTGTATTTTGTGTAGGCGAGCTGGTGATCAGGAGTCTAAAATGCTGCTCGCGCCTAGTAATTCTTCTCTTTTCTGCTAAAATAAGTCAGGTGGAACAATGAGCCAGTTAGTGTAGCTTATTACATTACATAAAATAAGTCATGATAAATCTTGGTGGAGCAATGAGCCAGTTAGTGGAGCTTGTTACGCTACACAAAATCACGCCTGTATTTCCCGAAAGGCTGTACATAAGTACAGCTCTGCTTGACCAGTTACTATAAAGTACACCCACATTTCAACAGGTATGTTTTAAGTCCCAAGTAAAAGGGGGTTAGTCTATTGCCATCAACCGGGCAGAAATCTCAACTCCGGAATTTCTGAAGGAAAAACGCACACTTTGCTCGACACGGGAATTGAACCAGGACCTCATGCTCAGCAGTAGCGCTTGCGACCACTAGACCGACGAGGCCGTCATGTCTTGTGTGACTTCTGTATTGGCACTTACATATGTTATAAAGCTTCCTGATAGATGATCGAAGTCTTATGCTCGCCTAGTTTAGTAGTAAACCGCCAAGCAATGGATTTTCTACACCTGCCGATACATGCTTGAATTTATCTATAACTATTCGACTCGTAAATATCTGTAATAAATCTATAGACGAGGCGTTTTTGTACATTGAAAATATTGAATGTACAAATACTGCAAAGCGCGGTTATCAGCTGACCGAGAGCACCATGCACTGTCACAAGAGTCTGAATCTCTCACGTAAGCGCTCGGTTGAACGATGAAAGGTATTTAACATTCGTACGGGAAATAATAGATGAAGAGCGACTAGCAAAAACAGCAGAATAGCGTCAATCACGCCTGGAAGCTGACCGAGCTCGATAATATCTGAACGAGGACGTTAATGAGTCCCTGGAATATGATGTCATAAATATTATTATACCCCGGGTCAGTGAAGAAAAAGCAGGTTTCACATATTCACCTACAATTAACTACGCTTACTTCGCCTCTGTTGGTGGTATGACAGAAATTAGCAATTTTTGAAATGTTCTGAAATGGAGGAAAGAGACAAATAATGGAATGTGCTGTTCAAGTGGAAAGGTTTTCATTGCTTCAAGATTTTTCTTCCTTTATTAAAATGGTGGACACAGCCAGTCAAATAAAATAATAAATAATATCCGTTCATATATCAGCGCATTCCAGAAGCATTTTTTGGAGCAAAACAAATAACGGAAGGCTTGTTCATGCCAACCTTCAAAGTGCCTGGCCAAGTTTACCATCACATCGGCTGCTACCAGAAAATGAGCTCAAACTACAAATTTATTTTATTATTTTTGTCTGATTACACATAACACCTCAATGTCAGAAATCGACATTTTCCCTTTAAGGGAAAATGTCGATTAAGCTAATAGCTTAACAGTGACCTTATATCAAAACCACAGAACATACTGCGTCAAGTTAATAGAGCATAATTTTAAAACCATTGGAGTCCATTCCGCCCGGCAGCAATGATTTTGATTGAAAATAATCATCAACGCAGAGACGTCCTGTTGGTGAACACCGTGGGAGACACAATGCACCCGTCACAGATGAGGTTGCAGTTGTTCGAGTCGATCAAGAGTGTGAGAGGCGTCATCGTGTTGTGCACTCGCGACATCCGCAACAAACCGAGCATACAACGCCCTGCAATGTACGATAATATATTATAATGGTGAAGATGGGTACAATGTCGGGCTCAACCAAGTTAACCCTACTACCAGGGTAGCCAATTTGAATAATAAAAATATGGGCTCAACAATATTATTCATACCTATATATATTTACAAAAAAAGCGAAATCGTTTCGTCTATTGGCAACGATTTTGTGGTATGTGCAGCCAATTTAATGTGGACATATAGGTATGTAAAAATCGAAACTGAACGTTTACATTTACATTCGTACTAACCGACTTCGTTTACGCGCTGAAAAATACGTGTATTTGCGGGATGCGATGCACACGGATAATAACGTCAAAAGCTTGGGACGATTGGTCATTAAAAAGTAATTAAAAATACTCTAGAGTACTTTTAGCACATACTATGTCGGGGGAAACTGGGTATCCGTTGTATCGGCGCTGATCGCCCTGACAAGGTGGTTTCACAGCTTCTAAAAAGTTCCGTGGTCAAGAAATTGTTTTGGACAATAGATGAGTGGTGCCGTATTCGCATGTATTGTCCAAATCATTTCAAACTCACATAAATGTTGAAATGCATAACTGCATAGAGTCTATGAAATATATTTGCAAATATGTTAATAAAGGTAGCGACCGAGCTACATAAACACAGGGAGCACGCTTTAGAGATTAGTTACAATCCTGTGGATTTAGCCGAGACCCTGCAAAATGGCTGTTCAAAGACAACGGAACAGCATCAAATATTTGATCGATGGTGCTGTAGTGTAGATAATACCTACATTGGGAGAAATCCTCTTGTTAGATGGGCCCGGTGGAACAGGAAAAACATTTCTAATCAATGTTATTTTGGGTAAAATAAGGAGCCAAAATAAAATTGCTCTTGCTGTCACCTCTTCAGGAATAGAAGCCACATTGTTGCCCTGATTTAAAACCGAACATACCATGTTCAAAAATCCCCATCGATTTGGAACGAACAGAAAGCTCTATTTGCAATGTGTCACGCAATAGCGATAAAATCATTATAATTTGGGATGAGTGCACGAGGCTAAACCACACGAATGGTCTACTGCTTTTGCAGGACATAAGGCAAAATGACCCGATACCCGACTCGCGATAGTACATTGAGGAACGAGAGCTGATGAAATTAGTGGCTATTTAAAGAGTTCTATTCTATTGCGAAATGTCATATTAACTCTTTTGGGTTTGATTATGCGAGCATATCTGAGAGGAAACCTAAACGTGCAAGAAAGAACCTATTTATGTATTTGTGTACCTAGTTTTAATGGATTTTGTTTTATCATTATTCCTCTTAAACAAAGCACCTGCCATCCAATCTCTTCACCACCCTTGGTTGACTGGTAGAGAATGCCTAAGGCATTAAGTCCGCGTTTGTACCTTTTTGTGCGAAAAGTTTAAATAAATAAATAAATAAAGAACATCGGTGACGGCATATGTTCCGTCACCAATGTTCTTCCTTGTATGAGTTATGACCCATACAAGACGGTCAAGTAAATCTTGCTGGAGAACCTATGTTGCTTAACGTACGTATGGAAATATCTATAATTAGTTTTAGATATCGGGAACCACGCTGTGTTTGGCTGTGCCAACGAGCTATTTTGACCCGCAACGACCAAGCAGCAGCAATAAATACACAAGTACTGGCACATGTTTCTAGGGAAAGTAAGCATTACACAGTGGCGTGAATTGCATATAGGCATAAATAAGCAGTGCATACCTCGATAAATCACCATAAGCCTTTCAATTACATTTTAGTGTGCCCCCACATTTAAGAAACTCACAAAATTATCATACCTAACAAAAAACAAAATCTTCATACAAACGCGCGACAGTAGGCAGTCGCCAGACGGCCTACTCGGCTCCCGTATTATTTGCTCATTCTCATTGGTCTTTACTCGTTCACAATAATACGAAGAAATTTAAAATACGTAAGTCTCAAGCGTAATACCATGACGTTCGACCTTCGCAATTTATCACCCTTAAGTAGGCAAGCCTACTCAAATAACCAACCGAGTATGAACTTTAAAATAATACCTCGTAAATTTGGCCGTGGGAAGAAAGAAAGGGATGAATAATGATGTCGCCGCGTCGCCGTTAATAAAGTCAAAATGAAAATCCAAGATTGCGGCTGTAATTTTTTTTAATTTTTGGTCACGGGTGTCGTATTTAAGGTTTTCAAGGGTGCTAAAGCCGATCGTGAGGTCAAAAAGAAAATCCAAGATGGCGGCTGTAATTTTTTTTTTATCTTGCGTGTCGTTTTTATGGTTTTTAAGGGTGCTGAAGCCGATAGTGAAGTCAAAATGAAAATCTAAGGTGACGGCTGAGAAAATTTTAAAATTTTGATATTATTTAACCTTTTTCTTAGATTTTCATTTTGACCTTTGTTCCTGCCGGGGGTCCCCCGACTACACACTTTTTTATCTAATTAGTGACCGCGTCTGCCTAGAATAGACCCGGCCTAGTGCCTACCTATTCTGAAAACCAATGCACGCCACTGATTTACACTGCCACTAGGCCCGGTAGAAAGATTCTCCCTTATCAAGGGAGGAGTTGGTATGTACCAACTCCTCCCTTGTTTATTTATTTTTTTATTTATATATACTTTATTGTACAACAGAAAATACATAATAAAAAATACAATTATGAATACAAATCATACAATGGGCGGCCTTATCGCTTTCTGCGATCTCTTCCAGGCAACCTTGATAAGGGAGAACATTTTTTTTAAAATATATTTTATATTGTGCACCTACTGGAAGATGTCTTCCAGTAGGGGCACAATATAAAATATATATTAAACAAAAAATGTTTCCGACATCAAATAATAACATTAAAGGTACTTAAACTAACTGACGCTCTTAATTTTTCAATTCTTTATCTTTTGTAAAATGCCAAAACATTGATTTAAATTCTTAACTTGGCTTGAAATCAAAATGTGTACAAGTATAAACAATTTCTCGTATCTACGCGATAAAGTATCAACGTTTCATTGACAACCATTTTCACTTTATCATTTAAGTACACTAATTATTACACAACAGTGTTTGTTATTGTTGAACACTGAAATGCATATTTTAGGGCTGATTTTTCCATCGCCAGATAGCTTTTACTCCAGGAATTAAATTGACGTTTGACAGTTTTTGTATGAAATAACTATCAAAATTTCAAAATTATTCCCCGAATAAAGTTATCTGAGGGGCAATTATCGTAATTTTAAGAACGTTCACAATCTGAGCTCAGTCTCAATCTGTCAAAAACTCCTCTAATTTCCCTACATTTTGACAAGTTTTTGACATTTGTGTGTCGCCGAGATGAGACTGTGACTAAATTTTGAACGTTTTAAACGACGAGAATTGGCCTTCAGATGATTGAAAAATCAGTCCTTAGTCTATCATATTATTTCTGCAAATAAGCAAGAAGTTCGGATTCAATTTCTAAAGACAAGGCTTCAAACTCCGATACCAATTGTTTTCCTAGAACACTCCCAGTTCTAAGTACTATCTAGTGCATCATGAGGATACTACGTTCATTAGTTTAATATAGCATCTGCTGTGTTTCCATGTAGCTAGTGAGTGAAGGCATTTGATATGATTCTCCTCGGAACCTACTAATTACTGAAGAGAATGCATTGTTCGGGTAATCGGATAATAGCTGATGCAGCTCTTATTTGAACGGAATTCAGTTGTTGCAGGTATCTCTATTGTGCTCAGCATCAGTGGCAGACATGGAAACATTTACTGTACGAAGTAATCCTTGCTATCATCTGAAGTGCAAAACGTGGGAACAATGAACTGTACAGTCACGAGCACCAATATGTCAACACTTGGCAACTCTTAATTGCGATTTTTTTCGTGAAACAACGAATGCAACATTGAATTATGACACTTTACATAAACCTATGGGTCCGAAAATACTTTGTTCGTAATAACAAAATTTCATTCAGAACTAAAGGAGAAAATCGTCTTTGAATAAACTCAAGGGTATACTGTATACATTATTATGCTCGTGACTGTACAACGCCTTTCTTTTTAGGGTGGGAAATTATCAAATAATTTCTTACGCTCTGGGCGGAGCGGCAGGGCGTGTCAGACTTTTACTGACTAAAACCCACCCGTGTTCCTTCAGTTGCCTTTGCCAAGGCCACGGTATTTCTTTCTAACAACCCGCGAGCCTGCCAGGCATCGGCCCTAGCGGATTCCGTCAGTTAGTGCTGACATCTCATTGAGGCGCGTGTGGAACACAACGCGCCGTCGACCCGGGCCTGGTCCTTACCGGACGGTGAGCTGCCTATTGCTCGCCGTCCGCAAGTTCGCGCCTACGGTGGCCGCGAATCGGCTGTAGATTCCCGAAACACAGGGCTTCTCCTGCGGCAACTAGGGGCGTGAGCCCACGCAAAGATTGCCTCTCCCTCACGCGCTTCGCCTCCTCCTTCGCGAGCATTACTGCTTCGCAGAAGGCGACGACTTCCCATGCACTCTTGCTACTTATCATGGCCTGGACCAGGGCCGGACGCAAGAGACCGCCGCCGTGAGGACGCGGCGGTGCTCTGCCCAAGCTGGGCAGACCACTGTGTCCTCCGGGCGATCCACACAATAGTGACACCCGGGCGTTTTTATTATTTCCAATATCCCAAGTAGGTAATATTCTTTATTCATTGTCCACCTTAAAAGTTACAATTAAATTAATCTTTCTTATTAATGAACTTGAATGACATCTGACCTTTTTTGTATCAAGAAGAAAGTTTAAGTTAATATAAAATTAATTAGGTACCTTTACTCTGCACTACGCTAAATACGCGCATTTTCGTGGAGCTACGGACACCAGTCCGTATCATCTATTACCTAACTCTGCACTATTTACCTTAAAAAAACATAAATATCGTATCTCTGGCTGTGAATTATTAAACAGTCTTGCAAAGCTTCATTAGAGAATCTCTGAATAAATTACGCTCTGAGCAATATTTTCGTGAGTAAAAATATATTTTAGTGAAGCACTGGTGCCTGGTGGCCATTCTTGATGTTTGTAAATAAATAATTGTCTTGTCTTGATTTGGGGAGGTTGGAGTGAGGTGTTAAAGAAGGTAAAATGTTTTACATCTGAACAAAGCTTAAAATAAATAATTATTTATTTCAAATCCATAACATGATAATATTTACATAATCTATGCTAATATTTAAAATAATAATAATATGTACATTTATATGAAAAAATAAGCAAAATAATCATAGGGCATCAAAAAATTCGTCCGCATCGCTGTCAGTAGGAACAGTGCCCAAAAGGCTGGTATGTTTTAGAAATATAAATAGAAATAGTATTTATTTGCTGTATTTGCAAAAAACATGATATTTAATAAAGTTGTTTTAAAAATACATTAAAAAGCTTACCTACATGTTTTGCTTATATCACAGCAAATAATATAGTTGTACAAAATGTTTGTTGTACAACTGTTTTTGTTGTACAAAATGTTGTTAGGAGCCCGTGGCTAAATAATAACAGCCGCACAGGTCGATCGATTAAGTTAAGCTACGCTTGCCGCGGCTGATCTGTAGATGGGTGGCCATCTTTACTTATCCTCCGTGCTACGTTAAGTCGTTGATCCCGGCTGTCATTCGTGGATCTTTGACAGTCGTTACGGGTCGTCACAAGCCCGAAAGTCTGACAAACATAAATTACCAAGGGGTATCGTATTACCCAGTAACTGGGCTGTGGAGGTCAGATAGGCAATCACTCCATGTAAAATACTGGTATTCAGCTGCATCCGTTTAGACTGGCAGTCGACCCCAACGTAGTTGGGAAAAGGCTAGGCAGATGATGACATTATAAAATCTTTCCCGTCAACAAATTCTTTTACGCTGTAAAAACTGTTAGTATTCAACCATTTACTCGTATGTAGTTTTTCTCTAAGCAATCTAAAATCTAAAGTTTATAAATCACTTGAATTTTATTATATACTAGCTTCTGCCCGCGACTTCGCCCGCGTGAAATTCGTACCTTCCTCTAAAAATTTAGAAAATGTATGTTTATGAAGTTTAGATAAATAAGTATTCGGGCCAATTTTTAAGTTCATAGATTAAAGGGATCAGATTTTCCAAATAAACTGTATCCCCCGCTTTTCACCCCCACAGGGGTGGAATTATAAAGAATCGTTTGGGAAGAGTTCATAACTTGACTCAAAGACCCATACCCATTTTCGAGTTAATGGAAGCAAGCAGTAAAATCCACCCCTTAAACTTTATTACCCTTTCCACCTTGGTGGGAGTCAATTTTTGAAAAACCCTAAAACACTTAAGACCTTTTTAAGGTTCCGTAGCCAAGTGCCAAAAAACGGAACCCTTATGGATTCGTCATGTCTGTCTGTCCGTCCGTATGTCACAGCCACTTTGTTCCGAAACTATAAGAACTATACTGTTGAAACTTGGTAAGTAGATGTATTCTGTGAACCGCATTAAGATTTTCACACAAAAATAGAAAAAAAAAACAAAAAAATTTGGGGGTTCCCCGTACTTAGAACTGAATTTGAAACCTGTTCATATATCACCCAGTCAGTCAGTCAGTAAGTCAGTCAGTTTACCATTTTATATAGAGGATAATATACCACCGGCAAGAAAAACTGCCCGTTTTCCACCTAGGTGAACTAAGTAGGTGGACCATGACCGAATCCCGGAAGATAGATATTTAGAAAATAACGATTATTAGTTCATAAAAAAATTGTCGTAGGAATTTAGTCTCATGCTACTGTAAACTCTGTTATTATATTTTCTACTCAGTTCAATTGGCAGTGTTGCGAGTAGGTATTGTTTTTACAATCTACTACCTTTATCGTGCACCTTTTTCTACATCGTTCTCAATTAGGTATTACTCGTATATTGATATAAAAGAGTGTCCATGGAGTTCCATGTCCGTTTTTTTCATAGGAACTTATTTCAAAAGGTCCTGTAATTGGTTTGCAGTAAATCCGGTCATGTTTAAACAATGTTGCGGAAAACATTGATAAATTAAATTGTGAGGTTGCAATTTCTTCGTACAATATGGTGGGTTCTTCGAAACTGTGATTTCCCAAAGCGATGAGAAGGTCAACAGGCCGCGTCGTCCACGTAACAATTAGATACGATATCGATAAGAAGGTGCTTTATTATTGATCGTATCAAATATCGACAGGGAGCTAACGGTAAAAGTTTGAGCCCATGCTTGAATTTGAGATTCAATGTTACGAATAAACTAGCTTCTGCCCCAGACTTAGTCCACGTGAAATTTCGCCCCCCGACCCACCGTCATTGCCCATCCGCGCTGTTACTTCGCGTTCTTTCTGAATTATTTTCTTTTTGCTTCTCTGCTAAGGGTCGTCGCGTGATGTTAAGTCCCTTCGTCAAAGAGTTGGGCTATCAAATATTAAACATTTTTTTCAAATACGACTAGTCGTTTCGCAAATTAGCACTTTCAAAGAAACAAACAAACTCTTCAGCTATATTATACTAGCTTCCGCCCGCGGCTTCGCCCGTGAGGTATGTCGATAAAAACTATCCTATCTCCTTCCCCGGGATTCAATCTATCTCTCTGACAAATTTTATCGAAATCCGTTCAGTGGTTTAGGCGTGAAAAGGTAACATACAGACAGACAGACAGAGTTACTTTCGAATTTATAATATTAGTATGGATTAGAAAGTATATAGATTTTGAAAATTTCATTGCATTTGAGCTCTTATTGCATTACTAGCTGACCCGAGAGACGTCGTCCTGACGACATTTCAATATGGTGTTTTGAGTTCATACAAAAATACCATAGAAAAAACTGGCCAAGTACCACAATGCAAAAACGCCGAAAAAAATTGCGGTTTACGATTTATGACGTATTAAAAAAAAACTACTTACTAGATCTCGTTCAAACCAATTTTCGGTGGAAGTTTGCATGGTAATGTACATCATATATTTTTTTTTAGTTTTATCATTCTCTTATTTTAGAAGTTACACGGGGGGTGACACATTTTACCACTTTGGAAGTGTCTCTCGCGCAAACTATTCATTCAGTTTAGAAAAAAATTATATTAGAAACCTCAATATCATTTTTGAAGACCTATCCATAGATACCCCAAAGGAAAGGGTTTGATGAAAAAAAAAATTGAGTTTCAGTTCTAAGTAGGTATGGGGAACCCCCAAAATTTATTGTTTTTTTTTTCTATTTTTGTGTGAAAATCTTAATGCGGTTCACAGAATACATCTACTTACCAAGTTTCAACAGTATAGTCCTTATAGTTTCGGAAAAAGTGGCTGTGACATACGGACGGACAGACAGACAGACATGACGAAACCATAAGGGTTCCGTTTTTTGCCATTTGCCTACGGAACCCTAAAAATCACTTTTAGTATTTCTAGAATTTTACAAACTTACAGTCAACTTTTTAAATTTTTCTTACCATAAAAACCTTATTTGAAAACATAAAAATAGCCAAATCGAACAGCAGTTCATTTTTACTTATATAAGTAGATAGATTACGTATTAACTTTAAAATACCTATTTTTTTTTTATAACTCTATTTTATTTAATAACTCTCTATTTAATACTTAACTATATTTTCCTGCAATCAAAAGTAAGCCTGGAAAAAATATTTCTCGAAACGTCTATACAGAATGCAGTAGGTTCCCGGAGCCCGGAGCTCCGCGGCACCGCCTAGCCGCCTGTGAGCGCGTCGCTTGGGCTCTGACCCGATTTCTTTGCAAAACGCAGGTTGTATTGTCACACGGAGGAATAGGAATCGCATTCCTTCTGTTTAATGGCTCCGAGCTCGTTCCATTACGATTTATTGAATACAGATTTAAGTAACGGATCTTGGCTGCAGTGAGGTTACTTTGTTCCGAGAAAAATATGAAAGTCTCAAAGGGTCGCTTTCGAGCGCAACATTCTATCAGTTTTGTTTCACGGAGATTCTCATATTACATTCTCATGTCTATGATATATTATACTGCGTCGCGAACGTTGAACAATACGTTTTTGAGAAAACAGATTTGCTAAATTTTGTACCAATGATACCTATGGAACCCATTTTTGACCTAATTTTTTTTATTCTTAACGCTTATCTTAGCAAAATGTTGGTAAATTTCTAATATTATATTTATTGTATCGAACCATAAACTAATTGGCACATTTGTTAATAGGTACTTGAAACACTAATTGGTACTTAGGAAGACTGTTTTTTTAAATCATTTTGGCATTTGCGACGATTTCTAGTAATAATGATTGTCAACACACACGATACGATGCGCCGCGCGTCAAACACAAACACAATCAGTCTATACTGTTCCCACTGCTGGGACACAGTCCTCCTCTCAGTGAGAGGGAATGGGCCGTTATTTACCACGCGCGCCCAGTGCAAGTTGGAAGGTGACACATGTCTTCGAATTTTTGGTTCTAGAACAAGCCGGCTTTCCTACGATGTTTTCCTTCACCGTGTTTTTTTTTTTTTTTTAAAGAAACGTTGCCCCACACTAGGAATTTCTCCTGTATTGTGGGTGCGTTTACAAAAATTTAAACTTACATACACAAACAGCCAGACCCAGAACAACTACTTGTAGGTCATACAAATATTTGTTCCGTGCGGGAATCGAACCCGCGACACGCAGCGCAGCAGTCAATCGCTTAACCACTGTGCCAACCGTGCCGTGTTGAGAGCAGCCTGCCTGGGTCGAACCCACGGCCCACGACTCGTAAGTTGAAGTCGTTACCACTGGAACACCTCTGCTCACCGTTGTTTTTCTGAAATAATTAAATTAATGCTTCAAAGTTGTTCTTTGAACCATTGTTGTATTCGTAAGATCTGTGGCGCATAAGCCCCTTGTTCCGGCTACCAGGGACACAGACACTGAAAAAGCATTTAGTTTAATTTCATTTATTTATAAAACAATTTACATTGATATATATGTATACATATATATATATACACCTACAATTTATACACAAATACAAAGAACTATGAATGATTAATTAACATTCCAAGTGAAATTCAAAAGTGCCAAACTGTTAGATATAATGTCAAACAGTTTTAAATATAATGTCAAAAGATTCTAGAATATAATATTATGTGTAGATTGTTCATTTGTTATTGTGTGACATTAGTTCCGATATATTATACAGAGATTTCTCTAATAAAAAGGCTTTTATTTTTGTTTTAAACAAGTGGGTGTTATAAATCAGAATCTTTAGCTCAGAAGGCAACCCATTAAATATCTCTACAGCTTGGTACTTCGAGCAATGCTCTACTAGTATATTAAATGTTGGTGCTATTCGTTGCTTAAAATTTTTTCTTCGCGTGCTCTCTCTAATCTTACTACTCCAGCTCTAGTGAGAGGTTATCTTATTCTATGAGAAACATTGTCTCGTTTATCCTCGGGTCACAGTCGTTGACACCTTCTTTGTGGTTCACTACCGCGGGGCATTGTGAATGTGTGGGCACCGCAAACGGATTGTACAATATGTTAGAATAACTGCAAACTGAGTCGAGACTTTTAGATAGGTTTCGCTTGATAAAACAATGATCGCGCGTACATTATCACCAAATCAGCCTTATGATAATGTACTAAAATCCTTAAAATCCTGTTACAACACTAATCTGCTTGAGGCATAAAGCGGCCTGTTTTAACTAGGACTTCAGACAAAACGGTTTCAGTCCTAGTGTGAGGCTGTCTTAGGAATAAAAGGATTTCATCTGTAATAAAATCGATGTCAGAACAATCGTGTATTGTGCTTTGTGTGCGGAGGGGGGGGGGGGGTGCTACCGTCTGAACAGACTACTGTTGTGTACCTACTTAATGCCTGTAAAGCGGATTATTGCTTAAAGTTTCCACAATATTATAGAGATAGCTTCTATTTTTATTCGGAATGAATTTAATCGTTCGTATACAGGGTGGCAAGCTCCCGGGTTCGACGCGCAAACTGTAACCATAAATTCAGCAAATGATTAGTTAGGCTCAGCGGCTCAGAGGCGCTGCCTGCAGCACGCGAAGGTGTCGAGGTTCGATCCTCTACAATTAGCACGGTAGAAATGTATCGGTAGTTATAAAAAAAATCTGTTGTTTCACAGAAGAATGCAATACCTATGCGGTCAATATGTATGGAACAGCTATTTTTATGAAATAACCAAAGAAAAATGTCAGCGCAGGAGATTCAGAATCATGAAGTACTGAATCCATACGGGTTGCTCGTCAATGTCCCGCCATCCTGTAATTTTTTTTTAAACGTTGCCCACACTCGGAATTACTCCTGTATCGTGGGTGCGTTTACAAACATTTAAATTCACATACACAAACAGCCAGACCCGGAACACCTACCTGTAGGCAATACAAATATTTGTTCCGTGCGGGAATCGAACCCGCGACACGCAGCGCAGCAGTCGATCGCTCAGCCACTGCGCCAACCGTGTCGTCAAAAATTCTTTTTGATTTTATTCTATACTTAGTGTGCTTGTATGTGTGTGTGTGTGTGTTCGTTTTAAGTACCATCCGAGGACGTGCGTATGAATACACAAGGCACGACCGAGGACCTTTTCGAGGGTCCTCGGTTTGACTTGACCAAAGATTCTTCAAGCGATTTTGAGTCTTTCTATATACTTAATACGAAAAAGTTGTCTGAACCTCGGTTTGATCAAGATTATTCATAATCTTACACAAACATTGTGTATCCACCAGACGGTGCCACTGTCGCCTCATACACCGACTCTTTACACTCATTTCACGTTTGTTGTATTATCACAAAAGACCTCGGTTAGGTAGCTTTTCCAGACAATGTGTATTTAAGACCTCGGTTTGCTAGATTTTCCGAACAGTGTGTATTCTAGTCCTCGTTTCGACAGTTTTCCTCGTGTGTAGAAGACAAATTATATGCTATCATTTAAATAAAACTATGAAGGAGAAAATCGAAGGTAGACTGAATCCTTAAACAAATCGTTAGTAGCTACTAGGTGCACGAGGAATAATCATGCTTCTTCTGCAGTATGTGCTAAGTACCTAGGCCCGCTTATATTATACCAAATTATGATTTGCACCATAAAATATTGTATTGTCATAGGAGCTGAATACGTGTGATTTTCTCAAAGAATTTAAAGTAAATGCCTTCCTAGGTGAAATGTCTGCAGCAAGATTTGCAGCAAATATAAAGTACAAAGAAATACAGAACATGAACGTACTAAAGAAAATCACATGAACTTTACTGAAATAAAAGTAGGTTTATTTTAAAATGAAACAAATTATTTAACAAACTTTTACCAACGTCATCAAATAATCATCAAGTTGCAGTAATATTTTTGAGATATTATCAAGTGAGATCAAAATAATTTGGGAAGAATGAAAACTTAACAACTTAATGGCACCGATTCTCTTGTTTACAAACTAAACTTTTGAATAAGATCTGTTGAAGAGTTCCCCTTTGAAGAAACGACCCTAGCTGCAGGATCAGAACAAACTGGTAATTATTTAATTTTGCTAGATAAACCTAACACATATGCCAAGTTTTAAGTCGATGCTATCAACTGTTGAGGAGTTCCCTCATCAAGAAATGAGCCTCCCTACAGTTTACGTTAAAAGCAAGCCGTTACTTTCGGCTCTCTTTGATTAATAATCCTTTGAGAAGCGCCGACAAATGTAAAGACATCGACTCGTCTTCACTTGGTACTTCATTTTAGAAAAGTGTGTAAGAAATAAATCGGTACATTCTACTTACATTGATATAATTATTATCTTACACGTAAAATGTTTTAGGTAGGTAGATTTTCCCTGGTCCTCGGTTTGTACAAGTTCTACGCGAAAAATTGTCCTCGGTTTAGTGAAATAAAGTCTAACACAACGTCCGCACTTTGTACAAGCTATAAGAAATATTGTGTAAAAATACGTCCTCGGAAGGACGTTTCAGGGCTTACGTAAGAGGTCTTCGGTTGGCTTACACAAAGTCCTCGTATGTGCATCGCTTGTCATATTTAGCTGTGAATTTCAGGTCCTCAGTATGATAGCCGAAATTCATACAGAAAAATGTTGAGATAGAATTATCCCAATAAGCTCATCACTATAGATTTACTCACCTGTCTCTTTCTATCTTATTCTAAAAGGCCAACGAGGCAATTAAACCAGTTTTTGAAGGGTCCTCGGTTCGGTCTAGGACTAACAAGGTCCTCGTAAGGGTGTCTGTACAAACAAGGGTGTGTGGGCTGGTGCCCGCAACTCTTCGTCTAAAGTGTAGTATAACGGGCTGTTGCCCGCAACTCTTCGTCTAAAGTTTAGTATAACGGGCTGGTACCCGCAACTCATCGTCTAAGTATAGTATCACGGGCTGGTACCCGCAACTCTTTGTCTAAGTGTAGTATCACGGGCTGGTACCCGCAACTCTTCGTCTAAGCGTAGTATAACGGGCTGGTGCCCGCAACACTTCGTCTAAGCGCGTATTTTACGTATGGAAATATTGACACGCTACTATAATTTGAGCGTATTTTTGTAATCCTTAATAATTCAAAATCACTATTTCTACTGCCATTTCATTCAAAGTAACACAGTAAGGCGTGTCTGTGCCGGCTAGAGTAGTTGGCAGGCTAAACATAAGCTATTGATTCCCAGCCACTTACTCACGATAACAAAGAACACAATCGTTACTATGTAAAGTCTATTCAAACTTGTTACTAAATTAATATTATTTCAAGTTAAACAAATATTAACTTTATTTTAATGGTTATTAAGTTGATTTCAGAGTGCCTAGGTCTATTGAAAAAGTTATACAAATGTTTGAAGTTGTAGCGTAAACTGAACTTTATTATGTAGGATTTAAAGTTATTTTTCCATAAACTTATATTGGTTTAAATTTTTGGCAAATAAATCGCGAATGCAGATTAGTTACGAGCAGACGATACTACATTAGGTACATTACATGTGAAGGACGCGTCACTTAGTATAGCTACGTATGTCAGCTGTCACATTACATGTGAAGGACGCGTCACTTTGTATAGCTACGTATGTCAGCTGTCACATTACATGTGAAGGACGCGTCACTTTGTATAGCTACGTATGTCAGCTGTCACATTACATGTGAAGGACGCGTCACTTAGTATAGCTACGTATGTCAGCTGTCACATTACATGTGAAGGACGCGTCACTTTGTATAGCTACGTATGTCAGCTGTCACATTACATGTGAAGGACGTGTCACTTTGTATAGCTACGTATGGCAGCTGTCACATTACATGTGAAGGACGCGTCACTTTGTATAGCTACGTATGTCAGCTGTCGCTTCCCATGGCTACACTGAAAGAATTTCCGGCTGTCAGTCCTTATTGCTTATTAAATTATTAACAGGATGGCAGTCATTGTATACCTTCGGTTTTGATAGACAAATTGCTAAAATCCATGGAAAATAAAATTGCAGCGATATTACATGTCATGGTGCTACGTATGAAATGCACCAGGGGTTTGACGTCCATTGTTCTGTTTGTATGGATAATGGATATAGGCCATTATAAGTCATTGATCATGTATGCTCTAAATGCACCCGTGCGGAACGATAAGATAGGACGATTTCTATGTAAGGTCAACACCATATTAGTAGTAATAGTAACAGCCCTTACTGCTGTCTGACTGCTTGACTGACTGGTTGACTGTACCTGGCGTTGATTAAATTAAAGCGTTTCAGTAAAAATAAAATCAATATATCAAGTGCTTTCTACTAGTTAAGTTATGAAATCGAAACGCACAGACAGACAAACTTTCGCACTCACGGTAGATATTTATAGCCGCCCGATACATTATATTTATGGCATATTACATCACTTCCGCATCAAACACAAGAGTATTAACATTCAGTTCACGAATATTATAATAATGTCGAACAGACAGTAAGTAGGGTGACTGGGGGCACTGGATCAAATACACGGATTATCTCGAAGGATTTGCAAGTCTGTGGCTTCATAGTAATAAGATTACGATATTAGAGAGATTGAATAGTTCTTTTGTGGATTAATATCAGGGGGATCGAATTTGTAAAAAGTAATGATTACTTGACTGTACCGACACATTTTTAAATTTGACGAGTGTCAACATTCGTATATTAAAAGTGATGAAAGACATTATTATAGTACTATGCTATACCTTTTAGTTCAACCTGGTTTTATAGAATAGAACAGAATACTCTTTATTATGTACACCATATAAATTACAGACACTGGTTATACTGGGTAAAGGAGACTCTACTATTTATAATGTTACAATAACGCTCCTCCCACTCTTATATTTCACGAGGGGATTTATCTTGAAGGTTGATTTTTCCGCGCACCATTACCTATTCGATATTGTTCTTGGCATTTACTGCATATTCAGTGGATTCTAAAGGTACGTTTGTCGCAATGTTTGGTTTGCGAAATTCATGAAAGCGATAAAATTGGTGTCAGAGTTGGCCCTGATGAAAGCGTGGCCTGACATCACATAGTAAAAACAATTTCATTAAAAATATGTATCAATATTTGACTGTGGGTGTGCGGTTTTATTCACGCGTATGTTTTGGATTTCTCGACTACAAAGTGGGTCAATACTTACCCACTGGGACCACTGGTGGCATAGTTTGACCATTGTTCTCAAAACGGTGATGGATGGAAAATATCATGAGGAACCTGGCATGTCCTAGAACCAAAAATTCTAAGACAAGGTATTTGCTAGGTCATGTCTGGCGGTAGGTAGAACTTCTTCTAGTGTCCTTTATAAATACAATCCAAAACTTTAGTCTCCAAGGACCATCAACTTACTTGTAAATCTTGAAACTCTTCAAGCATCTGATCCATTTTCATACAAATTCCCAGTTCAGTATTACATATATTAAATTCGTGCACATTACTTGTCTCCTTTGGTTTCTTTGCAAGTAAAACTTAAACTTAGCTCCCAAGGGTAACATATTTCTACACCGACTTCCGTGAGACGTACGTGGGTGAATGTATTAGGACTTTTGAAAGCAAACCTTCATTTATTTTAATAAATTTAGTAGGTTACTGCGGTAGACTGAATAGCAAAGGTAATTAAAGGTAATAAAAAAACAGTTAAAGAGGTTTAATTCCATTTCAATGTTATTGCATCTTTCAAGACTTTATTTTAAAGCTAAGCTATCACCTATTTGTGTAGGTGTCAAGAAAATCAGAGATAACATCCCGGCTTTATTATTAAATAAAAGTCTGATTCACGTCTGACTTGGCATGATTAAGCCCAGTTGTCGCAGCGTGAGGTTATATTAGAAATTAATTCCCTTCCTGGAGGCAGCCATTTTCGTTTTTCCTCGGTGTTGGATGCACTCCGTCTGTCACCTGTAATACTTTGCAAAAAGGACTCATCGCCTCTCGATGGGAAATACGACAGAAGATTAAAACTTTCGTCTTATTTTTATTTCATTAAAGAGTAGTTTTTGTGCTTTTCAATGTAAGCTCTAATAAAAGTATAACAGCTCTACTGCCCATTCTTACTCGTGAAATATCTGGTTTTCACATAACATATATAATCCTACGAAACTCAGCACGGCTATACTGTAGCTTTCCATTAGTGAATGAATTTTCGGAATCGGATCTGTAGTTCCAAAAATTTCCCTACATACAAACTCAGAAATTTTACCTCTTTATAATATTAAGTATACCTAGATGAGAAAACAAACATTGTGTGGCATAAGTATTTTTCATATTAATTATTCAATTTCTAGAACACTTCAATTTCACACAAATGAAAATGAAACTAGAGTTATCTAAAATATGTTTATTTATCTAGTCACAAGTTTTCACGTGGACTATTATCTGTCACAGGATTTTAACCTTTATTACCGACCGCATAACTCCTGTATTGGGGTGAATGTTGTTTGTTTAATAACTAGGAAGCACTCAGGCCGCGGAAGTGGCTGTTAAACAATTGATTGAAACAATTAGTTTCGGTCTCTCTTGAGGAGCAAAGTTTCTGTTCATTTAAATAGAGTTTATGTGTGTGCCTTCGCTATGAACTTCCCCTAAAACTTCGTCTAGCTTCTGCAGCAAAAGTGCATTCAGTTGAACGCATTGAACATAAAAAAAAAACATTTTATTCATCTGTATAGGTATTTAAAATAATTGAATTAGGTATTGCAATTAATGATGTTTTTGATTATTATTGTTATTCTAGATGGCTCCTGTTATTCAACAACTTTGGTTTAAGTACAATCTTTAGTAAATTGATGTTGAATAAGTACATCAATTTACTACTTAAACCCCTGTACGAACTGATGTGATCAGAAACCCAACCAGCAAGTGCGAATTTTTATTGAAAAAGGAAAACAATAGTAAGCTTTATCTTTTAGCTGGACGTGGAACACGACCGTCTTGCCTGGTGTCCACAACCAGCGCCCTCACCTCACAGAACTGCGTCACTTTGAGTGCAAACTACGATTATTCTCAAGCCAAGTTCTAACAAACTTTGTCGCCACAGAGGCATGTTCAGTCGGTAGAAAGGATGGCGTAATGTGCTCTAGTACAAAATAATAAAGCTCATTTTATTTTCTCTGATTCTTTTGTTTTTATAATATTATTTATTTATATGTAAAATAACAAAACATAATCAGCTTTAATGTTCCCTTTGTTGAGACTCTGGCCCCGAGCTTTGTGTGTGTGATACCGACTGTTACCGACCGACAGTGGGATAAATTGTCTGAGTCTGCGAATGGTATATTTAAGCTACTAATAATTTTAATCGAGTAGTTTTGTAACTATGTATCAACTTATAAACACTAAAAAGGAATAAATATCTAGAAATACCTACAAGAATATAAAGCCGTAGATACACTGCATTACGAACTCGTGTCTTATCGCGTAGGTACATGGCTGACCCATGGGGTAATTGCGTAACACAAATAAAATGACTATTGATCCCAATTTCTTTCATTTTGACTTTTGAGCAACGTTCGTTGCGTTATTGTTGAACAGACGAAGTGTTCAAACCCATGAAGCAATGGATTAGGCATTTCCTTCAAAATCCTTGGTATGTGACTGAAAGTGTGTTACGCAAGGGGCCGGTTTCAATGCAGACATTATTGTTACAGTCAGTTTACCTTTTGTTTTGGTCCTTTTATCCTGTAAGCATGCTTGCATCATCCTATAAGCACGCTTGCATCGTCCTGTAAGCACGCTTGCATCGTCCTGTAAGCACGCTTGCATCGTCCTGTAAGCACGCTTGCATCGTCCTGTAAGCACGCTTGCATCGTCCTTGCTGTTGAGTTATGCACAAATACCGAAAAAAATAGATTTGTGGTAAATAGGATATATCGTACTTTTTGATTTCACCGCCACTAACGCCGTTTTGTTTAATTCCCGCGACTTCAGACGTAAATTGCCTAGCAGCATCAAGACAGTACGCAGCTTCCGCGCTGATACCTACTTGATACTACGGCTAGCCGTAAAATATTATTAATATTTACTTGGTCTTTAAAAAATAATTATCCTCACAGCAGAAACTGAACACTTGGTATCTACACTATCTAGGAGGATCTCTTTTGTCTCGGAAATTTTCTGCCGTTGCTCGAGAGAAATGTTTAAAAATATTTCACTTAACCTTTCAAATAAGGCATGTTTAAATTTCCGCTGTAACAAAGCTTAACAAAATATCATCACCATTATCCTGCCCTCATCCCAATTTACTAATTAACATGTCCCTTTCATCCAAACATATCCATTAGTCGCCATCGCCGTAGTCACCCCCTTCCTAGCCATACCATCAAAGGTTGAACAAAATATACAGAATATTAAATAAATCCCTTTTACAGAACAAATTTCCCGATATTACTCAGAATTATTAACGAATAACGCTTTACGCTTAAGCAATTAGTCTTTTTAAGAGTGGTTACACTCGGGGACTTTTTGTCGGCAGCGACACAAACGCACGTTCGTGAAACGCGTGACTAAATCGAGTCACTAGTAGTAAATCAAGCAAAGTACGTCTGTCTACCTTGCCATCGCTAGGGACTATATCGCCACTGAATCGTTGCAAACACTGGAGCTGTGTGACCATTCTTAGTGTCTAAAAGGTACGCGACCGAAGTTCGGCATGATTACGCCTGCAATGCTATTTAAATTACTGACGAACTGGCCTCGAAGGCAGCGGTACGGGGAGCGGCATACGAGCGATCCGCACCAGTCTAGCGGTGCCCGCTGTTTTGCATTTTATTTTTTGCTTTTTAACTACCGACCGTTTCAAAATGTTGTATCAAAAAGATGTTGTCGTCGCTGTTTAGAAATTTTGTTCGCGAACAAAGACACAAATTTTTCATAACACAATACTCCGCCGCTTTAGCGAGCCGCGCTCGAGCGCTTCGAGAACGGGTTTGCGTTGCCGTGCCGCGCGCCGCTCCCCGAGCCGCCGCCGCCCCCGCCCAGCAATCGCTGACTTCGAGACCGGGTATGCATAGCCATGCTGCGTGTCGCTCACCGCGGCGCCGCCACCCCCGCCCCGCAATCACTGACTTCGAGACCGGGTCTGCGTTGCCGTGCCGCGCGCCGCTCTCCGCGCCGGCGCCGCCCCCGCCCTGCTATCTCTGACTTCGAGACCGAGGCCTTTAACTCAACCGCGACTTTTTATTGATCGACATTGGAATTGTTACGTTTCGTACTCTTGAGTTCGATGCTAGCGCCAAATGGTTTTTAAATTGGGTGTCCATTTTGGGGAACTAAGTGGAATTAGGATCGGGCTTGGCGTGTGGAAAACGGTACTCTTGAGTGTATTTTGACAGCTGTATATTGCGCCAATATTGCTTTGGCATAGTTTTTTGATTGTGATTTTTCCAATAAAAAAAGAGTAACTTTTAGAAATTGTTTTGCGTTTTAAGTGGTTTTCTGTGGATTCAAAGAGTATATGGCTCGATAAGCAGTAAGTAATTTTAGTGTTTTATGTAATTCCCTTAAAAACAACTGAAACAAAGACGAGAGGAGCATCGGACGATGCGTTATTCTGACAAAGCGTTTTCTATGAATGAATACGAATTTAAAGCAAATTATAGAGTGAGCAAGGATTTGCAAGGATTTTACTCCTCTTTCGTATTATATAACATTTTTTTATCACATCTCTATACAATAAAAACTTTCTAGAACATAAACTTACTAAAATCAAACTTCGGCATGTACCTCGCAGACCGATTTACATAATTCAAACTAGAATAACAGTTTTAAACATAATCCTCTCATTTGACACTAAAATCTCGCAAATATTCCTATAAAAAAAAACCTCGTTTTCAAGTTACGTAGTTATTCTATCATTTTTCTTCAAACATTAAAATGATCAAAAATTCTACGTTAAATATTCATATCAGATTCTAATACGAAAACTAAATAATAAAAACCAGTTAGAAAGTTAGTTAGAACAATACAAACACTTAAAATTTAATTAGAAAATCAAAATCTTACTCAGTAAAATAGTAGTAGCACATTTCGACTCCCACGCTAGGTACTTTAAGGTTACCTAAATAAACTAAACCTATCCTATTCTAACTAGGTATCAGTTTTACTTCTTTATCACATCGCTGTAAGATAACTCAGTCATCTTCACTATTCACATAAACACGTTCGGCGTTCGTTACAAAACCATTACTTTATAAAGAAGTTGTATATCTATTTACTTGGTATCACTTGTATAAAACTGTAATACTAATTAGTTAAGTCACTTAGCGGACAGTAATTATTTCTTACTAAAAATAACCAAATGCGAACAATATTGTCATAAACAAACAAACTTGCAGTTCGAATTCACTTCAAAAACCACTTGACTAGTTTGAAATTGGTGAACTTACACGCAGTCTTTTTTTTAGTAGTGTAGGCCGTTGCCTACACTACTAAAAAAAAAGACTGCGTGTAAGTGTCATGCGGTAGGATCGTTATCCTACCGCATGAAGCCAAAGTCATGGTTAATTTGATGATTTTAATCATTTTCTTACGCCCAAATGAATTTAATACTTTATGATTAATCAATTAAAGAACTATTTATATCATATTTATTTATTAGCCTTGTTATTTAAAGGATAAAGCATTTTATAGCCCTATAACCGGTTTATCGTAATAACTTGAACCACACTATTGCAGCCCGTAACATAGCTAACTTCACGTGTAACAAAATAATGGCAGAGCAATGTCAATTTCATTTCAATGTCAACAATATTGTTTTCAAGAGTACCGAATCACATCACTGTAAAATTAACATTGGAATCGTATTGGCATTTCATTGGAATTAAAATTAGTTTGGGGAGTAAGCCCCCTGATGTCACAATGAACGCAAAGTTGTGAAATCTGAAAACAGTCGCAATCTACAATCGCCACTAACAAACTAATCTCGCTTGCCTGATGCCTTAATAATTATCAGCTGAAATGAGTCGTGTGGGAGTATAAAATGGAATTGGTCCAATCCCCCGATTGCCCCATCCTCCCATGCGCCTGTTAATATTCTATGTAGTAGAACTGATAACTTATAATCTCTCGGGGCTTGAGAGTGTGGAGTTAGCAGGTAGGCAATGTTTTGATCATGTCCCTTATCAAGCAGCAAGTTACTTAATTGGTTTTCACACCACCTGCTCGATAATGTCAAATTATATGTCATGAAAGCCTAACGTAAAGCAAATTGTTAAAGCCCTGGGCTCTAGTTGTGCCTATATTGGCCTATATTGTACTGAATTTCATTAAAAAACACCGTCAATAATGAGATTTGAATTTAGAAGTTGAACTAAAAAAATCGTATAAAACACCATAAAAAACGTTTTCCTATTAAAGTACAGCCAACAAAGAGTTCTCACATCACAGGTTTTAGTTGCAAATCTATTTTTTTGTATATTATTGAATTATGTGTTTAATAGACTCTCCCGACCACTGCTTCTACATCATCTGTGACGGCATGCTATCGTACACAGACTACATAGAGATTTTGGATTTGGCGGCATATTTACAGTCTTATTTATTGTGTTTTTGATGAAATTAAGTTTACATAAAATAGTGTATAAAAGTGTAGTGTGTGTGTAGTGTAGTGTAGTGTAGTGTAGTGTATAACTGTAGTTTTTAACAGTAACATAAGGTACTCATTCGAAAATCTAATTGGTTTTAATACCTGAAAAGTAGAGTATCCCTCGGGGATAAAGGTGTCTTCGTCTTGGGCGAGATTAAATCCTTCGTTGCAATCAAGATTCTAGTCTTAGCTTCCTTGCTTTGCTTCTTTTGCTACGTTCGAGACTCAATACCTATAGCGTCCTGGCAAAATACCCAGCTTTATCCTCTTAGTGATTAATCTACCATTTTGGTTTATAGAGACGGTGGCGAAGAATTGCCTTCACATTTCATAGTTATCATTCATGCAATCAAAATCAGTGCCTACTTACCGACATTTCTTTGATAGCGTCGTGCGGTGTGCTGGATATTAGATTGCTCTTCGCCCTGAGCTAAGTTGCTTTATAATTTGTGTAAAACAAACTCACAAGCAAGAAGCAGTGCACCTACATGGCACAAACTCCCACAACTTTACTAAATAGAAGCGAAAAGTTTAAATTACTTGGAGATTAGCCGCTACCTCCACAACTTATATTAAAACTCAGAATTTAATTCTTGTTTAAAACAAATATGTTTTACATCCAACAAGACTTAAAACTTGAGATAATATTCACTTAACAAAGAATTCAATTAAACAACCGAGAAAGCATTGGCAACAAAATTCTTCCAAACAAAAAAAATCAATATCAACTAACAATTTATTGCAGAAGATAGTTCTGAACATATATAGGTACAAAAACATTCAGTCGAAATGATAACCTTTTTTAAAGTCAGTTAAAAAACAGTATCCTTTACACCATTTGTTGAACATAAGTCTATTAAAGCTGCAGGGAATCCGTCAGTAGCTATCAAAGTATAGCCAGTAACAATCACTATGTACTGGCAAATACCAACAGTGAAAGTGTCATTGTCACCGACGACCCCCACGTGAATACAAGCTGTGTGCCAATTTAAAAGTAAAACGAGAAAAAATAAAATTGAAGTAATTCCTTTGTAATGATAATTAAGTATTCCCGTGAATAATGCGCTAAAAGAATACATTCATGACAACTAAAGTAATGAACTCATATAATATTACAACCATTTATTTCAGTTGAAACTCTAGGATTAATGGAAAAGTTACTCACTCATAATTTATTAGACAGAAAACGTTTCATCTTTAGATTACCTAGATAGCCCCCGCTCCGTCAGGAAAATGCGGCTGAACCGCCTTATGCTTTATCACAAAACGTATCAAAGGAGCAACTAATTGTAGCTGTAAAAGGAACCATTTTCACATAAAACATTAGCCCGTTTAATAAACTAGTCTCAAAATGAATCTGTTCGTAACGAGCAGATCAATCTTGTCAATACCTCCCCCTCGCCGGAGAGGTCAGACCAGAGAGGTAGCATTGAACTAAGTAGTTGTCTGGCAACTTGCCACTGCGTACCGCAATTTCACCAAACTATTTTGCCAAACCAAGTTTGAAGCAGTGTTTTGCGAGTATTTGAAACTTTTATTGTACCACTTAAAATACATAAAGAAGTGGCACGAAGTTACTTAATCTTTTACACATGTTCAGGGGCTGAGTAACAGACAACACACAGGTATGTGTGGGGCTCGTGGCTAAGTAATACCAGCCGCACGGGTCGATCGATAAGGTTAAGCTATACTTGCCGCTGTTGCTCTGTGGATCATGACCATCTTTACATCCCGAGACCCCTCTGTGTCTCGGAAAGCACGTAAAGCTGTTGGTCCCGGCTGTCATTTGTGGATCTTTGACAGTCATTACGGGTCGTCAGCAGCCCGACTGACAACCAGTCTTAACAAGGGGTATCGTATTATTATACCCAGTAATTGGGCCAGATAGGCATTCGCTCCGTGTAAAATTCAGCTGCATCCGGTTAGACTAGAAGCCAACCCCGAAATATTTGGTAAAAGGCTAGGCAGATGATGATGTCGCAATAAACTGCAGTCTAATACTTATGTTCTGTCGGGTCGTTAGTGTTCCCTCCACGCTGCAGTTAATTCATCAATCTAATACTTATGTTCTGTCGGGTCGTTAGTGTTCCCTCCACGCTGTAGTTAATTCATCAATCAATCATCAAATCACAATTATTGATGTCCTGTCATTCTATTTTTAGTGTAAAGATCAGCGCAGCGGCAGCGCTCCTAAAATAATTTGATGCCAAACAATGTATGTAGGTAAACCGAGGTTCTATTTGAAATGGGTGTAAGTACCCATCAAAATGCTATAAAACTCAAATTCGCTGGCGCGTTGTTTCCCATAAATAGGAACCACGTAAGTAATTAATTTGTAAATAAAAATGAAGTTACTAAATTTTACAACGGATTAGTGATTAGCATGTAATAAGACTGTTTTCCAATTACGTTTTTCATGTGATTGCTTATTACTTAATTATTTATGGGACATCCAAAAACTCTAGACCATTTTAGTCATTATTGAGTTTACGAAATTAGTTTTTGTCCAATATGTATTAAAAAAGTTTGAATATGACGTATGTATAACTATTGTTTTTAGTAAAGTAATGTATAGCTGTGTGATGATAACGTTTAGCCGCGGGAAAGCCGCACACACCGTATGCCGACACTGTAATAGTAGATTGTACAACTAGTGCATAAAAGAAGCCATTTTACTTCGAGACGTTTATATTCACCCTTGCCGCAGGCGAGGGTGGATAGTTTATGCCCGAGGTATGCACTTTGCTTTTCACTTCAATTGCGAGAAAATGAAACATAAAAGTATACAACAGTATTTTCAATGTTCAATAATGTTGCAAAATTGAAGACGACAATAGGTAATTCTCGCCACGAAACTTTTTAAAAGTTTTTCTTTTTATTCAGCATGTGTCATTCGACTTGGGTACTGCCAAGTCATAAAAACGTTTCATTGCGTCTTTGAATAATAAATTACAACTATTTTATCTGGTTGTATTAAATTAACGATAGAAAACATAGAATAGAATAGAATACAACACAAAACAAAAAAAAACATGGAAGTGATATATAATAAAGCAAATGAATTAAAATAACGACTTTATTCTGCGACGTTTTATTGTGCGTGTGGTGGCTGTTGAGCCTGATTGTCTTAGTCTTACATAAAAAATACATACTACCTGCTCGCTAACATCAAAATATATATATAGGCTGGAGCCTAAGGCTTAAATGACTTGCCTTAGGTTAGGTAACCTAAGGCAAGTCATTTAAGCCTTAGGCTCCAGCTGGGCATTATAATATTGTACTGAATTTCAATATGACCCACTGGTCATGGTCTGGTCCGCTGGCTGATTTGAATTGGGGACGTCAACTGAGAAAATTGTATGAAAACCTTAACAAAAAAAAACCCTCTTTCTATTAATGTGCAGGTTGACCAAAGAGTTTTCACTTCATAGGTTTTAGTCACCGACGACGAATAAAACGATCGGTTGCTGAGGCGCGTATAGAATCACTGCGTTAGAATTTTGAATTTGGGTTGACGCTCCATTGACGATATTATTTATTGTGTTTTTGATGAAGAAAATGCATGAGATTAGATTGAAAAAAAAATAATCTGGCAGGCAGTACAAAACCTAGCCTATGTATACCTAACGTTCGCGCGAACCAAACGGCCGGCCGTTAGGATGCTTCGAGGGTATAAGGAATTCCACATACAAAGATACATAGTTAAGTAAGTTACGTATACCCTCAGCTTTAATAAAAATGTCTAAGTGCGATATGTGTAAAAAAAATATAACTAAAACTTTACCGGGGTTAGAGTGCAGTAAGTGTGAACGAATAGTGCATCTTAACCCAAAATGTACGGGATTAACTAATAAACAGATAACTGCATTAAAAGCTTCACCCAGTCTAGAGTGGACATGCCATGAATGTCAGCAGGAATCCCCGAGGCGTAACTCATCCATCATTATACCTGAAGATGACGAGGAGGAGGACTATACACCAGTTCAAATAAATGCAAAAAGTTTACTAAGCAATATCACTAAAGAGGTTGAAAAAGCTATTAAAAGTGAAATGGCACAACTAAGCGATTCTTTGCAGTTCCACAGCGACAAACTTGATGAAGCAATGGAGTCTATGGAAGCTTTTAAGCAGACTATCAAGGCACTCGAACTTAAGAATGCGGAACTAATAAATAAAAATAATAACTTGGAAACCCGTGTAGGTGTCTTAGAACAACGACTACAAGAGATAGAACAAGTGAAGCTTGCAAAATATGTGGAGATCGCAAATGTGCCAAACCAACACAATGAAGATGTCAGATTTCTGGTGGATAACATTGCACTTAAACTGAACCAGCCTAAAGAAGACATCAACAGTGCACGAAGACGGATGGATGGAATGAACAGTCGGCCAACATACTAGTAGAGCTCAAAGACGAAGACGTCCAAGAAAACTGGATTACTGCCGCCAAAAGTGTCAAGCCAACTGTTTCCGATGTCCTCACTAGCGAAAAAAACAACATAAATGTCGTATATGTAAGAGAAGCTATGACAAAATTTCACAAGCAACTATTCTGGAATGCCAAGCAAGAGCTAAAAGTCAATCTCAACTTCAAGTACGTGTGGTTTAAAAGAGGACTTGTCAAAGCTCGCAAGGAAGACGGTGAAAAAGTTAGCATCAGCCGCTTTAATTTTTTTTTTGGTTTAGGTTTTATTGTTTTAAATGTATGTACGTAGGTAATATAGGTACCGAACTTACATATAAATATGTTTGGCTTAAATCTGACGTGTGATTTTATAGAAATTAGTCCTAATTATCTGGTGCATGGAATCAAAGCCGTGAGCAACAGCTGACAATATATAGGTATATATATATTTTTGAAATGTGCTAATTGAGCCCTTTCTTTTCATATCCAACAAGGACTGATTAAAAAAAAATGTTTCTAGTGCATGACTTCATGACCGCTAGAAGGCGCCATATTTAATTTAATGTGATGTCGCATAGATACATAATCAGTGGACGATCAAGACGCTTCCAACGATACCTCATTTGTCAAATTATGACAAGTAAAAGTAGAAGTTATGAGGGAACAGATGAACATACACATACATACAGGTCAAAATCATAACCCTCCTTTTTGCTTAGTCGTAGTCGGGTAAAAAGTAACGTCATACGCACACAACCAAAGTGCAGCTGCATCGGTATTGGGCAGTAAATTGCTGTGGAGGCATCAGCGAGTGCTTGGTTCTCTCGCCTCGCGCGGCGGCCGGCCATGTTGCTGTTTCACGTCTACCAAATGGGCGGGGTCCGTCCGGTTCACACTAACACGTTGACTCTGTGTGTTGTACAGGTGTGAGCCGTGGCGCATGCGCGAAGCAACAGATAGGACTTCGCCGCGCCCCGTCGGCGTCGCCGTCGGCATCGCGCGCTCGCCGTCGAGCCGGACAGACGTGTTCGCTCCGTTCCTTTGCGACTCGCAACTCTGTATCTTCGCGCGATCATACTCTAGTTCGTAGTTTTCTCGTCGTAATTTAAGGTACGTATTCTACAATATTTTTTCAGTTTTTTATTTTTTTATTTTGTCCGACGGGTTGGAATAATATTGGGCTACCGACGGGTACGGTCGTGTTGTAATGTTTTAGGCGTAGGGAACGGCAATTTGAATTTAAGATTGTGCGGTTTAGTTTGAGGCGAAGTTCAAAGCTACCTACTTTGTGTTCCGATCCTTTGAATTGAAAACAGGCGTATTCATCGATTCAGAGTCAGAGTGTGGATTTTTAAATGAGATTTCGGTGCTTTGGTACAAGTTGTTTGTTGAGATTACACGTTTTTTGGAGTTTAGTAAGTATAACGTTTTATTTTACAATTTTTGTTTAAAGTACTGTTTTGTTATGATGTAAAATTATTAAATAGGATTTAAATTTCTCAAAGTGCATTAAAGTACGAGTTACAAGTTATGTCATACCTGAAAATGCAGTAATAATCTTCTAGTATCTGAAAAACTTGAAATCGTCGTTTTATTCTTCAAATTTTTAAATTTGGCTTAAAAACTAAACTAACTAAAAAGCATAATGTTGGCAAACAACAGTACAAGTACGAGCAACACCTGTAGCAACAAGAAAAAATCGTAATTATGTATTATGAAACTCTTTATCTCCCCTAATAGTTAGAAAACTTATTTTGTAGAGATAATGATAAGAAAAAAATTGTTCAAACTAGCATCGCCGTATTGAAAACGCCATAAGAAAATTCTTCACATCACCAAATGCTTAAGTAACCCAATTGAACAAACAAATTGAAAATATGAATCGTTTAGCCGTCAATAGAGCCTGCCAACCGGCGATCAGAGGCCTCATGTCTCAAGTAGACCGAACTTGGCTAATGAATAGCGGGCAATTACCAGCCCGCGACCTCGTAACGAGCTGCCAGTTTGCTCCCCAACTTATAACGCTTCAACCTATTGATTCAACTAACAATTACATTCAAGAAAACTGATTAATTTTCCGTAATTTTAGTTTGGTGACTCTATTTTGATCGGTTAATTTTCGTTAAATGCGTTAAAATGATTGACTTTATATATTTGATGGTTCAAATAGGGTTCTGCGGCGTTCTTTGCGGCGAAATGTAAAGTTAGGACTTCAAATTCGTGTTTGTAACCCTGAAAAATGGAAGGAAAAACTGTTTCCTTCTCGCGTTCTTGGAAGTCTTCTATTAAAGGTTAAATACGGGTTTTCTTAGATTTAAGTGTTTTGAAAAGTCTAGTAATTAGGTTCGCGAAAATTGTCTCTGGAAAGCTAAATTTAATATTTTGACAGTAGGCGGAGATAATGGTGCTGATTACATTTATTTAAAGTAATAACGATTATTAGAATGAAGGCGTTATACCGATCCTAAAGTTGGTTTGTTCGAACACCAATCAAATGGATATATAACTATTTATTGATGAAATGCTTGAAATGTCTTACACGGCATTCATTGAAAGATTTTCGTTGATGTTATAACAAGATGTTTTAGCATGTTGATAAGTAATTGCTACGTTGTGTTCTTGCTAGGATAGTTAATTTCACAAAACCTAATAGAAGGTTCTTCGCTTCAATTAATTTACTGTTTACCGATTTTATCTGTTGCTTGGTGTTTGTTAGCCTGAGTTAGGTACTTTAGCGAAAAGAAGAGGTGATAGCGTTTGATATAATATGTTACAACGTGTGTGGGGTCCAGAGACGAGGGCTGATTCAGGAATGAGATAGGTTTATTCTAAATCTGATAGCAGTTATTCTTAAAACTAATTATTGCAATAAATATTGTAGGTACGCGTCTTTCCCTAAACTTACTGGACTGTTACGGGCTGACAACACTTACATTTGAGTGAATCATTAATAACTGTGAGACGAACACACCTCCGTCTCCATTCGAAGTTACGAGTAATAAATAAAACGCCGATACTCGATAGTCAGTGGCTAATAGCGCCGCTCGTAAAATAAGCCCCGACGAAGTTATGTGAAGATGGCGGTAACATTTGTACTTTCTCTAGTATTCTCTGTTACGGTTTTACTGCTGATATTAGGATAGTGTTCTCGCGGCTCTATTTGTTAGTGTAGGTATTAATAAAATTCTGGGGCTTAAACTTTAAAGTTATATGTTGATATAACTGTGTTGTACTGGAATTGTTTTGGATGTTAAGTGATAAATTGACTAACCATCTTCAATGTTTAGTGAAAAAAAAAAATATACTTAACTAATTCAAAAGACATTCATGAAAGTTAGAGGGATAAGACCGAGGTGCATAATTATATTGGGATTAAATTAAATATTGTGTGTTCTAGGGACAGTAACTGAAAATATTCTTAAAGCAAATACATATGATGGTAATTTTAGGTGCGAATGAGAGCTCTAAATATAAGCAGTCTACGTGCCATCCCTAGACGAACACATTATATTATACTGAGCAGACGGTTTAAAATGTGAGAATGGTCAGTAATATTGTGTGTTTAGGATAACAGTTTGGCGTGTATTGAATATTATTAGGATATGGGCTACCATTATGAGAGCGCTGTTATTTTATAATGAGGAATTTCAAATGTATAAATTACCTGCTTTATTATCATCGTGTATTGTTTGTGTTGAGTATGCGAAGGTTTTCAACTCCGGAACTAAATGCTGGTTTTGGAACTGACAACATTCAAGCCAAAGAAGACACATCCTAGTACTTATAAGGAAACATTTCTTCAACTTAATAATAGACTTTTCTGGTGAAATACTGGTGTTCAGCAGCATCCGATTAGACTCAAAGCCGATCCCAACCTAGTTGGGAAAAGGCAGGCAGACGATGCTTGAAAGAATTTTCTTGAAAGATCACTTGTAAAGTCGGGATGTTTTCCACGCATTACGCTTTGGGGTCCGTGTGCACGGGTTTACACGTCGGTGCTCCGTGTCAGGGCCGACGGCGTGACGGGAATAACACGTTATTGTCTGCGAGGCCACGCTCGCACGCGTGCAATTTGCAGCGACAGTTGTACCACGCGTCGTTCTTTGTAAATCGTCCGTATATCTGTATATATAAAATTCAAAGTCCTGACTGACTGATATATCAACGCACAGCCTAAACTGCTGGTCCTAGAGACATGAAATTTGGAGGGCGTGTTCTTTGTGAAGAGTAGGTTTCCACTAAGAAAGGGTTTTTCGAAATTCCACCCCTAAGACGGTGAAATGGTGGAATTTTGTTTGTATGAAAAATCTTATTCCTTGACTAAATAAACTTGTAACTTGCCACAATTACTTATCTAAGTAAATTATGAAGCTTGTCATTAATGGTTTTTCTCAACTGCCTCTAAAATGCCCCCAGTTTAGGGGTTGGGGGTTGTCGAAATTTGTATGGAAGAATTTTATCGCGCTGTTCGATTAACTCGAAACTTAGTATTTATACTTAAGACTAAAAATAAAGAATAACCTGTACATATCAGGGATTTTTTGAAAATTTACCCCTAATAGTGAAAAGGGGTAGTTAATTTTACAAGGGCTGTTTTTACTGCGTGGCTTGATTAACTGGAAAATTGGTATAAATAATCTTTGAGTCAAATTATGGAAACATCCCAAACGTTTTTTCAAAATTTCACCCCTATGGGGATAAAAACTGTGGGGGTGAAAAGGCAGGATACAGATAATACGAAGAAGTCTTATTCCTTTGGTTAAGAAACTTGAAATTTGGCAACATTTGCCTCATTAAATAATAAATATTGTCACTTTTAGTTTTCAAAAACCCCTCACGGAGAATTTCGGGGGTAACAAAGTTAATAGGTAAGAAAAAAGTAACCCACTGTCGGATTTACTCGAAACTCGATAACTATTATACTTAAAATAAAAAAGAATTTTAGGGTTTTCCAAAAATCGACTCCTACCGTGGGGGAAAATAAGGTATTAAAGTTTAAGGGGTACTGCTTGCTGCCATTCACTTGAAAATGGGTATAAATAATCTTTAAGTTGCGATGCGACGCGTTGGGCCGGGGGAACGAGAAACACGCGGACGAAGTCGCAGGCAGGAGCTAGTCATATATATAACGTAGTTTTGGAATAAGTCGCGGGCGAGGGGTTGAATTTGACAATTTTTCTAAAGGATTAGTAAGAAGGCAGCGTTTAAATCGTACTAATGTTTGTTGTGTGCATTTGATACGCGCGTCCGGGTTCAAACCTACAGCTAAGTTTAATAGTAAGTACCTACCTAATTAATTTGTTCTGGTATTATTCCAACGAACACGCACAAATGCAATTCTACGTAACAACGTAGAATTGCATTTGTTTTGTCGTCTATGATTAGGTGAATCGATGTGTTTATTTTTAGGATCAATAATGAAGCATTAAAATGAACAGAAATTATAATATCAATAATATATTTTTATCAATGAATACGGTCTTCAGTGATAATAAAAAATTTAAACCAGTTTTTGGCTTTAAGGCTCCTGCAAACAGGCGCGACGCACGACGCGAACCGCGCGCGACACAAAGGCACCGCTCGTTGCGCGACTTGCGGTGCCTTTGTGTCGCGTGTCGCGTCGCGCCTGTGTGTACGAGCCTTTAGTCTTTTTTTCAAAAAGATTTTAGGTGTGAAAAAGTTTCCTAATCTATGGATATAAAACAAGTATTACAACTGAAAGTGCATCGTCGCCGTCGCCCTGTGTACGTTGATCCACCTTCCGCGTTCCACCCATACGTTTGTAATCAACATTAATTGATAATTTAATCTATAACTAAGCACAAAAACATTCCGGCTCCTTATCAGCGCGTTATCTAAGACAATAGATTCCCCCGGGGCCAACAGCCGTTAAGTAGTGTCAATTGGGCGAAGGAGGCCTCCGATATAACCTTAAAAGCCTCTCGTATCGGTGAACGACGTAAGTGAGGAGTACTTACCGGGGCAACTATATTTTAAGGATTGTAAATCCAGTCGACGTTTAAGGGTTCAGTTTGAGGACTTTTTTCTAGGACTTCTTTTTAGGGTTCCGTACCCAAAGGATAAAAACGGAACCCTATTACTAAGACACCACTGTCCGTTTGTCGGTCACCAGGCTGTATCTCATGAACGTGATAGCTAGACAGTTGAAATTTTTGTAGATTATGTATTTCTGTTGCCGCTCTATCAACAAATACTAAAAACAGAATAAATATTTAAGGGGCTCCCATACAATAAACGTGTTTTTTCGGCGTTTTTGCCTTGTGTTACGGAACCCTTCGTGTGCTAGTCCGACTCGCACTTGGCCAGTTTTTTTCGTATGAAGTAGTGTAGAGACTATAGCCTATTTGGTGCTTACATGCAACCTCCGCGAGTTTGTTGCTATATTATACGAGACAAGCATTATTATAATTTAAGATTAGAAGAGATTAGGCGTCAGTTTGGGTTGACAAGCAAAAGAATTAAGATGTAAAATATTTAGTGTTTATGTTAAAGGAATAATTATTGAACATACGAGATAAACCGTAATTTGATTTGATTCCACCCTTCACAGTACCTAATAATGATGGAAGCATTGACTAGGTAACAAATGAGCGGTCTGAGGAATAAAATAAATAGTACGTTCGTATGTATACACCGTGTTCCGGACGATATACATAAACTTCGACCAGCGGTGCTATTCTGTAAAAATCTCACCGTGAAAACGTAAGTGAAGTGAGCGTAGAGTGAGCTGTCAATAGTGTTAATTCCTAGCAAAAACAAACTCACTTCACCTAAGTTCTCACGGTGAGATTTTTACAGAATCGACCGGCTGATGTTCTGACAATAAGCATTTTTTATTATGGACACATTCTTAATTTTTTGTTAACTTTCATACAAACTAAATACCTTGACGTAAATCACCCGATATGCATGCCTCTTTATCCGAATTGGTAACGTCGCATTTTCATTCATAAGATTTGACGGGCTGAAACTTGACCCTTTCTTACTGCATAGCACAATTAAATTTTATTAAATGGAATTACAAATATCTTTGTAACAAAGCCTTTTTAAGTACTAGGCACTTCCAGATTTGATTTGTAAAAGCTATAGAAGCGTTTGCCAAAGTTTATGGATAACGTGAAGAGCACGGTGTAGAAGCGAATTTCGGGGGACAGGGGTTATGCTGTACTAAGTATCTACCAAGTTTTTTTTTATTTTGTGTACCTACCTACCTCCTCCAATGGTTGTACTTTATCTACCATTTTGACGTGTAAAAGTGTTTTTGCAAACCTACTTAGATAAATAATTCTCTATCATATTACCTGCAAGAGTAAAGGTTGATACTTAGTTCGTCTAGATAAAGTTCAAGTTATTTATTTTTTGTAAAATATATTCACATTGTATCTGTTAGACAAAAGAGTTACTTTGACGATACAGATGAAAGAAAAATTTAAAAGGCCTACAGAAAATAATATTTAACATTTTTTTCATTACGAAACCGACAACATTGATAATTTAATACGGTAAAATTTTCACTTGAAAAAGACTTTTGAAGGAGCACTCGACAACCGAAAACGGATGCGAATAATTTGATTAATTCTATTACACGAGTCCGAGCGGTCTTTTATAAAAATGTTCACCATTTTTAGAGAATATTTAATTTGCTTTTTGTAATTAAAGTAGAAATCACGACGTGTCACGTTTAGCTCAACATTCCTGACCGGAATTGCATTCCTATCTGACTGTAGAAACTAGAATAGTATATTTCATTACAAGTGCGGAAAGGTTGTCATTGCAAAGAGTTCCGACAAATGTCTACCCAAGCCGAGGCGCAGCCGAAGGCGAGTGTTGACAGTCGGAACAAGTTGCAATGACAGTTTCGCACGTGTACTGAACGACTATTTTTAATACAGTTGCGAAAAAATGAAGCAATTTAATAAAATAATAAAAACACAATAAACTCAACTAACCAATGGCGCCAACTGTAGAATATAAGCAGAGATTTTTTTTTCTTCACCCATTCTGGTAGGCAAAGGGAACTATGCCCATACAGCCAAGTCTTAAGTAGAATTTTTTTATTGATATGAAATTTAATGAGATAAAATGAAATGAAACCTAACCTAACTCATTCAATCAAATCATTAAATCTGATATTCAAACAAATTAGTAGCTGCTTCTTTTTAGAAATATACGTATTTGCATGAATCATAAAAACTTCTATGATTTTTTTTAGTAAATCTTCATGGTTGGTTTTTCTTTTTAATAGACATTATTTTGACAGTTGGGAAAGAGAACGCACGAGTTCGGGAAAGGCAAAAAAAAAGCACGAGTATGTAATAGCCCACATCCCGAACGCTATACGTCCCTGCAATACGCCACTTTTTGAGCAACTGTATTAAAAAATACTTTTCTTTCAACTACGTAGTAATATTATCATTAATCACTACAAAACCGATGACAAAGGACGTATTTTTAAAGTGCAGAAATGTTATATGAAATCTCATGGGTGCACAGTTTTTCTTTAATGCACTGTTTTTATTTAGATATAAATTTACCAAGGAGAATAAATGTCTCCCATTAAGTTTAATATAAAATGTATGCCATGCATTAGATCAAAAATATACTGGCTGAAAATAACAATCGCCTGAATCAAACCGACTTGTTGAAAAAAAAAAAAACAAACGACGCGCATTTTGAACCATTGTAAAACTTTGATACCTCATATTTAGCAAGAAAAGTTAAAATAAAATGGAAATAGACAGCGATAGCGATATGGATTCAACTCCAGAAAGTATAAATATAGCTGCAAATGAAATTGTTAATAACCTTTTGCCGCAAAAGTTGCGGGATAAATATTTAAAAGTTTATGAAAACTTTTTCTTTCTTTTGTTTTCATTAACTTGAGTTTTTATTTTGTGTAGGTATATTTTTATCACGGTAGGTAGATTGGTAGTTGAAAGAAAAGTAGATTACGCACCTTGCTAAAGTGAGTAATTAATGCACTCGTGTTAATTTATTGCTCTCGCCTGAGCTCGGGCACCAACTTAACACTCGTGCATTAATAACTCACTTTGCGCTCGATGTAACAATCTAATATAAAACAAGTACCTAATTTTCTACAGACAAGTAGAATCCCACCGAATTTCGTTTTAAGGTTTTTGTCAATTTTCGGCAGAAATATCAATTTTCAACAAGATTCGTTTTGGCCGAAAAAGTACATGACGGCCGTGATTGAAAAGTTCTTTTCAGGAAAATTAATGCTTTCAATTCATTTACTTCGCCACAATCGATAGTAACAATGCTTTTTCTCATAATAGCTACGTAAGTACTAATATCATCAGATTGTTCGCTTAGTAGAAAGTATACCTCCTATAGGTATACTTTCTACTTTTTTTTTATTTTCGTGTGATTTAAGTTTAAAAGTTTAAATATAATTAAAATACGGACTCTGTATTTCTTTTACATAAATCGAAGATTTTTCTTTGGTAAAAATAATTGAATCGACAGACAACAAAAAAAATTTTTCCCTTTCGGTTTTCGACCGAAAAATGGATCCATTTTCAGTAGGAGTCTACTTCCAAGTTAATCTAACGCTGAAAATACATTTTCTTTTCTTTTTTAATATTTCCGAAGCGCTTTATCTCCTATCCAATAAAGAATACCACTTTCGCGAGCAAATATGAAAACTGAATGAACTTGTGTTAATTCACTGATTTTACTTACAAATTGAAATCAAAGGCTGTCTGTCAACGCGTGGAGGTGGTATCAAGTAGGAAGATATCAATATTCTCAGTATATACTTTAATGCACATCATCACACGCTGTAATTTACATATTCATACTTGCTTTTCAATTTCAGTGCGGGAAGGTTTCACACCCTTCGTTCAATAACGTCGTATGTGCATTTATATCGATATTCTAACTTTGGATAGAAGGGTACATAATATTAAGAACAGGTGAACCTCATCGTCTTGTCAGTCACTCACACTTTATTCGGGCCAGGTAGTATTTTAGTAGAAGAATATTGTATAGGTATTTTCAAATTGTAGCGAACGATTTGGATGCAAATCAGTTAGACAAAGGCGCAAGCAAAACCACAGAAATTCATAAACCTTCTTATTGTAAATAAAACTAGTTAACAAGTAAGTACCTATGTATGTTTAATCTTAAGATGCTTTCGAATGGGGTGAGCAGATACAGAAGCAGTGTCTTCGTAGATACATTTTGAGAATCTTATAATCAACCATTCAAATTGAACTAGCTGACCCGACATATATTGTTCTGTCCAAATATAAATAATTCATACAAAAATGTCATAGAAAAATGCGAGTACGTACCTTATTTAAGTTGTTTCCGAACTTGAAAATTTCTGGGGAACTTTTCCAATTTTTCTTTCCATTAAAACCTAATTCGGACTATTATGAACATTTTAAAACAAAAACTAGCCAAATCGGTCCAGCCGCGCTTACTAACGAATAACATTTCAAGTTTATTTGGAAAGATCTTGAAGCTTTTACACACTTTTTCAGTGCAGACGGATTTGTTGCAGTTGGTAAACTGAAACGAAAGTCGTAGCTCAGCGGTAGAAACCCAACTGAGCGAAGTCAGTCTCTAGTCTTTACCCTAGCTAGCCTAGCTTGGACACACTTTAGGCTATTTCACGTCTGACAGCAGGGTCGTTTGGTTTTCACAAGCCTTTTCTGCTACCTACAAAATTATTAGTTAAATTAGCAATATTACAATGTTCGGGTTAAATTGAATAAAGTTTTCGTTCAGATTCTCTTTCTATATTAACGTGGGCATGTTATTTCTCCTCAAATTCTAATAAATTATTAAATCTCATTCGCGCGACGACCATTTTTAACCGTCGAAAAAACGGAGGAGGTTCTGAAGTCGCCGCGTATATATGTCGCAGGGTTATGACAAAATCAGGTTTTTGATCAAAAACCTAGGCTATTGATCAAGAACCGGAAGAAGACAAAATTATTACTTTATGTTATCTGTTATCATAAACCTGAGAAAATTGTATTTTAAATATTAGTATGATGATAAAAACAATGTTGGTTGCTATTTCTTTAAATAAATAAAACAATTAAGAAACAATGATTTATTTGTTATGAAATTACATACATTTAAAAAATAATATGTGTGATGTGTGTGTGAAACGGCGAAAAACGAAACGGCTAAAAACGTGATATTGTCTATTTTTGTGCTTTTGAACCAGAAGAAGACGGTCGTCGTCAGGGGCACTATTTATATATATTTATATATATTTCTGTCTGCACGGTTTAAAGGAACCTAACCAAACCGAACCTCGGGGTGCCCCTGACTTCGACAGATTTCCTTCTACATTTTTAGCCAAGGGCTTGCAGTTGCTTGCAGTTTAGCCGGCTAAAGATAGAAGAAACTAACATTAACACCTCGTTGAAGATAAACCTAGGTTTGGCCGTCTAATCTTAAGTTTATGTTCACACCTACCTTTAGCCGTACCTAACATAATAACATCTATACCCCTACCCATGTTGGCAAAAAATAAATGATTTGATTTGACCAGCGCATATATTTTATCATAAACCCAAAATAGTTCAGGTTTTTGATCAAAAATCTGAACTGTTAGAGGTTTATGATGAAATTGAGTTTAAAATGTGTCATCTTCCGGTTTTTCATCAAAAACCTAATTTTATGAAAAACCTGCGACATATACATATACATATATATTTTTAATAACGACCATGCATAACTTTTTACAGAGTAGTCTGATTTTGATAATTCTTTTTTTTATTGGAAAGGTTCGAAATTGGTCCCATATAAATTTGGAAAAATAATCCTACCTTGATGGGAAAATAGGGGTGATTTATTGTTCACCCACCGATTTTAATGCTGAGTTGTGTATTAAAATTAAACAGCTTTAGACCTGTCAGTCTCTGCATTTCTGCTAAAGCTCGTTCATCGTGAGGTTTGTGTAATACTAGTTAAAGTATGATTATATAACAGTTAATAGCTAAAGTAAGGTAGATTGCTATTTTAAAAGTAATCAAAAATTAAGCATGTAGTAATTAGTAAATTATAGCCACAAAAAATTATAAAATAAAAACTTTATAACAAAAAAATTAAACCGCCGAAAATACTGAACAGCAACAAATAATAAACCTTTTTTATTTAACCTTAATAACTAAGTTCTTAAACTAATGTAAATATACCTAAGTAATTTTGAGTCTGCGCCAAACATGATTGTTGAACAAACAAACAAAGAACATTGATATGAACAAAGATCACTAAAAATTACCTTAAATTTAAAGAAATAACCAAATCAAATTAACAATGCAACGTGAAATCTCCAGCGATAAACAAAAAGTTTTACGTAATTAATTAATTCGCTTGTTTGGCGCTGACTCAAAATTACTTAGGTATACCTACTTACATTGGTTTAAGAACTTAGTATGGTTAAATAAAAAAGGTTTATTTTATTTTTTTTTTTTATTTATTTATTTAATGATATCAAAAATACAGAGGTGTAACTTAATACAATGTAATCTGCATTCACGATTTTTTGCCAAAGATGTAATCAAAATATGAGTTCATGGCAAAATAACTTTAAACCCTACACAATATAGTTAGTTTACACTACATATATTCAGACATTTTTACAACGTTTTCAATAGTACTAGTCACTCTGAGATCAACTTAATTACCATTTAAATACAGTTGATTTTTTGCTTTACAGTTTTATCGGCGGTTTAATTTTTTTTTGGTTAAATATTTTTATATCTCAAACATTATCTCTGTTTAATCAAAAAGGAAACAAAAAATTACAAATATTTCGTAACACCCCACTGAAATGTTCACCCTTTCACGATGAATATCTTTCCGTCGATTCAAGATCCTTTTTTGACAAAAGCATCTCGTGGAATTCTCATAGACCTTAAGGTCTTCAATATTTTGGTGTGTAAATAATTCAAATTTACCGGGGCCCGTCGGCACGATATTTGCAAGTGAATGGGGGTGGTATCGTTAGGGTTGAACGCATGACATTCCTTTTATTGCTACCTTTTTGCAGTTTTGCCTACATATGATGTGCCTAGTTAGGTAGTTACCGAAGATAATTTTGTTGCCATGTGAAGATAATGTAATAGTCATTTCTTTATTATTCCATTTCCATTTTGGTTCTAGAATATGCCGGTTTCCTTGAGATGTTTTCATTCACCGTTTTGTGAGCAGTGGTGATGAAATTATTTAGACAAAGTAAAGGCCTGGATTCGAACCCATGACTTACAACTCGTAAGTCAGGGCCGTTACCACTGGGCCATCACTGTTCATATTCACAGCATCATTTTAATTGTACAGTAATAATTAAAGATAAGAACACAAAGTCACTGATGCATATAATTTGAATGATTTTCTGTTATAGACAGCCACAATTTCGGGCTAGTTTAATTAAAGGTACTTAATCAGAATATTATGTTAAATTGTGTATTTTAATAAATAAACACAAGTAGGCTTTGATGCGTTATTTACCCACCAGTTAAAACTGACCGTAGGTCCTTTGAGCTCATTTTGTATTTGAAGTTGAACATACCGCTTTGACTTTGACGATAAATTAACCTGCAAGCTTACCGAATAAACGTATATTTTTAGCAATACCTAAAGTGACACCCATTTCATAAGCTGTGAAACTGTAGAACCTCTTATTATTTATACTTACTGGCTGTTAGGTTATGTTACCTATTTTCAGCTTAAGGTTTCTCGAATGTCATTCACGTCAATAATTATTATCAGATTCTGATAGCAGTCTGTAACATCAGCCAGTATTATCTATTTCAATAAATTCCATTTACTAAGTAGGTACAGACTCCAGCACACCAACTTACTACAATCTGTCGAATTGATTTAATAGATTTTCAACTTTATCGCTATAGTATAAGGTTCAAAGTAGTTTGGGAAAATTTTACAGTTTCGGGTAGCTTCATGTGCTGGCGTCTGTACATCAGGAATATTTCGATACGTTGTCTGAGTCCATTACTTTATTATTATTAAGCTAATTCAACTTGACTGTTTCGTGATAGTGTCTATTCCCAGTAGGTAGCCTAAACTTCTGAAGTTTTAATTTGAGAGGTATCTTGAAACTTGACAGCTTAATTTCTCGCTGATTTGCATTATTTTGTTTCGTTTTCTAAGAATATTAGTTAATATTACTGGACGTGAAAATGTTTCTTTGGATAAAAACTTATTAACAAAAAAAAACCGACTTCCAAAAAAAACTACAAAGTGAAAAATAACTTTAATTACAGAAGTCTGTGTCTTTGGAGGGTGCGACCCATATCATATATAAAGTTATTTGGTATATTTTCATTTCAATAACGTTCACAAGATATAATAAACGTGAGATGTTGGTATACCTCAGGTTTATTACCTATATCTTGTGTTGATATAATTTATATACATATAACATTTATATACTCTAAAACTTATTTCGTATATTGGATATAACGGTTATTTAATCGAAAATCATTAGGTATATTGTTTAAAATTTGTTAAATGTGTTTATATTTTCGAGCGTATGGCACTCGTGGGCAGCAGCTGAAAATCAGCGTCAGGTGGTGCACTTTGTGTTGCCATCTGGCATTATGCTGAGCTGAGGCCCTTTTGGCATTATTTTTAATCATTTTGAATTTGTTTTCTTTATTTTTAAGGTTTTTTTTGCCAAATAAACGCAATTTTCATTCTTTCTTTCTTTCTAAAATATACTCGTATAATTCCTACTCGCATAGGTTAGATTAGAAGGCCTTCGTGGCTTCGTGGATTAAAATATTGTCTTAAAAAGTCAATATGTTGTGCTACAAAAGTTAATGACAGAAACGAATCGCTGCAAAACCGATTCCACGTAGTCTTGTCTGCCCTACCTCTACAGTGTAATTTAAGTCCGCGAAGGCGCGGAGGGGCGAGGCGGGCCGCGAGCTGAGGAGCAGGTGGTGAGCGTTAAAACCATTTGCGACGATAAGCTCGCGTGGGACCGCCGGAGCCCCGCAGCGCCGGAGTCGTGACAGAAACTATGCTTGCTGCATGTTGCATGCTTGCTTGCATGCGGAATGCTTGCTTGCATGCATGGTGCATGGTGTCATTATGGTTGACACCCGGATTCAAAGCAACCCGACTCGGATAGGCCGAGAATTCTACGAAAAATAATCTGTACTTTCAAATAATAAACTAAATTTCCAAACTAAAATACTAAACTTCCGAAAAAAATACAAAGTTTCCGAAAACATATTTATGAACGAGCGAAGGGCACCCCGAGGTTCGGTTTGGTAAGGTTACTTTAAACCTTTACGTAGAGCAAGAGCGAGCGTATGAGAATATAAATACCTTTACCTAGGTATATATGAATTGATTAGAGTGATTGATTAGAGACATAGTTTTCAGTAGAACGTAATAATTTAAGCTGGTAGAAAAGTATTATACATGTTTATTTTTCGAAGATTTCAGTATCTCATTCGGTCGTTTCGTCATTTTTATTCGGACTAAAGTAGTCGGAAAGTTAGTATTCTAGGCAGTGGATTTAATATTTCAAGTAATGACAATTCCTATTTTTTTGTCGGAGCTTTTATTACTACCTATATACTAAATAGGTTTTTTTATGTCTGTTGAGTGGTATATCGGTAACGATTTTATATTAATTGGCTGTTATGCTTATAGAAATTAGTTACTTTAAAATTATATCAATCGTTTATATTAATATTAACTGATCATTATATCAAATAAAATTATAAATTCAGTTGTTATATCTTGTAATTACTAGAGTTTAGTAATTATATCATATATTACTTACCCGTCTTTGGATCTTTATTTTAGTTTTTGCCTTTATAGTGTTTTTTTAGAAGTTTAATAAAGTTTTATTCTCAATTTTTAGTGGCTCTGTTTATAATGTGTCTAAGTTACAATAGCCTAATGTCAACACTTGCCCATAGCCTTCTACAAAATGTTGCTTTTCCCGATGCAGGGACGTTAGTTGTTGCGGAGTTCTCCTAGTATTCCACCATCAGCTCCATTTAACCATTCGCATTGTGACGAGCATAAATTAGCAACCATACTAAAGCAATCGAATCGCAACCCGTGAAATACTTCTTATTGATTAGTTCCGTTGGCCATCTGTGGTCTTCTTCATCAGTTCCACTTCACCGACTGGTGGTTTCCGAGAGTTAATGCACGAGTTACTATAAAAATACCCAAATCGCTATAGGTGTGCCTATAATATTTGAGGAATTCCCTCAATTCCGGTGAATAAATGACGGCGTACTGAGGTAATAAATATAAAAAAAATACAACCGAATTAAGAACCTCCTCCTTTTTTTAAGTCGGTTAAAAACAGACTCCTCGACCGGTCACAACTTAAACTGTTTGCTGGGCTTTCTATTCTATGGGTCTTGTTCTATTTTATTAGTGGAGTGCTTAACCACTCGGGAGCACTGCATGGTTACTGAAGTGTTAATAACTTGTTACGAAACTATGAATGCTAGCTTACTTAAATAAAAAACAGTACCTACACTTCCTTTTTTATCTATCACACTAATATTATAAAGGCGAAAGTATACGAGTGTGTTTGTTACTCTTTCACGCAAAATCTACTGAACGGGTTATGATGAAACTTTACAATAATATGGCTTATTCATCAGGATAACATCTAGGATACTTTATATCCCGTTATTTCCACCGGATCGAAACTTATGCGGGTCACACCACACCGCGGGGCGCTGCTAGTTGATAAATAAAAACAAAGCCTCTATTTAATTTTAGGATTCGCGAAACGTGACCGACCCAGATTCATTGTCCGGGAGTTTTATTTTAGCGATCGTCTTTTTAGTTCTTAACAGGTTCTGTGACCACTTTAATTGATTTGCCTAGCTCTAGTTTTATTTTGTTTCTTACTTAGAAAGGTACAATGGAAACTGAAGTACTTAGAACTACTTTATTTTTGTAGGTTTCTTTACTTTGATATATGTTAAGATACAACATAATATTATTAAAAAATCCGTTACCGTTTAATTAACGGTAACGGATTTATTAACTAGTCTTAGCGATCAGAAGCCTAATTAGTTTTTTTTTAAGAAAACACGACCCGTCCTACACAACTATTTATTTAAATTACAAAAACCGTTACAAGAAAATAATTCAATACGATCACTAGTACGCGTCCGTCCCGTCCGAGCTCCGCAGCAAAGTGATAGAGGCGAGTGAGCACACGGCTCACGGTGTGTCACCCCCTCCACTGACAGCGACGCGATGTCCCCGCCCTTTCTGCTGTCAAAAACTCTAACACTAGATTATTATCACAATGGCTAGCTAATTGCTAGCCATTGTGATAATAATCTAGAAAATAAAATCTAAATATACTACTCGTTGGCCTCGATCACGCCTGATGGATGAAGTAGGTACATGATAGAACGAGTGTGCCCAGAAGATGCCTGTTCACTCTTTTCATTGTTTTTGTATGGTATGTAGGTAGGTCGTCAAAGGAATCAAACAACAATACGATTTCTTTACGTTTATCTGTCTCTGTCTTTACATATTGCCGACTATAGACTATTATTATAAACTAGACATTGCCGACTAAACTAGCACTGTCTTTTCCTAAACAAAAACACCTAATAAAATATTTGACACCCCGTTCTAAACTTGCTTGAATGTTCGAACGGAACCCACGCTAAGTTATTAGCCAGCCTGCACTACGTAGGGTTGACTATCATGGTGGACAACCTTAACAGTACCTATAATAGAACTTTCTTCTTCTTCTTCAAACGGTCCCTCGTTACTGAGGATCGTGGTCACTGGACCCCTTTAAGCGGACAATCTGCCTCCATCTACTCCGGTCCAAAGTTGCCATCACCACCTGCTGAAAATTGCTTGAGGACGTAGCTTCTTTCACTTGGTCGGACCATCGTGTTGGCGACCGGCCTCGTGCTCTCTTGCCTTCGGTATTGCCAACAATAACCAGCTTTTCAAGGCTGCTATCCCCCTTCGCATTATGTGGCCGGAATAGGTCAGAATACGCTGTAGTCATATTGTAGACAATCGGGTCTTGACATCGAGTAGGGAGAGGATAGACACATTTGTGCGTTTGGCTGTTCATGGTATTCAGAGCATCCGTCTCCAGCACCACATTTCGAATGCATCTATCATCTGTCTTTCTCTTGCTCGGATTGTCCACGTCTCAACTCCATAAAAGAAAATCGGGAAAACTAATGCTCTAACCAAACGGGCTTTAGTTTTATAACTTATCGAACGTTTTTTCCGGATGTTCTGGAGGCGTGTCATAACATCTTTAGCCATGGCTATCCGTCGTTTTATTTATGGGACGCAGCTGCCTTCATTATTAATATTAGAGCCCAGATAAATGAAACTAACCACAGTATCGATGCCTTGGATGTTATAGGCGCCCGATAGCTTTCGCGCACGATCTATCTCCGTAAGCTAACTAGAACTTTACCTATTACTAAAAAGGATGTAATGTCGATCTTCGTAGCTGAGAATATGGTTCAAGTTAGTTAATATGAAAGTTAATCCTACTACGTTAAAACTACTAAGTTAATTAGAACTGACTGTAGTGATCCGACTCGTATCTCGTATCGTTGTGATAGTTCCAGTTCCAGATCGAACAAGGAAAATATTAATGTAGATCTAACTCAAACGTCCAACTATTCCTCTCTTATACTTTCTGAACACTTTATGCGACCATGTTTATTTTTTTTAACGAATGCGTGTAGCTGTAGAACAATAAATTGCCACCTATCTAATGCCAAGTCATTCAGGTACGTCCACTGACCTGTTGTTTAATAGAGGGTAGTGGATAGGTCACTCGGTCAACCCCCATACGGTGATAAGAAGAACTTAAATAAATATATTCTTTCTCATTCATCTTGCTCGAATAGTAGCGACGTTATTCATAGGGGCAAGACCGGACGTAACCTTGACATCCCTGGACCAGATCCAACCCTCGCCATGGCATTGTGCCTCCCACAACTCTACCTACTTCCTCTTTCACGAAATTGATCTACGGCACGTTGTCCTTGGCATTCAACCATGTATTTTGTAGGAATTATTGTAAAAATAAGTTAAGGAAAAAAAAATATTTATTCCGCACAAACAAAACGTACATGACAACAACAATACATACAATACACATACCTACTAATACAAAAAAGCCAAAAGCCTCGTATTCAACAAATAAAAGTTTGTCAATGTTGTCCATTGCTTGATGTCAGGATAGGTTGAATCTTGTTAGTAATCTGTGGTCACAATTTAATGGTCATCTACAGTACTTAATTTTTTATTCCTAATTCCATCCAGCAAGACCAAAGACTAGAAATAGGTCGTCGTCGACTCCATATTCTCTAATGATATCGTTACAGTGCTATTGCTATCAAATGTTCATGGTGGTACGTAAATTGTGTTGAAGATGCCCTAGTATGTATCAGAGTCATATTTAACTGCAGTACGTGTTATGGAGGTTTTCAATAGCCTAAGTAATTAAGTCTTGATTAAATTTTGACGAACTCGTAGGGACTTAGACATGATTATATTAACGCCATGTAATTTTTATACTTACTCACGTTGCAAGTTGGGCTACGGATACGATTAATTAAATAGCTTCCACCTTTCCACGGATGAAAATATACGTAATAAATCTTTATTTGACGTTGAATGTGGCTCGGTTTTAACAGATATCATACTAAAATATTTATTTCATTCTACTTTTATTTGTAAATTAAACTTATATTATGGATAACAATGTAAGCTTATTTGCCTATATCTACACTGGGTCGCAAAGAAAGCGGGTCGGTAACCAAAACCTCAATAACTTCCAAAATATTGGAGCTATAGCTTTATAAAATAAAGACTACTATAGAAAATGTTATAGTGCCTAATCAATGTCATAAAAGTTTAAGATTGTGCAGTTTTTTTTAATAAACATGTAAGTTAAGTAAAAATGACCATTTTCACTAGATTTCGAAAAATGTACACGGTATCATACGAGTATATGCAATTTTTACACATTTTAGTATTTTATATTGTCACCACGAGCTGTAAATATAGCTGTTATGCCTGTTATACGGTTTGGCATGCTTTCCACCAGATTTCTGAGCCGATGCCGAGGAATATTTTCCCATTCCTCTACCAGTGCTTCTTTCAGTTCACGAAGCGTGATTGGAGAGGAATTTCGTTGGTGTACACGTCGTCCCAGATCGTCCCAGGCTTGCTAGATCTAGTTCAAATCTGGGCTGCGTACTGGCCACTCCATGCGTGTGGTAGCGACATCTCCAAGGTAGACAAACAATATCTGAGCTGAATAGGGTTGACCGTTATCTTGAATAAAGATGGCGTTTTCGCCCATGATTACTAAAAATGGGCCTACATACTTATTTAAGATTTCATTCACATATCTTTCTGCAGTTAAAGTCCCATTTTCCATTACCACTAGCACGGTGCGGCTTTCGGAAGAAATTTCAGCCCACATTATGGACCCTCCGCCGTATCGCACTTTCTCTTCAATACAAGCTTGGTTATAGCGCTCTCCTGGTCTTCTGTAGCCTTTTTGTCTCCCATCGTGCATGTATAGCATGAATTTCGACTCGTGCGAAAACATTACTCTTGATCCAGAGTCTAATTCATGTGTTCTCTAGCGTAAGTCAGCCTTGAATTTCGATGCTGCCTTTCGAGTTTTGGACCATTTGCCGGTCGAAATGGCTTCAAGTTTGCTTTTGCAATCTGCAGCCACACTGTACACGTGCTCGGATTGCTCCCTTCAGCACGTAGAAGGCGATTTTTGACTTCAACAGGCGATAGATTCTCAACATTCGATTATATGATCGATATATCGATCCTCCCGCGCCCTCCTGCACCTTGTTCGGCCAGTTCCTGGTCTCTCGTATATTAGATCCAGCCTCTTCAAATCGCTGGAGCACTCTTTAAACAGTTGATAACGACACACCAACAGTTCTCGCTGTATAAGGCTGACTACCGCCCGTCTTCAAGCATTGTCAGAATTCTGGTACACTCTTTAGGGGTTAGTGGCATATTTTTAATTGAATTTGATCAGAATAATGAATTTCTGCACAAGAATGCCATATTTATAAACAGAAACAAAAGTAAAACAAATCGTTTCAAAGTTGTTAAAATTTTAAAAATTGTCTTTATTTTTTACTATTGACCCTGCGAACTTCGCGCCGCCTCAGAATCAATAAGAACGAATGTATGAGAAAATGAATTACCCTCATAATTTTTTATTTCATGAATTTTTCCCATGTTTTAATAGTTATTCTGCTATTCGGGGCAGGGACAAATCCAACAAATCAAATATCATAAAAATCGGTCCACCCGTTCTAAAGTTATAAATGATGTACTTAACTCATTAGATTTATGGTTTTTAATACAATCACCAAAAATAAATAAAAAGGTTTTACTTCTTACTATATTTGTAATGGTATAAACTTTAAATTCGTTTTTATTTTAAAAGGATTGCTCAAATATTTTAAAAGTTATCGCAATTTTTATAACCGACCCGGTTTCTTTGCGGCCCAGTGTAGTTAGGAAAAGCTTATTTGCTATTATATATATACATATTTTTAACTGGTAAGATTAAGGAAAGCGCTAGAAAACCTTTTTTTTATCCAACCACAGTAATTTCAGAACCCTCCACAACATTACTGTACATTTTTTTTAACAAAAATTCTTAGATCTAATTAGCGATTTTACTACCTCTTGAATTTTTTATTTAGAGTCCTCATTACGCAGTAATTCAGTCGTTTAAAAGATGGTTTTCACTGCAACAGGTCACGGATTTGTACAGAAGGCTGCAGTACCAATGCGGAGCTGAATAGATCTGGTTCGGAAGGTGCTAAGCGACTGTATTCATGACTATTGAAATGTGCTTCGTTTTGAAAGGTTTCAAGCTGCTTATCTATCTGCTACAAGCTTTGATTATCATTTTACTAATACTTGTGATTACTAATACATTCTTCTCCATATCGAACTAACTACCTTTTGGAAAGGGCAAATAGAATAAATTTTGTTTTCTTTTTAAATTTTGACGTTCAAAAGTGTCTAGTAAAAGAGGCACTATACACAAATGATTAGATTTTGACTTTGTGTGGCTGATCAAGTAATATTTGTCATACTCAAATTCACACTTATCGAAAGAGTTGCTACTAGCGACAGGCAATGAGGGCAACAGTAGCCAGTGAGGGCAACAGTGACTGTTTCTAACAACAAGTATCATTCATATTACACGTGTCTTTTCCAAAACGTTAAATTAACACGATAAACCTATTTCCGTAGTTTTTCTCCATAATATGAATGCGATATGTGTCGACTGATTAATGTAAATGGCGTCGGCACATTTAAGGTCTAACATAGTTGTATCAGTAGTCTTTATTGTATTATCTGACAGAACTGGATCATGGACTTGAATTAATTACAATAATTAAAATGTTCTGTTACAACATTTATTCGATTAGCGTTTGCCGTAATTGCTGGATTGCGCTGTAACTGCGCCTGTCACAAATTTCTAAGTGCTTGACCAGACCGGCAGCGCGGGCGCGGGGCGGCCTACTGAAACTTAAGAACTTTATGGACACGCGGGCGCGGTGAGCGGCGCGGGCTGCACAGCGCGGGGAGCGCGCGGGCGACTCACGCCATAGCTCGTTCATACAAGTGGTCGCAGTGGTTACGTGGGTGGCTCGCGCGAGAATCGGGGCTCTCAAATTGGTTCGAGCTTTTTTCAATACTTAATAACTTTTTTACAAAAAAAAAAACAACAGACTTCAAAAAAAAAACACTAAAAAGTGAAAAATAACTTTCGCAATTAAAGTTATTTTTCACTTTGTAGTGTTTTTTTTTTGAAGTCGGTTGTTTTTTTTTTTGTAACAAAGTTTTTATTTTTCAGTTTTTAGTTGTACGTACCTACCCCAAACAAATTCATATAACACTACTTGCTATGTGAATATCTGAGGGGCAATTCTACTAATTTTAACAACGTTCACAGTCTGATCTCAGTCTCAATCTGTCAAAAAATACTTCAAATTTCCCTACATTTTGACAAGTTTTTGACATTTCTTTGTCGCTGAGATGAGACTGCGACTAGATTTTGAACGTTTTAAATTACGAGAATTGGCCTTCAGATCGCGCGCGTTTTTCGCAACCGCGCCGCTCCCCGCCCCGCGCTGCCAATCAGTGGCCAAGCTTGGCCCCTGACTGGTAAGACTGTAAGTCTTCATGTAACCACAACCTGGAAACAATTCTTATGAAAAGTAACTAGAGCTACTCAATATGTTAACCCGCCGCGGTAGGTACTGACACTGACTCATACCATTACGTTTCACACGAGCTCGGTACATCGAGCTTTATTTTATTATTTAAGACTCATGCCGTATTAATTCGAAAATGAAAATCATATTCTCGCACAATATGATTCTATTTTAACGAATATGTACGGAGTTCTAGGTTGTTGTCGCTGATTAATATTCATCATTATTAGCAATTTGTGTCATGTTGAGAAAGAAAGAAAGAAAATACGTTTATTGGCGGCAAACATGACGCATAAAAATAAAAACAAACAAAAAAAAACAAAATAACAATTTGGGAGAAAATTGCGTCACATCTACGCAAAACGGCCATCGCTTAGCATAATGCTAAGATCCTAAACGAGACAGAACCCCAGCGCTGGTTGAGAGAATCCTCCTAAAAATCAGGAACCAGAATTCGGGCCCAGTGCGGGCTGCTAGATGTCACAATCATGTCTTCTAATTTTTGTTTCTAGGACATGCCGGTTTCCTCACGATGTTTCCCTTCACCGTTTGGAGAGTAGTGATGATGAAATAAATTACACAAAGTAAAGTGTCTGCATGGTTTCGAACCCACGCGGCAACGGCACGTAAGTTAATTACCACGGGACCACCACCGTTCTAGATTCTGGATCGTGTTTTGTATTTTCACCGAAGTCCACCATAATACAGGTATTAATAAGTCGCCAGAGTGCCAAGAGGTATTCGCTTCGTCACCTAAGTAAATCAGATTTCAGCAAGTGAATTACCTGCCGGCTTCCCGGCATCAGATAACACGCCCACGGGACAAGGTGGTATCAATCTATACGTAATAGCTTATTTATAAGTCCGTCATTGGAACTCGAACAGTCTGGAAGGATTATCAACTAATTATAAAAAAAATTGCCTACCTAAGCTAATCTGAGTGGATATTTAGGGGTAAGTGTTAAAAAGGAAACCAGCCTCTAATGACGTATATTTTTTTACTAATAATAAAGCTAAAGCATTTGTTTGTTTGTTTGAACTCGCTAATCTTTGAAACTACGGATTTATTAAATCTTTTTGCATTTGATAGTCCAATTCTTGAGAAAGGCTGTTTGACATCACGCTTTTATGAGCCGAGCAAAAAGAAAAAAAGTCAGAAACAACGCTATGCGAAAATGACGTAATACCGCGGGCGGGAGATGCGATGCGATGCGAAGGGGGGGGGACAAGACATTTCACGCGGCAAGTCGCGGGCAGAAGCTAGTATTTAATATAAACGGAAACAGATGGCGTGGGAATTAAAGTATGTAGGAAGGAAAGACTTTTTAAATATTATTCAATATACAAATTGATTTCACCTTTCCCGGTTCTTAAAATATAAGGCAATTTAAATACATAGGAAATTGATAACATTTCTGTTAAATTAATATTTAGCAGAAACTAATGTTTCGTCGCATTTCATTATTAGCGTGGATGTTCCCATTGCAGGGCGAGCCTCCCTGCTCCCCCAGCAAGGGCCGTTCGAGTTATTGTATCATCTGGTATGGGGTTGTAAGAGCATAGCTTTGTACTGTAACACTCTCCTTTAGACAGACTAAATAAACAAACGGCATTCTTACAAGCAGCATGCATACAAGCATAAATAGCATAGCATTCCTTCTGTCGCATTAATTACAGCCTCCAATTACACTAACACTCAAACCAGACAACTATCTGTAGACTATTAACATATTAGCTCTGTGCAGATGCAGCTCGACGATAGAAGTTCAACAAGCCGTCTAAGTTGAGCAAACAATCCTCCTGCGTCGATGAAATCAGGAGCAGCTCCACTTGACAGTGAGCTTAATTTTACTTTAGCTTTCGAAGGCCGCTGGTTACCCGAAATCCGGTTTTCAGGTGCAATTGTTAGTTTAGCTTTCGAGTGCCGCCGGTTCCCGGAACCCGGTGTTCAGGTGCTATTGAAACTAATACAATTTGGGGTTGCTCTTCATCAAAAGAACAATCGAGTTACTAACTAACTAGAACATTATACACTGATTACACTGCATTGCTCATTGTTTAATTTCTGTTTTTCGGAGCAATTGAATTATTTAAAGCTTGTTTTACGAGTTATTCCTAGGTTTTGAAAACTGTTTTGATTGGAGTTTAAACAAAGCTATGTAAAAAGTGTACCTAAAACAATATGTTTTATGTATATACGATTCAGGCGTAGAATGCCCACATGTACACGTGTCATTATTTTGACGTGGTCTTCCCTGAGCTTCCAGCTGAACGAGCAGTCGGGACAAATTGATTTACACAATGTCCGAATTGAACGCTGGAATTGTTTTAGAAACTTGATAAATATAGGTCTGGACTGTGACCTGCATGCCAACATTGAAGGAATAGTTCAGATTTTAATATTCTATTTGTGATGTTAAGAGTTTCATAAACGAAATCAAAGTTAACTTTCGATCTAATGTTTTTAAAATGTTTCTTAAAACATATTTTTATATCTTGAACTAACTGACAGGTTTTAAAGTAATAAAAAAATCTACAGGATCCGCCAAAAATGATCACAATAGAAGCTCAAAAACTCTTATCATCTCCATCGAATAATACATAATATTTATGAATGTTTAAGCTTGTCTCGATCGTCACCGTATTTTCCGATAAATACACAACGGGATTTTTTCCAAGACAGTATTATTAAGAATACGAGCAGACACAATGGCGACTAGGGAACAAGATCTGACTTGTGATTTCGTCATAATTATTTATCATATCCTGCTCTCAGCAGGGATGCCACTCGAATACATTATTGTAGGGAAGTATAAATATATATATTATTTATATTATATTTTTTTTATATTATTTTTTTTCGTTTTACGAAACCTTCTTGTTGTATATGGGATATGTTGTTTTTATGGTATCTTAAAAAAAAACTGATTTACAAAGAATTGGTCTTATTATTTTCTTGCTTTAAAGCAAAGTTTGTTTTTTTTAAACATAGTAGATACTATGTAACTATTTCCTTTCTCAATTGATACAATTCTTCGTAAACAAAAGGTATCGGTGTCGCACTATGTACTGGTTACGAAAGTAACCAGACAAGACAAAAAAATGTGAGCCAGCCCTCTAAAGTAGCCAAGGAGATCGTGAGGTAGTATCATGAAATATACTTTTTACACGTTCCTTCGCCTCGCTAGGAGCTATGCGGACATGCGCACGGCACACGACGCTATTAAGTTAAACGTGTAAAGGAAAAAATTAAAGCCAATCGGGAAACATCGTAAAAAAAATCTGTCGTACAGATTAAGTAAGGTAAAAAAGCCATGTGGGTGTCATCCGTGTCATGATATGTACACGCTGCGTTTGTTAAGCGAATAAGGCTAGTGTGGACTGAAGCGTCTAATAATAGAGCCTTGAAAAATAAACCTTTTCCACGCTCGAAATAGCCCGGGATAATTGCCGGCCTCGCGCTCCCGCAGACTCGCTCGTAGCGTCACGCTACGCTCGTAAGCGGTTGCGTAGCGGTACTACGACGGGGCTACGAATGTGGCGCTTACCATGTTAAGTTATTACGTGATGTCCTTGTTTATTTTAAACTCAGTTTTAAAAAGACTCTCAATTTGAAGCCAGATATATTATTATTATTTTTTAACTTTCATCATTAATAAATTTATAATTAAATGTACATTCCCACGCAAATAAGTTAAGATTTTGTAAAGTTGAGATAAAGGCCAAAAATTATGTTTTTAATATGGTAATTACCATCATTACTAAAAAGTTACTTCTTAAAGAGAACTTTTCCTTTTAACAAAGTATGAATAGAAAAACAAATTGAATTCGGTTACGGAAAATGTTTCCTTAATTACGCTACATAAATTATTAACAGAGTGTCATGTCAGGTACTTGGATACCTGACCATGCTAAGTAATTGTAGAAAATCAATATATCTGTGCATATTAATTACTACCCTTGTAATATTTCTCTTTTCGATCGTTGTCATGAGTTGAAATCATCATAGAAGATTTACTTAAGGCGAAAGCGCCAGGGTAGGCAGCGAAATTCATATATTTTTACGTATTTGGCAATTTGCTAGTCCGTATTAAGTTGAACGTTGATTAAAATTTAATTCGCGACCGTAACAAATTTGTATTTACAGAATTATAATCATTAAAGTCATCAACACAACTCTCTAAGACCAAGTAATCATACTGAATGACTATTTCATGAAATCTTGACATTTTAGGATTATACTAACTTAACAAGTTGTATTACTGATTCTAATTCTGCAATTACGGTCGCGAATCATATTTTAACCAACGTACAACTTAGTATTAAAGACGTACGTAAGAAAATTATAATTTCTTGGGCTACCCTGGCGCTTCCCCCTTAAAGTTGTAGCTTTATTATTGGCAAGATGTTGCTCTTATTTCAAGATAACCAATAAAAAAAAATAGCGTCAATTTATGACCAAGCTATCTTTAGCCAAGCAAAGCCAAAATCACTATAGAACCTTCGCTAAGTCAACCGTTTACTTCCGCCGGATTTCGCTCATAACCACATCACCCGCGTGACGTCACTACCCGCTACCTACCGACGACATCACGGTGCCTGCACAAGTAAACAGATTACCTACGAACCGCTTACTGTCGATACCATGTTTGTTAACAACACTGTCTACTGAACTGGATTACTTGATCATTTCAAAGAAAGTTTTTAACAAGCTTTTTATTAGCTTGCTTCGTTCGTATGTTTCCGAGAAGTCTCACTGTTACCATTTATATTTTGTTTAGGTAGTTATAGGTTATAATTTGCAATTCCGGTTTGCGCAGTAGTAGCAGAAAGTAGAGGTCCTTATAAGTGAATTTTAACTTATTAATAAATAAGGATCAAACGTGTTAGCATTCTGTAATAGATAATAAAATGAAGTCTTGGGTCAGCGGGATTGTCCGAAAGGGTTACCGCTGGCCCGGAAAATAAAGGGCGAAGGAAGGAACACGGGTGGGTTTTAGTCAGTAAGAGCCTGACACTCCCTTCCGCTCCACCCAGAGCGGGAGGAGTCATTTGATGATTTCCCATCCTGAAAAAAAAAAAAAAGTCTTGTCTTCATACAAAGGTGATCTTTTCTCTATTAAAGTAGGTATGCTAAGAGAGTCGCAAAATTGTGTATGTTTCAGACAACTTTCGCTTTACTATGCATATACATAGACTATGAACATCACTATCACCCTATTCATACAAGCTCGTTAATAAGCCCCAAGGCAAGGCGCTCTCGTTTAAAAACTCGTAACCATGGCAACGGGCCTGACATCAAAAGGGCCCTCGGGGAAGGTTTCAAATAAACCATATTCCTATTATTTTCGAACTACAATGTTTTATGATTGTTATTTTGAAATTCTGTGAAACGAACGGAAATTATTACGTTGATATAATAATAATGTATTTATCCAAAAATTTTAAGGCATGAAAATTAGTACAATTTTCCTTAAATGTAAATTATATCCCTAAGACTGCCGTGCGTGCCTGAACTGGTAATCCTGTGTTTCAGGCGAGAAGAGCTAAAATACTCTTTTTATCACATCTATTCAAAAAGAGTTACAGTATTCTTCGTAAACTGGGACTAAAATAGCTCTTTAATACCTAGGTATTAAAGAGCTATTTTTACTTTTAGTCCCTAGGGACTAAACGTGATTTGAATTTGGAATGTGGATATTATTAGTAAAAGTTCCAATCACCAAAGAGATCAACCTCAAACATTGTATGAACAAGTAACAGGCTGTAAGATAAAGTAAATAGCGCGCGAGCCAAATAAAAAAAAAGATTTTGCGAAAAGCATTCTACCTTCGTTTACTCAAAATTGTATGTAAATAAATAAATATAATAATCTTCTTCCTAAGTTGCATAATTGCTAAGTTTAATTCTTAAGTTGCTAATCTTATTCCTAAGTTAGATTAAATTATTTTTCCATAGAGGGTGATAAAAAGTAGAGTGCCTACTTCAGATGTTTTAAGCTCGAGTGACGTACTTTGCGATGCAAAAATTGCAATCCAGAGCGGAAGTAAGGATTCCAGAGTAGAATCCCGAGCGCAGCGACGGATTCTAAAGTAGAACCCTGAGCGCAGCGAAAAGAAAGAAACACTCTCGCCTTCAAAATAGTTGATTGCTCCCTTGGCAAACATTCTACTATTTAAAATTAATAAATACTTAATTAAAAGTTGACAATACACAATAATTATATTATTATGTTGAGTAGCTTAACTCTTAGTTTCTAAATTTGATAAATATTTAACGTAGGTGACATTTGTATACCTATATTTACTTTGACACAGTTAGTAAATTCTCTGTTTCTTCATAAGACATAATTTGGAGAGCATCCTGGAAGATTCTCTTACAATTACAATTCAGAGAATAAATGTTTGCTTTCGAGTTTAGTCTATACGTAAAGATATCCGAGGTACAGGTATATTTTGGATATATAAGTATGTTTTGTTGAATTTTGTGGACAAACTACATATAATTCTTTACGTCTTTTATTAGTATATCTAGCGCTGTAGGGTACAGCTTTGTGTTGTTTAAATACAATGCCTATAGTAAATAGCTGTCGAACTGTTAATAATTCACTAGATTTGTACAGGACGTTAAAAGGGAAAAAGGAAAGCGCGTAAAGGAGACATCTCTCTCGATGGTTAGTAACATTTTTTACCCGCTTTACCCCATGTGGTAACGCAGTAAGTTAAATCGATTGAATATATAATATACTGTCTGAAGGCAAAGGCCTCACGGTTTCTCAATTATAAAGTACTTAGAAAGAAACAACTTTGACACCGACCAACCAACAGCGCTTGAGGTGGGTACACCCATACACCTTGTGAACGCGCACTTAGCGTTCAGAGGAAAGGTATTAAAACAGATATAAATGCTATCTTAGACTTCACTCAGTATCCACACTTTACACTGAAAGCCTCAATTGAACGACTACAACGTCAATAATAATAATAATTCAGCCTGTACTGTCGCACTGCAAAGCAAAGACGGGGGGCCTTTCTTTTTTCTACTCAACCGGATCCTGAGCCAATATTGACTAATCCCATTAGCGTCAAATCAAAGCCGATCAAATACTCTTCAACTTTTTATTAAAACTACAGTAGCAAGAAAATGCCAACTAATAACAGCATTCGTTTATCAACTGTTATCGGCAAGAAGCGCTCGCGCACAACGCCTACTTGAGATACAGGCGACGTCGCGATAACCGCCATCGGCGCTGAGCGCTATCACCGCCATCGGAGCAGGCTGTCTCTTGATAAGTGACGTCAGCGAAGTACGCGCAACTGATTGCTAGAATGTTGTTTATTTATTAATTTTGTCAATTGACTAAATATTTTGGCTCATATTCTTGACAGATTCACTGGATTTCTTGCTTATTGTGGAATCTCACAAATACTCGTATGGTCGGATATTTTTTTTAACTAATCAACTTCATTTCCAGGTCTATTGTTCAAATCACAATTGGCATTCTTTGACAATTGTAAAAAATGGCAATGACAAGACAAATTGAAGAAGTATATCAATTTGATAAACAATTAATTTCCCTGACTGTATAAACAGACAATGCAAAACTATCGGGAAATACTCAATAGGTACAAATATAAGTTTCGTTCGGGATTCGAATCTGTAATTCATAATGCACTCACAGCGCCATTGTAGCCGTTCGCCTCACTCACTATTTTCTAAAAAGTTGAACGCCAACTCATCCTTACCCTAAAAATATTGTTTATTTGTCTATTTTAAAAAAGAATGTAGTCGACAAAAGTCTAAGCATTGCCATGCGGAAGTAAAAACACGGTTCTCTGTAGTTCCTGCTCACCCCTGAGCCCCTGAGCCCCTGAGCCCCTGAGCCCCCGTCGCTATGCGGTTGCCAGGCGGCCTTGCTACGCAGTTGGCACTGTTGCCAGCCCTACCGAATCGATAGCAGACGCATTGCAGACTATTGCTGCAAACCTTGTTGAAACAGACCACTTTCAGTAGTCATCTTAAAAATCACAGTTTTTTAAAGTACCATTACTTTTTTGAAGATTTGACTGAACGAATGATTCGGAGTTAGATTGAGGACAAATAAAAAGTGCCGAAGAATTAATTCCACTGCCTATAGGTAATTATAAAGCCGGTTTAGTACATCAGTTCCAATAAGTAGCTATAACGGAATAAATCGAATGCTCTAATCCAAATTTTACAACTCATTAACTCCTGCTAAGGCCTTCACTTAAGGAAAAAGGAGGCCTGATCCAGTTTCATACATGAATAACTTTTTTTGCTACCTCGCCGACTTTGCTGGACTTGGTTCTCTCATTACACGTATGTGAATTAACTCTTTTAAAAATAGCTTTGTAAGAAAATATCTGAACACAAATTGGTTGGTTGATTTGCATTTCAGCTCAAATAAATAGTAAAGTAAAGCACTAATAATCGCCCAGCCAGCATCCAGCATCCACCTCGTGTGTTGTTTTTCTGCTCTAAATGTACGTGCACGGAAATGGGATGAAAAGCAAGCACCAAAACATTGCTGTAGTGTTCCCTTTATTTAGAAAATAACGTTTATTTGTCTACGTACAGTTGATGAGAGAGTTCTTGCGCTAAGCATTCAGAATAATAAAATTAATATTGCTTTAAAATAAAAGTTGTGATTGTTAAAAGAAGCCAGTGAATACAAACTTTTAATATCAGTACTTATAATAGTAGTGAAAATATTCATCGCTGACCTGTCCGCTTCTCCGCCAATTATGTCCATTTTCGAAAACGTCACCTTTGTTCGTTCACACGGGGAGTGATCAATATTAGCCGATTACGACAGAGAGAAAGGACGATAATGTTCCCCTCGTGAAACATGAAATTTTCCTGTCATTTTGCTCTGAGCTTGTCGTTTGTCAACATAAGACCGTGTATCATTGCTTCCCAATGTTATCTTACTTAATATTATTTTAAGTGTGAAAGTTTGTATGTCTCAATGTTTGTCACTCAATCACGCAAAAACGGCGGAACGAATTTGGTAGTTTAGCGCACTGATAATTTATGACCTGATTAACACATAGGATAACCATGATGGGCAACTAGCTTCATATTTTCTGACTGACCGACTTCTTGACAATTCAAAAGTGCCTGTAAATGGTTTAATTGAAATAAATGCTTCAACTTTGAGTTGAGTTTGAGTTTAATACTTTTTATTCTGGCAGGACGTTCCCGTCAAATAATCTCCGACACCCTTGGGGGCGGAGCCGCTGGCAAAAGCTAGTGTATAATAAGGAACACAATAACGAGCACTAATTGCTTTTACATACAGCTTTCCTTTGTAGTCGCAAAATAAGTTAAAAAAATATACATAGTTTTCCCTTGACGCTTGCCTTGAACATATCTAAAGGAACGTGGATGAGAGATTAAATGTATTTTCCCCAGTCTCGCTGAATGTATCTCCTCTACACGGAGCTATGGTTTACACAGCATCTCCAGTAATGTTTCTTTGAGTTATTTTAAGCTTATTACTTAGAGGAATATGCAACGGTAATATCAGGTATCCTCAAAGGAATCGTTTGTTGCTCTTTGGGAAACCTTTGAGAAAACTCTATCCATAAAAAGGCACATTATATTATCTTATTACTTTCCTATTGTGAGGATTCTCCATATGCGGAGAAGAAACGCGCATTAATAGGTAATGTACTTTGAAAATTACCCTATGTGATAGCTTGGTACCTTGCTATGTTTTGAACTTTCTACCTGATGCTTGAGAGCCAAACCACACCTCAACAACATAAAACGAAAAACTTTCGCTAACAAAATGGGAACAAGATGAATCTTTAAACAATTACGGTAAACTCGTAGACAGGGGCTCAGCCAACAGCCAGCGTACTGAGTACACACGGCGCCATGACGTCAAGGGATGAAGGTGAAGCCTCCGGCTGTTTGCTAATCTGTGTGTTCTCGTCTAGGCGAGCATGCCGCGTGTGACGAGGGCCGACAGCGCTTCAGGCGGCCAGGAGTTCTTGTGAGTTCCCGGGCTGGACCCTCGGGAGGGTTCTGGTAACGGTGACGACCTGTGAAGAATAGCGATGACTAAAGAAAACTTCTTAGAATCTGGCTTTGTTGTAGTGAACTTCTGGTTCAGACACGGTTTCTCTAATGGAGATTTCAGAACGGAGTTCGTTTGTCTTTGCTATGTTTGTCTATAGAAAAGCAGCAACTAGCCATCCAGTGTTTGATAAAACCCCACATTAGCGCAAGTTTAAAATCTTCATTCTAAACGTCCCCAGAGATTTCTAACAAACTATTTGCCTAACCAGAACTCACGTACCTTACAGAGAACCCAAATTAGTAGCTACTTGAAAATCCCAAATAATTCAATATTCGCATTGCCTGTCCCCAGTAGGGTCGTTCTGCCTGGCCGAGCACGTTTGTTGCGTGAGCGAGCACTGACACTAGAGCTCTGCTCGCATACGTTGGCAGACCGAATGTCTTCAATAGACTGCTATTTTCTTTTATTTGAGCCCGAAAAATACAGTTGCCGCCTTCGAATCAAAAGGAGCAATATCTTGTGCCATTCTGATATTCGTTTTGGAGTTTAAGAGGAAATGCTTCTTTCTGGTTAATGACCATAGAGCAATGATTTTCTTACAGAATAATAAATATTAACTACTTGTATGTCCCTATGTTTTCCTTTTTGATGATACACTATTTTTATAAGCTCTATAGTACAAATTTGACAACTAGGTATTAATGAAAAAAGAAAAACATAGGGCCACCGCCTTATTCAGTTTATGAAATACCTTTTAAATTGGTTCAATATTTGAGGAGGAAATAGGCGAGAGCCAAACCTCGAATCATGCTTTTTCAAAAGTCTCTCCGACCGCATTTCCTCTTAAATATTTACATTAGTCGGCAAGATTAGCGGCATACTAACTATTCCCAAATTAAAACGACCATTTTTCCATAAAGGTGTGTGAGGTTCCCGTCCATGATTTCTTTCCGTATGTTCTTCTACCGACACGCACAGGCGCGAGATCAAGAGTAACAATTAATTCCTTTGTTTCCGGAGCTTGTTCAAAGTACAAATCTGTTGGTTACCTCTACAAACGTAATTTATTCAATATTTTCAAAATACAGCTAAATGACACATTCACACACTGCTTCTATGCAAAAATACGTACTTATATCGGCCTAGAAGCAGTGTGTGATGTATCTTTATGTTCTTTACCGGTAAGTATTCAGCTGCATCCGGTTAGACTGGAAGCCGACCCCTATATTTTCTTTACACAACTGGAAATCTTGTCGCCTGTTCCCCGTAAAGCAAGGATCTAATCAAAATGGGTCTTCATTTCGAGAAACACAAATCCAGAATCTATTTGTCAACTCCGTTCATATTCTTCCCTTCAACAATACAATTGAACCGTTCCAAATCTATCACGTTTTTATTGATTTGTATTTAGTTTTACTAGAATATTCTGCAGCCATTGTTGTGTTGTCACTGTCACAGTTTTAATATTAAATCGTCTAGTCTGCGAGTATCGACATAACGTGACAGCCTTCGTACCGACAGGGTTTGATGATATAAAAGAAAGTACAAATAATTTACTTGTTAAGTTATTTAATCAGAACCACTGCTGCTTTTTTACGAGTTTAGTATAATTCTAGTTTCAGGCTGTGTCTGTCTGTTTGTGGCATAGTAACGACCAAACGGATGGAGAAATCCATTGCCATAAATGTACCAGTCAGTATACTTACATTATAATGTACCGTAAAGGCAACATTTTCCTTGATACTAGCAGAAAGCCTTTTTTGACTAGCTTTTAAAATTATCCTGTAAGCCTTTGTGCTGAAAGACTAAAAGGGTTTTGAGAACCTAAAAGCCTCTTCTGTGTCACGTCACTTTTTTCCAGAAGTATTCTGGCTACCGATCGGAACTGAAGAGCTTTCAGTAACCTGTAGTAAAGTCACCACTCACTAAGCCGATGATAGTCCACTCACAGAGAGAGCAGCACTGGTGCCGACTGTATCACGCGGAAATGTAGTACAGTCGAGGACAAAATCACGTAAACAACAACAAGAATTTATTTGATTATCCAGAATCATTGTTACCTACATAATATTATGATGCCGATTTGTAGCCACAAAACATATTACACATGGTGCACTGATTGTAGCTACAATACAATATTATGGAACACAGATTGTGAATTCTTATCGATGTTGGCATCTTTTTGAGGCTGACTGTACGTAATTCATGTCTCATCGAGATATCGGGATGGGTTGCTGCAGCGTGGCAGTGGCGGTTGCACTTGTTGCCTGACTTAGGGTTGAGTGGAGAATTAGCTGAGGTTATAAGGGAAATCAACTACCTACTCTAAACAAAATAGGGTCCACCCTAAGTTCATTTAGAATTTTGCCTAAGAATAATTAATTAACTAAAAATTTGTGAAGTAAAGCACTAAACTTTTTCCTGTCATGTTTAATGGGTCCATAACAATGTTTCGAGCGTCAATTTTAGCGTCGAATTCAAGTAGGTAGACAGAAAATGTGAAGTGCTTGAAAAAACACTTATACGAATTCTTTCAATTTAGTTCTAAGTCTGATTCAAAGCGTTGACGTTACTCGTCACGTTCTGTCCCACATTTTTTAATTTCGGTGTTAATCGTGATTACTATGCCTGGTTTTCGTCGTCATATGGATGTTATGATTATTATAGGACTCTCTTTTCCGCACTTAGACTCCTAAAGTCGTCATATGGATATGGAAAGCGCAGCAAGAGCTGTTGCTATACTTCAGGAGGGAGGCTCTCAGAGATCTGAAATGCCTGGCTCAATGCTGGTCCTGCTCCACAACCACAACTAATTGATTAACACATGAAAATACTGTTGGAGCTGCTGAAGATTGTAAGACTATCTTTGCATTGTATAAAATCAATTTCCTTTGTTTTGTATAATTGCATAGCACAGATGTGAGTTCTATGTACCCTATAGCTACCATTTACCGGGTAATAATATGTCTTTCATTGACTCGAATGTGCCCTGGCAGCTGATGGTGTGTCATGCTCACTCAAATGTCTCGCTGACGGTGGCGTGTGTGTTGGATCATTTAGCTCCCTTCAAAATGGTTGAGCTGAATGGTGCTGATTTATGCGTCATGTTCGTGAACGGGCGCCGTCAGTTGGGGCTGGTCATCACTTAGCTGCCTCGGCTTATTTTTAATTATTTTAATTTTGGATTGTTGTTAGTTAAGTACTATTTCTTGTACTCTGGACGCTTTTAACGCGTACGTCTTTTTTAATTTTTTACATCGTTCTCACATTATATAATTTTAATATCAAAAGTAATGATGTAACTAATATTTTTGTAAAATATGATTTAAAAAGAGTGTCCATGGAGTTTCTTGCCCGTTCTTCTCCATAGGTACCTACGCTTTGGAATGGGCAACTAGCTTCATATTTTCTGACTGACCGACTTCTTGACAATTCAAAAGTGCCTGTAAATGGTTTAATTGAAATAAATGCTTTGAGTTTGAGTTTGAGTTTGAGTTTGAGTTCTGTAGCAATCACGGTGTAAATGTGTCGCACAAGCGTGCATCCGAACTACGGTGAGTAGCAGTACAGATTTGTCGCACAAGTGTTATTCGCACATCCATTTGTCGAGCTCACGTAGTACACTCAGTTATCTGAAACATGTGGAAATGCTTTTGGGAGACCGAGGATCAATTGTAAAGAAGCGTTTAAGAAAACTACAGCCATGTTTACAGTCAACGGGAGCTCGCAAACGTGATGATTCTCTGTTGGGAACGAATTCCGGAACAAAATGTTACCCATCTTATTGAAAGTGTACAAGATAGGCTTAGGGAGTGCATACAGAACTGATAATGCTTCACTCGTTACTAACCATAACAATTATCATTAAACGGTTGCAGGAAAAGGGCGATACACTAAGTTTATTTTTCAAGTTAATTTGAGTTTATTTCCCTTATAAATGCTTTTTTGTGTAAATCGATCAAAATAAACATATTTTATCAATTACTATGTATAAGCAATTTTTTAATCTTTACTCCAAACATGTAAATAACAGCCTAAAAACTGTGTGGGGTCTATTTTCTTTGAGTAGTTTATTTACTGAGTTTCTATTTGTTTGAGATTTACAAACCTGCTTTTTTGAGCGTTCTTTATATTTCGCCTTTTGAGGCGGATTTGAATTGATGTATGTGATGAAATAAGGTGATAGATATGAATTATCAGTTAGTTACGTTATGGGAACATAGTCCCATCATTAAAAGTTCATTAGATCCAGTGAAAATAAATAGCTCGTTACTAATTTAAAGACAATTATTAACGAAATTATTTATTAAAGCCTCGACTCCCTCGTTGGTCTACCGGTCACAAGCGCTACTGCTGAGCATGAGCTATACGTGTTCGATTCCCAGTTCAGGTAAAGCATTATAGGGTTTCTACATCTGGAAGTTCTCAGTAGCAGCCTGGAGTCTGGATTTGTGCCCGGTTGATGGCAGTAGGTTTGTGCCCGGTTGATGGCAGTAGGTTTGTGCCCGGTTGATGGCAGTAGGCCCCCCCTTACATGGGTCTTAAACATAACTGGCGGAATTTGGGTGTTAATGTAGCCGCATCGACACCGCGACGCCCACGCGACGTACACGCGACGTACACGCGACACCCACGCGACGTGCACGCGTACCCGTCTGGTCGGAGGATCCTCTCTTGTCTATGGAGGTTGAGTGAACTTTACGCCTGTTGCTCATATTACTATAGCCTACCTCTGCCCAACCACTCGGGGAGTACAGACGTGATGTTATTTTATTTATTTATTTAAACAGTCCCTTTGAGCAAGGTTAAACAAAATGAGCTAGAAATACTTGTATTTTTTTAAACCAATATTGACAAGTCATTTTACATCGCTACACACGATATGGTTCAACATAGATAAACAATTATTATTATGTATTTACGATGATTGCAGTTTATTGAGATACATATCGCACACACAGGTATCGATTATCGGCTCCCGGATAATCGATCGTTATCCGATACTTGTAAAACACCTTGCTATCGAAGCTTATCGTTAATTATTTTACAAGCAAGTTTATCAAATTCCTTCTTTATTCTGTCACTGTTAAAGTGCAATTGCCTTTGTGGTTGGACAGATTCTTCAAAACGTATTCAAAAATGATGTCGCAGAAATACCTACTTTATTTTTATAAAGGAAGAGTTCAGATTTGTTAACACGCTGTTTTAATATGTTGTGGTTACGCTGTAGGTACAAAATTTTTTTAGCTTTATGATACAGGGATAGCTAGATACAATCTTATATTAAATTACGGTAGGATGGAATTAGGTAACATTGTGTGAGGATTGTAAATCACGCACTTTATGTAATGTGGGATCGGCAGTATTAAATTGTATTACATGAAAGTTGACCGGTGGTCAGACACTGGGTCGTCGAAAGGCCTTATATACCTCATTGTAAGCCGGGTCGGGATTTATGTGAAGTGATTATGTTATGTAAATGTAATTTTGAAACCTCCTGCAATATTGGCTTGTTGACATCAATTTTATTCAAGTTAAGGGGTGGAAAATATTTCTCAAGCAGCGTTAAAATGAATACCTACTTATGCCGTTTTATGTGATCAGTTTCTTGAAGTACTAGAGAAGTCTATTCTAGTAACGATTCTTGTTAATAAAGTCGAATAAAATGAAGGTATATAATGGAGTAAACTGTTCCACGACACATCGTCACTATAAGGTACTTTGATCTCACGAACATGACACGCGTGAACACGCTTATCTTATCCGGCTACTAATTACATCAATAAAGATTATTTAATAATTTGGCCTTTTTATTTGCTTTGGTACTTAGTTTAAAATGAGAACTATTGGGAAAAAAGTACAATCGTTCAAAATTAAGATAGAGAGCTTTCAGCTGGAAACAATCAAATTCTTTTACATTTATCGACATCTGACGATATTATGTATATTCCAGAATCTTGGCTAAAGCGATGAGTATCAAATCTGATATACCTATTTTCTATTTGAAACTCTTATAAAAACCAATAGATATCTCAGACGCGTGTCTATGCTAAATACTATAATCTACAACCAATTCCAATTCACTATTAATCTCTAAAAGTCGAAACGTAATTATCTTCGAGTATATCGTAGAGAAAATAAACTATCCGGAACAAAATATTATCTACTTCTATTCAAAACCACATGATTCATGTAGTACCTACCTAGTTGTAATTGTGTACTACAACCATTTTAAAAATACTTATAATCTTGGTAATATTTTACAGTGTTTTATAAGGTAAGTTCGCAAATTCTTTAGTACCTACCTACGTTTCGACTCGAAGCACCAGTGCTTAGCTAATATTAGATAAGCACCCTATTCCATAACACACTTTCCATCACAATCCTACAGTTTTGAAGGATATCGCGAATCCTTAGCTTTATAGGTTTGAAAAATCCGTCTGCTGAACAACGTAAATAACGCAATCAACGTGGCTGAACTGTCAAAATATAATCCATTGCGGTCAGTTGTCATTATATATATGTTATGTATGTGTTACGCATTTAGTCCGCTGCCGCTGGTCACTCAATTCAATTGTCATTGTATGTATTACGCAGTTACTCCGCTGCTGCCGGTCACTCAATTCAATTGTCATTGTATGTGTTACGCAGTTAGTCCGCTGCCGCTGGTCACTCAATTCAATTGTCATTGTATGTATTACGCAGTTAGTCCGCTGCTGCCGGTCACTCAATTCAATTGTCATTGTATGTGTTACGCAGTTAGTCCGCTGCCGCTGGTCACTCAATTCAATTGTCATTGTATGTATTACGCAGTTAGTCCGCTGCTGCCGGTCACTCAATTCAATTGTCATTGTATGTGTTACGCAGTTAGTCCGCTGCCGCTGGTCACTCAATTCAATTGTCATTGTATGTATTACGCAGTTAGTCCGCTGCTGCCGGTCACTCAATTCAATTGTCATTGTATGTGTTACGCAGTTAGTCCGCTGCCGCTGGTCACTCAATTCAATTGTCATTGTATGTATTACGCAGTTACTCCGCTGCCGCTGGTCACTCAATTCAATTGTCATTGTATGTGTTACGCAGTTAGTCCGCTGCCGCTGTTCACTCAATTCAATTGTCATTGTATGTGTTACGCAGTTAGTCCGCTGCCGCTGTTCACTCAATTCAATTGTCATTGTATGTGTTACGCAGTTAGTCCGCTGCCGCTGTTCACTCAATTCAATTGTCATTGTATGTGTTACGCAGTTAGTCCGCTGCCGCTGGTCACTCAATTCTTGCCTGCCTATTGTAAGCGATAGGATTTAGCCCATGTTGAACCACCACAATCTTTACTCCCGACCATGTTGAACCCCTAAATGTTGTCCATGTTGAACCCCTCATTGGTTGAACATGGACTTTTATTTTTGGATATCTTTAATCTACGTTCAACCTTCAATGGACATTAAAACACAAAAATATTTCTCATCTATCCCAAATATATTGCTATTAGCTACATTATCAAAGTCTGCCTGTCCTCTATTAGGTCTATATTTCTGCATTTACTTTGAAATGCAAATGAGTTTATTCTATCTCATTAGTAGTTGGCCGGTTATTACAAGTGTATAATTTTATTAATAGCTAATAGGTAATACGGGCTGGTGTCCGCAACTCCACGTCAGTGCGCGTATTTTGCGTATGGAAAATAGTTTATTTATAAAAAGGATATTATTATGACTAGTGACTTTGACATTGAAGGTTATTGTATTTCTGATTATGGCTGAGATTCCATCTACGAATAGGGGTTTATTTAATTTTGATTTTGTGACATCAAAGCGCGGAGGACGTGCACTACTTTTAGTAGGCCATCTGTATTACCAGAAAAAAGAATATAAGAATGTCTCTACTTACTGGCGTTGCATTAAGTGGCCTAAATGTCATGGAACTGTTATAATTATGGAAACACAAAGTCAAATGATTAAATCAACAGTGCTTAGTTTCCCAGCAAGTTATTCTAAAAACGAAGTAAAAAGGGTTATTTCGGTTTGTAAAACAACAGTTACCGAAGATATAAGATAAGTAGCCCCATATACACATATAGTTTTTTGAGTTAAAAATGATAAAACCCAAGTAGCTTATCATCATCAATGTTTCCCAAAAAGTCATGTTTTTTTTACCCAACAACTACTAATACCTGTAGAAGATAAATGAAAAGAAAATAAACATAGTTCTGCTCTCAGTTTTACTTTAATGTCTTATTAGTTACCTGACAACAATGGGTTGAATAAGGCCAAGAAAAGATGATATTGAAATCCTGTTCAACGCCCAGGGTTTGAACATGGAAACATTTAGGGGTTCAACATGGTCGGGGGTACAGATTGTGTTGAGCATGGACTAAATACACGACAGCATGTCAATATCGGGACAAGAACCAAACATTTTGAAATTAGTTGATATTTGATTGTTTTATATTCGCCATCGATCTGATTGAACTCCATTCATTTGTTCGATTCAAGGTTTTCTAAGACATGAAGACAAAGGTAATTAATACCGCTGTCCCTTTCATTGCGTATTATTTTAAATATAATCTTGGCTTTAGAAGCAAAACACAGTGAGACAAGTTCGCTAACTTCCTACAATTACTTTTACTATCATCTTCTTACAATTACTTTTCAAGAGTTTATAAAAATATTATTAATTAAGTTGGCCTCGTTGGAAAGTTAAACTGTCTCGTGACCGTCAAAGAATACAAAACTAATAAAAAAATTTAGCTCTGCGGCTGCGCTGATAAATAAACTGCATTTAAATGCTCCTCTTGCAAATTGATTTTTTATTTAATGAGAAGAGAAAGAACACTGTACCTTCACGGGACGCCATTACCATTCCGAGTAGTGAATATCGTCTTTTAGACACTTAATTTAGTCATTTTAAATGCCAATAGGATTTTTTGCCTAGCTGGTAAATAGGCCTGTAGGAACCTTGCAGATCTGTCTGTCCGTATTAATCTCAACATTCAGGCCATAAAAAGTATTAGCGTAGTCCATAAATCAGTGAACAGCTTGTCCCGACGGAACAAACGACTCGGAAGCAACTCGAATCGATATCAACTCGACGACTCGATACTTTATAGTTTTTGGAATTAAGAGTGGGTTGAGAATTAAAAGAAAGACATAGTACCTTTTAACGCTAATGGAGGCAGTTGTGTTTCAGTTTTGTCTTACCAATTTCCTACCTACACTGTTAGTGTAAAAGAATTGTATGGTTTCAGAACGTGCTCATTACATTAGTGGATGAAGCCTACAGACAAATACGAGTTAGCTTTTAAAACGTCTTCTAACAATATGATATAGGTATGTATTTCCAGCAAAAGAGCCAAGTTATTCCACTCTGGAATAACTTCGCTTTATCCTGTCAGCTCGATCGCGTTGACACATTTAGACACATTATTCCTTTTTCATTTAAGTCAGCCTCGTAATAGGCATCCATTAGGCGATTTAAATCTTTTTTCAGACACTGAAGGATTTTTCGCGTACTTTCAAAAGTGTCAAAGGTTCTTCGACAATTCGTATTCAGATGTTTCATTTGTTATTTCTATCTTATTCACGCATATATTATGCTTTACGAGCGGGACAGTCTTTATTTAGATTCACAATGTCAATATGACTCTCTATAACACCTTAATTAAAATGAATAGGTAACGAATTTGATCAGCGACCCTGTTCGCAATTATACCCAGATTTATAAATCTAATGTTTGAATATAAATTCTATGGGATGAAGGATCAAGTAGTGCTACCAATTTGAGGAAAACCAATTTAAGGGAGAAAATTTAAATTTTAGGCAGGATAAATAAAACAAAATTTTTGCTTAAAAAAGAAAGATAATTATCGTGTTTGGTTCTAGAACATGCCGCATGCCGGTTTTCTCACGAATGTTTTCCTTCACCGTTTTTGAGAGCACTGGAGATGAAATTATTTACACAAAGTAAAGCGCCTATCTTGGTTCGAACCTACAACCCTATAAAAATTCTCGTACATGTGACATCTATCAACCCGCACTGGGCCCGCGTGGTAGATTACGGCCCACTCCCTCTCACCGAGAGGAGGCCTGTGTCCCAGCAGTGGGAATAGTACTGGCTGATGACGTGTGATCGTGTTTACCTATAAGTACACTAGACACGGTTGATTTATTTCTTAGGAACTATCCAACTGATCAAGTAAGTTGTTTTTTTTTTACTTGGAGTACTTTTAAGGTACAGTTTTTTGGTGTAATTATATTTTATGAGTAAAGGCTCAAACAGGCGCGACATGCGATATAATCGCGCGCGACACAAAGGCAACGCTCGTTGCGCAACTTGCGGTGCCTTTGTGTCGCGTGTCGTGACGCGTCTGTTTGTAGGAGCCTTAATGGTTAAATAATAAAATGTCTTGATGTTAATATGGCGGGAGTAAAATAACTTCGAAATAATTTCGTCCTGAAGAAGGTACAATATTTTCAAACCTACTAAATAGTACATTTTAGGAACTTTTTTTGGTAAATGGGAGGATTCTATTAGGTAAGATACACCCGCCATTTTGACTCTCACGATGGATGAAAGCAAGTTTCAAGTGTCGTATTGTTGGGGTAGATATCGAATTTTGACATATTGATGAGAAAAAGAGTGTTATTGTAATAAAAAACTGGGTAGATAGCTTGTTTTTATTCTCATTTGTTTTTGTTTTAACCGTATAGTTCGGAAGTGGCCCCTATTGGACCCGAACACATGAACCTCCGCCGGCTCGGCACCGGGTCCCATTGGACCCAAGAATGACGACATACGACACCGTACATTGATTATGTAAATATTTATTATCCTACCCATCAAATCTTATGAATGTGAGTTAATTAAGAGAGTAAAACGGCTGGTTGACACTTCTCGTGACCCAAGGGCTGGCTTTTACCATACAACGTGGTAATGCCGCCAGTCTCTTGAGTACACTACCAGTCGACAGCGATGCGGATGAATTTTTGGACGCTATTTTTTAGTTTCTGTATAGTTTTAGTTAAGTTAGGATTTAATTTTGTTATTTTTATTAATTAATTAAGTATTAGTTATAATTTAGTATTAAGAGAGTTGGATAAAAATCTCATATGTTTACGCCATTAAATATTTCATATTTAGCGTGCATGTTTGTTAATTTACCTTTATTAAATTCAAGTCTGTAAATGCGATAATCGCCATTTTGTTAACAGTGGTGGTCGTGGTTAAAAAACATAAAAATTGGGGATTTCGAACATCCAAACTCCACCATAGGGGCAATGAATAATACATCATTTAATAGGGAATATGCATGAATTTTTTTCATGGTATTTATTAACAAAATATGAAAATACCGTAGTAGAGATGACAAAAAGTGAAATTAAAATTAAAATCGGCCAAGAAACACGGCCGATATGAGCATTTAAAACTATTGATTACCAATTAGACAGAGAGATCCGACATAGACTGTGACGTCACATGTCACTACGGCCATATAAACTCCGTGTTAAATTTCGTTTTGCGAGAAAGAGATAGAAACAAATCTTCGATGGCTCATATCTTTTTTAATTTCATAGTTATCCGAAAAACAGTTTTACTAAACTGTTTATTACATGAATGAGAATTAATTTTTAAAATAAAAAAAATCATGCATATTCCCTATTATTTGACGAATTCATCCATTGTTCAAATTAAATAAGTAGTGGTAATGAAGTTGTTTGATATCTAATGTCGAAGTTTCGCGCCAATCGTGCATGTTAACATTTTCATTTTTACAAATTCACACACACACATGTAGGTAGATAAGATTTTAAATAAGATAAATATTATTGAAAATATTATAATCAACACGAAAATGCCCAGATATTAACGTAATATTGAAACACAGGTCCAATAAACACGTATTATTCATTCCCACTACCTACCCAATTTGTGATCAAAATCGCCGTCCATCATTGTTTTTTTTTATCGTAATGATGTGCTAAAGACATTATGCCAAACATTATTTTTTTTAAATTTCGTTTGAGACGAGTAATTAATATGTTGAATGTCAGAAATCGGAACTGAAAATAAAATTATTTTATATTCCACAGACTGACATGACGAAATTATGGGCTCCGTTTTATTTACGGATTTTGGGTATCGAGTTTACAATCGTCATGAAACTACGAGCATTTATTTACAATATTATTATTTTGTGATAGCCACCATCTTAAAATTCAGAATGTTCATCTTATTAGTAATCAGCACTATTCCCCGAAAACCATGAAAATGACAACCATGACGAAAAATGGTGAAATTATAATGGCCTCCAACAAAAAACAAAATTCTATCGAATAAATTAAACTTTAAGTAGGTAGTCGGAATCTTCGATGTGTAAACCAACCTCTGCCTTTTAAAATAACTATATATTTTCACTTCATTTACAGACGAAATCAGAAAATGACAGCTCTTAAAATTAAATTCCAAGCTGCAGAACGGCAGCTTGGGCGTAAGCAGTACCTACTTCGTCCCGCAACCCCTGCTCAAATTGTTTCTTTCTTCTGCGAATTAACGAGCCGAAATAAAACTGTGTTTAATTAGTGAAAGAGCTCTGTTTTTGAACCTGGCAGACTAAAAATAATGGTTCAATCGTAAACGTAAGCGTCATTATTTTTTTTTTCTTTTTTTATTTGTAATGGGTTTGCTCTGGACTCTAGTCTAATTTCAAAATATTAATCACTGTACCCATAATTAACATCAATTAAAAAGCAGCTGGGTCATGTTATATGAACTCTGTTGTTAAGCAGCTAACAAATGCGTTGCCCAATATAAAGGATGCTGATTCTTTCCTGGCTTCACTATTAATATTGCTTGCCACGTTTAAAATTCTCTTAAAATGTGACCGCCCTGTACTTGACACTCCAGGGTCCAAAGTTGCAGATAAGTATCAGCAAACACTGTTGTCCTCCTCGTTGTAGATGGACGTGACAGATACACTTCTCAGTGCTTAGAAAGAAGTGTTGCTACACTGTCAGCTGCCTGCTTCGATGATATCTTCAATATTATATACACAATGTGTTCAACATGAACATAATATCTTGAAAAAAAATAAAGAAAAAAGCGTTTTTTTTCACCTAGGTATATATTAATTGATTAGAGTGATTGATTAGAGACTCATAGTTTTCAGTAGAACGTAATTAATTAACCTGGTAGAAAATCAGTATCTCATTCGATCGTTTCGTCATTTTTATTCGGACAAAAGTAGTCGGAAAGTTAAAAATATCATATTATATTACTTACCCAAAATAAATACCTATTAACTGCGTATTACCAACATTTAAATAATAACTCTATAAGTAGAAAGTACGAGGCAAAATCGTGTGACTGCATTGTTTTTTAAAACTACGAAACGTATTTCGATGCGTACACAGGCGTTTCATTCTTTCAGCTTTTGCCAGTTACTGGTAAAAACTAGTCGTTGACCATCCGCATAATTTAACTTAGATACAACCAAACACTCCACAAGCAAGACTCGCAATTCTTCACTAAGGCAGGGACGGGCTTTGTATAATATCTGAAGTCTATAGTGGTAATTACCGGAACACAATACTGATGTTACTTAAACGATAGGTTCGTTTTTTTGCTTACTTCATCGAGCAAAAATAAAGAATTTTTGCGAAGTTCTCACAATTTCTACGAAGGAATCTGCTCATCGTCTCCACCGATCCGTCTTTATTATAAACTGAGATTTGAACAAAGAGAAACTGGAAGTCTATGGATAACCCCCTAATGGAATAGCCTTGTTTCGCCCCCTTAGGGGGGCAGGAACGATGCGAGGGCAACTCAACATAAATATTAGTTTCAAACATTCTTACTTATATGATTTCTCAGATGCTACTGTGTTTATTTTCACAGAAAGAAAGTCTTCACTTAGTCAATGGATAATAACGTTAGCTGCATTTCTACGCTATCATTCGTATCGATAAAAATCGATTATGATAGCCCGCAGTAAGTTTTTTTGCGCACTATTATTTGCCCGGAGAGTAACAAAATTACCGCTGTTACACAAAATAATAGGCCACAAACGGACCGACGTGTCAGCCTGCTTCGCTGCCGATCCCGTTCAATTGATAACCGCTCAACAGACACATTGTGCCGCTGGTTGTATTGATAGTGCAGTCTGGCTGGATGTATGTCCATCATCTGCCTAGCCTTTTCCCAACTATGTTGGGGTCAGCTTCCAGTCTAACCGGATGCAGCTGAATACCAGTATTTTACATGGAGCGACTGCCTATCTGACCTCCACAACCCAGTTACTGGGTTGATACCCCTTGGTAAGACTGGTTGTCAGACTTTCGGGCTTCTGACGATCTGTAACAACTGTCAAAGCCGGGACCAACGGCTTAACGTGCTTTCCGAGGCACGGAGGGGTCTCGGTATGTAAAGATGGTCACCCATCCACAGACCAACCGCGGCAAGCGTAGCTTAACCTGATCGATCGACCCGTGCGGCTGTTATTATTTAGCCACGGGCCCCTCCTAGCTGGATGTGTCCTAAAATATTTGTTGTTAAGGGTTTTGCTTCAGGGTCTGCATGTTGGCTATGGCGATCACTTCTCAGGTCCCCAAGATACAGGCTCCGCCTAGTTTGGGGACCACCGCGAATGACACAATGAATATCACCAACAGTTACAGACATAATAACTAAACTGATTTTAAAGAATTAGCATTGCCAATCATCGTGGCAATTCTGCCAGATTTCTGGGCACGTTTCCGGATGATAGCGATGCGGACGAGTATACTTCGACGTCTAAGTGTTATTTTGTTTTTATTTGTATATATAGTTAGTTAGTCATTTTATTTAGTACCTAGTGTAAATACGTAGTTATCTATACAAACATTAAAATTTGAAGGTAATAATTGTATCAATATTCAAAACTTTTTTATCTCTATCACAATGGCGAATATGATATGTAACATAAGTCTGAAGAGCCTTTAGGGCTTCAATTCAACTGTCAGTTAGACTTGTTTGTAATCTACGCGGACTTAGGCCTGATTTTTCCAACGCCAGATAATTTTATCGGAGGAATAATTTTGAATTTTTGAGTTTTTCCATACAAAATCGGTCAGACGTCAATTCTATTCCACGAATAAAAAATATCTGTCGATTGAAAAATCAGCCCTTACAAACATATCTAGTTTTATCTACTGTTTCAAAATTGTTCCCATAAGATAAACTTAGCAATTCAATAAATATTCATCAAGATTTAGAATCACAATGTCTCACAAATTGTATTCATTGGTAAAGCAGTGAAAACATTTTAAATAATTTTCATAATAGGTAAGTACAAGTATAATAGGTACCTACATAATTTTCCTTTGAAAACTTTCGTGTTGCTTTTACTTCAGATTATGGTTTCCTTCATCTGTCATTGTCTATTTTATTTAAAACCAAAATGAAGACAGTGTTTTTTCCGTTTTATAATTCAATTCCCCTTTATAATTCTCTGTTATTTAAAAATGATAGACATTCAAAAAAATCAAAGTTATTCGTCAGGAAAATATGACGACTACTTTCGATGTTACACTATGTTGAATTTAATTAATTAAATAGATCCTAGATATGTTTAGTTTGTGTAGGTAGTAGTACGACCAACAGTAATTAGAGGAGGGACTTGTAATGCCGTCCTATCGTTTACTAACTCTAAGGAGCGCCTGCAGGTAGAGGTAGAGCGCCTGCAGGCGCCCAATCCTGGTGTAGGTATGCAACGAATAGATAGATAGATAGATAGATACATCGTTTATTCAGTGCAAAAAAAGACACAAATACAGGTATTAAAAACATCCAAAAAGTTGAAAAAATAAATAAAAAATAACAAACATTGAAAAGATAAATTGACCCATAGACACTTAACTCATAAACGTCTATAACGGTCGATCACTAGTGGGCGGTGTGTGTCTCATGGTTGCACCAAATGGGAGTCCAGCTCAGCATATGCCAGGTACAAATAATGATACCTTGTCTAAACTGGGGAACAGTATTTGCTGACTAGTGATTAAAAGGTAGCTATTTCTGAATTGCAATGCGTAGGTGAAATGGAAAATATTTTTCCATTAGAATTTCAATCTGTTTTGTTGAAGTTAAAATTAGCATATGAAGCAATTTTAGTAAATAGCCACTTAAAGGTTTCCAACACTGAATGCAGGAGAATTTAAAAATAAACCCACGCAATCTCCAGTATTCTAAGTTTGTAAGATGAAAATAATGTTCGAGAGAGTGCTCCTTGGTATGAGAATACACAAGATTACCTATACATACGTGGAAAGGAAATATCACAAAGATACATGTATTTACTATTTTTCCAAAGAATGTAGAATAAAATCTATACTGTCTGGTGTCAGAGAGATGATATAATAAGCTGTGTAGTTCCTTCCATTTCAATGATTACTCGAAGGTTTCTTTAGACGCAACAAGAGGATGCAGAATAATTATATTTGTATATTGATCTACATACTTTACCGTCGACTGTTCACTTCAATAAGTATTTATTTTCATTAAACTTCATTCTAGTTACTTGTTTATCGAAATATTATGATTGAACACTCGGTCAACGAACTCAATGTTAAACACAAAATTGGATGAAAAACCACAATTTAGAAATTAACTTCTCGTAAACCAAAATACCTAATGCAATTTAGGCCTTACCAAAAAAATCCCTTGACTGCAGATTTTACGTTTGACGGTATCAAATTGGAATGCGTAGATACTTTCACTTTGTTAGGTCTACACTTAGATATCCACATAACCTGGAAAGCGCACATACAATAAATCAAAAGTAGCTAGTTTTATCTGCGCATTACGTGAGCTCAAAAAACCACAGATTTAAAAACTGCCCTATCCACATATTAATATGCACATGCATACGCAAGGATTAAGTATGGTATACCGTATAATTCTTTGGGGAAATAGTGTAGGTAGCAACCACTTATTTGTCAAATAGTGTAGATAGCAACCACTTATTTATCAAATAGTGTAGATAGCAACTACTTATTTACCAAATAGTGTAGATAGCAACCACTTATTTATCCTCCAGAAAAAATGTATTAGGATAATGTTTTATATTGACAATGACGTAAATTGTAGACCGCATTTTTGGAAACTATACATTCTAACTTTGACATCAATTTATATTCAAGAAATCTGTAAATTCGTTAGATAATATCAACCTTTTACATTCAATTAATTACAGACAAACCTAGCAGATATGCACCACGTTCACGAATTGAAAACGGGAAATAATATTGCTTCCGAAAAACAAATTAACTTCCGACGATCTCTGGTTGAACGTAATACTACTTGTGTTAAAATTAATTAGGTACCAAAAAATTAACACAAATTTACCGAAAAATTTTTTTAATGTAAGTGTCAAAATAATAAATTAATTTCCAAACAAAAATACTAAACTTCCGAAAAAAATATTATGTTTCCGAAAACATAATATTTATGAACGAGCGAAGGGCACACCGAGCTTAGGTTTGGTTAGGTTACTTTAATTTAAACCCTTTACGTAGAAATAGGAGCCCCGCGAAACGGGGATACGTCGACATAGAATGCAAGAGCGAGCTATGAGAATTAGTGATTGATTAGAGATTCATAGTTTTCAGTAGAACGTAATTTAAGCTGGTAGAAAAGTATATTTAGCAATAAACAGTCATGTTTATTTTTCGAAGATTTCAGCATCTCATTCGGTCGTTTCGTCCTTTTTATTCGGACAAAAGTAGTCGGAAAGTTATTATTTTAATCAGTAGATTTAATATTTTAAGTGCACAAGTAAAATAAGAATTGTCCTTAAAATTCTTATTTTTTGTCGGAGCTTTTCCTACTACCCTTTGAAAACATGCTCGTAATGCCACACTCTAGGCTAAAATTATACAGTAGCAGTCGTCATGTAATATCAATTAAAATATGTATATAATAACATACCCAACGACATAAAAATGAAAAAAAAACGATAAACGGTACGATACGATACGAAACGATACGATATGTTTAAGATAAAATATCAAAGAGCTGTGGATTTTGTGATTAATAAATAAATAAATAAATAAAACATTAACTTATTACACGTCTTAGAAAACTACTTGTCGATAAATGTTATTACACTCTAAATTATTTTTTTAATGATGACATAATGGGATGAATTTATAAATTTTTGATACATTTATTTTTATCACTTTTATATTGTAACTTTTGTTTTATTTGACTTTTATTATTTTTTATTTTAATCTGTGACAATAATTATTATTAATTTATTTTCATCAATTGAATTTTAAATGACACTTACTTATTATTGTTATATTATGTATTTAATCCAATTATTAATTTTATTAAAGTATGCTACTTTCCTTATTGTACTAAATTGTTGTGCCTGACATCCATGTGAAACTTGTAACATTTATTAAGATCAATACATATGTGAATGCAATAAAGATTTTAATTGAATTGAATTGAAAACCGCACAAGTACCAAAGAAAAATCAATTAACAAAATTCAGCCGCACGCGCCAATGTTGGTATTTCTGGCCTGAAGGAGACGCTTCATATACAAAGCGCGCGACAGCCACAGAGTTGATAAATGTTCGAATGTACTTTATTCAATTGGTTCCCTTTCATATGGCTTGTTTTTATTTCGCCGTCTGATGATGGTCGCATGTCAAAACATCGCCATTGACACCCGGCGTTTGACACAAAGGGTTAATAGCTCATTTGCTTCATTTATACTGCTCGTTTTATTAGAATTTAGGGACTCATCCTTTGAATTGTAGGGGATTTGTAAATTGTATTTACTCGAGGCCATGTATCTACATTATTTACTTACTTTGTGATGAAATTATAGGTAGGTACAGTCACATATTTACTTACTTTGTGATGAAATGATAGGTAGGTACAGTCACATATTTCGGGTGAGTAGGTATAGTCCTGTTCAACGTATTCGGTGTCAGCGACCCATTGAATTTCTTTCCTTTCGTGAGCGTGTGATTATACGCAAAGTGCGATGCCTCTTATGACCTCACATTCTGTAGAACAAAAGAACACCACACATGCAGTCACATCTCAATCAATGTGCAAGTAGAAAAACATTCAACTTCCTGTAATTTTAACTTTACGCAGTCATTGTAAGACTCATATTGTATACCGGCTTTTAATTGGCAACCTGGCTATTATTAAAGTGCGTTTTCAAATTTCCTGCTCTCTTTAAGTCGAAGTCAAAGTTGTTTATTTGTTAAACATAGGCGTTTACTCACGATGTTCGAAATTGCTAGAATATCAGTTCATGTCCTTTGTCAAAATAAGTGAGCGACCGAATTAGATTACCTGCTACATCGACACAGCGTGTATGAATAGTCTTTATAGCAAATTGCTCTTTCCAACTGACGCGTGCGAATACACGGTGTCGAATTAAGTAACGTGACGTGCAGCACTGTGTCGCACCGTGTTCGGAGGCCATACGTGTTGCAATCACACATGGGTGAGCTGAAAAACAAGGTATTGCTGTTAGCGTTTGAGTGACGTTTGTTTCACAAAAGAGTCGAATCTGGCAGCGGATTAAACGGGAACTCGTGAACGGGAAAATCATTTTTGCTCCAAGTTTATTATTTCTCGTCGTTCAATACTTTCGAAAGTGACATGACACTATATCACAAAAATTTAATTGTAGCGAGCGTGAAAATAAATGGAGCTTTACTGTTCAAATATGATACCAGTTAGGTAGGTTGATTGGTTAGTTATATGGGACTTCACACAGAAACTGTACCAGTTGTATTTAAAAATGACGGTGGAAAAGTTAACCACTTTAGCACAGTAGGTACACACTTGTGTGCGTACATTAGAAACATTTGAACTGTGTGTATAGTAGGTACATTCGACGGTAGAGGATTGCTGCCAAAATGAAATGAAAACCGCACGTTTGTTTGCCTTTAATCATAGCCACGGAGCACGGAAGTAGTGGATCTTTTGTTGTAGTCGAGGAATATACTATATGTGGAGCGTAAATTAATTGTGTTAGAAAAATTATACAAAAAAGAAAAGTAGGTACTCAAATGTTAATGTTAAGAAAATATGAACCATAGCTAAAAATTACTGCACAAGTGCATTGTTCACAGTTTTACTATGGATTAGGAATGAGATAAAGGTCACCTAAGAAAACTCATTCACAATTTTTTATTTATTTTTCGATTATTATTTTTTCGATTCACCGTTCAGCACACAGAGGCGTTGAGAATTTTTGACATGAGATATTATGATCTAAGTAGCTAGGTACTTAGATCATAATATCTCAAGTCAAAAATTCATTATTATATTATTTATTACGGGAGGAGCTCCTCCCGTAGTAAATAATATAATAATGACAACCAAATAATTCTCCCAGAGCGGAAGTTGGCGAACAGAAACATTCCTACGTTATGTACTAACTTCGTGATGTGGGCGAACAGAAACATTCCTATGTTATATACTTACTTCGTGATTTCATGATTTGATTGAGTTTCGTTTGAGGAAGTATTCGGATGTTTAACTTTCGTAATATAATCATATTATGTTTGGAGTTGGAAAAGTGGTAGGCACGTACCTACTTTACAGAAACAGTTATTCTAAGTTCACAGGAAGCTTAGCAACTTTATTTTGATTTAAAACTTTATTAAAATGACGTTGTCTGTGCCTACATTTTAAATCAACACTCGTTATTAAAAATTTAAGAAGTTGTTTATAAGTACCAGTGAAGTCGGAATTTGACGAAAGGTCCAAGATACCATTACGGTAAATAATTTGGTACTAAATGAAAATAAAACCAAATGCATTAGATTTAAATTACCTAATGTTAGAAGTAGTGAATGTGACATCATACTGAATGGAGAAAAACTGGAATTTTTGATCAAACGGTTTTTCTGGGAATCGCCCTACACGAGAAATTACAATGGCGACCTCACATAACATCTCTTGCGGGGCGGCTTAGCTCGGCCGCTTATGCTGTTAGAAAGATAAGACAGTTAACTGATGTAGAAACCGCGCGTTTAGTCTATTTTAGCTACTTTCACAGCATTATGTCGTACGGCATTTTACTATGGGGTCGAGCTGCTGACATTGAATCATCTTTATTTTGCAAAAGAGAGCTGTCAGAGCCATTTATAATCTACGTTGCCGCGAATCTCTCAGGGAACTTTTTAAAAGGATTAATATTATAACGGTACCTTGCCAATTCATTTATGAAAATATTATGTTTGTAAGAAAAAGTCTACATCTTTTTAATAAAATAAGCGATAGACATAATTTTAACACTAGAAATAAAGATGAAATACATGAATCATTTTTCAGATTAGCCAAAGTATCTAGTAGTATCTAGTACGTAGTATGTAGTAGTGTCTAGTAGTATCTTTTATGGGGTACTGTGTTAAATGTTACAATAAAATACCTTGTCATATATTGCAATTAAATGAAAGAAAATTTAAAACTCACATTAAACGTACACTTTGTTAACAAGCATACTATAAATTAGAAGGTTATATCCAAGATAAGAACGCTTAGAAACATGCTGGTCCTGCTCCATTATAGGACAATCTAGAGTCTAGACAAAATCAAACTGGTTGCTAATTTAAGAGTAAAATTTATTCTTTCTTCTTTTTTTTGTCATTAATTTACATTCTGTAATTACTTTAACTCACACCCTGACTTATTACTTGTAATTTTTTTTATTTAAATAAAAATCGTTTACTTTTACCATGTGTGTAAATATGTGAGCACCATGTATCTATCAGATAATTAATTTATATCTCATGGTTTCATTTTTAATTCTTTTGCCTATTGTGGTATAGTAATTTTATTTTAGGTGCATCGTCTTCACATATTATTATTATATAATTAACTAGCTTCTGGCCGCGACTTCGTCCGCGTGAAATTTCTTGTTACTCCGACCCACCCCGTCGCATCGCATCGCCTGCCCGCGCTATTACTTCGTTTTTGCTTAGCGTACTTTCTGACTTTTTTTCTTTTTGCTCGGCTCCTAAAGGTCCTAGCGTGATGTTAAATAGCCTATAACCTTCCTCAAGAGTTGGGCTATCAAATGCAAAAATAATTTTTCAAATCCGACTGGTAGTTCCAGAGATTAGCGCGTTCAACCAAACAAACAAACTCTTCAGCTTTATAATATTAGTATCTAGATGTATGCAAAATATTGTAAAACATTTTAAAAGAGTAACGGTGGAGTTTCTTGCCCATTCTTCTCCATATGAAAATTATTTATTGAATGGGCAACTAGAATCAATTCTATTTTGTTGTAATTTTTGACATTCAAAAGTGCCTTTTATATGCCTATTTGAAATAAAAGATTTGACTTTGACTTTTGATCCTCGGGGTTGATTGATTGAAAGACCAAAGAGGACTTCAATAAATTGTTTTGTATCGTGCACAAGTTCAAATGTGTTATAAGTACATATCGCAACATACCACAAACGAGCGTTTATTCTCCTATTCACATAATTATAATAGGCTTAGGTAGACGTAAATAGAATCCTTTCAAATTACCACAAAAACTGGTTTCAGAGCTTTCCCTGTGTATCTCACCCAAAGGGATGAAAGCTTAACAGATTAACACATTTCCTGTGTACTTACCTGGTCGTGACAATCCGGCTGTACCGCGACACGGGCCGCGCTACAAAGGGATGCTCTCGAAGCTCGGAGGCTCAACTTACTAACGTGTGTTGTCTTTGTTTCAGATTGCTGTGTAGTGCCCCGTAGTGTTAGATTGTATTTTTTTCTCTCTCAGTGTCTATTTAATCAGTATTAGTGTTATAATGTTAGGCGTATGTAGGGATAGTTTGGTGACTATGTAGTACGTGTCGCGTCTGCGATGTCGTGGACGTTGAGTGGAGCAGTGTGAGCACTTGCGGACGTGGTACGCCTGCCAGTGCGTGCGCAGACTATGCGACAGAGACGCTTGGTGTTCAGTGGCGGGTAGTGCAGTGTGCGCGATGTCGCTGCCCATGAAGAGGTCCTTCAGCTCGGAGGGCGGCGCGTCCTCCAAGCGCGACTGGAAGATGCGGCTCAGTCTGCGCAGCCGCAGTGGGCATAGCGTCGTGAGTATACAGTTTTTTTACCACTTTTCTTTTTTGTGAATGGGTGACCATCGATTATATAGGAAGAACGCTCCGTGCCTCGGAAAGCACGTTAAGCCGTAGGTCCCAGCTTTCATTCGTAAATCTTTTCAGTTGTTACTGGTAGTCAGAAGACCGAAAATCTGACAAGCAGGCTTGCCAAGGGGCATCGTGTTACCCAGTATACTGGGTTGTGCACGTCAGATAGGCAGTCGCTCCCTGTAAAGTGCTGGTATTCAGTCACACCTGGTTATATTGGAAGCCGGCCCCAATATATGTAGCTGGGAGAAGGCAGACAAATGATTTATATTTTGAAAGGTTTTGTACACTGATGGATCGATGTCTTAAAAATAACGCACATTATGATTATCACTCCTACAAGTGCATGTTTGGGATGGAACATCTAGATAGGTAGTAGGTACATACTTGACCAACCAAAATAAACCCAATACTATAATTTCAAAACTCTTACAATTCACAAAACTTTTAGTCTTTTAGAATACTCTCCTAAAATAATCATGAACAGTGCAATTTGACACAATACATAAGTTTTGACGGCACTATCAGTTACGTCGCGCCCTGCGCTCTTTACTTAACATTCCAACTCCCACTGAGACTCAACTTACTGAAGCTTTCAGTAAATGAAAGCACCGCGGGCTCGTTCGGCTGTAACATCCTAATTACAAATTTGTCTAACATTTCTATTAGAATTTATAATTTCGGTAGCGTCACAATGTTTATCTTTTTAATCATTTAAGGGATCGCTAAGGTACAGAACAATAAAGTCCGGGATGAGAAAGCTATGTTTTTAAAAGGACGAGTTTTATGGCGTATTAGATGGGTTTCAGCGGAAAGTCGGTATTTTTATAGGCGTTGCTTTATTGAGTGCAGCGCGTACCTGCCTACCACGTACCTAGCTTTTGACGTGCCAGATTAAAAAGCAGTATCAGAATATAATGCGAGTTTCATTTCAATCGTAAGTACGTCCATGTTTAGATAGAAATGAACAGAGAAAATAGCTTATTCTGCACAAACAAAACGCACATTACAATATAGAACAAAAAATACACACTTACAAAGTAGCCAAGCGCCTCGTATTCAACAATACAAATGTGACCCGCCCACACACACATTTAACTTAGTTCAAAAAACAAAAGAAACAACGGAAGCGCCCGTCGTCAGGGAAACCAAGGGAATGTGCAGCCCTTGTATTGTATCAGGCGGCTCGAGAGCCAAGGTAGCAGACTTTTATTTCAAGAAAAAATACACGTTATAAAATAGTTGGAAAAAAAATTTTCTACAAAGATTTGTGCGAGGTAATGTTTTAATTAAGAACAGCCGCGGGCAGGTGCTGGCCGTGTTTCTTTACTAAAACAAATTACACAACACAAAAATATAAACGGCTAATTTTCTGTCAGTTAAATTTTAATTAAAATTCATGGTAAGCTTGTAGCTGGAAAATAATTATCAGAGGATTAATCATTCTCAGGTTTCTAGAAATAGGGTTGTGTTTAACTATTAATGACCAAACATCAGATCTGTAGAACCTATAGACTTCGCCAGATGCTAGCCTGATGTATTTATACAGAGTGGCGATTAGGGTATCAGATTAAATAGTACAGCGGTTATTACAAGTTGTTATCAGTTTGGCAAAATAATAAAATAAACAATTTTGCTAAAAATAGAAAACTGAATTTTTCAAACATAATAAATAGCGTGATTGGAATCAAAAGAACCACCTTTGATAATAAAGCACTAGAGACGCGCGGGCGAGTATCAATAATACAACTCAAACTTTATGGTATTGTTACCAAATAATTACACAAATGTTGTTAAATACTCAAATGAAAAAAAGATACCACAGCTAGAATGTTAATTGTTATTAATTATTTGAATTGTGTATATTGTGTACAATACGTGGCTTCAAATACTGTGATAACCTACTCGCCACATTGTTTTCATCTTCATCCATAAAATCAAACAAACAATTCTCTAATTTAAATATAGCCATTCAATATGTATGTATGTATGTAGGCATCCGGGTCGGCGCGGCATGTCTTCTTCATCCATACATCTGTATTATAATTAGTCGTCATCTCTGAATGATGTTTCATATTCCCCTCCTATAATTCGCATCAAAACTCGGTTTCCTGAACACCAGAGTACAGGCCTACGTATTGCCTACTCCTGGAAAATATCGTCGTAAGACTCCCTAAAGTACCATTCAATACCTACTGCAAATTAATGAACACTTAATGAATTCTTATGGGCAATTGAGGCAAGGGCAGTGTGTGAGGCGGCGCCTGGGACGTCACATGTAGGTACGCACCTATGTAGGTAGGTTCCGACGTGAAAACGTTTACGTTAATAAATAATTAGACGTGTTTATTGCGTAATTACGTAGGATCTGAGTTACGGCGTGTTTGTATTGCAAATACTATGTACTGTAGATACAGGGCGCATAATTTTAGGTTAGGTCATGCGAATGATTATCAGGACAAGAAGATGTAGCACAACCTGCGTCAACACAGATAAAAGCTTCAGTTTTAAATTCAGTACGTATAATGATGGTTCTCTTAGGTACTAAGCAAACAGAAAATCTATGGCAAATAACAGTTGAAGAGTTATTATAAAAATGAACACCAATCATTTAGGAAACTGAAAACCTGTCCATAAGAAAAGCAAATATTTTATTGTCCACATTTATAAAAGCCATAGACAAATCAATGACAACAAACGAAACTGCGCAGTGAAGATATAATTAACATACCTAACTCTTATTCGAACACAACGTCTGTATTCAAGTAACTAAGTACTAATAAAATGTTACTATAACATGTAATAAACCACGCTGTGTTTTTATATTGCAAGGCAATTAACACTCGTAGGTACAAGGTGCAAGAGTTGATCACCACGCTTTCCCGACTAGTACGTTTTTTAAACTACGAGGCACATTAATTCAGTAATTCATTTGAATTCCAGTACCCGGCGATAAATATTGCACATCGACCTATTCGATCCTATCGATTTTATACAAAGAATAAAAATAATTATCAAAAGAAGCAAATCATAATTGTTTTAACAGCTCCTAATAGATACCGGACTGTTTGTATTTCGTGCGACAGAGATAACGCTCTACGAAGCCGAAATTAGCCGATTGTCTCTTTCCAAAGGTCGATGTGCAATATTTATCGCCGGGTACTGTAGTACTTATTATTAGTGTCCGACCGAAACAGGTTTTTCAGCCGAAACCGAAACCGAACTTTCGGCCTTGCTCTTAGTTTCGGCCGAAACCGAAACCGAAACTTACTTAAACATATTTAAAATTTCTATCGTATACAGAAATCTGGTGTGTTTTTTACACATTTATTTGAATATACAATGTATATTATACATACAGACAGTTGAATACTTACCTAATCATTTACGAGGTCGGTCCCATAATGAACTGGCCTGATATAGTTCTACGCGACATGTCGCTACATGTTGTGTTGCATTAAATAGTACGTTTATCGTGCACTTAATATAAGAAACACGCATCGACATGAAATGCTTAGTCTTAGTTTAGCAGGCATTAGCATAACGAGAGTCGCGTATTTTTTCAAAATGTCGAAAACTGAGTATTGAAGTGTCATAAAGTTTTTGTTTAAAGAAGGTTTATACCCTGCCCAAATAAAAGAACGGTTGGATGACGTGTATAAGGAGTCTGCCCCCTCCTATAGCACAGTGAAAAATTGGGTGAAATAGTTTCGCCTCGGGAGAGACACCATTGAAGACATTTGCCACGACGGTCGACCTGTGGAAGTGCTCACTCCCGAAACGATTGCTCTTATCGAAGAGGAGGTTCTGAGTGACCGCCGTTTGAAGATTAGAGAAATTGCAGCTAGGCTTGGGCTCTCTAAAAGTACGTCATCGTGCGATCCATGAACATCTTCACATGAAAAAAGTGAGTGCAAGATGGGTACCGAAACTTCTATCAGCGGTACAGAGACAGGAAACAGTGCACTGCGCTTCGGAGTTTTTGGATCTTTGTGGCGAAAATTCAAAGACTGTGATCGAGCGGCTAGTGACTGGTGATGAAACTATGATCTTGTATTATGACCCACAAAGCAAGCGCGAATCAATGGGATGGCGTTATAAGGGTGAAAAGCCCCCTAGAAAGGCAAAGGTGCAACAATCGGCTAAAAAACTGATGTGCACAATCTTTTGGGATTTTCAAGGCATTTTGATGGTGGATTTTAAAGAATGTAATACAGTCGTGAACGGCTAATATTATGCTTCTTTAATATATAAATTACGAGACAAGATAAAGGGAAAAACGAAGAGGCAAGCTGTCTAAAGGTGTTCTGTTGCTCCATGACAAAGCCCCTGTTCATACCGCAGGTGTTTCGAAGGATGCAGTTCGTCAATGCGGGTTCACAGAAGTTGAACATCCACCTCACAGTCCGACTATTATTTATATCCAAATTTAAAGCGAGACTTAAGACGAAGACAATTTTCAAGCGATGAAGAGTTGCAGGCGGCCGTCTTCGGTCATTTTGAGGCTAAAAATTGTGATTATTTTTATAAAGGTTTAGAGATGTTGATTCATAGATGTCAGAAGTGTGTTAGTAGTATTCGTGGTGATTATATTGAAAAATAAAATTGGTTTCGTTTCATTTCCTTCATTAGTTCATAGTTAGGCCAATTCATTATGGGACCGCCCTCGTATGTGCAAAACACAACCTCAACTCCATGCGATTAACGATGGACGGCGGCGAACTGGGCCGACGACGCGACGAGCGAGCACGAGCTAGCCGCGAAGTTCGCCGAACGATGGACGATAATTCATGAACACTCGAGTTTCGGCGCGGCCGAAAGTTTCGGCTATTTCCTGGCCGAAACCGAAACTATGGCCGAAACTAGATTATTTGGCCGAAACTGGCCGAAACCGAAACCGAAACCGAACTTTCGGTCGGTCACTACTTATTATAAGTATGAACATCACGACACAGCGTCATCTAGTCTGAAAGGTGCATCATAAAAGGATTCATGCTTTCTTTTTTTTTTTTTTTTTTTTTCGGGATGGGAAATCATCAAATGACTCCTCCCGCTCTGGGTGGAGCGGAAGGGAGTGTCAGACTCTTACTGACTAAAACCCACCCGTGTTCCTTCCTTCGCCCTTTATGTTCCGGGCCAGCGGTAACCCTTTCGGACAATCCCGCTGACCCGGCAGGCTTCGGCCCTTACGGGCCCCTTCTTTTAATGCTGACATCTCTTTGAGGCGCGCATGGAACACGTACGCGCCGTCCGGCACGGGCCTGGTCCTGATCGGACGGTGAGCTACCCATTACTCTCCGCCCGCAGGCCCGCGCCTACGGTGGCCGGGAGTCGTCGCGCGGCTCCCGACGCCCGGAGCGTCTCCCGCGGCGGCTGGGACGGAAGGCTCTCTCCCTCAGCCGTCCCGCCGCCTCCTTCGCTAGCATGACTGCTTCGCAGAAGGAGGCGACTGCCCCCCACTCCCTCTCGCCCCGGACCATGGCTTGAACCAGGCCCGGACGCGAGAGGTCGCCGCCGCTGCCGATCGCCTCTACGAGGACACGGCGGTGCTCCGCCCAAGCGGGGCAGACCTAAGGATTCATGCTCTGATTCAGTTTTGTAACTATGTCACACACTCGACATTGACATTACGGGACGATTTGTAGGTACCTACATCATCGTCATAATTGGCGAAGTTTTTTGTATTTCATATAATTATAAGAAATACAAAAAACTTCGCCAATTATTATTAATAATTCAAAAAAGTCCCGAATTGTAACTTTCGAAGAGTTGTTTCTTTTCAACCGATTTGGAAAATTCTTGTTTTATTTAAAAGGATATACTTCCAGATTGGTCCCATTTTTATCAAAATCCAGTTCTGATGAAGGGATCCATGAGGAATTGAAGGAACTCCTCAAATATTATAGGCACACCTATAGCGATTTGGGTATTTTTTATAGTAACTCGTGCATTTTCTCTCGGACACCACCATTTGGTGAAGTGGAACTGATGAAGAAGACCACAGATGACCAACGGAACTACTCAATAATAAGTATTTCACGGGTTGCGATTCGATTACTTTAATATGTTTGCTAAGAAATTTATGTTTGTCACAAAGCGAATGGTGAAATGGTAACTGTTTGGACGTTTGGAATAAGGCGTGATGTGTACTGCCACAGTACTGCTACAGCCATGGATCATTCCTAAAGATTCAATGAGGTTTCATAGCGAGAATTTGTCGTTGGCATTTTTCAGATATTTTAATAAACTACTAGCACGTTATTGTGTCTACATAAAATCATGCTCGAAGAAACGATTCCACAAACAATAATAAAACTACAGTCGTCCTCAAAACAATTTTCTCAAAAAATAACGTTAGATAAAATGCGATTTCCCTTTGAAAGAGTATTTCAAAAATATAATAACGTCGTTTTATTTTCGCTGCACCATTGCTGTAGATCTAGGAGCCTCTTGTGGCACGGCAGTCCAGTACTTTTGTGAGCCTTCGCTACTTTATGAAACTACGACCCACTTTGACCAGCCATCATCGTCCGCGCAATTTGAGAATACAATAAACGTCAGGTCTTGCAATTTGTACTCACTTCTAAATGTTCAAGATCACTTGAAGATGTAAAGAGAAATTGTTGCTGTGCGACCACCGGCAGATTTGCGAAACATTATTTCATACTCAACCGTGCCGTTAATATTGTTGTAAGGAGTTGCAAAAACTCCTTTCCGGGAGGTCTAAGCCTAATTTAAGTCAGACATCTAGTAGAATAGGTGGAGCTAGGCATGTGTTTCGACGATCTAACAGTCCAATTATTTCACAATAGGTAGCAGAAAAAATAAATTATTGAAACAATAAACGTTTCTGGAAAAAGTTATATGACCAATTGATTGTTCTTAATGTTGATCGGTTCGTCGTCGCATCGTGCGCACAATCAATGTGCAAGTAATTATTTCTGACACAACGAAACTTTCCCTCTTCGTCTACACAATGTGGGCAGAGCTTTTCCCAATAATTGTTATTTCGAAGTTACAGTCGCCATTTTTAAACATCATCATCTGCCTAGCCTTTTCCCAACTATGTTGGGGTCGGCTTCTAGTCTAACCGGATGCAGCTGAATACCAGTATTTTCTTAGCCGCCATTTTTAAATAAAAGTAAATTAATTGTAAGTAAGTACTTTTAAACGGCGCCTTTGAGGATAATAGCTGAAAAATAAAATTCTTTAAAATTATACATTTTTATTTTTGCTATGGTTTATCAATTGAACCCATCTGTTCCATGCACCACATAATTATCTATGGTTCACGTTGATTATTTAACTATTGTGTCTACTTTGTGGACAGTGGATAATGTTAATTTATTCGGTCTTTTCCAACTGTTTTTTAGGGTTCACTTCGTTGTCCGTTTGTCTGTCAAGACCCTTTTTGTCATGAACACGTGTAGGTATCAAGTTGAAATTAACATAAATGCGAAGGTATCTTGGAGCTCTGTCAAGGTCGAGCTTCTGAGTCAACGCAATTAAAAATACGGCCATTTATGCGATATATTTTGATACTGCAATAAATCAAAACCACAGAGTAGGTACTTCCCGGTGATCAAGAATCATGAAATTTTGCAAGAAGCAAAGTCACACAGCACAAGTAAAAGATAAAGCCCGATCGTTAATTTGTATAAAAATAGATAAGGTAGGTACAATGATCGATGTAAAAAAATGTTTTTCAACTACAATGTTGTTAGGATAAATTTCATCGCAACTACGGAACCCTTCATTGTGCATTGTCCAACACGCATTTGGCCGGGTTTTTTTAACTTCAGATGGTGATTCAATTATTCATTATTTTTGCAAAACAAAATGAGGCTGGCAGTTGTTTACAGTGAGAAATCGATGTTTCAATAATGAAAGGATGTTTTTCTTGAAAACTGACTTCCAAGCGTTCCATATGTAGGAGATATCATGTGGGCGACGATTGTTTATGCGCCCTGGCTCTGTTGACTTGCTATGAGTGTCCTAACTTCTGTGACAGCTCAAGGACAGGAGGAACAAGCTCCGGTTATAGATTCAATTTGGGCGTGTTCAGAACTCAAGTCGTGACATGATTGTGTTGGACTTGGAAGGTTTTCTTTTAACCATGCCTTAGGAACTAAGAAATAAAGGGAATACTACTGTGTCCCAAAAGTACCTGGACATTGTAAATAAGACACAAGGGGTAATTTTAATCATCCAAATTTATTTTGTCCCCTTCAAAGTAACTTCCATTAGAGGCAATACACGTACGCCAGCGCTTCAACCAGTCCTCGAAACACTTTTCATATGCCGAAATCGGGATGACTTTCAGCGCCTTCGTCGTATTTTCTTTCACCGCCTCTATGGTCTCGAAACGCTTTCCGCGAAGCGGCAATTTAAGTTTAGGACATAGACAATATTCACATGGTGCCATATCTGGTGAGTGTTTGGCCAAAAAGATACGAATGATCATGGCTGTGTGAGCTGGCGCGTTATCGTGGTGCAAAATATTTTCCACTCACAAATCTGGCCGTTTGCGACGAATAGCATCGCGCAAACGCCTCATAACTTCGAGATAATAATCCTTGTTGACTGTCTTGCCCGTTGGAAGGAACTCATGATGAACCACACCCCGATAATCAAAGAAAACTGTCTTGTGAAAAGTGCCTTGATTTTTGACTTGGTTTGACGCGGTATTTTTGGTGTCGGCTGGCCTGAAACGACACATTCGGATGCTTGTTGTTCTGTTTCCATGTCGTACTCATAGACCCATGTCTCATCACCGGTTATGATGCGTTTCATAAACATGGAATCGTATCTTGCTTCAGAAAGTGTCTTATTAGCAACGTCCATTCTGCGCTATTTTTGCATGAAATTCAGATCTTTTGGCACGAGTCGAGCAGAGACGTCAGCCATTTGCAAAAAGTCAATCAATATGCGGTGTACTGTAATTTTTGGTACGCCGATGTCTCTGGCTATTTCTCTCACACTCACACGACGAGTTTGCATTACAATTTGCTTCACTTTATTGACATGGTCGTCGTCAGTTGAAGTGGATGGCCTTCCAGCCCGTGGTAAATCTCTGACCACTGTACGTCCCTCTTTGAATGGTTTGTACCACTCGTATGCCTAAGTTTTGGACATACAATTATTTGCGAACGCCTTTTGTAACATTTTAACCCTTAATTACTCGCGTCCATATAGTTACACTTACGCTCGCGTGGGGAACATATAACCCCAATTTTAAAGGTACAATAAAACATAGTTTTAATGACATACTTTTATTTTTATTATAAAAATTAGAAAAAGACAACATTGTTCTAAATTGTAATAGTATCCTTAATCAACATTGTTATAAACTATTAAAGATATGAAACTTTAAATTTAGGAACTTTTTTATCAATACATTTATCACATATCATAGTGGAATGGTCGTGACAAACTTGCTGGCAGTTGCACGAGTACTCGCGTGGGGCAATATATACCCCAGACTCGATCTCCTGACACAACCACACGACACGGAGCGGCGCTCGCGACTGATTCGCGGCGGGGGGAGGTATTTAGGCAGCTACTAAGAACGGCATGGAGGTAGCTTTAAAAATGGTGGAGATACGACGCTTCAAATACGCCGTGGGGTTAAATATACCCCACGCGAGTAATTAAGGGTTAAGCGTTTCGTCACAAGAAATTTCATTTGTAACACAGAATTTAATACAAGATCTTTGCTCAACAAAATCGGCCATAGTAAAAAACGACGCGACCACAAAAGTTGTTTGTCACAAATGTTAATTAATTACTAAATACTCGACAGAGGTTACGTTATTTTTTTACCGCCAATCAATGACAGTTGTACCAACATAACGCAAAAAGATTGTTTTAAATATGTCTAGCACGGGATTTAGAAATAAGAATTTCCGGGTACTTTTGAGTCTGTTTAATAATAATATTTTATTTAATATTCAATGTTTTTTATTTATTTTATTTATTTAATGTTAAAACCATTGAAGTCCTTATTTAAGAACGTTTTTTCTCCGGTTTAAATCGACTGTCCATTACAAGTGCTCAGTCTGGCATATCATTCTCAGTACTGACCAGGTGGCCTATCATGATCTAATTAAAAACGATTCAAAAGCAAGACATTTCAGTTTGGGTTCCTAAACTGCATCGCATCAAAGTCGTACCATGACGTCCAATACGCTCAGCGGCATTTGCATCGTTAAAAGTGAATGAAAGATCGCAATTTGTGGCTGAACCGCGTTTGAAACGTTTTGGGTGAAAAAGAGACAACCCTATTATTATCAAATAAGTTTGTTTTGCGCACATTTTAGTGTCAGACACGTTCAGAAGCAAGTAACATTTTATTTGTTCTTAACTCAGTATCATTAATTTAAAGTAAAAAAGACACTCAACAATTGTTTTTAAGATTCCACGTTAATACAGTAACTATTGTTAATATAACTCTGAGTCAAAGTAGATATTTATTTAGATAACTATTGCTATTTATTATAAGAACATTTTTTTTATTTCGACGTAATAAAACAAATTATGTTTATGTTTCGAACGTACCAAGAAAAACAAATGCGGTTGAAAAAGGCATGTAAAATAGATATACCTATTGGAATTTAAAAGAAATATTAAAGTACACTAACATTTGTTTTTGTAAAATTCCACTAAAATAGCACTCAAACACTTTATTTTTATCAATAATTCACCAAATGTTTCAGTTTATGTTAGAGAAATAGTAACTCTTATTGAATCGCTTATATTGACAGTTGAGCGTTTCAGTTGAGCTGCTCTATGAACGTCATGGTTGGTACCATGTACAAAATACAAAATTGAATGAATGAAACCAAAACTTGCTACTCAGTTTGGGACAATCGCTGCCTGATGACATGGCCTAAATTGAATCGTTAAACTGACGTCATGGTACGAATTAGAAGAATAATTCAGTTTAGGTCCTAAAATGGATCGCGTTAAGAGCTCGTGGTAGGCCTCCTGGATGTGTTTGTCACATTAGGTGCACGCTTCACAATGATTTCGAAGCAAAACCTTAGACTGACGTGACATGAAATTTTCACGTCAGTCTAAGGTTTCCTTCCTGAAGAAGTCTGAACTAGTTTCAATCAATATTAAATGGCTTGTTACATACAACCGTGTAGAAACACTGACAAGCGACCGACACAGGCCTGAGACAATCGAAGCCTTTTCAAAAAAAAAAAAAACAAATTTCAAATATTTATTAACCTAATAAGAGAAAATATTTTTTATTTATTTGGTATTATTATTAAAACAACTTATAATAATAATAGTAATAATTTAACCTAATTAACTTTAAATTTAACAGTATAATTATACTAATATTAAAATATCAGGTTGAATCGTTTACTAAGAAACAAGAGCTTGAATAGGAGAATATACCTATAGGATAATTTCAAAATAAACTATATATCAATTGGTTTCACTCATTTTAGACATTGATGAATCATCGCGGTACCTAAACTGGTAATGACGGCTTTCTGATAACGGTATAATAATTAACGTTATCTTTCCTCTTGTTTGATTGGTAACAATGTTTAACAATTTTTTTTTCGTAGATTGATAAATGACAACAAATGACCAGTGCTCTAGTTTAGCCCTGGGTCGAAAGAGCTGGACGTCGTGGGGAGAGCCAGCAGGCTCAGCAAATAACATCTAATTTACGCTGTGTAAACTACGTAGTCTACGTACACTCTGTCATTGAAACGAAAGGGAATAAATGGTCTTAGCTACCATAGTAAAGTATTTCCCATACTTTACTTTTTGTTAAATTCCTGAATGGGCATCCTCTTGATCTCGATGACGCCTGATGAAGCTATAGATGAGATGTAAATAATATGATGGACGAGCGCCCAACCATGACAACAACTTTCGAAATAACAACGCACACAGATATAATATCACGCCTGCAATACCCGAGGGGTTAGGCAGACGTGATTTATAGTACAAGCCACATTTCTGAAATAATGGTCGTTTCCAATGCCCGATGGTCTTTCTTAACTGTCTCGCTGCAAAATTGTCAATAGTTCATATTTAACAAAGTCTTCGATGTGACAAGTTGTGACATAAGTATATGCCGTTGCTCACGCAGTTGGGGTATATCAACAGAGTTATAACAGTGATCAGGTCAGTTCTGTGTGAGTGCAGCTTTAAGAGCCTACTGCGGACTATTTCCGACCGCGCGCTGTTGTACCGCTCCTCTGACGATACAAAAGTATTGCCAAGGAAAGTTGGATATGTGACGTAATCATGTATAATACTTTGTTTGTGTCGTCAAATTGATTTTACAAGTTTTCATTCTGTAGACATAACAGTAAGAGAAATAAAACCTCACAATTTTGTATTTTATTATACCATCGAAATATACTGACGAACAAAAATGTAAACACTCTGCTACGCACATATTTCAAAATTATTTAATTTGCACATTTTAAAGCAGCTTTTGAAGCTGTAACCTATATTTCAGCCACATTTTCCACGTCAACATAATGAAGTCCAAAAATGTTAACAATTTTATTTGGTTCATATTTCCGACATTAACGCTCCAATCAAAATCACAAAGACTTCAGCGTCAATCTCAACGAGTAGTCGGTGACGTACTTACGGAACATTCGATAAATATTGTTAAAGGATTGAATTGAATTGAAAGGGTTTTAATTAAAAGCTATACGCACAGAACAAAAGTTGAATAAACATAAACGACAAGTGTTTTTATACGCTTTATTTATACGAAATGTAATTCTCATTAATTAATAAAGCAATTAAAATACATCTATAGAAAATATTTGTGCGAAAATCCCTTAGTCCTTAATGGTGCAGTGTCAATTAGTACAAACACGTAAACATCCTGTTTACGTTTTCCTCAGAATGACTGTTGTGTTGTTGTTCAAAATCTGATGCAACTACTTTATTGGAAAAGAAGTTGTTGCATGGAAGCTCTTATTATTAAACAAAAATTCGGAACTGTCAATAACATAATCTTACATTGACTAAGCTGGGACAGAGAATAAAGAACTTTAGGTATAAAAGCTTAGCTAAACAAACCTCAACATTCGGTCGTAAATTAAAACTTTGTTATAAAGATATAACAATAATGTCCGCTTTAAACTGTCAAACCGCAACTTACCCGTTTTTGCTCACAGCAGCAGTGATGCAACGCTTTCATTCCACTATCGCCTGATTTACGAGGCAATCGTCCGTTTTACTATTACCGTTGCCCTAACGTAATAGTAGGTAACCACGTTTTACCGCAGCGAAAACAAGACGCGATCGTGCCGACTGGGAGCCAAGCGGGTGCCAAGCGTTGCCAAGCTGCTAACCGATTGTTTGGTAAACTGTCACTTGACAATCCACCGGTTGTTTTGGTATCTCGCTAATTATACTTGCTCGTTTCATTTTTGGAGTAGTTTCTACATAAAAACAGATTTTACTGGAAGTCAGTGAAGAAAGCTATTTGTGTCCGCCCATTCATTTCAACTCAGCAATATCGGATGTAAGTCTTTCAATGATTAGGTATACTAGAAAGGCCATGCTGGTTACTGAGCTTTACTAGAAGCTGAAAATACGTTTTGTGCTCATTCCCTTGACTCCTAAATAGGTAGCTTTGCTGGGAACTAAATAGGTACCCAAAAATATATAATAATTATTATTATAACACCAACTCCATCATGTCTGCCTCTCAAAATGGATGTAAGAACGGGTCCCGCGGTACTAAGGAGCTATTCCTCATTGATATGGACATTAGCCAACAGGTTCGTCGTTCCCGAAAGGATCTGTCGACATGTTGGATAGATTATAAGAAGGCCTATGACTCGGTGCCACATACATGGCTCATGAGGGTGTTGGAGTTGTACAAAGTAGATGCAAACTCTGCGCACCTTCCTGATGTCGTGTATGGGGCAATGGAGGACGGTCCTTCGCTATCCAGGATGTCGAAATATTCAGAAGAATAGCGAACCGATAAGGATCGAGCGAGACATATTTCAGGGTGATAGTTTGAGTCCGCTTAGGTTCTGCTTAGCCTTGAATCCTCTAAGCACACTGCTGGAGGATTCAGGTCTAGGCTATCGGCTGAGGAGAGGTGGTCAGGTTATATCACACCTCCTCTACATGGATGATCTAAAACTCTTTGCCCCCAACAATTTGCAACTGATGGAGCTACTGAAAGTAACTGATTAAAACTCATAACTCAAACTTTCAGTAGTGCCATCAGGATGGAATTTGGTGTGGATAAATGTGCGGTCATGCATGTAAAGCGAGGGGAGATTGTTGAATCCGTGGGAACCCAACTCTCGGATTCCACAAACCTTAGAGCCCTCTCCGCATCCGAAACCTATAAGTAGTTGGGTATGTCGGAAGCGTTAGGCATCAATGTTACTGACATGAAGCAATCGTTGAAGGAGCACTTCTTTGGCCGCCTGAAAAATGTACTTAATAGTCTTCTATCAGGCGGAAACAAGGTGCGCGCCTTCAACGGTTGGGTCATGCCAGTTTTGATGTGCTCTTTCGGCATACTCAAATGGACTCAGACTGAACTCGACGCCCTGGATAGGAAGGTCCGTACGCTGCTGACTGCAAATCGAATGCATCACCCACGGTCATCGGTAATGAGGCTGTATATCCCGCGAAAGTGTGGAGGTCGAGGGTGTTTAAATGCAAAGACCCTCCACAATCGCGAGATATGCAGTCTCAGGGAATATTTCCTAGAAACCGACGTGGGGATGCATCGAGATGTAGTCGTCATGGACAAGGGCCTCAACCCGCTCTCCTTGGCTAAAGAGAACTGGCGCAAGCCAGTAGTGCTTGACACTAATGATCGCATGGAGGTATGGCAGAGTAAGGAGCTTCACGGAGCTTTCCGGGCCCTATATGGACCCGATGTCGATCTACTAGCGTCCGTAGCCTGGCTGCGTTTTGGTGATCTCTTTGGAGAAACCGAAGGTTTTGTTTGTGCAATTATGGACGAAGTTATGATGACGAATAATTACCGAAGATTTATTGTGAAAGACAGCATGGTTGACATCTGTCGGGCATGCCACCGGCCGCGAGAATCAATCAGACATATTATCTCCGGATGTTCTCGTCTAGCTAACGGAGAGTACTTGCATCGACACAACCTTGTAGCCAGGATAATCCTTCAGCAACTTGCTCTGAAATACAGCCTCGTGGAATCGGAGGTGCCGTACTACAGGTATGTGCCCGACCCAGTTCTCGAAAATGGAAATATCACATTGTATTGGGATCGATCCATCATCACTGACAGGACTATTGTTGCCAATAAGCCTGATATAGTGGTGGTGGATCGATCAGAACGGCACGCAATGATTGTTGACATAACCGTCCCGCATGATGAGAACCTTATGAAAGCCGAGAAAGATAAACAAATCGAGTATCTTGACTTGGCTTGCGAGGTTGTCGACATGTAGGATGTGGACTCAGTGATCATTGTGCCGATAGTCGTGACAGCCAATGGATTAACAGCCAAGAGCCTCGACCAACACCTGAGGAGGCTCTCGCTGGGCAGCTGGATCAAGGGCTTGATGCAGAAAGCGGTACTTCTGGACACGGCCCGTATTGTTAGGAGGTTCCTCTCTCTGGAGCCTTGACCGCCGGTAGCTTGGACCCTGCTCCCGATACCGGTGGGCTACTATTTTTTATATTTTTAAATGTTTTTATATTTTTTTATACTAATATTTAAAATATAATTTATATGTATTTAGTTAAATAAAGAAATTATTATAATTTATTTTGGTCCATAAAAGTTTTGTAGTAGGTACAAGAGGGACAGAGGGACTTACAAAGTATGCATTATTAATTACTTGATGCAAAACGAATTATTGGGTGAATCTTGGCTGCTCTCCTAGCTAGGTCACTGAGTAATCTGTATTTAGGGGAAACAGTTACATACAGACAGAAAATTCTGCATGCCACTGTTAATTGAATTAACTTGGTAACACTAAATAAAGAGCATCATGGTGAGTGTAAGTTAAGGTTTCGTTATCCGCAAGATGTTCAGTAATGAGCTCAAACACAAGCTCCCAGCTCCCAGCACATTACGTCGGGTGTTTATTGTGGAGACTACAAAGGGTGCGACGAAAGTGTCTGTTTTTCTTTTTTACAAAAGATAAACTTTATACAAAATTGCAATAATGCGGGCGCGGGACTAGTTTCAGGCAAATAATATAGTTGATAAAGGGTTTCAGGTACGTATAATGTAAGTTAAGGAGGCTAGGAGGCTATTCTATTCTATTCTATTCTATTCTTTTAAGTTATTTTACCATAGTCATCCACTACTAGACAGGCGTCCCTAGCTACCATCATCCACCACTACACAGGCATCCCTAGCTACCATCATCCACCACTACACAGGCATCCCTAGCTACCATCATCCACCACTACACAGGCATCCCTAGCTACCATCATCCACCACTACACAGGCATCCCTAGCTACCATCATCCACCACTACACAGGCATCCCTAGCTACCATCATCCACCACTACACAGGCATCCCTAGCTACCATCATCCATCACTAGACAGGCATCCCTAGCTACCATCATCGGTACTGAGTTCCCCACATCATCTACATCTACACTAATATTATAAAGAGGAAAGATTTGTATTTTTGTGTGTATGTTTGTAATGAATAAACTCAAAAACTCCTGTGCCGATTTAAAAAATCTTTCACCATTAGAAAGCTACATTCATCCTGAGTAACGTAAAAATTCAAATCGGCTATTCCATTCAATAGATATTACGAATTTAATAAGTCATAGAAATAGAAAAATAAACGCTGTCGCGTTGTGCATGTTATTCATACCTTTTTATTAATCCTTATCCAAAAAATATTCAAAATTATTTCAATACCCGTAGATTACTTTTCGAATTTTTCAAATAGTATACCTATTCAATGCAAAAAAATTAAAAAACAAAAAATTATATATATAAATAAAATCATGTCCACCCGTGCGAAGCCGGGTCGGGCCGCTAGTCAAATTATAATTTAGATAGGTTCAAACAAAATATTACATCATAATTTTGCACTTTGAACTGTTGTTTACTCGAAAGTTGGAGATCATCACCATCACTGGCAGCCTTGTACTACCAACTGCTGGGTACAGACCTCCTCCCTTTTCTACTGATAAAGTGACGTTTTAATTGAGCAAACAGCTAAAATGACACTTCAAAACAAAACCAAAACAGCTGTAGGCCCAGGATAAAGAAGATTGTCGCCATCTTAAAAAAAATGGTAAAAACAAGCCACTCATGACTTTGTAATGTACTCAACGCTTTACAATTCAATGTTGATCGATGTCCATCGAGTCCCGCGGAACAGGCACATCGCATGCGGCACAAGTGGAATGGAGGTCGCTCTTTGCATATTGGATATGACCGGGTATTGGTATTCGTACAACTTTTAAATTTTCTCAGGGAGTATTCACCTATTCTTGTCTTACCGCTGGTAAGTCGTAGGCTAGGATAGCTATGGCACCGGTGCCGCTAGTTATCAGCCGCAATTTATTAAAATGCTGTGATTTTTTGAACGTTTAGATAAACTTTCAACAAAGCATAATGGTCTCATCAACATAAAAGCACATATCACAGAAGCCTAAACTCTTACGATGATCAAAAAGGAAATGAAAAATATTTTATTTTCACTATAAATATTATTATTAAAATGAAAACAGTCCGAGAACTCCCTCACATACAAATCCCGCTGTCTAAAGTTCTTACATTGTAAAAATATTCACATCCCAGTTTGTGACGTCACAGGCAGGCTAGCTCTCGCCTTGACCCGACATTTGATATTTAAATAGCAGTTGAACAGAATGGCGCAGCGGCTCCACGTCGTTATTATCGTGTCGTGGCTCCAAGATGAGATGGAGGCAGCAGGGGACCCTTCCTGTGTAGGGAAATGAATATGTCGAATAGTCGTCATTCAAATTTAAATAGGTAATGATAACAGTGATGTTATGAGGCGGATGTGACTCCTGGCTCAACTGGAAGGCTTATATGTATAAAAAACATATTTACATATGCTGTCTTCTCCAAAATCTTTGGAAAATATTTGGAAGCTGGTTACAAAGCCTTACGGGATGATAGTTGACACCATTAAGAGCATTTTGAGCCATACATGTCTTAGACGAAGTATGTATTTAGGTATCAACTATACCTATACCCACCAATACCTTTAAGCTTTGAACTCAGCTTCCAAACACCCTGTATTTCTCTTAGCTTTGGATTTCACCCTGAAGAAACAAACTGAAAAAAAAATTGAGTACCTAGTGAAATGTGAACTATCCACCACTACCACTTCAGGAAAACAAACAGCGATGATCCAGTTGAATACAATTCCTTGCTGCAATAAATACTAGCTCAGACTAACTTTAGTATCCTCGATGATACAGCGGATCTGTGGAAATCGGTGGAAGTTTCCACCATAATGCGCCGGAAGTGTCCGCCACCGGTCTATCTGCTTCAAAGCCTCACAAACTCACGAATAGCTCGGACACAATGAACAGAAGTTCTAGAACTGTCCTCGTCAGTTCTATATAGTTTTCTTGACGGGGTTAAAGGAGCCATGATATGAACCATGACCGTATGAAACGAGAATGGCAACTGGCAAGAATTGTCACAATATTATGTACAGATGCCAGCACATCAAGTTACTACAATCATTAATAAAATCAAATTTCTTTAATAGATTTTCAACTTTATCGCTAGAGCATAAGATTCAAAATTGATTAGGAAAATTTGACAGTTTCGGGTAGCTTGATGTGCTGGCGTCTACCGTAACCTACCTACATACCCATTCGGGCAAATTTTAACCGTGAAGTGAGCTTGAAGTGAGCTGTCAATAGTGTCAATCCCCAGCATCAGGTGGACTAACAACCTACTTCGAGTTCATTATTCGCCCAAGTGTTCACGGTGAGATTATTGTTACAGAATAGATCAGCTGTTGTGTAATGATGATTTACTAAAAGAAACGTAACATAATAAATAAAAGCTAACAGCACATTAAAAACACTTACTTTCTTTTTTATATCAAATGCTTATCGAAATGAACCATATAGTCTCCAGAGAAAAACTAACGTTCCGTAGGTATAGTAACCAAATCTAGAAATGGTGACGAGAATTATTGGCATAGTAACTCATCTCGTAAACAGTCAGTCGTGTTGGAGCCTACTTCCCAAAGTCGGTCAAGTTTAATAATTATGTTGAATGTCAAGGCTCGCGCTGACACGGGCGGGTGTTTCCGGGCCCGAGGTGTATTGTGTACCAGTAGGTACTACACCTACTTAACTACTCAGCTACCTTAGTTAACTGAAATATACGCGCAGGTAGAAACACAGGGCAAGGAAGACGATGGGAACCGAAATACTAATGATCAATTATGAACGAAATAATTTGCCAAAATGGCGTACAAAGAACTGTTCCGTACCGAAGTTTTTAGGTTACCTATAATAACTGTTGACAAGTTACAAATATTTATAGATTCTGTTAAAACAATAGCTAAGTAATGGGTACCTAAGTTATATTAGCTGTTGATTAAAATAGTTGATCATAATGATGAATGGTTCATTTATATTTATTTAAAAAATGAATCATTCATCATTATGAACAACTATTTTTGTTCCTCATATTATCATGATCCGCAAGGAACTCAGCAGCATATAATGACGTATCTATAACAGCAAATATCCTCAGAAAGACTATAAATATTTGTCATATTTTCGAAATAATTACATTTCTTAGGCTGTAGTCTTTTGTTCCAAGTCAAATACGTATACATTTTGTTTTTCTTGTCTTGTCTTGTTGTGTAACTTCACGTATTTCAGCCCTCGTATTCGCACGTGATCTAACCAAATTACCTTTAATTTTGGTACAAATATTACTCCACAAATAAAATATCCCTACAACAGTCTCGTCGCACCTAAACGGTTTCTATAGACCACTCCTTATCTGTTCTCGTTCTAAGCACATTACGCTCATTTCCGAATTGCCGCGGTCCTTGTGTGTCGTCGACCGAAAACATCTTACCAGCAAAAAACATTTGCACTTCTTGACCATCATATCCAGACAGCAATACGGTTTGAAATAGCTTGTTTCAAATTTCAACCAAACAAATATCATTTGCACTTAGAAAAGTTTTTATTGAAGTAGCAGTAAGGCTAAGTATTGCGTGTGTTGAGTTGAGTGAGGTCTGTTGCAAAAGAAAGGATCTCGATATTTGGTCGTATGAAGGTAATAACTGCTTTAGTGCTAGGAAGTATGTTTTATGTATGTATTGCTCACTTAGTTCTCGGGTCATCAAACTTTCTTATAGTTATGTAACGGGGAGAGTATAACTGCAGACGTTGGTTATAATTATGCATCGTCTATTGAGCTCACCTGGAGAGATCCTCTTTCTGTTGTGAGAGTGCTCACTTCTGACATTCATCCGTCACAAGTAGGTACTTAGGTCTCTTACCTGATGGATTTTAGTTCTGCAGTCACTACTCGATGGGCTTCTCAATACTCTTTTGTGTAGGGTAGCTCGTATTGACGGAGTTGCTTGCGGTCAAGTATTTCCATACAATCTCGGCCTTCTATTTGCCCACTACGATAATTTATTTGGTATTGATTTCTATAAATGTTTGTCTTATCTTGGCCACTATTATTTCTATCAATCTTCCCGATTTAGAGACATTTCGAACGTTCTAATTATTTTTTTCTGACAGTTTCCGTTTGCAAACATACATGAATATGAGAAGTATATTACAATGTGAGGCTATAGTTTTCAGTCGGTGAGGGACAATTGATTGGATTGGCTCAGAAGTTCCCGTGATCTGAGTTGAGAAGTGGCTGCCATGATCCCTGCGAGCTTGTTTACTTATTAGCAAAGTTGTGAGTAGGCTCTAGTTTGGTCCGATTTGTTTGGTGTATCATATATGCTTTCTTAGTTCGAAGCTTTGGATATCCACTCTTTACCTAGTTTATAGAATTGGATCTGATTTTATGAAAGGAGTTTCTTTTCAAATAATTTGGTCGTTATTTAGTTACATTACCTATTATATTGATTCAGTAAGTATACCTTGTGATAGGAATAAGATGAGGTTTGAAATCTTATGGAGAAATATCTGATCAATGTTGGCAAACCAAAAAGAATGCGTTTTTGTTTTTCGATACTGATAATAGACGCAGACCACACAAAGTAGCTCTAATTAAAAAAAAAACGCATATAAAAACCACGAATGAAACAAGTAAATATCAAGTGGTATAATTTATAGGCTTTGCTTTAAAACCAAAAAAGCCTCTGAAAAGTCCGAATATTGGCAATACATTCACGCATTGTTCGCTAACAGTACGCGTAGGTACGATCATTGTTGCCTCTACAGTGATACGGACATGAAAATACATATAAATAATAATAAAAAGGGTAAGACAAAAAGGCGAAATATACAAATACCCACTTGATGATAAATTCAAAACTTATATTGGGTAAGTTTTACAATCGGGTATAACTATAGAAACCCCTCGACCGAAGTATGAAACATTTAGGTAAAATTGAACCTACCTAGCCAAACAGCCCCAAGCTTAGATGCCGTCAGAAAGTATGTAGATTGATCAAATTACCTCGCACAGTTCAGGGGTGCTCGCGCTAAAAATAACTTTTATCTAGGAGTCACACAGTCGGATTCTTTTGTTTCGTTGAGCATGTCAGCTTTGTCACCCCTGGGCCCAGGCCGAATGTATGCAAAGCTCTACACAAACCCTTCAGGGTGTCCAAATAACAGCTTAGGATTAGAAAGAAAGGAATTCTTTGAAATAACGAAGACAAATGAGCAAGTGTCTGTTCATCATTCGTTATCATTCGTTATCCATGTTCCTTCATTGCGAGAACTGAACCATTCTTCGAATAACTTCCTTAACTTCCACCAAAGATTCTGGCAATAATATAAATTTAATGAAAGAAACCCTTCAATTCGTTCATTAATTAATTTACTGAGAGCGGAAGTGATTTTCTTAGAATCGAGTGAAACATTCAACGTGGTATCCAATTGTAAGAGTTGTAATATTATAAAAGTTCGAACCATGGATCGTAACAACTTGAAAACACAGGTATTTTCATTTCAACTTGGTAAGTTGGAAAGTTCATGAAAAGGCACCTAAAATTAAGTGTAAAAGTTAATTAGAAGTTTTTACCGACAGTTTTATGTAGGAAAAGGTTTTTACCTAATTTTATTTAAAACCTTTTCATAAACAGTAATACCGCTTAATCTTATCTTAATCCACTTGCTGTACCTAATCCTCTCCGCAATCTCATCTTTGTTTCCAATATGTTGTAAGAAGGTATTACAGCAATAAACAACATAATATTTGCAACACAACTTAGTGGAATCCTCCACTACAAATAATTCTAACTAACGTAAACTCACTTCGAGTTTCCGTTAGTTAGAATTATTTGTAGTGCTCGAACTAGCCAGCAATGAAAATAAAAGTTCATGTAACTTCGTGGCCGTTAATGGATACTAAAGATATTCAATAAAATGGAGTTTAGTGTTTTGCCCATCGATAAACAAGAACATGCGAGGTAATTGCATAACATAGGTACCTATTGTATGGATTCCGCACAACACACGCTCGAGGAGTGCCCTGCGTGGGCCTCCGAGTGGCGGGTCCTGGTTGCCAGGATCGGGCGAGACCTGTCTCTGCCGGCAGTAGTGAGGGCTATGCTGGCAGAGACAGAGAATTGGACGGTAGTAGCCTCCTTCTGTGAGACCGTGATGGTCAAGAAGGAGGCTGCCGAGCGGGATCGGGAGAGGGCTGATCCTGCTCGGAGAAGGAGGCGTCGGGGTGCCAATCGCCTTGGCGCCTAATACGCCGAACCCGCTTACCAATAAGGTAGGTGGACCTTTGGGGTCGCGGGCGCACAGAGTGGGGACTCCGTCCGCCCACCAAGTGACCCCAGGGAAGACGGTGGCACAGAGATCACGTGCTGCCGTGCATAGCGAGGCTCAGGGGAGGCCCCTTTACAGTCTCCCCAGGGATGTGCCTTACAGGCGTTGCACGGGGGGGTTCCGGAATTGGTCTTTTAAGAGGAACCGGGACCACCCCTATGTGCTGAAGGTGATCACCGGGGCGGTTTTAGTGAGGTAAAAATCCCACACTCCCCGACCTCCCTCCCCGGAGGTCGGGTGCCTTTTGAAGGTTTCCCCCGACAACAAAAAAAAAAAGGTACCTATTGTATGACAGTTTAACAACATACATTGCATGGTAGTTTAACAACATACATTGCATGGTAGTTTAACAACATACATTGCATGGTAGTTTAACAACATACATTGCATGGTAGTTTAACAACATACATTGCATGGTAGTTTAACAACATACATTGCATGGTAGTTTAACAACATACTTTGATTGGTAGTTTAACAACATACATTGCATGGTAGTTTAACAACATACATTGCATAGTAGTTTAACAACATACATTGCATGGTAGTTTAACAACATACTTTGATTGGTAGTTTAACAACATACATTGCATGGTAGTTTAACAACATACATTGCATAGTAGTTTAACAACATACATTGCATAGTAGTTTAACAACATACATTGCATGGTAGTTTAACAACATACATTGCATGGTAGTTTAACAACATACATTGCATGGTAGTTTAACAACATACATTGCAAAGTAGTTTAACAACATACATTGCATGGTAGTTTAATAACATACATTGCATGGTAGTTTAACAACATACATTGCATGGTAGTTTAACAACATACATTGCATGGTAGTTTAACAACATACATTGCATGGTAGTTTAACAACATACATTGCATAGTAGTTTAACAACATACATTGCATGGTAGTTTAACAACATACATTGCATGGTAGTTTAACAACATACATTGCATGGTAGTTTAACAACATACATTGCATGGTAGTTTAACAACATACATTGCATAGTAGTTTAACAACATACATTGCATAGTAGTTTAACAACATACATTGCATGGTAGTTTAACAACATACATTGCATAGTAGTTTAACAACATACATTGCATGGTAGTTTAACAACATACTTTGATTGGTAGTTTAACAACATATGTACATTGCATGGTAGTTTAACAACATACATTGCATAGTAGTTTAACAACATACAATGCATGGTAGTTTAACAACATACATTGCATGGTAGTTTAACAACATACATTGCATGGTAGTTTAACAACATACATTGCATGGTAGTTTAATAACATTCATTGCGCTATTTACGTTGCTGAGCGGACAATTTTTTCGAACATAGCAATTTATTAGCAATATACTTCAAAATGATTCAGATTGAGATTGAGTGTGTGTTACAATTAGGGCGCTGTAACAATATTCAACAGAACCTAACAGTAAAAACCAATTTCCTCTAAGTAAGGCTTCAAGCAAAATGTTGCTTGCCTACAAAATATCTCAATCATCAGTTACAACATTCCGGAATGACCCACAAATGTAGGCTACGTACAAATATGTTCGGGATCTAATTCGTGGCCCTTCGGGTCACTTCGGGCCAGCGTCTTCCTGATTTATAGGTACTGCCGGAGACCGCTTTCCTTAAATTGGTAATGAAAGTAGACATCTTCAATTAGGTAGCGTATGTAGCCCCGTCTGTTAGGTGGAACTTATTATTTAGCTTTGAAATTGAAAGTGTTTGGAAAAATCTTGAGGTACTTTATCCTTTCTCGTAAATAAATATTTTTTTTATTTACCAAATACGGTTTTTGTAGCAAAAGTGGGACGTTAAATTCGTAATTATTTTGTACAATTTAATTTTTAAGTAAGTTAAAATTAAGTCTTCAAAAGCTTTACTTGATTATTGGCACCGAGACCTTTTTTTTACACGCTCATGAATGTGTACAGAAATCGGTCACTTGCCAGTTTAAACCTCAACTAAGTAATAACAAAATATTCTGAAGCTCAACCGAATCACGAGGAAGCAACAGAACAAGTAACACAATTATGACCGCTCCGGAATCGTAGCGCCCGAATTGCTTCGGTCGCCTGGTCACTGGTCGCAAGGACGCCTGGTCGCCGGTCGCACGGACGCCTGGTCGCTGGTCGCACGGACGCCTGGTCGCCGGTCGCACGGACGCCTGGTCGCCGGTCGCACGGACGCCTGGTCGCCGGTCGCACGGACGCCTGGTCGCCGGTCGCACGGACGCCTGGTCGCCGGTCGCACGGACGTCTGGTCTCCGGTCGCACGGACGCCTGGTCGCCGGTCGCACGGACGCCTGGTCGCCGGTCGCACGGACGCCTGGTCGCCGGTCGCACGGACGCCTGGTCGCCGGTCGCACGGACGTCTGCGGTGTAGTTGTATAACACACTAACAGTAGGAATGGCTTACATTTTGACAGTTCAACATCATTCATTGCGTTATTTACGTTGAAGCAATGGATTGGCATCCTTCAAAATGATTCAGATTCAATCAGCCAGCTCGCCGGCACCTGGAGTAGCTTCCACCTCACCGACCTCACGTTATCACGTGCTACACGTGAGCGAGGCTACAGAAATGGTTCGAAGTGATTTAGTTGAGAATTAATGAAATGTTCGTTACATTTGATTTAGGTTGAGACTGTTAGGAATTGCAGACTGCGGGCGATCAAAGGGCAGTTCTATGAGCTTGGAGATACAGAAACTTATAATGCTGATTAGTCATAACTAATACTAACTTATACCTACCATAATCGGTAAACCCAATTCCTCGGCTTGACTTGTTTAGAAATTAGAAGTGGACTGGTACCTGCATCAGAGATCCATAACCTGAAAGACCTACACCGTATGATGACAATACAACAATGAAGTAAACAATCATAGATGCGCCTCACTTTTTGAACGCCTCTAATAGATATTAATTAATACAACAAATATAATATCGTATCATCTGGCTTCGTATTTTTGAACGGAAGGCGGTAGATATCTCTCCCGCACATGTCCTCGCGCGAACTGTTGAAAGCGATGCTCTATCTGTTTCCAAATTATCTTTCAGCACCACGACTTAGTTTTAATAAAATACTTTACAAACTTTATAGCCTAAACGGGGAGGGCTAAACGCAAGCCGAATTAGGCCGCCGAATAACCGAATTAGGGAAGAAACTTTATTGGGTGAGGAAGTCGTTGAAAATAAATAGACGAGCAGATTTTGTTCTTATTCTTTTATATTTGATCGTGGCACTGTTTGAATAGGCCATTTTCTGTTCTAAAATATATAAAACAGCCAATCAATATATACATCAATTGGCTGTTTTAATATATATATTAATTGGCTGTTTTATATATATTTTTATAGAGCGTTGTGTCATCGCGCTTCTCTTTCTTTTCTATGCAGTCCGACAGTGACCGCGCTTTAGGTTATGTAGTCCCCTTAACATAAGAGCTCGTAGCAGAATGATAACAGCTGCACGGGTCCAATGCCGCTGCCGGTTCGTGGACGGGCACATCACATATCGAGATCCTTCCGAGTCTCGGAAAGCACGCTAAGCCATTGGTTTCGGCTGTTATTCGTAGATCTTCGACAGTCGTTACGGGTACTCAGAAGGCCATAACTTGACAACCAGTGTTACCAAGGGATATCGTGTTACCCAGTAACTGGGTTGTGGAGGTCAGATAAGCAGTCGCTCCATGTAAAATACTGGTATTCAGCTGCATTGGAGTTTCATGCCCATTCTTCTCCATACGAACACCACCTTTTGGAAGGGGCGACTAGAATAAATTCAATTTTACTGTAAGTTTTGACGTTCAAAAGTGCCTATTTGAAATAAATGATTTGACTTTGACATCCGGTTAGACTGGAAACCGACCCCAAAATAGTTGGGAAAAGGCTAGGCAGGTGATGATGAATTCCAGGAGGATTACAACTACTTGAAAGTATATAGAGTCATTTAGATTGAGAAAGGTTTCTAAGTTCTAACAAGTCAAGTGTTTATAGCTAACTATTTGAAGCACATGAGTCAGTCTAATAACACAGAGCGACAACTGTGCCAGTAGGTTCGTATTATTATGTAGGTGGACAGTGCTCCTAGGCCATCATATCACATACTGAATTCCGCTATGAGTTTTTGATCCTGGACTGAAATCTTCAGCTTTTAAAGAACTTTTAAAACATAATAAGTAATCACATATTAAAACATGATAACTGCGACGAAACTATAAAGAATTTCACTCAGTAAGTAAGTATCAGAAATGATGACAACACATGTGTGTGGCGAACACACACCAAGCCTAGAGTGCAACAGTTGTCAATAATAGCAATATATCAGAGGGAAAGGATAAGTTAGAACTTAAAGTGCACAGCACAAGTTGCAACTTTAGAGACTCTTCTGACAATACTCGTGAGAGGCAAAGTAGTCACGAAGTTGAAGAGAACGACTAACAACTGCCTTTGTGTAGTTGTTGTTGAACTGTTTATTGTTTCCATCGACAACTTTGATATTGAACAGTTCCGTCGAAATCAGACTTTCTTTATGTAGAAGTTTACTCAAGATGTTAAAAGTGTTTCAGATAATGAAAGTAGTGCATTGTTTGCACTTTTACCTTAAGCCAAATTCCGAGCAACTACAACCTAATAAACTCATTGAACATAATTTATTGTTTTAACTCTGATTTCAAACCAGTCTTTGAGAACTCGTAACAGATCGCACGATGTCAATCCGTCAAGGTGTTACTATTACCCGTTGCAATTAAACTTATTCCCCGGCGTTCATTAACTCTAGCTCTTGACTGTCACTCAAAAACTGTGTTTTTCGTAAATCTATTTCTCGATGTATTCTATGGGCGCATGTAGGGCGTGGTGCACATTAATGTAAAGGCGACGGATGTCCGATGGCTGCGGATACTGCAGTGTACAATTTTATGGTATGGTTTGCGGCTTTTGTTTGCATGCTAAGTAGTGAGGTTTGTGAAACAGATGTGTGTACTGTGTTGTAGCCTGAGCGGTCGTGTTTGTGCAGTTTATTAAGTAATTAATAGCTATAGTGCTAACGCCACACTGCTAGTTTCACACAGCGCATTATACTTTCGTTTATCAATATCATGGATAATATTCGAGGACCCGGCCGTATACTCTACACCTACGTTCACTCAGATTCACCGGCCCTCGTGATAGATGACGCGATCAGTCAACGTTAACTCAATTAAACAATGTTTTGCATTTGCTAAAACAACGGAACAACGTCGCTTTTTATGTTCACGAGGTTTGCTCATTCTTAGACAAGATTATTCTATTTAAAAAAATAAGTTGCTGCTCATTTTCGGTGTTTGATTTATTTAAATTAGCAAAGTCAAATATTTTCATTCGTACGTAATTCTCAATAGAAAGAAGGCACACCTTATGTAACCCAAACAATACGACGTGCAATAAAAACGATAACGAAAATGGGAAAGTCTCTAGACACGGACAAGTACACCAAGAACTAGAAGAATTACCACCATAAGCCTACTAAGGCTTAAGCCGAGTCGTGAAGAGCTACTAGAAGTCAGACTAGCTAAACGGAGAGTTGTGTGGGAGCTCTACTTCGTCAGTCTGCTCTAAGCTTTACTACATAACAACTTATGAAATATAGGCGCTGCAGCTGAGTGGGTTTGCTAATAATATCTTAGTTTATTACTTTCGAGCTTTACAAATATAATATTTCGATACCTCTGGGCTCAAAGGGCTTAAAGCACAAAACAAAGGTTTTCAGGAGAAGCAAAACACAAAAAAAAAAAAATTTCGTTATATCTCTGTTTTTAGAGTTACATAAAAGTATCCAAGGGACAAAGTTCTTAGATTTTTGATGTGTTTATGAAGGTTTTTTAAAAATGGCCCTGGTTTTGTATTGACTAAGATAGCAGGTGCTTTACGACCAAAAAATTTCAATATGTCCCATACACCCCATAAAAATACGCCCTGAGCAGGTACACAAAGGCGTAAGCCCAACTTTTCATAATGATGCAAAGACGCGGGGGCGCGGCCGTATAATTACTTGAATTGTTGTATAACATGGTAAAGGACAATATTTTTAGAATTATTTTTCTAATTGATATTTTATTTATTTAGTAGGCATCTATTCTTCGATAATTGTTTAAACTATTAATTTTTTTTTGCCGTTAAGTTCCGCTGCCGGACAAAGGTCTCCCTAGTGCCTACTCTCTTCCCACATCTCTCTGTCCAGGGCTGTCAAAGACCAATCTATAACAAAGAAGTCCAGCACATCTTGCCATCTCCGTCTGGGCCTGCCGCGATGTCATTTGCCACTAAGCGGGACCCACTGGGTCATAAGTTTGGCCCACTGTTAGTCTGACATGCGGCAGATGTGTCCAGCCCAATTCCATTTAAGCGTGGCAGAGTGACATCAGTTATTTTAGTGATGGATCGGATTGTTGTATTCTTAACCCGGTCCACAAGTTTAATACCCAGAATACTCCGTTCGATAGCCCTCTAGCAGACCTCGAGCGTGGACCTCTACTCACTTATCAAAGACCACGTTTGAGAACCATACGTGTGGATGGGAAGAATACACATAATTATGTCGATAAGTCTTCTCTTGAAGTGATAGTGGAAGATCGCCCCTCATTTGATCTTTCATGTCCCAATAGCTGCAGACATTTTCGGTGCGTCTTGTAACTTCTTTGTTTGGTCTTGCCTGGAAAGAGACTATTTGACCAAGATATAGATACTCGCGATGCATGCTGTTCGTCATCAACTTGGTCTTTGACATATTCATTTGAAGTCCGAACTCTAGGCTTGCCATGCTGAGATCTTCTAGCTGACTCAAAAGTCAGCTCGGAGACTGAAGACAAAAAAAGACAAGAAAAAGGACAATATCGTCGGCAAAACGGATATTTGATAATCTCTTTTGTCTAACCATAATACCCCTTTTTGCCCAGCTTGCTGCTAGCTTTCTAAAGACTTCCTCCATAACGGCCGTAAATAATTTCGGAGACAACGGGTCTCCTTGTTTAACTCCTTTAGTGATCTGGAAAGACGGTCCTGTCGTAGAATTGATTTTACTGGCTGCTGTTCTGTTTCTATCAAAAAATGTACGTGGTGTCTATTTATTGATTTTGTAAGGCGTTGAAAATTGAGGTATGGCTGATGCGATCAAAAACTTTTGAGTAATCTATAAATGCAATATAAAGTGGGAGTTAGAAGTCGAGTGTTTCTCGAAAACCTGGTTAATGGAGTGGAGGTGGTCAGTAGTAGTAAGGCCGCGACGAAATCCGGTCTGTTCGGGGGCTGATGTTTGTCGAGGGTTCCGGCTATTCTGTTCTAGATTACTTTAATGAAAGAAAGAAAGAAAGAAAATACGTTTATTTGCGGCAAACATGACGCATAAAAATAAAAAAAAACACAAACAACAGAAAAACAAAGTAACAATAGAAAGCTTTAAAACACAGTAGAAAGCTTTGTACAGGTGTGAAACCAGACTGATAGGACGGTAGTTGTTTATGTCTGTTTTGTCACCCTTTTTATAGAGAAGAAGAATGAAAGAGTGACGAAATGTGCGTGGCAGAATTCCGGTTTTTTAAATATTGTTGAAAAAATTTGTAACATGTGGAAGAAAGACAGGCTCTCTTATTTTTAAGGCTGCAGTGGTTACGCCATCGTCGCCTGGGCTCTTACTATAACTTCATGCTCCGCAGTGCCTTATGAACTTCCCAGCCTGTGAAAGGTGGAATATTATCGGAATACGAATATACAGTTGCGTTAGGTTGTACAGTCGGTTTCGCGTTTCTTATAAAATTCTGTACAAATGTTCAAAATTGTGTCTCTGTCATTTTGTTTCACACATGCAGTTGTAGATTGTCCTTTGCTTGATATTCCTTGTTTGGCTGATTTTAGTGAGGTGTTTTTTCTAAAGCATTCTTTATGAGATGTGTGTTACGGTTTCTTAAGTCTTTACGAATACTGCGTTTAACAAGTCGGTCTACCGCTTTGTGTTCTGGTGTGTAAGTACATAGCAATTTGTTGTCCCTCTTCAATTAACTGCTTCGTTTGGAAACTAAGTTTACTCTCTTTGTATTTGTTCGTTTTTATTTTATTACTGACCTTTTTAATGCTGTTTTTATATTAGTGTATTGCGTTTCAACATCATCAACGGTATCTTCATCATTTCTGTTCTGTCTAATAAAATAAAATTATTTTTTAAATCTAAATTGAATAGCTCTTGGTTTGCTATGAGAGTGGCTTTATTTAATCTTCTAATTGCGTTTTTAACAGAAATAAAAAGAGGATGACATAAACTAAAATTATGATGAGAAATAAAAATCGTTTATTTCACTTTTATATAAAAAAAAAAAACAAAAAATACTAAATGTTCTTAAATTTGTAATCAGATCACTTAATTTTTCATTTTCTTCATCATTTCTAATCAGGTCCTTTAATTTTTTCAGTTTTTATGCTATGTCATCAGGTGTCTTTGTTATAATCTGCTTCATCAGTTTTAAGCTTTTTAATCAGGTCTCGTAGGTCTCTTTATTTTATAACTAGCGGTCCGTCCCAGCTTCGCACGGGTCGACATGATTTTTATTATATATTTTTTTGTTGTTTAATTTTTTGCATGGAATATACGATTTGAAAAATTCGAAAAGTAATCTACGGGTATTGAATTGCTTTATAATATTAGTGTAGATAAAATGTAGGTCGTATAGCACAACTATATTTTATTTGAATTTTTTTAAGGAGGTAAAGAGCAATATTACTTTTTTAACGAAGAAGTAAAAGTCAACTTGTTAAATTACGATCTTACATCCAAAATCTTCAACCAAAATTGGCTTATACAACCTGCAAATTATTGTGGAGGCAGCAATATGTTCCTTATGCCCCTAATCTTCAAATAAGTTGTGTTTACGTAACGAAAATTATGAGGTTGTATTCGACATATTTTTGTGAATTTCGCCACGTGGATTGCACAGATCGATAGAGAATCAAAAACCGAGTGAGAATAGTATAAAATGTCAAAATGCCCAAAATGTGATATACGCCCTTTGAGCCCAGAGGTATCGATTTATTTGAAAGACATAAATACTGTGGGGCGTAGCTATTATGCTACGTGTGTGTGTTGACATAATTGAAAGAATTTTAGATTTGAATTAAATATAATCACGACTTTACATCAACACGTCAGTTCTAGCACTTTTCTACTACTAAACAAAAAAACCATTATAAAAATATTTGACAATTTCTTGAACGTTCGAATGGAACACACACCGGCAATTATAACCAGCCTGCATTTACTTCTAAAGGTAGAGCTACACAGTCTCTACAATACTAAGTGAATGATTTATTTTATATTTTCTTAAAAACTTTTATGAATAAAATGCGAAGGGGATTTTTTTTTTTTTTAATTAGATTATTCAATCGTCCTAAGTAGAGGTTTCTATAGGTTTCTGCAGCCTTTCACTACAAATAAGGGATGGACTTTATTTTTCGAAATGATTTATGAGAATATTGTTATTATTTGATAATTATTATGAAGATGATAGGAGTGAAGGGAGACCTTTACAAATACATATATTACGAGAACCAGCAACAGATCTGACATTTCTCAATGATCTTCCTAGTCTTTTCCCAACTGTATGTTGGGGTTGGCTTCCAGTCTAACCAGATGCAGCTGAATCCTAGTATTTTAAATGAAGCGACTGCCTATCTGACCTCCACAACCCAGTAACTGGGTAACACGATATCCCTTGGTAAGACTGATTGTCAAAGTTATGGCCTTTTGACTACCCGTAACAACTGTCGAAGATCTACGAATAATAGCCGGGACCAATGGCTTAGCGTACTTTCCGAGGCAAGGAAGAATCTCGATATGTAGGTAATGTACCCGTCCACAAACTGACCGCGGCACGTGGACCCGTGCAGCTGTTATCATTCTGCCACGAGCCCTTATTTTAATGAAATTAATTTTAAATTTTCGTACCCATTGAAACGTATAATATCGGATTACAGATTTCGCATTACTGTTCAACTGGAGAAAATAATTTTATTCTGTAATAAAGGTATAACAGAGATCCACTAATGATTGTTTATGCTTATATTTATAAAGGATTACATAAACACAAGCTTTCACCATATTTATCTCTCTCTCTCAATACATACACACAGGTACTTTAATAGGCCACATCTGAATTTACTAGTAAGTAGTTATCATAATAATAATATACTGTGCTCGTCCTATAACTACTGATATACCATTTTCTATAGGCGAGGACGCTGGCAGATACAAGTTAAATCTTACTTTGGGTGGGCTTACATCGTAATCACTCTATCCCTTAGTTGTAACGCTGCATAGTGTTTAGATAAGTGTTTTTGTACAACTGAAGTTAATAAAGAAATTTTTGTTTTTTGCTTTTAGTCATCGGCGTAATGTTGCTTGCCTGTCGGTCTTTTAAAGACCAAGTGTGCGCAGGCCTCCACGTCCTAATCACACCATCGCACTTTTCCAATAGACAAACAGACGTACTGCGGCGTAACATCCACACTTGGTTGATATCCCGACGAGTCGTACTCAGCGCTTCTCCTCCACGTTTATTAGAGCACAGCCAAAGCGTCCATATAGCAAAAAAAAATGTTTAGCCAGCCATAATGACGATACAGCATGGATAGTTGGATACGCTGCTCTGCTTATTAACAAACATGAAGGGCCACGAAGCTTAAATATCAGGAAGTCCTATTATTATTCAAAACAAACGGAACGCAACATTTTTACTCATTCCCCGTCCATACATAAACAACTCCTTTCATTGAAAAATAAAATATGTTATCCTGGCGCGGAACATAATATATCCACGTAAACGGGAAAAATGAATGAGTTGAATGAAAGAAAAATAGTCTAGTATGTCAGCTGGATATTTTCCCGCGAAAGCTGGAAAAAAGAAGTTGTTATTTCAAATGTACCTACCCGCTACCATGCCACTCGCAAGGAAAAATTTTCATATTCATCCTTCACTATTTCCATTGCCATTGCGGAGGTTTTATAACAAGATACTGAAATCAAGTAAAAATTTGTATGCTTATATTTGAAATGACGGCACGGTTGGCGCAGTGGTTATGCGATTGACTGCTGCGCTGCGTGTCGCGGGTTCGATTCCCGCACGGAACAAATATTTGTATGACCTACAAGTAGTTGTTCCGGGTGTGGCTGTTTGTGTATGTGAGTTTAAATGTTTGTAAACGCACCCACAATACAGAAGAAATTCCTAGTGCAATGTGGGGCAACGTTTTAAAAAAATAAAAAATTATACCTAATGTTAATTGAATAAGACCTGATGTCTACGTAAAACTTGGCAGTAGGTACTAATATTAACTAACACTCTATAAAAAATATATAAAACAGCCAATTAATATATAGAACAGAACAGAAAATGGCCTATCCAAACAGTGCCACGATCAAATATAAAGGAATAAGAACAAAATCTGCTCGTCTATTTATTTTCAACGTTTTCCTCACCCAATAAGGTTTCTTCGCTAATTCGGTTACGGCTTCCGTTTAGCTCTGATAGTTGGTTGGAGAGTTTGTAAAGTATTTTATTAAAACTAAGTTACCACACTTAGCTGAAAGATAATTTGGAAACAGATAGCGCATCGCTTTCAACAGTTCGCGCGAAGACATGCGCGGGAGAGATATCTACCGCCTTCCGTTCAAAGATACGAAGCCAGATGATATGATATTATATTTGTATTGTATTAATTAATATCTATTAGAGGCGTTCAAAAAGTGAGGCGCATCTATGATTGTTTACTTCATTGTTGTATTGTCGTCATAAGGTGTAGGTCTTTCAGGTTATGGATCTCTGATAATAAATGATAAATGATTTTATTTTTGTAAGTAGGTTTGCACAAACACTTTTACACGTCAATCATATATTTTTTAAACTAGATGAGGTCGGAGTTTCCTATCTGACTACTCTGAGAAGAAAGGCCGAAACAAACTCAGAGGTCATAGTCTCTTTTAAAGTCCAGACATAATCTTGGTCAGGTTATATGAAGACCATGTAGGTCGATGTCTGAGATAGTCTTTTGAGGAAAGAACCACACAGATTGAGAGGACCCGTCCAGTCAGTGCACGCATTTGTCAGAAATCGTGCAGCTCAACTCAAAACTTAAGGAGCTCAACGATTCGACGAACAATACCAAAGAAAGGACATTTGGGTAGGCCACATAATTTACTCAAACTGCCAGACCATGGAGAGAATAATAAAAAAATATAAAATGAATAAAATAAATGACCCACATCGTCTACACATTCACGATAATTAAAATAATGTAATACTTTACAAAGTAAGAAATGTCATTGTTTAAAAAAAAATATTAATGTCAATGTGTATATTATAAAAAAGAAAACAAAAATACAACAAAAACACTAAAAATGCAGAAATTAGAAGCAGCTCAATCCCAAGCCTTTTTATCCTCAATATAATCTTTAACAGTATAAAAGGCTTTCTTGCACAACTTACGTTTAATTAATAATTTAAATTTATTAAGGCTTAGATCTTGAACGTGGCTTGGTAGTTGATTATAAAAGCGTATACCTACATTGACATCTGAACGAGCCACCTATTTTCTTGAGCCTTGTTGTAGGTACAACACATTTTGTGTTTGTTTCTAGTATTTATATTATGGATATCACTGTATTTTTTGAACAATTTTATATTTTTATTGCCATATAAAAGATTTTCATAAATACATATACTGAGAAGGCACAGTCATTACATTAATCTCTTTAAATTTATCTCTGAGAGAGTGTCTCGGACTTAATTTATAAATTGATCGAACAGCACGCTTCTGCAAAACAAAGATAGTCTGAATATCGGCGGCATTTCCCCACAATAGAATACCGTACGACATTACACTATGAAAATAATTAAAGCACACTAAACGGGCAGTCTCTATATCAGTTAAATTACGAATTTTTCTATAAGCGTATGCTGCGGAACTTAGCTTTTTTGACAATTTATCTATATGTGGACCCCACTGAAGCTTAGCATCCAAAGTTATGCCCAAGAATACTGTGCTGTCTTCAGGATTCAATTCCTCGCCCTTTATCAACCCATTAGTTTTCACCTGCCTAACGTGGGGTAGCGTAGCGTAACTTAATGCATTTGATGCAGGTACCAGTCCACTTCTAATTTCGAAACAAGTCAAGCCGATGAATTGGGTTTACCGATTATGGTAAGTATAAGTTAGTATTAGTTATGACTAAGCAGCATAAGTATTCGTGCGAACTCGGAAGCGTTCGGGTTTCGAAACAAATAAAATGTCTTCCGAGAAGTTATAGTGTACGCAGTGCAATATAGTAATTTGTGAGTTGTTATGTTTTGTACAAAACAAAATATTATGTACTAGCGACCCGCCCCGGCTTCGCACGGGTGCAATGCTGATACTAAATACACTACAGAAAAACTGTGAACGTTGTATATAAAAACATAGCGGCCCGCTCCGGCTTTTTTATAGGCACGCTCTTGCCGCACCGGGCGGCCGGCCGGTACCGCCGCAAACGCTACGTCCTGCAATTTTTAAATCTGTAATATCTTCGAAAATGTTCACTTAAATCATACGGTGTAAAGGACCGTATAGATCTATATTAAATGAACAATGTATTCAAGGTATTTAATTGGTTAAGGATTAATGCTGTATTGGTTAAAATCGCTTCGAAAATTAGCCATTATTTGTCGTAAAAAGTAAATGACAAAAAAAAGTTATTGTGGGTTATCCATAAGAGATAGACATATACCATCACGGACTTTTCTGTAGACCTTTTCAATGTGTACAATACTTAGTACATTATTTTGATAAAACTCGTAGGGTTCAGCCTGCGTTTGCAATGTAAGCGGAAAAAATGTAATTATTTACGACATCACATTAGAAACCTCAAAAATAACAGTACTTCTCCACTATTTAATGGATGTTATTATACATATAAACCTTCCTCTTGAATCACTCTATCTATTAAAAAAAAACCGCATCAAAATCCGTTGCGCAGTTTCAAAGATTTAAGCACACAAAGGGACAGGGACAGAGAAAGCGACTTTGTTTTATACTATGTATGTAGTGATAATGGATGAAGAAAGTTTGATCCGGTTGTGCGTGAGCTCGTATTCTACGGCAGAAATAACTTAGATTGGTGAGTAGAGGATTATAAACTTGATTTTATTATCTAGCTTTTGCCCGCGACTTGTACAGCGCGCTTCATAGAAACGGTTACCCCTTGGTAATGACATCGAACCTATTTAAGTTTTTTGTAATGTAACGCAAGTGGCATGTTGGTCTAGTGGTTAACGCTGCGGCTTAGCATTGCGATGGTCTCGAGTTCAATCCGCGGTTGAGAAGACTTTTTTATTTTATTTATTTACCTTTATTATTATTTTTTAGTTTCTTTAGTAGTTAGTTTAGTTTTTTTCGTTAATTATTATTAAAAAATCAAATGGAGGTTTGTAATAAAAGCTAGGCATTTTGCATAAACAATATTCATTTATTTTTTTAATTACATTTCTAGGACTTCATGGAATCCACTTCCTGGTTGAATATACAGATTTCTGTCTGTATTAAATTGGGGTTATTTACTTAGAATATTAACTAAACACAAAATAGATACCCTAGTTTGGTTTAGAACGTTTAACATTAGATAACGGTTCGTTTATAGATATTTCTAGAAACATAACTACAATAATATTTATTTATTTAAAGTTGTGAAAACATACATTTTTTATACTCTGTATGATCTTGTCGGAAACAAGCCTGGTTAAAAAATGAAATGTTCTCATTGTGCCTGTGAATTACAGAGGAAGAACCAACATGCTAAACTATAACAGTATCGCAATATACATCTTTTTCTTTTATCACATTTTCTGATAACCCTTATTTAACACAACATTAAAAAAATATGTGAGGTCAGATATAAATCGTTAACACATTAATAGACTACTTGTAAACAAGAGTAACTGCATTGATAATAATAAAGGTTGTTTATTTTTGATTAACTAAGAGATAATGATCCCACTGATTATGTAATGATATTGGGAATTATTAACACTTGCTTATATGTTCCAATGTAATTTTATCAAATAAGTTACACAGTCGATCTGCCGAGTTGCCTATTCATAACGGATGGAATGGCCGTCACTGTCTACCACTTCTTGAAGTCAGCACTTGAACGCATAGTTTTGAAGGGTGCCACTGAGTGAACTTTCACAATATTACGTTGTCGCTCCGATTCATTAGCGTAAGCAATCGGGCGAGAGCCTTGGTGATCACATTTCACATCACCCGTCGCTTGATAACTTTGTATCCATCTACGAACTGGTTTTCTCTGTAATGAAAATAATAATATTAGAAATACATAGAAAAAATCCAACTTGTAAGTAATAATGCAACATGATTGCAACAATAAATAGGTATATGTGTAAGAATAACGTAAATCTTACCGTTATGCTTATATCTCGTGCTATTTTCTTTATTTTTGTTCCTTTTCCCACAAAACAACAATTTTAGCCTTCAATAAAGTTGTTAATCGAACCATACCATCGATTAATAGAATCAACTGGTCAAAAACTTAATAAATTGGATAATATTACGATGAAGATAATTACACACAAGCGAATCGGAACGAAAATGAAACCATTTGAAAAGTAAAAATAACCTCAATCACAGTTTAGTAAATAAGGCGAAGAAGTATACTAAATTCAACCTTAACTCGCAGTTCATACAGTAGTTAAGTTTCTGAAGTAAAATGAGGGTAGTGCAATAATCGGAATTAACACATTCTATTCAACCAAACAAGAAATCTATGCTAATTTCAACCTTATGTTTTAGTTATAATTGAGGAGTTGCGTATTGAATTTTGTAAAACAAGACGGTAAGGTGCTAGTATTAATTAATATAACACGGAAGTTGAAATTTAAACCTTAATATCTAGAAGATTAGACCGTTAATAACCTTGTTCGATAAAAGGAGTAATGCTACTCCAATTTTCGTTACGGTTGATAACTGAGCCAATAGCCTAGTGGTATAAGGCACGGTCTAGTTGATCGGCTGGCGCCTGGTGAAGCAGGTTCGTATCTTATCGCACGCAGTGTCTTTTTGTAAGTTATTCTTGGTATCTATACAGTTCGGCCCGAAGGAAGCCGATAAAATACCATATAAAATTATTAAAAACTTGCAAATATTATTAGAAGCGGATCGGTGGATGCACGCGGGCAGAGATGGGTGCGGCGGCGGGGGAGGGAGCGGCTCACGTGACACGCGGGCCCGAGCGTGCTCGGGCGATAATCTTTAAGTCTTGCTGGGGTACCTTTTCTCTGCACTTGACTGTACTATAAAACATATCTTATGACAATCGACAATAGTGTTCTATCAGTAGTAGAATTTTTTAAAATCGGTTTTGTATTTCCAGAGATTACCTCAAACAAACGAAAAGTTTTCCGTTTTTATAATATTAGTTTAGATTGACTTGTAACAAACAGGTATAATACATTTAAAATAATGTGGAAATAAAAAGGTAACAAAGCAAAGCACCTATGAAGGGTATGAGGTTCTAATAATATTGCAGTTGACAGTAACAACCGCATATTTATCAATCAAATATGGTAGGTAATGAGTGTACGACTAATACCCGAGTATAGTATTTTTATTCCACGAAGCGACGCGCGCTTTACTTGTGGTAACCAAGTGTACAAACACGCTGTGAATGTGTGCGTGAAAACGAGTAGCGTTAGTACATAACACACACACACACCCTTCCGACTTCGCCATTGTCTCAGACGGTACCGAGAGAATAAAATATATGAAAAATATTTAATGGCGTTAACATTTGTGAGTTTTTTATCTAACTCTTTTAATTAAAGTACATTCATAAGGTTTGATGGGTGGCATAATAAGTATTTACATAGTGTAGGGTGTCGTATGTCGTCATTTTTGGGTCCGATGAGACCCGGTACCGAGCCGGCGGAGGTTCGTGTGTTCGGGGCAACGTGCGCGGACGAATAAATGTTTTCACTCCGGTAGCGGAAGCAAGACTGAGTTCGCGAACAACAAGTGTGTACGCGTCGACGCGAGTCCACTGCTTGCATATGTGCGCGCACAAAAGTATGCAGATTTGTTATTGTTTGCTTGAGTGAGTCGACCAGAATAAACATTTGTGTCGTACACTGTGCATTACAGTGCCGCACAGTTCAGCACACTGATGGAATCGCACCTTTAGAATATAAGGTGTTCCACAGAACAGTCCCCCTACTTCATAATTATACATACCTAATATGTAGTAAAATATAATACTGCAGCGCTTTCTGGTGAGTTGTCACCGTAACACCTATCTTAGAACATGCACCAATCAAACCAGAACACATCACTGAAAACCGCAACAAAATCGGACTAGTAGTTTTGGAGATAAATGGCAACATTGGTTTGTACAAACAAATGTTTACTGCAGCGCCCCCTGGTGAGTTGTCACCGTTACACCTATCTAAGGACATGCACCAATCAAATTAAAAACCATCACTGAAAACCGCATCAAAATCGGACTAGTAGTTTTGGAAATAAATGGCAATATTGGCTTGCAAAAACACACATCCTCTCACCCCAAACGTATATACTCGTACTGTCTCCTTACCGTCGTGGGTAAAAATGAAACCCATTGCTGCATATCTGCAGCACTACGGTACTACTGCAGCACACGGTAATTGCGTAACGCACTACCGTGTTACGCAATTACCCCACAGTTTGTTATCGCGAGCGAGTGCGGCTTCAACAAGTGCGATGTAGGTGCTAATGATCATAACAACACCGTAAACAAAAATAAGTCTCTTGCGGATATAGTTTGTGAAGGTGAGTGGAAATGAAATCACAATGCCCCAATGAAGAATTGATAACTGTACAGAAAAAGAGGTACAATAGTTATTTGTGCAACAAGAGAGCAAAGTAGTTTTTTGCTGCGAGTGCTGATTTTGAATCCCGAGCAAGCGAAGGATTCAACGATTGAATCACGAGCGTAGCGAGTGATTCTAAAGTTGAATCCTGAGTGTGGCGAGGGATTCAAAGGCACGAGATGCAAAAAAACTTTGCTCTCGTGTAACACACATAACTTTTCACTTCAGCAGCGAGAACACTTTAGGAGATAAAATAATAAACAGGAATAGATTGAAATAACTATTTATTGTGAATCAAAATAATTAACATTGTAGGTAGATACCAATTCTATAAAATCTAAAAAATAAGATAGCAACACCGTCTCCGAAAAACTGCTTGCGCCCTTTGTAAGTCTCCATTCATTGAAGACATGGTATGCTTTCAGATATTTCTCGCGAGACTTCTCAGGTAGGAAACTTAATTCTGCATTAATAACTTGTTGTTTTAACTCTTCCGGTGTTAAAATACTGTTCTCGTCGCTAGTTTCACTCATATTTTACGATTATTTTAATATTTTTTAACTTATTCAACTCTGTACGCCAGTCACGAAATTTTATTCCCGCTCTTTTATTTAAATTAAGGCGTGTTCGGAAATAGCACCCATGATATTTTATTATTCAAAATATATTACGTAAGTACCTAACATTTATTGAAACTAGCAGTAAATATTTACAATTTAAATATCAGTTTTATTTGCAGTAAATACTTATTTTCGTTTAAATAAAACAATAAGTTAAAAATTCAATAAATTACATTAAAAGACATAATTTTCTTTTTGCAAAATTTCTTTAGTTAGTACGAAATTCCGAACGTGTTTGTCTTTGAGGTCGAATTCAAAATCCGAACTTCGAAAGGGCTAGTCTTTGTCTCTCTCTCTTTCTAATGGCGGGAAAGAGATAGAGTGTGAATGTTTTGAATTGTATGATTAACCCAAAGTAGAATAAAAAAAAAATTAAAAAGTTACTTTGTCTCACTCAGTGAGCAAAATCGCATTTTGCTCACTGATTTCACGCAGCAAAACCTACTTGTTTGAGCTACTGAAGTGAAAAAACAAGTATTTAGAATCGAATCAGTAAAAGGGAGTCGTACAAGGTAAAGCCGTCTGTGGACCTGATGAGATTCAAGCCTGCTAGTTCAAATATGACATATTATGTACTTATTGTTATCAAACGTCTACTAGGATACTTCGGCGATTGATATAGCGGTGTATATAATGGTTAAAACGAGCGATAAAGTGCACTACAAAAAAATAAAATGAAAAAAGAAAATGATAATGCTTACAAACTATCGGTGCGTTCTGATAGGCTGGTTATGTTTATGACTGAGGAACTATGGCCAGCTGGTGTAATTTTTAGGCAATTTAGACCTTATAAAAACCCGAAACTGGGTAATGAAGAAGAGACCGATAAATTTGTTAAATGAACTAGTGTAGTACAACCCTTGTAACATACAACTACAAGATCGTCAAGCGCTCCATACACGCTGTAAAACAGCTGTGTTGTATTGCGGATATTATCGCTTTACAAGAGGCGTGGCTTCTGCCGGGTGAAATATCTTTCATGGTGTATGTTCACGACGACTTCGCGAACACTTGTACGTCTGCTGTGGATACGTCTGCTGGCATCCTCCAGGGACGACCGTTCGATGGTGTGGCGCTGCTATGGCGTAAGTCAGTATTTCAGTTCGTCGCAATACTACCGCGCGTGATAATCCGCGTATTGCCGCAATACGTATCACTACGAAAGATCGTCCAGTGCTTGTGATTTAAGTATACATGCCAAGAAACAAAGTGGGAAATGTGCCTGAATTTACGGATTGTCTCAGTTCAATCAGTGCTATCTTTGACGAGAGTGGTATCGAGTCTGTGTTCATACTTGGCGATTTCAACGCCCATCCAGGTGAGCGCTTTTATCATGAACTTGAGATGTTTTCAAAGAAACAGAGCTGCAATTATGTGGACACTAATAAGTTGCAATTAACGTCAGATACGTTCACGTTCATGAGTTCATCAGCGAGGCCCATGGGTGCACGCGTTGGCTAAACCACTGTCTCACGATAGAAGCAGCCCTGTCCAGTGTTTTGAACGTATACGTAAAGTACGATGTTTTCTGGTCTGACCACTTGCCATTGGTTCTTACCTATGACTTTAATGTTATAAGACGTAGCCTCGCTCACGTGATAACGTGAGGTCGGTGAGGTGGAAGCTACTCCAGGTGCCGGCGAGCGGGCTGATTGAATCTGAATCATTTTGAAGGATGCCAATCCATTGCTTCAACGTAAATAACGCAATGAATGATGTTGAACTGTCAAAATGTAAGCCATTCCTACTGTTAGTGTGTTATACAACTACACCGCAGACGTCCGTGCGACCGGCGACCAGGCGTCCGTGCGACCGGCGACCAGGCGTCCGTGCGACCGGCGACCAGGCGTCCGTGCGACCGGCGACCAGGCGTCCGTGCGACCGGCGACCAGGCGTCCGTGCGACCGGCGACCAGGCGTCCGTGCGACCGGCGACCAGGCGTCCGTGCGACCGGCGACCAGGCGTCCGTGCGACCGGCGACCAGGCGTCCGTGCGACCGGCGACCAGGCGTCCGTGCGACCGGCGACCAGGCGTCCGTGCGACCGGCGACCAGGCGTCCGTGCGACCGGCGACCAGGCGTCCGTGCGACCGGCGACCAGGCGTCCGTGCGACCGGCGACCAGGCGTCCGTGCGACCGGCGACCAGGCGTCCGTGCGACCGGCGACCAGGCGTCCGTGCGACCGGCGACCAGGCGTCCGTGCGACCGGCGACCAGGCGTCCGTGCGACCGGCGACCAGGCGTCCGTGCGACCGGCGACCAGGCGTCCGTGCGACCGGCGACAAGGCGTCCGTGCGACCGGCGACCAGGCGTCCGTGCGACCGGCGACCAGGCGTCCTTGCGACCAGTGACCAGGCGACCGAAGCAATTCGGGCGCTGCGATTCCGGAGCGGTCATAATTGTGTTACTTGTTCTGTTGCTTCCTCGTGATTTGGTTGAGCGTCAGAATGTTTTGTTATTACTTAGTTGAGGTTTAAACTGGTAAGTGACCGATTTCTGTACACATTCATGAGCGTGTAAAAAAAAGGTCTCGGTGCCAATAATCAAGTAAAGCTTTTGAAGACTTAATTTAAACTTACTTAAAAATGTAATTAAACAAAATAATTACGAATTTCACGTCCCAGTATTGCCACAAAAACCGTATTTAGTAAATTAAAAAAAATATATATTTACGAGAAAGGATAAAGTGCCACAAGCTTTTTCCAAACACTTTCAGTTTAGAAGCTAAATGATAAGCCACCTAACAGACGGGGCTACAAACGATAAGCCACCTAACAGACGGGGCTACAAACGATAAGCCACCTAACAGACGGGGCTACAAACGATAAGCCACCTAACAGACGGGGCTACAAACGCTACCTAATTGAAGATGTCTACTTTCATTAAGTACCAATTTGAGGCAAGCGGTCTCCGGCAGTATAAATCCGGAAGACGAATTAGATTTAGTTATTTGATATTGTGTTTTTGAAGTTCTTTAAAATCTGAAGATTACAGTCCAGGATCAAAAACTCATAACGGAATTCAGTTTGTGATATGATGACCTAGGAGCACTGTCCACCTACATAATAATACGAACCTACTGGCACAGTTGTCGCTCTGTGTTATTAGACTCACTCATGTGCTTCAATTAGTTAGCTAAACACGTCTTGTTAAAACTTAGGAACCTCTGTCTCTCTAAATTACTGTACATGATTTATAGTTAAAACTACTTGAAATCGGTAAAATACCTTTATAATGCTCCTGGACTTCATCAACATCAATATTTCAGTCGAAAGACGTCCACTTGTGGGGAGGCCTATGCCCCAGCAGTGGACGTCTTTTTCTCAAGCGTCGCCACATCGAGCGTCGCGTGCTTCTCGCATCCAGCGGATTCCTGCGACCTTCACAAGGTCGTAAGGCTTCCTGCACTGATCCCAATTTAGTTGGGGTGGGCACAGCAAGTCTGCTTCTTCCATTTGTATTTTATTGTCGTCAATGCAATGGTGCAATTGCAATGGTTAGAAAATTTGAGACAATGACTAATAAGTCATTGCCTCAAATTTTCTAACCATTTCAGTATTTCTACGTCTAGGAATTTGAAACTAACCGTTACTTTTTTGGCAGGATGCGCTGCGCGGGCGACGATGCGCGTCGCTACGTTCTGCGGCGACGCCAGTTCGGGGGGCGGAGGACTCGGGGCGCAGCACCCCTTCCGCCCCGCACCGCGCCTCCCCCTCACCCGCGGACACCCCCGCCCCCAAGAAATCTAACTGGGAAGTGATCGAACACTTCTCTTCTAGCAAGAGCAAGAGAAGTCCTACCGCTGTGAGTATTACTCTTCTATTAGGTGAGTACGGGCGAATAAGGAGACAGGTATTCAGGCTGCTACTTTAAACAATGTTGTAACTGTTGCAAGTGGTCTGATTAGTCATTGTCAAGTCTTTAACAAAAGTTACGCTGTGTATGTCGTGGTAAGATAAATATTTACAGTTACATAATTATCAAGTTATATAATTATTAAGTTATATTCTTAAGCGTATTCTTACTATTTTCGAGATAACTACGGTCAAAATACCTACTGTTTAAAATACCTAAAGATCATTTCACAATAACATTTCACAATAATAAGGAATAACTAGAATTCACCTACGGTATATTCAACTACAATATTAATCAACCTAAGGTGGATTGAAGTAAGGAACGATTCACCTACTGTTGATTTATTGATTATTCCCGATGTTCACCACTTGTTGGCCATCACTGGGGGACAGCGAAACATTTTTTATTTATTATTCTCGTTGTCCACCACTGGGGGACACTTCATGGTTTGAATAGGTAGAATATTTTGCAAAACTGAATCGGGGCACCCCCGACTTCACGTAGTCTTTTGGCTGCTACCCCTAGAGTGTATATAAAAACCGGAGGCGCAAAAGGAGAGCAACCTCCGCCCACTGTAACAAAGCATAGGCACCCGAGCGAGCCGTAGTGAAGCCGAAGCAGCGCCGGAGACGATGCAGAAGTAACTTTAAAGTGTTTTGCGGTTATATTACTTAATACTGTAGGCGAGTCTTCCAATAGGTATTTCATACATAGTTGAATTATCCAATATCTAAAAAAATCATTAGATTAATAGTTCGTTAGTGCGATTAATTTTAGTTTAATCAAAATTAAGTAAGTAAAACAATTCTTGAGTCGACCAATGTGCGTTATGAACTTAAATGAATCAACCGTAGTTGTCTCGACAATAGTTAGAATATGTTTAGTTATTATAATATGTAACTATATGCCTGTATACCTAACTTGTTTGTTGTCTGTACTCACATTTTATAATATACAGGTGACGTTTTAACGGATGTGAAGACGAGACGTACGTACACGATGACGGAACACGCGTCAACTACTTCTAACGAATTGCACTTAATAAAAAAAAAAACAGTCGCTTTTCAGAAGCTTGTTTACTTACGTATGATAGACGGCTTTCAGGCTGTTGCTTGAGTAGCCCTTAGTTGCCGCGGGGGCTACTGAAATAATCATGAAACTTCGCAGTATATTACGACACATCATGCACAGCAAGAATGGATCTGTGCCTTTCCACTATTTCTTTAGATAATAATCTGTCGTAATCGTAATATACCGCGAAGTTGTTGTTAAATAAAACGGTTTTGGCTTGTGTGGGAGTCTCTGCTGATGTAATAAATGTACTTATATTTGCGCTAACAACGCCTCATTACGTCTCATGTCCTAAGGCGACTCCACTGATTTTACTTCGAAAATATCTTGCGGAATTATATCGCAATGAGGTTCGAAATTGAAACAATTACAATAAACGTTCTGCTGAACCGAGACCTACACCCTGCTTTATTGTAAGATTCTTTAAAAATATTTGATTAAATTGAACAGAGTTGCTCTCAGAATCACGTTTAAATACGTCAGAAAATCGGCCTCTTTATCCTCTCTTAATTGAAAAGCGTCCGTTTGGTCCCGGTCTCGCGGCTCTCCCGCCGAGCCCCCACTGCGCGCCGACACCGAACGTTCGCAAATTTCGTGAATTCGGTCCATTTTCCGTTGCTCCCGATCGACTTAGTGCTCGGGATGTGCGTAAAAACTCGGAAATGTGTTCAATTGGACCTCTGGGATAACAGCTTCCACCATTATTGTCCTCTTTTTATAGCTGTGAAATACAATTTTAAGTATTATCTGTAAGTAATGGAGCGAGAGCTGACTGCAAGTCCGCTAGCACTCATTTAGTGCAATTTTTATATTGATGTGGCTTGTCTCACGGTCGATGGATTGCTGATTGTTGATGGATTGTGGGGGGAGTAGGTACATTCTATTTGATTCATTCAAAGCCTCGTGTTACCGATATGAGATAGGTTTTTCTTCATTGATCGGCTCGTTTTTGTAGAATTATAATGTAGATACTTCAATATTTTATGTAAGAATTTTAATCAAAAGAAGCATTGTTGATAAGATTAATATTCTTAGAGTTGATCCCTTTTCGAGGCGGACAGACACAATCAAAGGGAATCGAAAAAGATTATTATAATAATATTCGAAGCAAGATTGGAAATTGTACCTAAAAGTATTAACTCAACTAAATAAAATTGGAGTGTCTGTTTGTAATATTAAAATAACGGCTTTTTACTAAATGCATATGGATGTAAACACGGTACATATAACAACATAACATTATTACAATTTTTGTCTGTCTGTCTGTTTATTCCGGCTAATCTCTGAAACGGCTGGACCGATTTTGACGGGACTTTCACTGGCAGATAGCTGATGTAATAAGGAGTAACTTAGGCTACTTCTATTGTGAAAGAATACCGCGAACTAAAAAGAAAAAAATAAATTTAAGTGACACTGTCATTTTAAAATAATTATATAAATTTTAAATGCTTGAGGCACTGTTATTGTGTAGTAGGTACACACCTGTATAATGGATACCGTACATCAGTGCCTCAAGCTTTTAAAATGTATATATATTTTAAAATGACAGTGTCACTTAAATTTATTTTTTTCTTTTTAGTTCGCGGTATTCTTTCTTATTAGGTTACGATTTTATTTAAATAAAAGCTTGTTTTTAAAAACTTTTTTATTTTCATTTTATTTTTTACTTTTCAGTCTTAAAGATACACTATTTTATTGATTTACACCATTTACTCTATTTATACCACTGGTGTTATTTAGTTCCTATTTAAACAGGTTAAAATTGAAAACATGCTACAAACCGAAATGAGCGATTGTTTTCATCATTATGAACAACTTTTACCAAGGAACAAAAGCTGTAATCTAGTGTCTGTTTGTAATATTAAATTAACCGGTTTTACTAAATGCATATGGATGTATACACGGTACTTACCAAAATAACATTTTTTATAATTTTTGTCTGTCTGTCTGTATGTTTGTTCCGGTTAATCTCTTAAACAGCTGGACGATTTTGACGGGATTTTCACTGGCAGATAGCTGATGTAACTTAGGATACTTTTACTTTAAAAAAAATAGGGCCCGACGAAAAAAAATTAAAACCCATTAAAAGGTTACATGTTCTGTGAAACCAATGAAATAATATAATCGATACATCTGCTATACAAATAAATAAAACTGGACTGTCTGTTTTTAATGAGAGCACATTCTGCCGATTCAGAATTTAGCAAAATTCTTCTTGATGTCTGAGAGGGAAAGTGTCCAGGAGTGAACAGTACTCATGATATAGAACTACCGGTCTTAGTCAGGTTGTGGCGGACACTGAAATTTTTAATACATAGTATTTATGATGATATTTACAATCTCAATATCAAAGAAGACTCGTGGTTGTGTGAAAGATCAATTTTATCACCTATGAACGACCAGGTCACTGCGCTTAATCAGCGTATTTTAGATAAGCTATCTGGTGAATCACAAACCAAGTTTTATTATAATCACTAATACGGATAATTAATAGTGGCCACTAATTTACCCGTTTTAATGATTATAATAAAACTAAATTATGTAAAACTAGCGTACGTAATAATATTAACGTATAATCTTGTGGAGCACAACTTAACGTCCTTATTTTCTACATTTTCATTCTAAAATAAAAGAAATAACTAAACATACGATGAGGGCGCCACTGCGCGGTCGGCGTTTGGTCGGCGCCCTCTTAAACAAAGCCGGCATAGATTTAACTAAGGGTTGCTTTACCCATGGGCTATATGTACCATGTTAACGTGCGAGGAATGTCAGTAGTGTTGTTGTTTTAGCGCATGAAAATCGTACCGACACCAATATTGTATACTAGCCCCGCGGTATCACCCGCGTAAATCTCGATTCCGTAAGAATATCACGATAAAAAGTAGCCTATATGTTAATCCAAGGTGTCAGCTACCTCCATACAAAATTTTATCAAAATTGGTCCAGCCGTTTGAGCGTGAAGAAGTAACAAACATATAAACACACACACTCACAAACTTTCGCCTTTATAATATTAGTGTGATAAAGAATTTTTTCGATAAAGTTAATACGAAAAACTAAAAATAAATAATAATTAAACTAAAAATGCAAAACGAAAAAAAAGAACTAAATGGAGATTATATGTACAAAATCAAAATATTGATTCATAAAACAGAAGAATTTCATTAAAATTAGCATAGGAATTTTTTACGCGGAATATAGAATTAATATGTAATCGCTAACTCTGCGAACTGAACAATAACTTTTTGTTTAATTCCACGCGGACAAGTCCCGGGCAACAGCTAGTAATTATATATCGTTGGAAGCGTCATGCTCATGACCGTCCGCTGGATGACCAGCGGACGGTCGTGTGACGTCAAACTAAATTCAATATGGCGCCCTCTAGAGGACATAACATAATGAATTTGAAAATAAATGTTTTACGATGGTGCCTTGTTGGGTATTATTCATTTATTATTTTAAACGTTATTATTTCAAAAATATAAATATTACTGAAATAAGCCCCAAAATAATTAAATAAAAAATAAGTCTTTAATGAAAACTAAAACCCGACTACTGACAAGGATGAAACAAAAAAGTACCTACCTTCCCGTGGTCGCATGCCGCTGTACTAACATACAAAGCTATGGTAGCATGTGACCATGGGAAGGTACTTTGTTGGTTTTAGTTTTCATCAAACTTATTTTTTAATCTCTCAGAGGTAAATTGTTCATACGTTACTCGGGACCTATGTAAACAGTAAAAATATTATCGTAAAACGTGGATCGATGGTTTGCTATTCTATTCTTATAAAAACAATGTAGAAGACATCCGACGTCGGCCGACGCGACGTCGTGCGGCGTTGTGCGGACAGATGCGAACCAATGTTGTTATTTCGCGTTATTCAATGGAAGCCTTTGACATAATGTGTTCGTAATATCGCCAAGTTTTTTCAAGGCACTTTTTGTAAGTGGATTTGCTTCTAACCCGGGTTTATATTATCTTGTCTTCGCGTTCTTATTTTTATAGTTAAAAACAGTTAGTTAAGTTAGTTTAGTTTTTGTAGCGTTTTTGTTTGTGTTATCGGTTTGAAGTCCTTTTGTTGCTCGGTGTGTTGGAGGTGGTGTAGAATGGGCTCATTTACAACTTAAAGTTATTTTATGCTTGAAATTTTATTTAGTTTGGTTCACCGATCGAATGGTACGGATTAAATACATCATAACAATATTAACAATAAATCTTTATTTGTCTCATATTACAGACTCTGAATGAGAAAGGTGACTGAGATAGTATTCCTTAGTTACAAATGAGAGTTCTCTTAGAAAAGACATGTTCATTTAGAACGGTTAGAAACGGTTATAGTCAAGATATTTTATATAATAAAGTTTAAAATTGCAATTAGTGCAAAATTTAAAAAATATATATATTGATTTTGATTTTATTATATGAAATGGGTTTGCTCTTGACTCTAGTCTAGGTTAGAGGTGACAGAGACAAAGTCGACGATGGAGTGAGCTGACCCAGAAGAAGCCTATTCACTTTTACTTTAAAAAGATTCGGGTTGTATTCGCTCAGAAACACAGACGCAGGTAGAGAGTTCCACTCTTTTACTGTGCGCATTGTAAAGGACATTTAAAAACGCTTAGTGCGAATTGGTGGTATTCCACCAAAAGTTGCTATTCAACTTATGCAGGGATGGTAATTTGCAGTGCATCTGGATGTCTGAAGGCAGAAGGGGGCCGGTGGAATAAGGTCGTGGAGTTCTTGGGCACACTCACCGAAGTACAATCTGTAGAAGGCCGACAAGCAGGCAACCTTGCGGCGATAAGCCAAGCCGTGAAGCTTGGCATCCAGCAGTTCTACGTCGCCAATGAGCCTCTTAGCTTTCCGTTCCACCGATTCAAGCGCGGCAAGTTGGTATTTCGCTGAGACATCGCAAAGGTGGTTGCAATACTCCATTGTAAGATCATCAAGATAATAGATCCATAAATATATATATTTCGGAGTTGGTTCTCAATTATTACAATTGTGGGTAATAATCAAAATTTGTTATGATTTGTTTTTCTTATTCATAATTTAAGTGATTTTACTATCAATTATTGTCTAATAAATTGGAACATAATTGATTGAGTACTCGGTGTACGCACTAATTGATTTTGGCAACTTATCTCGATAAATTGTAACCGATGGTTTTGTTCAAAACAATTGATGACATGTTACTTTGATTTTAAAATGATTTACTTTGTGAAATCACCATTGTTTATTTACGACAATTATTCTTGTATTATTTGATTACTTATAATGTTAGTCTTATTAGTTTTAGCACATTTTAGTGTTTTGTATTAACTCAACTAAACACGTTGACGTACTTCCGTGCGTCATCGGACATAGTTGTTGCGTGGTGGGCCAAAAAAAAAAATTGTACCGGCAGTCGGTCTTCGGACTCGACTCCTTACAGAGCACTAGCTCCCGAGAAACCGGTCGGCTTACGAGTACTATAGTTCAGCCTCGCTGCTGGAATTACATACCTGTATTCTAAATACGCTAGATTTGGGTGGCTCTGTCACTATACGAACATTAATCGATCCTACGATTTGTTCGCAATTACTATGTTACTGTACATAATTATTTTACTGTGCATCTAGTTGTGTCATGTACCCAATCAATCTTGAATCTTACGCTGTAGCGATAAAGTTGAAAATCTATTAAAGAAATTTGACAGATTGCAGTAACTTGATGTGCTGGCGTCTGTACCTACAGTGTGTGATTAATTGTTCATTAAATTGTAATTTGATTTGAACTGCAAACAGTTTTTCTATTGCGCAATAACCAACACTACCCACAGTACGCCCACAGTAATTAAACTATGCCTGATAATAACGAGACATAACCTACGTTCTCCGTTATACACAACATTATTTTTAGTATATGCAAAACCCGAAACACGTTTCTAGTATTTTTATTTAAAGAATCTATGTACAGAATTTCAAAACTGTATCATGAAAAACACAAAGTTATAAGCTTGTTAAGTTATCTTTTTAACCTAACCGTACGGCGCGAAGATTGTATTGTATTGTTATTCCATCACACTTGCAGACTTTGGACTGTCGTAATGGTCACTCGGTGTCCAACTTTTAACCTTTTTTAAATAATTTTGGGACAAAATGGCGTAAACATTATTGGAATCGATTCAGTTAGGTACTTATTCTGAATAAACTATTTTCAGGTTTCACATATACTAAAGATAACGAGTATATGACGACACGTTGTTGACGACACGGTTGGCGCAGTGGCTGAGCGATCGACTGCTGCGCTGCGTATCGCGGGTTCGATTTCCGCACGGAACCAATATTTGTATTTCCTACAGGTAGTTGTTCCGGGTCTGGCTGTTTGTGTATGTGAATTTAAATGTTTGTAAATGCACCCACGATACAGGACTAATTCCTAGTGTGGGGCAACGTTTTTTTTTTAAAAAATATTAAACATAAAAAAAGAATAAAAAATCCACAAACGTTCGGCCTGGATGGAAAAGGAATTTGTCAAAGAAAGTTGTGGATATTTGCGCAAACCGAATATGGACCGTATACGAACATTTTGAAGCCGGTCAAGCTTATAGAGTTGGTCTTTAAAGGTCCTTCAAGATAGCTGGCATCAGCATAATCAAGGATGGTTAAAAGATGTGGTTGTGCAAGCGCAATCTTGGTGGCAGTGGGTGGAAAATTACGCAGTCTCTTCAAAGATGCAGCAACTGCTAATAGCGTGCGGCTAACTTCCTGTAGCTGGGCAGTCCAAGTGAACTTCTTGTCAATTAATAACCCGAACTTTTTAACTCTATACCTGGTCCTCGAGTTACTTTGATCTCAGCTTTTATCGCTTTCCATTTTTCAGTTTTACAGTTTTTAATTGCTTGAACATTTGACCACAAAAGTTCCCAACTTCGGCAGTACGCGTACAATCTGATCGTTAGCGAGGCGAGTTACATCTCTTAATGAGTAGATATCTCTTTTACACGAAACCTATAACTTGGCGGCGACTTGCATCGCTACTACCTGAGATAAGTTGTCCCTAAAGGCTAAGTTTTCGAGGTATAGACGTCATTTTTAACTTAACTTTTATTAAGTGAACTGTGTATTTTTTATTTTGCTTGCAGGAGCCAAAATTTCGAAGTAAATCTCTCGTGCTGTTAGTTTCCAAATTCTTTTAAAGTTGAAAATGTCTTGTACCTGCTAACTGCAAACTATCTGTTAAGGTTTCGACGGTTCACTACCCTAACGTAGAAACTGCTCTAGTAATATAAGAGTCAAGTATTTTCATACAACAGTCAATCTGTTACGTCAGCTCGAACTGCCTGGAAGCCAATTTTCCTGGAATATTACAAAGAGGTAATTTAAAACTAGAAAAAGGACAAAGGGGCACCTTGGCCCCGGATATTAAAAAGTAATTTACGGAGGCAGAGTTAAAGGGAAAAATAATTACACCACTTTATTTAACACAAGGTGTTGTAATGAACTGCCGGCAAAATATTATGATTGGACGTAAAGAATGCCAACCATTCCGCCGCAACTTTATGGAATACTGTTGTTTGGAGCGATAAAGTTCAGAGGGAAAAGGGGGTTATTGTGCGGTGAGAGAACTTTGTCGTATAAAATAAAATAAATAGACCTCGAGCTTTGGTCAAGGGAAAGTACCACTAAGGCCAATTCAAATTTATGTTTCCAACTGATGTTAATTCAAGTTAAAACAAACTTTATTTTAATGGTAACTAAGTTTATTTCGAAGTGACTAGCACTATTGAAAAGTTATAAAAATGTTTGAAGTTTTAGCGTAAACTGAACTTTATTGTGTACGAAATAAAGTTATTTTCACAAAGGCAGATTAGACGAACTTCACAATGTACTTGTTGCAATCACCACTCTAGCTTTACTATATTTAGCAAGGTGTAATTATCTGGATGCGATGTCTGTAGGATCCTAAAGTTCAAAACTGAAGATCAACATCTACAGCAGACAACGAATCATGAAACAGAAACCTATAGGTATTTATTAATTGAAACCACATCACTTCAATTCTTTAAACTTGAACTGTCAGAATCAATGCCGCCAGTTAAACATGACAAGTTTGACATTAAATCAAAGATTGTATTGTGGCAGGCCTCCGCAGGTTGCGGCAGGCCGCGGCAGGCCGCGGCAGATCGCGGCAGATCGCGGCAGGTCGCGGCAGGTCGCGGCAAGCCGGGGCAGGCTCGCGTGAGCCCGTGATGGGCTCTGTGTGACAGCTGGACATTACAACCGCGTTGTCCAGCGCTGTTTACAGACCAGCAGCGCTAATTATATAGAATCACGAACACGCTTTATTTATTATTCATTTGAACAACAGATTGCTAACGGCCGTACTTTGTACCTATTATACGAGCTTGGTATTGAGGAGCTGGAGAGGTCATTGTGTACGTGGTTCGCGGTTAACTGATTAAGTTATTACCTAATAAAGTTATCAGATGTTTGAAAAATCAGCCCTTAATAAATAATTGCTTATGTTTCTGTTAAAATTTACCTAGGTCCAAAACATTTACCTGTTTTTTTTTTGTTTTCCGTTCAATTCCTGTTCAGTTTTATTTACAAGAAAATGGAAATGGCAATCTACATTCAATTTTAAAACGAGGGGTTTAATTTTGGAAGCCTGCACTCTGGGGTAACGGGGATGAATAGTAAAATCTTTAACTGAATTAGGTACTTTATATTTTTGTGAACATCACACAATATTTAGGTTTATTTACGTTTTATTTGTGCTTACTACGGGGTAGGCCACAAAGTAAGCACTTAAAACCTAAATGAATGTCTTTGTGATAAGAAGTATTTAGTAAAAGCAATCTTTCTTAAACCATTGGCTTATATACTTGATAAAAGGTACTTATCTAAATGAGAACAACAAAACCTGCACGTACCTACTACGTTTCCTTTAGTAGCTAGACTTGCCTTTAAAGTAAAGTGTGAAGTTTGCTTTACGTCGACGCGTAAGCTTACGTAATGAAGCACAATTTATCAGATACAAAGCACGTTCTAGCACAATGTAACGTACGATACGATTCAACTCGTCATAAGTGGGTGGAATGCCTTTTCATCAAGCGAATTCATAAAGGTCCTCATGTCAGAACAAGGCGCCATAGCAATGACGTTTGCCAACACAGAGCGATGGTACCTGGTGTCAATGAGTTTGAGGGTACAGTCGCCAGTTATACAAATACTAACAATACTCTGCGAGTGCGCCCCATCTACACTAATATGTATTATAAAGAGGAAAGATTTGTATTTTTGTGTGTATGTTTGTAATGAATAAACTCAAAAACTCCTGTGCCGATTTAAAAAAATCTTTCACCATTAGAAAGCTACATTCATCCTGAGTAACGTAAGCTATATTTATTGCTAGAAAAGATTAGGGATCCTTACTAAAACTTTAGTAACGTAACCCAAGGTGTAAAAAAAATGCCATAAAACATCTTTCGTCGCATGCGCTGCGGAAACTATTCATGATAGAACAAAAGTATGTTGTACAATATTAAAGAACATATGAATAACTACAAAAAACTTCGCGATAATATATGTCCAACTATTATCGTTATGTCACAATAACCACTTTTTACATTTTAAAAGTTGATAGAAATACCGACTAAAATTAGATCATGTTATTCATACTTCTGTTTAAATCCTTATCTAAATAAATCATATTGTTTTCAAGACTGTTTCAATTCATGTAGATTACTTTTTGAATTGTTCAAATCGGCTATTCCATTCAATAGATATTACGAATTTAATAAGTCATAGAAATATTATAGAAAAATAATCGCTGTCGCGTTGTGAATGTTATTCATACCTTTTTATTAATCCTTATCTAAAAAAAATATTTTGTATTCAAAATTGTTTCAATACCCGTAGATTACTTTTCGAATTTTTCAAATCGTATATTCCATGCAAAAAATTAAACAACAAAAAAATATAAAAAAAATCATGTCCACCCGTGCGTAGCCGGGACGAGCCGCTAGTATCATACAAAGTTATTTGGTATATTTTCATTTCAATAACGTTCACAAGATATAATAAACGTGAGATATACTAACTGTTGATATAATTTCTTTACACAAATCATTTATATAAGTGCTTTATGACTTATTTCGTATAACGTTATTGGATATAACGTTTATTTAATCGAAAATCATTAGGTACCTATATCGTTTAAAATATATAATTCCGACTCTGATAGGTTAGTTTAGAAGGCCTTTGTGGCTTCGTGTATTAAAATATTGTTTAAAAAATCAATATGTTGTGCTACAAAAGTTAGTATTAACATTTACATAATATTATAAAAAGCGAAAGTTTGTGAGTGTGTTTGTATGTTTGTTACTTCTTCACGCACAAACGGCTGAACGAATTTGGATGAAATTTGGTACACAGATAGTTTATAACCAGGATTAACACATAGGATATCTTTTCATCCCGATATTCCCACGAGATCGACACTTATGCGGGTGAAGCCGCTGGACGCAGCTAGTGCGAGATACATCAGATGATTCCTAAGTTAGCGCTGTTGTGGAGGGTCTACAGTGACCTTAATGCTATTTATATTATCGTCTGTTGTGAAATTCTAAGTGGGCCCTTCACTGTTTTATTTATCCCAAATATATTATTCTGTTTGAAAGCTGTCTCGACTGATGCCGCCAACTAAGTGTTCCCTTGTCTGTTATTGTTTCTGTGTTGTTCTGTTTTCTGTTCAACCAACAGTTGTTTGTTGTTATACGTGCCTAATGTTGGTATAGAGAGATCGTCTACACAATGTTGTGACAGTGTCTTTGTATAATAAAAACTAAGATAAACTAGAAGTTTAGATCAACAAAAGTAAAAAGGAAAACCTTTTAAGATCTGTGTTGACTTTTCGCTAGAAAGTATAAACAACTATAAGTATAACATATCTAAATTGGGAACTTATTAATATAAGATAAAATTGAGCAAAATACTTAACCAATCAACCAAATAGTTGGTTACTTTCAACGAAGAAGGAAAGAGAAGAGAGTAACCCAACATGGACGAGACATTAGACTAAGGTTACTGCTGTAAGTGGACCAATGACTAATCTGGTTTGTTTGTTTGATTGGAGGACGAGTAGCAAGAGCTGAGCGGGCAGGGCAGACTGAATGAAGAGCGGTTAGTAATAAAAATTGGAAGGAGACTTGGTAATCTGCGTGGATATTGAAAACTTCTATCTCAAAGGGCAAAGTTTACATGAAATGTGAGGCAAGGGAAAACCAAGTAAGGTTTCGTTTCTTGTACGAAGAAGTTAACATAAGTAGGACAATGCCTAGCAGTTAGATTATATAATGCCTAGCAGTTAGATATATAATGGTTTGGAATTGGAACGGAAAGGTTTAGTGACCTTATTTCATGACTTTGCTATTTGAGAAAGTCTGACAAGCAGTTCAATCTCGTTATAATAACCTAAAACTTCCAAATTTTGAAAACACAGGCCTATGATTTTTAAAAAACGGATTATAAAAACGCTAGCCAACAAATTCTTGCACCAAACATAAAAGGATTCAAACAAGTTGCGCTAAGCTCATCAGCCGAATTATACCGGAATGGAAAAAGTTGCCAACAAATATTGGAGGGAACCCTTGCTTGACGTTATTTACATAAAAATACGGGCTATGGGATAAGAATAACCCTCACTACCTCTCAACGAAAAGAGGACGAGAGAGGAATCTTCTCTTGGAAGACGTTGTAGCTTTCACATGTATAACTCAGTCCATTGAAATAGTAACGCTGGGGTATTAGCCTCAGTTGTTTAGCTCGTTTGTTTCGATTGTCACCACGTAATAACTAGGTGCTCGTAGTTGTGAGCAGTAGTCGGGACATGGTGTGGATCCAATAGGTGCTTAGTAATTGTAATTGATTAACTTATTTGATTGCCCCTGACGTATTTATAATCGAACAACTGGCTGTCTGAGATTCCTTAAAAACTTGATTTATTTATTTAAATTGACATGCACGCGTTTGTATGCAAATTGGTATTGCAACTCGCAACCAATTTTAATGATACTCTCTTAGAATGTAATATGCAGATACAAAAAACATTTTTACGAAAAAATAACAACCAACTTCTAAAAGTAACAACCGACTTCTTAATATTAACAACCGACTTCTGGTGTCGTTGCAATTGCATTTTTGTTGTTTGCCACCGACTTCCAAAATTAAAGTTATTTTTTACTTTGGGGTCTTTTTTGGAAGTCGGTTGTTATTTTTTCGAAAAAAAAAAAATATTTTTCACTTTTACGTTGTACTTACCCCACACAAATTCATATAACACTACTTGCTATGTAAATATCAGTGACAGGAAGTTAATATAACATCATCATTAGAAAGTAAGTGGCAAAAATACGTATTATTGAAGCTAGCTCAAAAACCACCCTAGCAAAGTTAATATAATATATATGGGGTTTTACATTATTATGTAGGTGAGGTACTGATCTAACTTATTGTTTTGTGATTAACACAATAGTGTTAGAACTAAGGTTTAGCAGAAGTTTTAAATTACATACATAGGGGTAGGCAGAAAGTACCGAACGCCACCTGCTACGACACTTACGTACTCCTATTGCTTCGTTTACGATCATAAATCTGGTCATACACGCACACGCGCAAACAATAATTTATTATAATTACCGAATGACATTTGGATATTTTTCCAAAAAAAAAGCAAGCTACTTCAAAAAGTTTTGAAAAAACGTTTTCATTTTTCACTTTTTATTAGTTGTACGTAAGTACAACTAATAAAAAGAAGATAAATTCATATAACACTATAAAATATACAGGAAGTTATTAAAACATCATCAATATAAACTAAATGAAAAAAAAAGAAATTATTATGAACTGTTCTGGAAATTGGTCACAAAAATTCAATTGAAAAACTAAAACTCTGTGCCACGCGCCAATAAATGAGTACAAATGAATGGTGCCAAAAGCTGTTCCGTCAGAAACTGTAATAATGACTCACCTCACGTATAGTAACAATAATCTAATTATAAATTAAATGGTAAGAAGATTTCGGTGATATTTCTGACACAAGACTCGCTCGGAAGTAATTGAATTGTCAAAGTGTTATTGTCAAAGTTGGGAAGCAGGCTCGTCGTCGCGCGTCGCCGTCGGTCTCTAAGTACTTGAGAATGTAATAAAAAGGAATTACGAACATTTAACTTGCATTGAGTATTTCTGACATTTTGTAAAGATATACAACAATATGAAACTAAGTTATAATGACGGTCCCCAAGTCTTCAAACAGATCTAAAAGTGAGCCTCAGAAGTGTATCGACCTATTTTATATCAGTAAGTACATTAGTAGGAACCTACCTTGCTTGTTTAACTATATTTTTTTTAATACTTTAAGTTTTTCTCTGATATTTATTCTTTTTTCTTAGTCCTCTCAACATTTAGTTTTAGTTGAAAATAGAACTAAAAATGGCTACAAAAAAAACTGAATACAAAGTCAAAGTCAAAGCATTTATTTCAAATAGGCACATAAAAGGCACTTATGAACGTCAAAAATTACAACAAATAGAATTGATTCTAGTCGCCCATTCCAAAAGGTAGTTTTCGTATGGAGAAGAAAGGGCAAGAAACTCCAACGTTACTCTTTTAAAATTCTTTCAATATTTAGCATACATTTTATATAATTATAATATGTGAAGATGATGCACCTAAAATAAAATTACTATACCACGATAGGTAAAAGAATTAAAAATGAAACCATGACATAAATTAATTATCTGATAGATACATGGTGCTCACATATTTAGTAACAAGTCAGGGTGTGAGTTAAGTAGTTACAGAATGTAAATCAATTTAAATAAAAAAAAGAATAAATTTACAATTAAATTAGCAACCCGTTTGATTTTGTCTAGACTCTAGAATGTCCTATGGAGCAGGACCAGCATGTTTCAGCATTTTAGTGTTAGCTAATAATTAATGCATTAGTCTAAAATAATACCTACATATTAAGCTTTTGTTGTTACTAACAGCACTGAGAGAAATAAGCAGTAAATAAAAATTAAAAAACATTGATCTAAACTGCTTTAAACAGTTCCTTAAGAGCCTAACGTTCAAAACAGTATTTTTTACTGATCCGAAAACAGTTAAAGCTTCAGATGTTACCGTCATGATCATGACGTAAACTTTGACGTTTTAACTTTAACGTTATTTTTCAGTAAGTAAATAGTATGTTCAATCATTAAACGTTAGGGGGCGTCCATAAATTACGTGAGGTGTTTTCTTTAATTTTCTGTCCCTCCCTCCCCCCCTGGTGAGATGTCGTGAGATTTTATTCAACCCCCTCCCCCATCCCCCAATCTCACGTGAGATTTTTCAAAATGTGGGTTTCTTACGTAAACGCGTTGAATTGTTATTGTAAAAAGAAAAAACAAAATCAGATTAAATTGAGCTATTTGGTATAAAACAAATATGATGGTTTGACAGTCAGTAGATGTATAACGTCGAACTATGAATGAAATTATTTTCTTTCGAACGAATTAGTGAATGATCTTAATCGTATTACGATATACGCTTAAGATTAAATCTTAAGCATGTACAATCTGGATTAAATGGACCAAAATTGTATAATTTTTTTTTTGTTTCAATCAGAAAAAAAATTGCGTGATATTTGCCAATCTTACGTTGGAGAGAGGGGGGCCTCTCTCCAACGTAAGATTAGATGAGATTTGATTCGACCCCCTCCCCCCCTTAAACATCTCACGTAATTTATGGACGCCCCCTTACTGTTTTGTCTTTTATTGTTTTACAAACATTTCTTCTTACTGTATAAAATCAGTAAATCTCAATGAAATCACTTTAATGTGGTGTAGTAAGAAATTATTTTTTCAGTGTGTGCTCTTTCAAGTGTGAACTTCGGAGAATTCGGAAGTCCAGAGACAAGTTTAACGACTACCTCTTTGTACACTAATAAGGAAGATCAATTTAATTACTATTTGTAACGACTAAAGAAAGGTTCTATCTCCCTTATGATGAAAGGTATTGAAAGCTTGTGGTTGTTTTTTACTGAAATATTGGTATTTAGAAACGATTGTTCGTTTACAGACAAAAACATAAAATAGAATACACGTCCGTATATACAGGTTAATATAGGTAAATTAAAGGTAGATAATACCCCTCGCCAATGCCACCACCTGCACCCACTACGCAAAGGTTTGAAATCCGGTACACATCAGAACGGCTCCATAAATTAAAAATTAATCTCAATATAACTGATTTGAAAAGAAGTCGCACTGCAAATGCTTATTACAAACTGACGGTTAACTTCCGTAATTAATACATTCACTGTGTAGACAGCCGGAAAGCAGTGATATTTACTATTTGAAGCATCCTCTCTGGTCAGCGGGATTGTCCGAAAGGGTTACCGCTGGCCCGGAACATAAAGGGCGAAGGAAGGAACACGGGTGGGTTTTAGTCAGTAAGAGTCTGACACTCCCTTCCGCTCCACCCAGAGCGGGAGAAGTCATTTGATGATTTCCCATCCTGAAAAAAAAAAAGAAAGCATCCTCTCTGACCGAGTTGCTCAGGCATTGGGATGACAAGGAATATATAGTGATGTATTTAAGACACAATAAAGTTCACGTAAACGATGTTGAAGCAAATTGATGCTAATTTATAACAGCAGCTTTGAATTTAATTATAAACTGAAGTGAAGTGAATTGATATAACATTTGAACGCCCTCTTCGAAACCAAGGGACGTATTCTACGTATCAGAAGGGTTCTATTACAAATGGCGAGGGACATAATTATAAGGTCATTCTAACAGCTTTGTAATGCGCAAACTTCAAATGTAATCATTCTCTTACTCTCCGGAGGTTTGTCTGTCGCATAAACATGTCAAATCCAGCCTACAGTAAGCGTAAAATAATGTTGTCTATTTATTTTCCGATATTTCGGTGGCCCCGGACTCCCGACCCGTGGCGACAAAAGAAACAAAAACTCCTGTCATCCAATTATACGAGTATATATTTACGAAGAAATGTACTAAATATACCGCAATGATTCCCGCATAATATAAACAGACTGAACTATTCCCGCATGATATAAACAGACTGAACTATTCCCTCATGATATAAACAGACTGAACTATTAAGTACTACAACTGGATCACTTCTTCTTCTTCTTAGCGTTTCGATAGCTATCTAATAGAAATGGACTCGGCCCAGAATTTGGCTACTTGTTTGGCGCCATTACCAGCGTCCATCAGTTCCTGTAACGTGTTGCTGACAGGACACGCAGGACACGATAAAATAGTCAATAAAGTAAAGGCCAACAGAACGGTTTCTCGAATTTCTACATTGAGGTAATGCAAACACGACGCATGTATATTTAGTGCTTTATTCAAATATTAATAACAGCCTACGTTTGTTATTTCCACCCTAAACACATTGAAAATGCTACAATAGTTGAGCAAACACTGCTTGCCTATTCTGGGGAACAATGTCTTGGGTTTAAATCGCCTATTGACCAGGCGCCATGTTGCCTTGCTATACCTACAGTTACATGTGCCTTTGACAAAAGGTCTACATTCCGGTTCTAATGAGTTGGTGTAGGACCACGTAGTAGAGATATGCCGAAGGACCATCTGTTAGACAATGTAATTACAAAGATTGTTCATGGAGTATCCTTTTTTTTGTGTGTTTTGGAAATCCTCATGGATTTCCTCCATCGTGGGGGTGACAGAGGGGAATGCCGGACTCTTACCGGCTAAAACCACCGCGGTGTTCCACCTCTGCCTATAGCTGGGGGTGCGGGATTCGCATAAGCATTCACCGCTCCCCCGACAGGCCTCGACCCGCTGTTAGCGGGTCCCATTTCCTCGTGCGTCCATTCCCATATTGGCCGCACCCACTTTCTAGTGGCGCGCGGTTAACGCAGGTCGCACTTCCTCTCTCCTTAAAGATCATCATTATATTTTCTTTGCTCCAGTTTCATGTTTATTAATATATGGATATATTTGTAGGAAAAGGTAAAGTGTGTGTCATTATTATCAGGCATATCGTAATTACTGTGGGCGTACTATGTGGGTAGTGTTGGTTATTGCGCAATAGAAAAACGGTTTGCACTTCACATCAGATTATAATTTTATGAACAATTTAATCACATTAGCAAATCAAGCACTGTAGGTACACGATACAACCAGATACGAACGCGAGATAGTTTCTGAGCACATGATGTCCGTACGATGTCCAATGGTCAAGTCCCCTGCCGCTTCGTTGCTCGCTCTTTTATACTGGTGTCAAAACAAGTCGAGCAGTGGGCCGGTGGGAGAAGTCGAGTGACGTACTTGTCGGTGGCGTGATCGGAGCATGTGTTGTTTTCGACAACGCCGCCGACACGGCCAGACTGACGTGCGGACGTCCTCGTGCGCTTACAATTCATACATCTGTAATAATCATAAATCGTTCGATTATCCTGACCAAAAATCGTACTTTACAATCTGGACCGGTTTATCTAAACCCTACAGACAGGCTGGTAAGAATTAGTTCTGGACCGGTTTTCATTGACCCTTCAGATTAACAAGTTCTGGACCGGCTACAAGCCCTTCAGAATTTATTTTATCTTATTTTGGCTAGTCCGGAATATTATTATTCCCTATAGCTGATTTATCATTGGACCGGTTTAACCCTACAATGATTATTGCAATTTAACTGTCATCATTAGTTCTATGGACATCAGCTCGCGTTACTATTGATCGGTTCCGAATAAACGGACATGAAGTGCAACTTGTGCCCCGTCATGCACTTTCCGGGGTGGAAAATCCTCATGGATGTCCTCCGCCACGGGGCGAGCGGAGGGGTCTGTCAGACTCTTACTGACTAAAAACCACCCCGGTGTTCCATCTCACACCTACACCAGGGGTCACGGGAACGTACGATGCTTCCGTAACGTACGTTCACCGTGACACGCCAGAGCCAAGACTGTCTCGTTACACCACTGCGCGCTCTCTTCGACTCCACACGAACTCAGGCTAGACTCTGTCGAGCGCCGCCGGGTGACACTGGCGTTCAGAATAGTCAATGAATGACGCCGACACGACCATCTTGCTCGCACACATTCTCGTGTGTTAATCTGCAAAGAAACATACCCCGCAAAGTATCACATAGTTCGGTTACTTCTGACCGAATCTGGTACAGACTAAAACACAATGAAAATTCGCACAAACTAAAAGAAATTGTAGAGTTCAGAGCATTAATCATTATTTGATTACTAATTACGATTATTACAATGTTACATCTAAAGCATGAAAAACTGATTAACTACCGTTTGGTCATCCTGCTATTGTTTCTGGTCCGGTCAAGTTAGACCCTTCAGATATTTAACCACTTGGTCCAGTCAGCTATGACTCTACAAGACTTGTTTCTTGGTCCGGTCTATTTCTGACCCTACAGGATTAGCTTCCTGGTCCGGTCAATTTCTGACCCTACAAGATTAGCTTCCTGGTCCGATCAGTTTTTGACCCTACAAGATTAGCTTCCTGGTCCGGTAATTGTTTTGCCTTTCAGGTGTGTCCCTACAGTTAAACTGGACCGGACGTAGCTAGGCCGAACAAGTATCGTTCCTTTAGCTTAATTAACAAATAGCTCAATATTTTGGTTGATGTACAAGTGCTTCTGTTATAATGGTAATTGACTCAGGACCAATTGATTCTACTGAAGTAGCACGTAAACCAGGGTTTTTACAATTTGCTTTATTATGAGAACTGGTAGATATAGTGGGACTTTTAGCAGACATGGTATCACTATTGGCAGACATGGTATCACTATTGGCAGAGATAGTATCACTATTGGCAGAGATAGTATCATTATTTGATTCCCAAATCTCAAGATCACAAACTAAATAATCAACTAAACATGATGGAGCAGCAAATAAAACATCCTTAGAGCATCACAAAACACAGCAGGAATCTTATTTATGGACTGTGGCTTTTCATTAAGCCCCTACAATAAACTTCATGTTTGTTTCTTTGAATTCCTCCTGAATTCCGAGTCCTACGGGCTCTATGGTCTCTATAAGACCCCGACCTCCGCCAGAGTTAAACACGCATCGCGCACCCATGGACTACTTGAGTTGCCTCAAGAGAAACCGATTTCTACAGGGCTACGACTATGTAATAACTACTGGTATGGTCCCCGACCAGCCGAACTAAGATTCGACTTAATTTCTACTTTGTTTCATCAACAAGACTTTTACTTAGCTTTCCTCAAATTCCTCATTAATACTCTGATCCCTTGGCCTGTGCCATGGCATATGCCTTAGCCTCATTAGCGTACTTGATTCAACTTTAATTAATCATAGCAAAAAAAATATCAACCAGAGTCATGTACCATCGTTATCCACATTACAACAATCTTTTTTTACCAAGAGCCTTAGACACCTGGAAACCCACAGACGAGTAAACCACTCTAACGCCACGGCGCTCCGGCCGACCAGTAATCGCATTGCTCTCACCCATCCAACGCATGGATCCATGTGCATCACCCTGTGACTACACACTTTTTACTACGGCCGATAGAGAACCCCTACTCGCGTGGTTCCCACTACTTAGGCTTACTCATAGCTCATCACCACTGTGATTACCATCTATTTCGATTGGTACATGACCTACTGGCATCATTCATAACCTATCGTGAGCGTATTTAAAAATTACATCGTTAACTAGATATGGGCTATACCTAACAATGTAAGAGTTTTTTTTTTGCACTTGTTTAGCAGGGTAGCATTCGGTACCAGAGTCAAAACATAATGAAAACGACTCACCAAATTCGGTAGACAATAGATCTGTAGTTGGCTTAATGGCTGTAGTGGTTGCAATCCACTGTTTCCTTGGCAGAAGTCGTGAAACTCCTCGCTCGAAAAGCACCGTCCTTGATCAGCGATTATTCGTACAGGAGATCCAAAGAGGGCAGCGCTGTCCACCACTGTCATTCTGCTTGCACACGTCCTTATGTGTAAACCTGTAACCAAAAAAAATCAACAGCAGTGCATGTTCCACTCGGCCAATTCTGACCACATTTAATAAAAACAATAACAATCCTTGATAATAAAAGATTCGGTCGGTGGTTCGTCTTAGGGGCGGTTCCTCTAAGCCTTGGTAATAGATCACATACAACGCTCATGACCCGGCTGCCGCAGCATCTAGTGACACTCATGCCACCCATGTAGTCATCACCTCAAGTGATACGACCAACACACATCACATCCCATATAGTCTACGACTCCCAGGTCATTAGAAAACCAACACCACAATAGTCTCCTTTGAGAGCCCATCGCTCCCTGAACAACTCACAAGCAAGTTGCAATTACGACAACAGACAAGTACGTACAGTGCGACCTAGCCATGGTATGTGCTCTACTACTCGGTGAAGGAACTATCCTCACCGCCTTCTACGTTTAACACGTTAGGAACACTACTTAGAGGCATCTTTCGTATGCGATCGTGAGCATACTAGTAAGTTCGGTTAGAATCTAAAGCATATGACGTATAGCGATCACTTGTCAAAACTTCCACAACCTTAAATGGACCTCTGAACTTCCGATCTAGATTAGTCTGATAATCTGATTTCACTCTTCGTTTTATAATAACACAAAATAGCCTACCCAAAATAATACTTAGCAAGTAAATGTCGTGTAGTAATGAAATAAAATCTCAAGTTGTGGCTCGCTATTCGCAACGCTTCTTATGATTTGTTTTGTGCTGAAAACACGCGTTTAACCAATACCAGTCAACGCAATAACATTATTAACTCGTTTGGCACTTAATTTGGCTGCACAACTCGCTTTTACTAACGAGCATTCAGCACCAGAATCGTAACAAAACAATGATACAGCTCACCTTTGTTCTAACGTGCCTGAGCGTAGTTGTACGACGCAAACATCCACTCGCCGTTACTGCTTGCAGCGCGTGCTCCACCTCCATCATCTGCTTGGCTGCCACTTCTCGTGCACCGGGTCACGACATGTCCAGGATTCCCTCACTTGCAGCACACGAAGGGCTTCACCGAAGGCTGCGGGCTGCTTGGCTCGATTCTTGAAGTCACCCACGTCACTGGTAGCTCCACATTACGTCCTTCGTACTATTTACGATAGCCACGTTGATACCGCTTCCTTTGTGCGCCTTAATGACGGCCACAACACGACCTCCTTACAGTGAATTTTCAGCAAATCACAAATCAGCTGTAGTATTGTGTGCGGTTACGTTTGCACACGCGTCCTATCGCGTTTTCTAATTACGGGAACACTTTTTTTTCCTAACATGGCGGTAGGGCGCAAATGGCGCGTCACTGGGCAAAGGTATTTCGGCATACAGCCTATGCCCAAAACTATATTCACTATGATCGCGCATCCGTATCTGGCTTGTCTGGGTTCAACTCTAACAGGTCCACACGATTATTTAATAAACGTTCGCAGTTTGCATTTTGTTTTTTAAAATGTCAACGGTCACTTTCACTTTTAGAGTTCTGATTTTGCGCATGAACCAACACGAATCCCACTTCTGATGTAGGAAAAGGTAAAGTGTGTGTCATTATTATCAGGCATATCGTAATTACTGTGGGCGTACTATGTGGGTAGTGTTGGTTATTGCGCAATAGAAAAACGGTTTGCACTTCACATCAGATTATAATTTTATGAACAATTTAATCACATTAGCAAATCAAGCACTGTAGGTACACGATACAACCAGATACGAACGCGAGATAGTTTCTGAGCACATGATGTCCGTACGATGTCCAATGGTCAAGTCCCCTGCCGCTTCGTTGCTCGCTCTTTTATACTGGTGTCAAAACAAGTCGAGCAGTGGGCCGGTGGGAGAAGTCGAGTGACGTACTTGTCGGTGGCGTGATCGGAGCATGTGTTGTTTTCGACAACGCCGCCGACATATTTATAAGTATGTGTATAAATATTTATTTAGATTAGTAGAATATACTTTATGTATGTATTTGTTGTATTATGTAAATGGTAGTGTACTACGGACTACCTACAGTATTTGTCTGTCCTTCCCCTTTTTAAATCCATCCTAAGGTTGTCTTTAAAAGATCACTCTTAGTGATAAGACCGCCCATTGTGTCACCCTTTGTACAGTTTCTATATTTATGTCTGTAATTTATATGGTGTACATAATAAAGATCTATTCTATTCTATTCTATCGTTTTGCGCCCTACTCGGGCGCCCGGTGCGTCTCCTGCGGGAGGGGAGCGTGGCCGGAGAATACCTGCGTGAAACGGAAGCTGAGGGCGCCATGCCGCCTCTCGATCCACTCCTCCATGACGGGTCTTACCGACGCTACAACAAACAACGCTAACGGCGTGGCCCGCAGTGGGTTGCGCAAGTCGCGTCTCTCATTCCGCCCTCAGGACCCGGTGGAGCTCAGTCCGCCGTGCTTTAACAACCCGAGGCAGGGGTCTCTCGCCACCCTCCAGCGCCTCCCCGTGCCACTGATATAGTGACGCGAGTGCTCTCGTCTCCAGGTCTCTCTCTCTCACTCTTTTTATCCGGCCAAGAGGGTCGCCGCCTCGAATGAGATCGTGCGGGACCCGCGAACATTCCTGACGGCCATCGCCCTCTGCAGCCTTCGCAAGATTGCGATGTTGCGAGCCGTCAGGTTGTTCGTCAACACGGATGCCCCGTAGAGCGCCATCAACCGCACCATTTCCATGCTTCATCCCCATCCCCATGCCCCAGCTTTCAGCAGGACGAGTCGGGCCCCCACAGATTGGGTAGCAGCCGCGAAAATGCACCCGCGGCGCTCATTAATTTGGGGACCAGCTGCCGGAAGTGCGGCCCAAAGTTCCACCGACTGTCGAGGATGATTCCTAGGTTCATCTTCGACCCGACAGCGAAGGTAACGCCTCACACGATTAAGTTGGATCCCGAAGGTGGCGCGCGCCCGGCCATATGGAAACACAGGGGCTGTGATTTGTTCAGGACTACCTCGAGACCGAACCGCCAGATCCTCGCAACGACCAGCGCAACTCCTGGGTCGTCAGTTGTGCTGCGTCTTGGTACGTACTACTCCCCGTTCATGGAGTATCCTGCCCGTTCTTCTCCATAGAAACCTACTACGCTTTGGAATGAGCAATTTTCTCCAATGACAGTTTATTATAATAGTGCCTGTAAATGGTCTAATTGAAATAAATGCCCTGAGTTTGAGAAATTCAATCACTCTACAAAGAAAAGTTGATTGTACTTAAGGGGGAAGCGCTAAGGTAGCCCGCGAAATTCAAATTTTCTTACGTTTTTTGCAATTTGCTGGTCAGTATTAAGTTGTACGTCAATCAAAATATGATTCGCGGCCGTAACAAATATGTATGTATTTACAGAATCATAATCATTAGTATCAGTAACACAACTTGTTAGGTTAGTATAATTCCAAAATGTCAAGATTTAATGAAATAGTCATTCTTTAGGATTACTTGGTCTTAGAAAGGTGTATTGATGACTTTAATGATTATAATTCTATAAACACATATTTGTTACGGACGCGAATCATATATTAATCAACGCAAATTGCAAAAAACGTAAAAAAAATTGAATTTCGTGGGCTACTCTGGCACTTTCGCCTTAAACAAAAGTTTTAATACCTATTGATAATCATCTGCCTGCCTTTTCCCAACTATGTTGGGGTCGGCTTCCAGTCTAACCGGATTCAGCTGAATACCGGTATTTTAATATTGATAATATTGTAAGTAATTCACTTTAAAAATTATTACTTCTCTCAATTAAATGACTAACTAACTTACTAAACAAATAAAGGACAAATCAGGCGTCGAAGTACTCGTCCGCATCGCTGTCATCCGGAAACGTGCCCTGAAGACTGGCAGCATTGCCACATTGAATGGCAATGCTAATTCTTTGGCCAAAGAACGACCCAGCCCTCTGGTCACGTGAAGCGTCGACCAGTCGGCGAGAAATTTCCTTAAAAAGGAGACGCGTACTCGGTTCCCATGACCCGAACGTTTCGACCCCAAACGGCACAAAGCTGTAATTGCCCAACAGGTTACAGTATTTGCGCTGCTTGAGGGTTTCAGCAGCCGCAGCAGCGGCGCCAGCACAGCCCGCCGTGCTAGGAACATGAGATGGCGCAAGGGTATCGACACACGTTGCGTCCCATACCAGAGGCCTACCCACCTTCCAAGGCAACAACGTCATACCGTCTGGTCTCTTCCCATCGTCACGTACCAAGCCGTTTGGTTCTAACACCGCTGGTACGCCGGCGGAGACAAGGGCTCGACGAATAATATCGTTGATGCTGGCGTGCCGTGCTATGCGACCGGCGCTCCTGCAGCAGGACAGGCCATGGTGTCCGAGACTGTCGACAGCTTCTTATTTAATTTAGTATCTAGTGTAAATAATTTATATTTACTAATTCGAAATAATTTCCTTCTCTCATAAAATATTATTATCGAAATTGTGTTTAATATTACTGCGATGTGGGGGAGAGGAGGGGTTAAGTAAACAACATAATGTGTGCTACTCCGAGAGTCAACTGCTAAACTCCCGGCAGCTACTACTCCATATCCTTTAATTGGTGACATATATATGCATAGATAGTACGTGACACTATGCTAATACTAAGGTTGCGAACACAGCTTATTTACCTTAACTTAAACTATGTACTATACGTGACGTGCTGATGCACAATATACGTGCCTCCACACCACATTACAAATGCTTTTGAGGTATTGTAGGCTAAGCAAGTAAGCAAGTACTTGAAGGCACCGTTAGTACATGGGACCTACAGCGTGACTGTCATGTTAACTTGTGGTCTTGGATTGTTTGAGAGCGACCCTTTTGATCTTCCTGTCCCAGGTTGGCGTAGCGGAAGGTACGCGGTACGTAGGGCGGCGCCCTTTGTCCGAGAGAATGTAATGGCTCCACATTTCATACCCGGACATACGTACTGCGTAGCAAGGTCACTAGGCTACAAGTACTCGAGGCTGATTTCACACTGATTCGTTTCTGGGCTAGGTACAGCGACAAACGCACATAGATACTGGTTTTAAGTTAATTATTGCCAAATAACTCGAAGATTCTCGCAAAATCAATTACTATAGACACATTATGTGATTGAGTAATATCTTTTCTATTTCATATTTGCTACATAATAGATTGGTCCAAACATTGCCACGCCTGAATAAGACCACGAAAACGAAAGCCTCTGACATAATTCTTCAGAAATACATTCTCGTAATAAATCACAAGGAACATTAAAAAGATAAGCAGATATTATGGGAAGCAGAGACGCCACAGAGTACAATATTCCGATAAGGGTAAGAGCAGCATGTCTACTGACCTACCTTTTAGATGTTATAACCTTCTGTAGGCTCGTAGAAGTTATACTGATATGCGCCACCAAAATACAGCGAGAAAATACCTTGGCGCTAACACCAAACACATACAATTGCAGAACACAGAACCAGTTGAAGTGAAGGTGCTTGGACGTCCTTCGGCTGAACTGATGATGATGACATACAATCATCACGGACCAAAAACCCATCGAAACAGTATTTTTTGTCGAAACTGAACTCTTTACTCTGTTTAGCTCTCTATCATGGATCACTGTGACTGGGGTGGAACTGTCACAGCTCGGGAGCTGTTGAACAGGAGTAACATAAGTAGGTAAACCCGGGGGTTTACCTACTTATGTTATTCCTGTTATAGAGTACATATACGTACAGTGGAGGTTACATGATCGATACAATAAATATTGTTTCTGTTATGGAGAACGCTGGTCCCGCTCCATAAGGACGCATAAATAAATTGATTAGCATTGGAAAATACTGTTGGAGCTGCTGAAGATATTAAATATTATTTTGCATTATATAAATTCAATCTCCTAGTATTGTTTAATTGCATAGCACATGTGTGAGTACCATGTACAAACTATAAAGCTACAATTTACTGGGTACGTCTTTTATTGATTTGAATGTGCCCTGGCGGCTGAGAGTACGTCCCGCTCGCTAAATGTCTTGCTGATGGTGGGACATGTGTTAAATCATTTAGCTCTCTTCAAAATGGTTGAGCTGAATGGTGCTAATCCATGCGTCATGTTCGTGAACGAGCGCCGTCAGTTGGCAGTCCCAACTGACGGCGCCCGTTCATCTCTTTGCTGCCATGGCTTATTTTAACCCGTCAAGCCCCGCGCGTATCCTACGTAATATGATACAAAAGAAATGGCAATTGTGACACAATTGTGTCACATTAGCGGAGCTTGAGAGGTCACTTTAATATTTGAATTGTTTTTTTTTTTCGTTACGGTCGCTTTTAACGTTTTGCGTCGTTCTCACACGCATCACTTTTAACATGAATAATGTAACCAAATACTTTGTGACCATATTATTTTGATTTAAAAAAGTGGCCGTTGAGTTTCTTGCCTGATCTTCTCCATAGGTACCTACTACGCTTTGGAATGGGCAACTAGCTTCATCTTTCTGACTGAACGACCCCTTGACAATTCAGAAGTGCCTGTAAAATTGGTTTATTTGAAATAAATGCTTTGAGTTTGAGACAGGACGATGTTATTTTGTATTGCTGTATGTTATTGTTTGTCATTATAGGAAATACTGTATTTCTCTGAATCATGACAAATAAGAGGTACCGTGTTAATGGTATCTTAAGGATAATTTACGTTCTTTGTGTATGGGACTTATAGTGGATTTTTGCTTTTATGTCCGCGAAAAATGTACTTATTACTTCAAATATTCAGAAATAATCTGTGTCACCACTGCTTAACCTGTTTCTATCATCTCCAGATCAAACAGAATCCAACGTAACAGCAGAAACATCACACTAGCCTCCCAGTCTTAAACACTACATCACAACAACACCCCACTTACGGAGCCACGGCGGGCAGGACCCTTGTCAGCGCCGTCACGACGTCAGATAACGCATATACACGTCGCTAACGTGTGATGTATCGGATATCCACGTCAATACAAACCGAATGGCGAAACTTCACAACTAAATCTATTTGTATAAAGTAGGAACAAGTTTTCTTTAATAAGCTCCTGCTAGTCGAGCAGGCGGAGTTTTATCGATATCGTTTGAGACCGTGGGGCCCGGAGGCGCGGAGGAGAGCGTCGGGTGATAATTGTATGTTGTACGCGGAGGTGAGTAAACTTTTGCCTCAATTTTGGGAGTAATGGAAAAAAAATATTTTTTCACTGAACCCGTCGGGTACAGTATTGTAGATACATTCTAGTAAGCTTTCGGTTAGCAACAACCAGGGATTGAAATACCGGTAATTTTGGAAACTGTTACCCTTGGTGCGGTACCGATATCATAGTAGTATCTGTACTATTGGTATTTCTGATCAATATCGGTACTGTACCGGTACCAAAGAAATATTTCCGTACGTTAGAGTGAGAAAACAGATTTATATCTGATTCATTACTATTATTAGTAAGTAAAAAGGATAGCTAATAGGCATTAGGAAAATGACTTCAAGGTTGTTGTACGAGGTTCGAGATGCGAGATCAGAATGAGGTCCCTAAAAACTGATAATGAAACCATTTCAGATAAGTTAAAAGTTGCTGAGACACTAGAAAATTTCTTTACCAACATACCAATAGGGGTTACAAAATCTCTTCCCTCACCGTCTATATTAGCTGAATCTCTTCTTAAAGAAAACTTCAATGAGAATATTCCAATCTTTTAATTCAAGCCTATTTCCATTGCCATAATTAAAAATACATTCAAAATTCTTAAAATAAAAAACACTGAAGGCTTATGGCGGATGTCTGTTAAGGTTCTTGGAGGTATTACATATACAGTTGCTCCTGCCCTAACTGTAACAGGCATATTTAATCAATGTTTAGACAGCGGTACGTTTCCTGACTTAATTAAACATAATAAAGTAGTACCGTACCAATTTTCAAGTCGGGTAGTAAGTTTGATCCCTCCAATTAGAGACCTATATCTATTCTGTGTTAGCATTGAGCAAAATCTATGAAAAAATCATACTAGACCAGATGTCACATTTTAACTCAAATAGGATTTAATATAGTCGACAGTTTGAATAGAATAGAATAGTTCTTTATTTGCACAGAAAGTAGGTAAAAGTTACAGATGTTAAGTTTAAAATGATCTACTAACTACCATAACTAAGGCATGCAAACAGTTTTAGTTACTTATAATAATAAAGACTTATTAATATATATTATGTATTAACACATTCTATCAAATCTTTACAACATTACCATGTCAAGTTGAAATTCAGTACATTATTTGAAATTGGCAATACAATAATAATGTCAAGTTTAATAAAATAGGATTATAAATTCGTCAAGTTCGAGGTCAATACAGTTAAATTAAAATATAAATGATTTAGTCAGATATGTCATAATTATTATCAATTTCAATTCTTATCGTTCAGAAATTCGCCAATTGAGTAATACAAATTATTATTTTTTTATTAAATTAATTATAGGGGGGTATCGGAACCACTAACAATTAACAAATTTTTATGTTGTCTCCTTTGGCCGGTTTCTATTTTCGGACACTTTATAAATAAAAATGCATATTTGATTTAAAAAAAACAGTCACTTCGAAAATATAAAGTGATGGGAATGTTAATAATTTTGGGGACTTAAATACAGGTTCACACAGGTTCAGGTTTCAAGAAAGGTAGGTCGACGACAGACGCGGGAGTAAAACTCATCAGTCACATTTTGGAATCCGGGAGAAGTCCCAGGATGCAATTGGTATTTTCTGTGACCTCTCAAAAGCGTTTGAATGCGTTGACAACAATACTCTGATTACGGAATTCGTGGACAAGATGATGATCTTGTTCTTTCCTATCTTTCAAAGAGGCAGCAAAAAGTAAACGTTAACGGGGCGACGTCCTCTGGGTCTCTAGTTAAGTTGAGCGTGCCTCAAGGCTCAATTCTTGGCCCTTTCCTATTTGTAGTATGTATATATTAATTACTTTCCTTACATGATGGCTAACATATCGGATATCATTTTATTCGTTGATGACACTTCCCTTATTTTTAAAATATTTAGATAGAAAAGATACGGATGTCTTACATGTCAACGATAGTCTGGCTGTTCTTTCGAAATGGCTTGCGGCTAATAAATCTTTTACTTAATCCGAACAAAACTAAATGTCTTAAGTTTTCATTTACCTTTTACATTTACATTTCATTAACAAATGTACCTCAAGTGGGTCTAAATTTAAAACTTGATGGCAAGAATCTAGGTGCTATTACGAAAACTGTATTTCTAGGAATTACTTTAAATTCAAAATTACATTCTGTCCTATATTATGGTCTCTCCCGAAGCACTGGAATGGTTCTCCTCTTATCTTCAGGAACGTCAGCAGTCCGTTCATGTTGGGGATTCTTCTTCTAGTTGGTGTGATTTGGAAACTGGCGTTCCTCAAGGCGGTATACTTTCTCCTCTTCTGTTTTCCATTTTTATTAATCTTATAACTTCCGAACTTCAGTGTGCGTATCATCTGTATGCAGATGACTTGCAGTTGTACTGTCAAGGGAAGGTTGATGAATTACCTGACACTATCGACAAATTAAATAAGGACTTGATAGCCATAAAAACCTGGTCTGATAAATTTGGCTTAGCTGTAAACCCTACGAAGTGTCAGGCGATCATCATTGGCAGTACACGTAGTATTAGCAAGGTAGATGGTACAACCTTGCCGCCAGTTCTGTTCAATGGTACGATCGTTCCTTTTGGTACTGACGTGAAGGACCTAGGCTTGCATATTGATAATACCCTGAACTGGCGGACTCAAGTCGCTAGGGTGAGCCAGAAGGTTACTGGAATGCTGCGGGCTCTGTACCGTTTGAAAAATTTATTACCATCAAGTACGAAGACAATGCTTGTACAGTCCCTCATTTTCCCTATCATCGATTATGGTGATGTGTGCTACTATGACCTGAATGCAGATCTCCTCAACAAACTTGACCGTCTTCTCAATAATTGCATTCGATTCGTTTTCAATCTGCGTAAATATGATCATGTCTCTGCGCATCGGTCGCTTCTAAAGTGGTTGCCCATACGCCAGCGCAGAGAGCTAAGGGCGCTGACCACCTCGTTCTCATTTCTTGATTCTCCGGTTTCGCCTGGTTACCTAGCCCCACACTTTCAGTACATTTGCGCCAACCACAATAGAAATCTACGTTCATCACACAATCGTCTTCTCCAATGTCCCACTCACCGCACAGACTTCATTCACTCTTCTTTCTTCGTTCAGGCTATCTCTCTGTGGAATACGCTCCCCCAGGAAATCAGGATGGCAACCAATCGATTATCCTTTAAGGTTAAGGTTCGCGAGCACATTCGCAAGAAGCTGGCAGTATCATCACAACGGTAATATTTTCTCATTGTATGTCTTATTTCTTTTTATTAAGTTTATTTATGTATTTATGTATATTTATTTTTAATATATTTATATGTAATTAGGTATATATTATATTCAGTTTTAATAGGTTTATGCCTATCTTTATATTTAAAATATTTATTCCACAATGGTCTGATTGCACCTACCACTGTTTGTCTCTGCATCACCCAAAGGTTGACTGGTAGAAAATGCCTATGGCATTAAGTCCGCCTCTGTACATTTATGTGCTTGAAGTATTAAATAAATAAATAAATGGGGCCTACACATTAGAGCTTTTTCAAGCAGATTAAGTTCACCTGCATATGCAGTAAGAAAAATTAGGCAGTTGACAGATATAGCCAAAGCAAGGTTAGTATACTTTGCTTATTTCCAAATTATTATGTCTTATGGTGTTCTGCTGTGGGGATCGGCAGTTACTCGACGTCAATTTTCATTTTACAAAAGAGGGCAAACCGCTCTATCTATAAAATAGGTCCTCGCGAGTCTCTTAGAAACAAATTCAAAGAAATTGATATACTAACTCTGCCTTCTCTTTGTATCTTAGAAAGTATTTTGTATGTTCGCAAAAACTTAGGACAATTCAAAATAAGAAGCGACTTCCATAATATAAAAAAAACACGTAGTAAAAATGAAATTGTGATACCTAAATTTAGATTAACTAAAACTAGCAAGTCATTTCTTATAAACAACACCCGCTTTAATAATAAGTTGCCAAAGCCAGTTACAGAACTTAGAGATGGAAAGTTCAAAACCCTCATCCAACGTGTCCTTATCAAAAAACATATTATTAGATTAAGGGGACTACAATGACATGACCTAAAGCGCGGTCACTGTCGGACTGCATAGAAAAGAAAGAGAAGCGCGATGATAATTCTTGTAATTTATTGCAAAATATAAACCAATTATTTATTTACAAAAAATCTATTTGGACTAAAAAAGTAAAACACTAGTGCTTTAATCTGTTCCTTGTAGAATAATCTGAAAAAAATCAAAATGATCGTACGTACCTATATTAATATGGTTTTATGGTAAAAAGAAACTTTTTAGAGGTATCTACATGATTTTTTTCTATCGTATCAAATTTGTTGTATTATGTTTTCAACACACTATCTACCTAGCATACATCCTGAAGAATATTACCTACATATTTTTCTGATTTTGTTTACTGTAGTCGATCATATACTTTTAGGCATTATAAAACTTGCGTTTTTTGCGTTAAGGTCCTGTATCCCCCTAAAAACTAAGTTGAAAACCGGTAGTTTTGCAATAATTCCTTCTGCACATGTGCCTTCCCTGGTTTCTCAATTACGGCATAACAACGTAAATGTCTATTAACTGCTCCCAAATTGCGATGTTTATTTTTTATTTATTTTTTACGTACTTCTTTGTCATAATATTTTCATTATATTTGACATTATAAACAGACAATTATAATTTGAACTCTTTATTTGATGGTTGTGACAATCATATCACTTGGTTTTAATAGGTTTCTGATGTTTCATAAGTGCCCATGTAGGTTTATGTGAAATAAAATATTTTGATTTCTGTTCCTCGTACAAATATGAGATTTGTGGTACGCGCCTGAATTTTGTACTGGTACTTGTGGAGCACCGGTAGTCTGGAACCGAATGTAAACCGTATATAAATTTAATTAGGTATATATTTTATTTATAGTTTTAATAGGAGTATGCGTATCTTTAAATTTAAAATATTTATTCCTCAATTTTCATGATTGCGCCGACTTGTTGTTTGTCTCTGCATCACCCAAAGGTTTCTAACTGGTAGAAAATGCTTGAAGTAGATATTAAAAAAATAAATAAATATACTGGTACTTGTCTGGAACAGATACCCAGGTACCGAAATGGCAACCACGAATAAATGGTACAAAACATGTAATTTTGGTAATGGTTCAGATTTTTTTAAATTCCGGGTGAGTATATTGTTTTTTCTTATTTTTTTGTCCATTAGAACGCTGTATGGTATTGCAGGATTACCATGTGCTGTGGAACCATTGGCCTATGTCCAGCTGATTTCGACTGATTAGATTAAATACTTGATAATGTTTGGACAATTTACTTGCATTACCTACCTCAATATCAAATCAAATCAAATCATTTATTTGCTTAATACAGGTAGGTAAACAGATGTTACAAATAAATATAAAGTACACTGTATCATTACCTAATGAGGTGTGCAAATATTTATATTGTTATTAATTTTATCAAATAATTATTAAGATGACATTACAGAGTTATTATAATAAAAAATAATAGAAATAAGTTCAGAATACTACAAATGTCGAAGGTTTAAAAATAAAAATTGTCAGATGAATTATATAATATAATACATGTCATTGACTTAACACTCAAATTAATTAAGATATTGGTCCAAATTAAAATAAAATTATACAGGTGCCGAGTTCAATTATTATAGCATGTCACCCTATTTTTATTGTCATATTATTCAACGTCAATAAATTACTCTTACTCTAAGTGTAAGTATATTTATATAGGATATAATATATAGGAGTACTTTCTTATCCAGAAAGTACTCCCTGACACTATAATAACATTTATTCACTAGGAATTTTTGCAGCTTCGACTTGAATTGATGAACAGGTAACTTTTTGACATCATCAGGCAACTTGTTGTAAATCAATGATGCCATACAAAGAATACTTTTATTGATTAGTGCTGTTTTTCCATACGGTATATAAACTTCTAATCTTTTTTTGTCACGTAATTGTCTGTAGTAGCTTTTAAAAGCAGTCTTATAATAATTAGGATTCAATTTCACAAAAACATTATGTTATGTTCATATATGTATAACGAAGGCAGTGTCAGAATTTTTAAGCTTTTAAAGTAGGGTTGACAGCTGGTTGTATTGTCTACATTACACATTGCTCTAATGCACTTCTTTTGAGCTATAAATACAGATTCCTTATCAGCTGAATTGCCCCAAAATACAATACCATATCTTAAGACAGGTGCAACAAGTCCGTGATAAGCAGCTAATACGGCTTCTTTATTAACAAATTTTGAGAGCTTGTACAGAGCAAATGAAGATTTATTAACTCTTTTGCAGATATATTCTAAATGTACTTTCCATCCTATCATTTCTAATGTGGGCTTACAATTGACTTTCACATTGTTTTATTGTTGATCTTATCATAATACGGATACTGGAATAGTGTTTTTATAGATTTATATGGAGTAGGTATCACGTATGCACGTAACTGATAAACTTGATGACTTCTGACTTCTTCTTCTTCTTCTTCTTCTTTTGACTTCTGGTAGATCAGTTATTAAGACACTCCACTTTGCAATATGCCAATCTTTGATAGTATATTGCATTACCATAAGGCGATACCTCTAAAAATTTTATGATCAACTTAGAGAGATCAAGAAAAAAAAATAGTATACTATAAGAAAAAAAGGAAGGAAAGGAAGTTGGTTTTTCCCAATCCTCTATCTAACTTTCGAACTTCACTGCCAAGTGCCGGCAGTTCAGTTGGCATTCTCATGACAGTACCTACTACTAAAAAACACTGAACTTCCGTTAGATCACGATTTCCCAACACAAAATAGACGATCAACAAATGTTTGTTCAACACAACAAAAGAAAACAGAAATGCTTTTGGGAGAAACTGGTGTTATCTTTAAATGTTTAAAAAACTCAAAGTCCTGACTGACTGTTATATCACCGCACAACCTAAACCGCTGGTCCTAGAGACATGAATTTTGGAGGGCGTGTTCTTTGTGAAGAGTAGGTATCCACTAAGAGCCCCTTTTTAGAAATACAACCTTTAAAGGGGTGAAAAGGGGGGATTTTATTTGTATGAAAAATATTATTCCTTGAGTTAAAACCTTGAAACTTAAAACGAATACTTATCAAAGTAAATTATGAAATTCGGCATTTATTGTTTTTCTAAACTACCCCCTGAAGCGGGATTGGGAGGTGTCAAAGTTTGTATGGAAGAATATTAATGCTAGCGTGCCGCGCTATCCGACCTGCACTCTTACTACAAGAAAGGCCATGGTGTCCGAGGCAGTCGACTGCTTCACCACATTGACAGCGATGTGGAGCAGCACAAGGAGCGCCCAAACGCAAACATGTAGCGAGCCGGAAGGTTGTATCACCTAACATAGTTCCTATATTAGGTGACGGTAGAGCCTGAAGCCAAAGGCCCGACTCCCACTCACCCACAGCAAGCAGGCGGGCACGCTCAGCAGTATTGGTAGACGTATTAATAAGTTTATTCCGTACCAACCTGCAGAGCGGCTCATCCCACTGTCTCTGGGAAAACGGATTCTCGGGCCGATCCGTGTCCGGGCAAGCCACTTTCCAGGCGTCCTCTGCATCGGACAAGCACGGCACTTCCGAGCTAACCAGGGAGAGAGTTAAAATTTTCCTGGTTAGTATTTCAGTGCTGTGGACAGAAGACAGGAACGCCGGTAAGCTAACACTAGAAATTTTGCGGATGCCAAGGCCACCAAAACGAATTGGTAGGGTGGCTTGCAGCCACGCTCGGTCGTCCAGGGCCACATTAAGAATGGATGTTAAAGAGATGCGAATAATTTGGTCAATTGTGAAGATAGTAAAAGATAATCTTTATTTGCACTAGAAAATACATAACAAAAAAATACATATAACACTACAAAACATACAATGGGTTGCCTTATAGCTTTCTGTGATCTCTTGCAGGCAACCATGGAATTAATGACCATTGATAGTGATTGCGTGGACATAAAAATGGGATTGTCATTAGTGCAAAATAATAATTATAAATATACAATATACTATAATATATACGTTATATTGTAAGCAGTATCTCGCGTAATCTCGCGAGATAGATCATAAACTAACGGTGTTCACAGTGTTTCGACGACATAGACATAAGTCACACACATTCAGAGATTCAGTACAAAAAGGCACCTTACAAAACCCTGACAATCAGCTGGAAAGGTCACGTGAGATATATCCTACTCAGCGGAGACAGTAAAAATGCTAAATTCATTCCTTTTTCTGAATTGAGTGAGATCCTTAGTCCTAAAATAACAACAGCAAGCAACACTAACTTAGGTCGCAATAATTTGATATTATTTTATTCATTAGACGAGACGCCCTTTCTTCAGCCTCAGCTACATAATAAACTACGTGTGTTTCTTAATAAAAGCCACAAGGGAATTTCAATTTTAAACTTTTACCTGAATTCAACATAAATACGAATAAGCTAAAAGTAGCGCTGAACTATATCTTCTGACGGATAACGTGTACGCGCAGTTCAATATGGTTCAAAGCACTGGTAGCCCAGTGGTGACGGTCCCGATTTACCTACGTGTTGTAGGTCGTGTGTTCGAACCCAGGAAAGCGCTATACTTTGAGAAAATAATTTAATCACCACTGCTCCCAAAACGATGAAGGAAAATATTTTGAGGAAACCGTCTTGTCCTAGAACCAAAGATTCGAAGGCATGACTCTGACATCTACGAACCCGCAAACGAGCCTGCGTGATAGATTACAGCCAACTCCCTCTCGACGAGAGGAGGCCTGGCAGTGGGGATATGCTGAACAAGCTGATTATGCAAATAAGTACCAGGTACAGACGCCAGCACATCAACCTACTACAATCTGTCAAATTTCTTTAATTTCAACTTTATCTCTAAAGCATAAGGTTCAAAGTTGATTGTGGAAATTTGACAGTTTCGGGTAGCTTGATGTGCTGGCGTCTGTACATAAAGACATAGGCTTATAGTTCAACAAACTTGTAGACCATAGAAACACAGACATAGCCTAGTAAGAAGTGGTTCAGCGCACAATCAAATGAAACCCGCACGGTGGCCGGCTTCCACGCGAGCTTTATTGCATTCATCGCAAACTCTTGCTGACAAATAGGCAGGCTCCATGCAAGTTAGTTCGGCTAGAGTTTAACATGAGAAGTTACCTGAGCAAGCATTTTTAGCTACCATTTTATGCACAGTCAATGAGTTCTTTAACATAAAGTCACTATTATTATCATCATCATTACTGCCGACGGACGTCCCCGGCGCTGGTCATAGGCGCCCCCAAGCGTCGCCACACGGACCGGTCCTGTGCTTCATTACCACACTTGTTAAACTTATTGACAATCAAAGATTGTTATGAACCATAGGACGTTGCTAAACCTCATCTTGTTTATGATTTCCTACTTTTTCTTTATTAACCACGAGAAGTCATGGATGATTTTATACCTACAATATCGAAACAACTGGAAAGTTAAACGTTCATCTTAACTTCTTCTCTTTCGACTGTTACTTTAATTATTACCACCAGTGGATACATGTCTTCATGTTCTGACAGTAACACTTTATGAAATACCAAAGCAATCAAGTCAGCTTGCTTGTTAAATAATAATAAAATAGGCATGTGGACACGTACTCACACATACTAGCACGTGCGCCGATTCCACCTACACCCCAGACACTGCTTCATAATTCGACTAATAATAAATAACTTAGGACCTTTCCTCTTTTTAGTATATATTAATGATCTACCCCATTTATTAAAAAACCAACGACAAACGGTGTTATTTGCTGACGATACTTCCTTAATTTTTAAGATAAATACGACGTAAATAACGCCCTACTGCAGGTGCAAAATTGGTTCACTGCTAATAATTTAGTATAAAAGGGGGAAAAAAACTAAATGCATAAGATTTGCATTACCGAATGTTAAAAGTAATGATTGTGACATAGTATTGAATAAAGAGAAACTAGAATTCGTCGATAGAACTGTTTTCCTGGGGATCACGCTTGATTCAAATATGCAATGGGGCCCTCATTTAACATCTCTTGCAGGACGGCTAAGTTCAGCAGCATATGCTGTGAGCAAAAATCCGTCAATTTAATGATGTTGATACCGCGAGGCTAGTCTATTTCAGTTACTTCCATAGTACGTAGTGTCTTACGGTATTTTACTATGGGGACGGGCTGCAGATATCGAGTCTATTTTATTCTGCAGAACAGAGCTTCAGAGCAATATATGGCCTCCCCAGGCGCGATTCTCTAATGGCCGATTCCTATAACATACGGACTGTTAAAGGTTAAAATTAAGACTCCTTTATCTTTACCAATAATGAAGCAAAGACCTCAGAGCTTTGCATAGTAGACCCATAACTATGGAAGCAGCTATCACAGGTACAATTGTACAACAAGAAAATGCTACTATTGGTAAGCAAAACCATCATTTTTGTTTATAGGAACCGAGCATAAGAGAACTGTTTAAAGATATTAATATCATGACGGTACCTTGTCAATATATCTATGAAAACATCATATGCGTAAGGAAAATTTTTAATCATTCCAGTAAAAGAGAATGATGACAGACAATCCTATAGGACTAGAAATAGGGACTAATTAGTTCAACCAGGTTTTAAACTGGCTAAAGTAGACTCATCCTTCATGGGGTACTATTTAAAACGTTACAATAAAATACCTCCCCGCATACTCCAACTCAATGAAACGAAATCAAATCTTACATAAAACGCACACTATGGAGCAAAGCGTTTATTATAAGTTGGGGGATTACGTCGCTGACAAAAATGCTTGGCTCAACGCTGGTCTTGCTCCACAAAGGCGCATAAACTAATCAATTAGCATTCGAAAATATAGTTTCAGCTGCTGAAGATTGAAAATGGAAAAGGTATCTTTGTATTGTATAAATTCAATCTCTTAGTATTGTATAATTGCATAGCACACGTGTGAGCACTATGAACCTACACTATAAAGCTATCATTTACTGGGTACGTCTTTCATTGACTTGAATGTGCCCTGGCGGCTCAGAGTATGTCATGCTCACTCTAATGCCTCGCTGGTGGTGGCGTGTGTGTTGGATCATTAAGTTCCCTTCAAAATGGTTGAGCTGAATGGTGCTGATCCATACGTCATGTTCGTGAACGGGCGCCGTCAGTAGGGACTGGTCATCTCTTAGCCGCCACGACTTATTTTAATTTATTTTCACTTTTGATTTGTTTTTTTTTTGTTTTTTTTTCTTTTTTTAAGTACGGACGCTTTTAACGTGCACGCCTTTCTACATCGAGTTTGAGTTTGACTGGTGACCTTAACAAATAGACAAATGAAGGGGGATAGAAGGTGACGTCATTCGAAATCAGTGTCTACGTCACCAGCTGCCATGTAGGTACCAAATAAGTTTCTTAGCTTAACTCATGGTTAACTACGCGCACCGCGATGTTACCTCCAGCACAAGTTACTGTTCTTGTCTTAGCTCATCTATTATTACTTAGTACCCAGTAATTTAATATTCTTGGTGTGTGAATAAGGTAAGCCCTTCTAATAATAATTATTACTGTCTAAAACCTTAAGTCAATAAAATTCTTATTATAGTGGTCATGGTACGCAGAAAACACTGGTGTGTGACTTTGAATTGAATTCACAGAACACCAAAATTAACAGAGTACCAATTTGTTCTAGACTGACCTGTATGTTCTAGACTGACCTGTATGATCTAGACTGACCTGTATGTTCTAGACTGACCTGTATGATCTAGACTGACCTGTATGTTCTAGACTGACCTGTATGTTCTAGACTGACCTGTATGTTCTAGACTGACCTGTATGTTCTAGACTGACCTGTATGATCTAGACTGACCTGTATGTTCTAGACTGCCCTGTATTTCTAGACTGACCTGTATGTTCTAGACTGACCTGTATGTTCTAGACTGACCTGTATGATCTAGACTGACCTGTATATTCTAGACTGACTCCCTTCACCGAATACATAACATAGTTCAACTTACCGGTGTTGGCAAGCTTGCGCCCATAATATATTTCAGATACAATTTCTTAATATTAGGACCCTGACCTTACCTTTCGCAGCAAATAGCTTCAGAATGACCTCCGAAATAAAAACCATTTAGACAAAGACCTGTGATTTAGGGCAGCCCTGGCTTCCACTGGTCTTAGGGCTGGCAATAAATTATGGTTCCGTAAACAATTTGCGGCGAATTTAATATGGTAACCTACTGCTCAGAATAATAACTGACTTGTTAGCTTAATAATAAGCTTATTGGGTTCCATCTAAATTGTAGATTATTACTGTTCCCAGGAATTACGAGTAGTCTGATTACTGGAAATACTCATAGTGTTCCTTATGATGTAAAACCATTTCTTCTTTGTCTTCTTTCTGTGTTGATATTGCTGAACTGTTGATTAAAGCAAGACATAATATGCCACCTTCCCCTGTCAAGATCACTAAGACCACAGCTTTACACACTGACTCCAACTTACTGAGAACAACTTGAAGTATGAATATTTCATGATCGCCTGCCGCCCGCGCCCGCGCCGCCGCCGCCGCGCCACCGTATGCTAATTGACACTTTGACACAAAGGAGTTCTGTACACCTTTTCTTTGGCAGCAAAGTGGCTGATGTTATAGAAACAGTTGTGACTTGTTTGTTGTTCTTAAGTTTGGGCTTACAGTTGTTAGTGATGATGAACCGTAACTTCTTTACACTAGACATCCACGTAAGGTTCAAGCCTATCCTATTTCTCTTCTCGCATTTGATATAAATGCTGTTTACGGACTAGAAAAGATATTTTATGAAATGTCCTTGACTGTATTTATTTATTTATTTTTAGGATCTCCAACAAAAGATATACACAAAGTTTTTTTTTTGTTTCTCTCATGTTATGCAGAATACTTGCATAAATTGTGAGGAACGTCCGTTTTCATCCTTTTAGCAGCACGTTCGTGGCACTCATATCATAGGTATTCACTATTTACCTAGAACATACAATATATTATCAAGACAAGTTATTAGCATAGCTCTCTATCAATCATACACACAACATCCCAATATGACTTGTTTACAGAACGATCTTGAACGAACAATATTGCAATATTGCTGTCGCGATAGAACTAGGTAATACCAGGAGCATGTACGCACGCAGAAGTTTACACGTTACTTCTAATAATACCGAAACTTTGAGCGGATCAATGTTGGTATTGGTCGCTTTCCGGTATGTTATCTTCGTAGCATACATACGAGTATGTACCTATGCTACGATATTGATTCGTGGCATTTATGTTACCCTAAGCTAGACCGAAAATTAGTTATGTAGGATGTCAGACGATCAATGTAGGATGTCAGACTATCAGTGGGCCAAACTTACGACCCAGTGGGTCCCGTTTAATGGCAAACGATTTTGCGGCAGGCCCAGACGGAGATGGCGGGATGAGCTGGACTCCTTTGATAAAGATTGGTCCTTGGCGGCTCTGGACACAGAGAGGCGGAATGAGAGTAGGGAGGACTTTGCTCAGCAGTGGGACATTAACGGCTAAATAACAAAAGGTAGGGATGTATAATTCCACGATATAATTATGATTGTCATTGCGCGGAAATAGTAGGATGAATGTCTGATATTCCATAGCCAAAAGTTTAAAAAATGTCCTAAAATTCTTCATAAAACTCTTGTATATTACTAGCATAGTACCTAATTAGTTAAACTTATGGTAAACCAGTATATAAGCCTTTAAGACCTTTGTCTTAGGGGCTTGTATATAGACTGGTTTGGGCCTTTGCCTAGATAGAAGAGATATTTCCCGTCTGCTGGCTATAATGTAAGGCTCTCGGGGAGCCTGTTGCAACAAGTTGCCTCCCACCGCCAATAGAACTCGTTAAATTGCCATACACTGTCTTATTAGCTCGCTTCATTGTTTGCTCGAAGGAACTCTATATAAAAACTTTTTTACAAAAAAAGACAACCGACTTCCAAAAAGAACACTACAAAGTGAAAAATAACTTTAATTTCGGAAGTCGGTGTCGTTGGTTTTATATTTTCGTTTTTTGACACCGACTATCAAAACTAGTCATTTTTTTAACTTTGTAGTGTTATTTTTTGAAGTCTGTGGTTTTTTATTTTTCACTTTTTAGTTGTACCTACCTACCCCAAACAAATTCATATAAAACTACTTGCTATGTGAATATCAGTGACAGGAACCTATTGAACACATCTGCCTACCCCTTTAAAGGATACAGGCGTGATGTTATGTTGTGTGATTGCGTAAATAATGCATACATATGCGATAGCAGCAATCGCGGTTGATTTGCTGGCATTTATTGAAGAGTTCCGTTGCCTGTCTCCGACGACCTACTACAAAATGGCTAGTAACTAAGTTAATTTTACACACAATAATAGTATTAAACATGGGGCAGAATAAACGAAATAAGGTATATATAGGTACCTAAGTTTAAAACACAGTAAACGTGCTAGATTGTCACTTAATCTTCGCCGGGACACACAAATGGGCCGAAAAACTGCTGGTAACTGCGATAAAAACGAATGGAATTCGGTCCCAAAGTTATACAGCAACTGATAGCGGTTGGTCTGTGTGTCTGTGCGGCTGAGACAATTTCCTGTAATTAACGAGATTGCACTGCGAAATTAGATGCGGAATGAGATGCAGCCTCACTGCTCACTGCTCTGAGGTCGAGAGGAAATTCTATTTAATATTTCCAAGTGACCGGTATTCATGTTAACCGTTTTAACGAGTTTGTGACCCTTTGTGAGCCTGAAGACCAACGATGAAGACCTCGTTTGGTTTTATTTAAGTTAAAAAGTTGGTTGTAGTTGAATAATTTCGATATTTTGAGAAGAAAAAAGTTTTTCAACAACCGATCACCTTCAGACACTAAACCAGACCCTAGAAAAATACACAGAATTCCATAAACCGTTATATCTGGCCTTCGTAAATTATACGAAGGCATTTGATAGTATACAACATCCAAAAATATTCACATCCCTAGAACACCAAAGACATGAAAAACAATACATTGACTTTTAAAAACCATTTACAATAATAGCACGGCAAACATAAAACTGAATACTGCTGGACCTTCATTCCAAATTCAAAAAGGCGTTAAACAAGGTGATCCGCTCTTTCCCAAATTCTTTACGACCACACTTGAGGAGATATTTAAGTCACTGGCAGCCTCATGGAAGACCAAGTGCATTGACGTCGGCAAGAAGAGGCTGACAAACCTCCGATTTGCCGAAGATATCGTCCTTTTTGCCCCCACAGCTCTAGAACTCCAGACCATGCTCCAAGAGCTGAGCACGGCTAGCTTCAAGGTGGGGCTTGCGATGAATCGGTCTAAAACCCAACTAATGGCCAACAGCACTAAGCGTAGGGTCGAGGTAGATGGGCAGGAAATAATATATGTCAATGAGTATATCTACTTGGGCCAGTTAGTTTCTTTCCAAAACAGACAGGAAAGGGAGATCCCTTTCCTGCCTGTTGCCTGTCGCCGAATCGAGAACGCTTGGAATAGCTACTGGTCCATGAAGATGCTAATGAAGGGTGATCTACCGATCTCCCTGAAGCGCAAACTCATCGTCATGTGTAACCTGCCCGTCCTAACCTAGGGTTCTCAGATCTGGTCGCTCACCGAGTCGCAAGTTCCTCCTTGGAGTTTGCCAAAGAGCGATGCAACGCAGCATACTGGATGTAGGAAAGAAGGCTGCCAGCTCAAATGGGATTCGGTGGGTCACATCAGCCGTATGTACGATGACTGCTAGGCAAAAATCTCCACACAATGTTTGCGTGAAGTTGGACGGCGCCGCCGAGGCCGACCTAGAAAAAGATGGCGAGATGACCTGGACGCGTACCGCGAGGGCTGGTTCGAGGTGGCGCGAGAAGAGAGTTCCTGGAAGCATTTGAGGGCGGCCTTTGCCCAACAGTGTTGGCTAACAAAAAAAAAAGGTATAAAAAAATCATTTATTTGCATAATACAGATAAGTACATAGGTAGGTTTCAATATTTTGGCACCCTAAACTGTCGAACGTGGAAACTTTTTGCGGTGGATTTATTGTTTAGTCGCTTGCGCCGAAGCAAGACCCGCTACAGCTAAACATCTATCTAATTTCCGCCGAGTAGTGTTTTTTACTCCTCTACGCAATCTACTTAATAAAAATCATTCATTCGCTGACAGACAACGCACAGTCACACCTCTGGGTGTAGACCTAATATCACTCCGTATACGCACTTAAATAAATGTAATTTAAGCTTACCTAAACATAAACAGTTATAAATTTTTCTGTACATCTTTAAACGGTTGCAGCAAGTCGGTAAGAATTTCTTTATTGAGTCAACTCAGCGTCTCATAATATTGTAAACTGAAATAATAATCAGAAGTAATACAACAGAACGGCAACACGAACTCGGCAGAATAACTAACCATAAAGCAATTTATTGAATCTAATCATAACAATACTCCTCACTGGTCAGCCATATTGTGCCGGCTGTCATAGAGAATACAGACGAATCATCTGAAGGTGACACGACAGGAAGACATGTTGTTGCAAAAAGAAGACTTCTACATAAAGCAGAAGTGATTAGAGATTAAAAGAACATTTTGATTCGTTTTCGTCGTTTGCAGGAACAGTGCTTAGATAGTGTGAAACAAGTGTGATAGTGTGTTTGCAATGTGCATAAGCTTATTTTGTTCGTATCACGTATGCGATGTGATGCTGGGGTTCTCGTGGGCCGGTCGCTGCTTGTCGTTGTTGTGCTGTACCCTGGTGGCTATGAGCTTGCTGTGCAACTCGCTGCCCGTCACCACATGCTACCGGTTCCTGCGAGCGGTGAGCCGCGTCAATGGGACGCTTTGACTGTCAACACGAAGGTAAAAGCAGACGTATAAATCGAGTAAAATACGTTTTTAGATGATGACACGACAACGACACCTTCCTGGAATCCTTACAATCAATAATAAAATAATAAATAATAAAACTGGCTCAGTAAATGTACAACTTGATAATGAGGGTGAAAATAGAACCATGATCGGTAACAATATTTATTTCTTAAGAGATTTATTTAATGTATAAAGTTATGAATTCGTGATCCAATCATGATAATCGTTACAGATGATTATTTGGAAAATAATCTCCATTTCCTGCCTGGAGAGTTAGGTACATAAAAATTTCTAAAACATTTTCTGTTCTTAGAAAAATAAAGGTTCGTTTGACTACAATGGAATCAGAAAGGTCAAGTGTCGACTGATTCGTAGCATCCACGTGTAAGATTAATTCCAAATACTATCTAATTTGTCTAAGGGCTGGATTTTCAATAGTCAGATAGCTTTTATTTGAAGAAAAAATACGTGAGTTTGATTTATTTACTATAATTATGAAAGTTGTCAAGCCACAATATTTATTCCTTATATAAAAGTTATCTGACTATTGAAAAACCAGCCCTAAGGTCAAATACAAAAAAAATCCTTAACCGAAATATATTTCAATTCCAACCAAAAGTCATTTATTAAAGCCAGGCTGAGAAACAGCACTTTTCGAACTTCATCGTCATACTTTCCATCAACGCAAAGAAATAGTTACAATTAACACAGCACCGCGTAACATTTTGAATTGCTGCAGGCCCGTCTGACGGGCCCTCGTCGGTAAATCTCCGAACAAGTTAAATTGTAACAAAGTAACTAATCCTTTTTTTATATATGTTACGCGGGGATAGGGATTCGATAAAAGTATTTATTTACTTAATTTTGTATTAAGTGAATAAATACTTTTATCGAATCCCTTTTGATTACACAGGTCAACAAAATTTTTACCCAGAAACCAGACTATACTTTTCCGAAGGATTTTGACGCGCTGAATTCAAATCTGGCCTCAAAATTGCTCTATCACGTCAGGGTTTCGAGATATCCTAACCTAAAAGTGCAAAAAATACCGTTTTTGTAATTTTTGAGGTTATGTAGCACGGCCGATCCTATTTTCTTTCAAAAATTATTAATAGCATCTCAAAGGTCTAGTCTTCCTCTTTAAAATGACGTTGAGTTTACTCAAATACCTTTTTTTCGCCGAGATATCGCATTTTGAAATTTTCGTGTACGTGGATTGTTCTACGTTTGAGAATTCATACACATACAGTCTATTGGAAAATTTCAAAATGCAATTTCTCAGCGAAATATGGTGACTACACAGCACACTATGGTCAACTATGGTGATGTTGTAATGATCCTGCTCCACAACCAAAAGGCGCATAAACTATTATCTTTTTGCTTTGGACGCTTTTTACGTGCACATCCTTCTACGTCGTTCTCACATAATATGTATAATTTCAACGTGGATGATAAAGCAATATTTTGATTTCAAAGTGTATCCCCATGGAGTTTCTAAATGAAGGTATAATTGTTTTGCAAGAGAATGATGATGAATGAGGATGAATTTTGCTGATACCAAACATGGTACGTTTTATACATCTACTATAAGTAACGTTTTACCAACACAATTCCTTCAGGTTATGCAACCATTTTTGAAGCTAATCGCTTGTGTTTGTTGTGACAGGTCGAATCCGAGGGTGGGCCGGCACAGGCGTCGCCGGCGGCGCTGCCGCTGTGCCCTGCCGGCAGGCCGGACGCCGATGTGCAGCCGCTGCTTACTGACGGTGAGTGCAACTCGCTACTAACTGAACCTTTTGCTACACACATCAGACCTGAGATACATTGGGAACGAGGTGCAACTCCGTCACAGGTACCAGCGGCGCCGGCATGTAGAACGAACTACACATTGCACCTGACGTCACGTAAATTCTAAATCGAGTTATCCACGCGATTAACATTTATACTGAAAGCTGACTATAACCACAGTATAAATAAATAACCGTTGGGTAGTAGTAGCCCACCAGAATATACAGCACCCATTCGATCGGACGATTCTCCCATTTTAAAGGACGATTAGCAATTTTCCATCCTGTTCCTCATAACCTCTATACGACTATCCGGAAAAAGGCCTTGTTTTTTATACTTATAGGTAAGTCATACCACAGGATTGTACTGGTAGGTCAAGAAACTATTGCATCAGTCGCACACGTGGATATAGAACTGCTTTGTTGAGGAAAAGTGTTTTTGGTATGGCATCGGCTATTTTTAACCACATTCCTAATTCCATAAAAGAGGAACCAGTAACAACTTTCAAAAAGAAACTAACTGTACTTAATAAATGTTACTACTCCGTATCGGATTTTCTAGCTGATAAGTTTTAGTTGTGTATCAATGTCTATATGTTTGATGATGAACTACATCAATGTTTGCATGCCAATATGGTACCTTATTGTAAGTACCTACCCTACATTCTGAGCAAATAAATGAATATTTTATTCTATTCTATTCATAAAGATACGACTACCTACACCAATAAAATCTATATCAGAAATACCATTCAATAATAAAATATCATTGATTTATCGATATGAATTTTATTATTACACAAAAGCGTTGTTGCGAAGCTAAACATGTTGTAAATAAGTCCAGTTTCCATAAACAGATTGCGGCGGTATTCATGAAAACTAATATCTTTATTTTCTTTCGGGCTTTATAGAAAATAAAGGTTTTCCTACTCAATTCTTTGTGAAAACTGGATTATCAATTAATTAAAAAATAAAACCAGTTAAATGATAACTTGAGAATCATATTATCTACATTACGATGAGAGAATCATATGTACATTGCGATGAGAGAAACATATCTACATTGCGATGAGAGAGAAATCTGCTGTTAAAATAAAAACTGAAAAATATGAAACAAGAATCATGAATCTTCACTTTTGTCCAATATTAAAAACGTAGAACAGTACTTTGTTTCAATTATTTCCGCGTCGGGGTTTTTTCTGGAAGCAATTAATGGCGGCTAAAACTTTCAAGATTCACATTTTAGCCCTAATTTATTCATCTGAAGGACCAGTGACTTCTAATTCAGTTAGATTTACAATTAATTAAGCCAAAGTAATGGGGCATATAAAAATTGTTACTTATCTCTCATTACTTACTCTACACTTATTATTACTTATTTTTTCAAACACACAGACTTATTATTCCAAAGTTTAAGACATAGGTATGTTTCCATTTTTTATCTGTCAATTTCCTAATAGGATCATTATTTTTCCTGTCGACGTATTTGATATCGCTTTAATATTCACGCTAGGTCCTCAAAAAGGAAGTTCATTAATCAGCTAGAGCTTTGAGGATCACGGAGACAAATGACTTGTCCGGCCGGCGAAAGACATGGCGGTTCTTCGGTTGAGTGAACCAAGTGGGCACGCTATTATACTGTTCCATGTTTATAGGTGATCTCTCAATTGTTTTGCCTATGCAAATTGTTTGGTTTTTTGTAGAATAATGGACCCGCCAATCTGCCATTCGAATACTGTGGAAAATGTATCGAGCTATTGGAAATACAGGCCAGTTCCCAAAAGTTTAAAAGTTAGAGCAGATTGTATGAAATGAGTGAGGTGCGGCTGTCGGCGGAATCCAATTATACAAACAGCTGCAGTTACCTTTAGTTCCCAACAATTGAACTTCCATGAAAACGTATAGTTAAAACTCAATTTTCGCACCAGAGTTTGTATGACATGAATGTCACCCGACGTTTTGTCGCAAAAGGTTGTTCATGTTTAAAAAACTTTTGTGAACAATTTTTTTGATTGTCTTACTGGAAAGCTGAACACAGACTTCACCCCGTAAAGTTGTGTGCGAAATGAGAAATTTGTTTTTGTTTTTTGCTGGTTTTAGCCGCCTTCGCGCGGTAGCTACAGAGTATTGCGGTGATGCTTTGTTGTGATGTAATGTGTCACGACACGTGGCTGATAAGGGGAATGACCGCAGATTGTACGCCCAGACTCAGCACAGACAGCCACATTATATTTCATTACGTGAACACAATCGGACGATGTTAGGTTACACAGGCTGCGATATTGTTGAGGCTTGTCATTGGAAGCCTTGCACAACTTAAAGAGCTGGTCCTCGTATCTTTTATATATCAATAATTATTGTTTTGCCGTTGCCCTGTCAGTTCACGAAAAATTAATTTACCAATTTTTACTTGACAAGGAACGATTGACAAAAGCATGATTTGTCATTTCATCATTATACAACAACCACTTTTCCAATTAATTCACTTTACAAAATAATTACCAGGTAAACTTTTATTCAATAACGTGTTATTTGACAAACAATTCATTTTTTTATTAATTTTATCTCTTAAAACAACATTTGGAATAAAAACGCTTTACATATTTTTCAATACTCGAATTATTTCCGAATAGAATAATCTTTTCTTCTTTCGCTATATACTTACGTTACCGTTACCGCACCCGAACTCAACGAACGCAATAGGCGACGTAGGATGCAAGAGCGAGCGAAGGGCACCCGAGGATAGGTTTGGTTAGGTTACTTTAAACCCTTTACACAGATATACCTTTACTCCGCGAAGCGGGGCTCCGTCGACATAGGATGCTAGAGCGAGCGAAGGGCACCCCGAGGTTAGGTTTGACAGAAATAGGGACCCCGCGAAGCGAGGCTCCTCCCATTTATGTCAATTTTGCGTCTGTTATTTTTATACAACTTGGCTTCTATACATGTTCACCGTGTAGGTATTGCACTTTTTTATAAAACAGCAGATTTTTTAAATAAGTAATTGTCGAAGAATTTCAGATCCAGAATCATGTACTGAATCCTTCATAGTAAGAGGTTGCGCGTCGGTGTCCGGCCACGGCCACTCTGTATTATATTAATATTTTAGTAATATCTACCAGCTCAGTAATCGTGATGTTTTGCATATTGCCTATGTCGCGCAAAGCAGGGGCGGGTAGCCAGTCTTGTGAAAGTAACACAATGAACACGCTCAGCAAATAGCGGTTGGTGTCCGAGCCTGTGTCCCTGGCAGACACACGCTCTACTCGCGTATTGCTCAAAGTCGAGACATTGCTGCGTACTGCAGGCCGTCTGATTGGCTAATACACACATCAAAAGTGTCTAGGAATCAACATATATTTTTGCAATAACTTTTCTCCTGATTGATATTAATTAAAATTTTCTTTAAGGATTCATCAAATAAAGTGTTTTCGTTTGTCACAGTAACGATAAACCAAGTCACCTTTGCATTAATAAAGAAATTTGCCATTTTCCTAATAAAGGGATTTTTGACATTTGAACCACTAACATTAAAGTTCGAAAAAAAGACTGAAATAACAGTTTTCTTTAAAATTTTATTGAGTAACTTAAACAATTAATAATCCGTGTTTCTACCGCGAACACTAACAACACAAGAACATCAGTTTGGCATACTCAAAATGAGTTCATCCAAATCACGCTGTGGAATGGCCGCACATGTTCGTTGCAACAATAAAAAAAGGTCTTCTTGCGACTGGATACCCTCCATATTCGGCAGAGCTCTTCTCTGTAGCATATCCCATGCATGCTCAATCGGGTTCAACTCTGGCGACTGAGCAGGCCAGAGCAGGACATTGATGTTAGCTGCGGCGAGAGTCTGTCTTACAACTCTTGCGGTGTGCGGTCGTGCATTATCATGCAGTAACTGAAATAAGGGACCGATTTGCACTTGTAGAGGAACGATGACGTCAGATACAATCGTCTCAGCATAAATTTGAGCGTTGAGGTTGCCTCTGATCCAAATCAACTCAGTTCTTCCGCCGATCCAAATACCCGCCCATACCATGATAGTTCCACCGCTATAAGGATGGACTTCCTGGCAGGATTTTAATCGCTGTTGGCGTCCAGGGGTTCTCCAGTGTCGTATACGTCTTGTATCCGGTCTCATACCAAAACGAGACTCATCAGAAAAGCACACGAAACGCCATTGTTCTTCTGCCCAATTTCTGTGTTCAAGAGCCCATTGATATCGAATCCTACGATTGTGCATTGCTATAGGTGGTACCCGTAGCGGTCTTCGGGAATGAAGGTTCACTTCATGCAAGCGGTTTCTGACTGTTTGGTCGCTAATTAAGTTCCCTGAAGAGTGATGAAGCCTCACGGCTAACATCATGGCGGTTATTGTTGGAGCTCTTCGAGTTAAGATTTGAATGTATCGGTCTTGTCTCCGTGTGGTGCAGCGATACCGTCCTCCATGGCGCTCAGCCACGGTACCAGTGCTTCGGTAACGTGTCCAAAGTCGACTGATAACACTCTGACTTGTATTCAGAGCTAAAGCCACAGTACGTTGCCGGGAACCAGCTTCTATCATTCCCACGGCTCTGAGCATTTCTTCCCTGCTTAAATGACGTCGCCGCTCCATAATAACGTTGGTTTTAATCAGTAGTAGGGAAACAGTAGCACTAATAATGTCTTCAATGCGTTGTATGTTTTTATAGGGAAAATATTGACAGCTGATTTTCATCTTTTACTCGAATTTGATTAACAGTTCCTGTTTCAAATTATGAAATGCACCAAAACGGATCCATATAAATTTATAAAATCATAAATTTATTACAAAGCCACATCTCAATCTCAAGAAATCCGCATAAAAATGCTTGATCCCTAGACACTTTTGATGTGTGTATATACATTCATGGCTTAACATTCGATACAGTCTATTTTTGTGAAGCAGATGATATAGAACCTATTGTAACGCCAAGGAAAATAATTGTGAAGTAAACTGACACCCCCTCTCAGTCACGGCACAGCTAACTATCGGAGGCGTCGCGGCGTCGATTCGATAGCCGATAGCGTCCGAGTTCGTCGGAAGTTTTCGGTCCAGCATAGACATGTCACAGGAAATAAAGCTTGTATCTCGAAAGGCGTTTGAAAGTTCGTTCAGCTTTTTAAAGTTACATTACTTGTTTTTTTTTTTTATTATACGGTAACCTCATCTGGGTCACATCGGATCAATTTTATTAGCAGATGCAAACAAGCTCTATTACTTAGGCATGTACAGTTTGTGTACATTATTTTGGTCACAGGGTGTAAATAGATGTTTCAGGTCAAAATGTTTACTTTGTTTTTGATAAAATACATATGTTGTATACTTATTATGTTTTGTACCTGTACTGTGGACATGATGTTATGGAACAAAAGTTGTAGACAATAGAATGGTTTCTTGTTCATGTACTTATAAGTATGTACATCTTTTTGGGACTGTTTTTACCTACAGATGTTATGGTAGGTGTGTGTTCATCCATAGAAACCAGATGAAACTGAAGTCCATTCGATGGAGGCTGGTCCCCGAGGAGCATTACATAAAAGTCAAATGCCCTATATCTAACTAAAAACAAATTCATGATTACGAAGCGGCATGAACCACACCATTTATCCCATGAAATAGCACACTAAACTTGGCTTTAAAAAAGAAATGAACTCATAACAACCGCAGAAAAACGGAAAAGCAACATGCCTAACTCCTTTGATTCGGAATAGAACAGCTCCCGCGAACGTTCCGTGACGTCACGTAGCGGAGCATCAACAACGTGTCAACCTCACACTACATCGCGCCGCGTGCCGGTCGACGGGCTCACGTGCCGACCGACGACGGGCTCACGTGATGGCCGACAGGTGATGGCTGACGGACTCACGTGATGGCCGACGGGCTCACAATAACGTTCATACGTTTATTGAGATGTGCTCGCTGGTTAGCGGAAAATTAAAAGTTCATTCAACAATCAAGTCCTTAAAGGACATCAATAAATGGCTTTGGGTTTATGACTTATCTTATAACATCATCCTCATGTTCAAAACACTGCTGTTATTAAAACCATAAGAATTTGGAACATTGCTTCTTCGTGAATGCGTTGCAGACACACATCTCAGAAACACACTAAAACTCGGATCTGGAGTAATCTTCCTAATCTTCTAATAAAACACCAAAATTCTTCTTTTGTTGTTAATATCGCCAGGTCAAAAATATGACTGCCTTATTAATACTGAACCGCACATTTTTCAATGCCTACAAGATCAAACATGATCATATCATGATGAGATGTCTCGTTGGGCAAATGAGCTGGAATTGGAATGAAATTGGAACAGCTAAACAAAAATAGCTCCGTCAAGAAATAGCACGAACTAGCAGCAATGAACTACAACCGATGAAATATCTGCAACATGCACTGACTCACTCTCGCACCTTCTCCTATTAATAGTCGGAACTCCGCTTACCCCTTGAAGATATCTCTTTGTGAAAAATTATATTTTGTGTTCCCTCTGTAAGTTTGTCACTTGTCCCATCAGAAACTTTGCGAACCAGCTGGCTTCAGTACTCGCAAGTATTTAACAGCGTAATAGAATAAACTTTCCATCAAAGAAACATTTTCTATGAATGTTTGCCAGTTATTCTTAATATCTTTCTTTTGTGACGGATAAAAGTACATAATTATTTGAAATTAAACTGTTAATACGTAGTCTGGTAAATATTTTGTATACCTATTTTAGTTACTGCACTATTTTATTGGCATTTATTACACAGTCTGTGCTAGATGTAATGCTCAATAAAAACTATACATACACTGTACAGTTGTTGAACATTCCACGGACTAGCCTAATTGTAGAAGAATGCGTGTCATTTAACCATAACGCACTGAATCAACTAATTGCAATGAGAATATTGTGCAAAGAGGAACGGTAGTGATTCAGTTAGTTTCACTTTAACAGCTCGGTGAGCATACGGCTCGGTGAGCAAACAGCTCGGTGAGCAAACAGTTCGGTGAGCAGGCAAAAAATAGCTTAATAAAATAAAAATGCAGTCCTAATATTTTATGCATGCATAATATTATGTGTATTTAAGTAAGCGCCTCTGAGGACCAGCTACCGAAAAAGTTCTCTTACTGTTTCCAGTTTCTCCATACGAACATAAATTCGTATAAATCATGCAGGATATAGAGCCCAAAACAAATTGTGTTGACTTCAAGTAGAACATATTACAAAGCGATCAATTCATTATTCAGGACTGTCAGTAGTTGTGTGAGATTAACTCCGCTGTTGTTTATGTAAACGTAGCCGTAAACTAGGTGGTAATACGTACCTAATATATTATGGAAGTACACAGTAGGTACGCGCTAACCGGGTAGCACGTTAGCTATTGTGTAGCTGGGGACTGCAGGACCTAAACGCACAAAACGCAAGTTTTATAATGCCTAAAAGTATATAATCGACTACAGTAAACAAAATCGGAAAAATATCTGATATTACAATCATTCTGATTTTTTGTCAGATTATTCTACAAGCAACATAATAAGATTCAGATTCAGATTCAGATTTATTTATTTGCCATCAATGTAGGTACAAGTTTAAGATGATACAGTTAGCTGAAGGTTACCGCTACATTCTACCTTAACGGCATGCAAATTCATAGAAACGAATAGACTGCATACAATATTATTATAAATTAACAACTAACATGTCATTCTAATTAACACTAACAAACATAAAAGAAGGAAATAATAATAAAATAATAATAATGATCAAATAGACAATTGCACATAAATAAATCTTGTTAATAAAATGAATTTCATTATCTTGGAATTATAATTAAGTGAAATATTACAAACATAATGTCATTTAAAAATTTTATTGTCAAATTTTTTTATCATTTAAAAAGTCATTGATAGAATAATAACATTTATCCAATAATAATGCAGTGAGCTTAGATTTAAATGTTCGAATAGGGAGTTCTTTGAAACTGTGCGGAATTTTATTGTATATGATAGGTCCCATCGACATAATATTTTTCCTTAGTAGTGCTGTTCTGTAATTGCCTGTATGTAATAAGTTTTTATACTGTAGTCTCATTGGACCTGCCCGCATTCTAATATCGGCTAGTGATGGAAATAAATCTAAATTCGTTTTAACAAAAATTCCGACCTCTAAAATGTACAGTGATGGGAAGGTCAGTACTTTCAGCGACTTAAACACAGGTACACAGCTGTCTGTAGTTTTCAGATTTAACATAGATCTTATGCAACGTTTTTGGGCTTTAAAAATCTGGTCCCTCTCACTGCAATTGCCCCAGAATATTACTCCGAATCTTAAAATTGGCGCCACTAGACCATGGTAAGCTACTACGAGTATATTATTGCTTACTTTATGCGATAGATTATGCAGCACGTAGGCTGACTTGCTAAGTTTACAACAAACATCTTCAGCATGAGGTTTCCAAGTAAGATTGCTGTCAATTAAGATACCCAGGAATTTAGCAATATTTGTTGCCTCAACATTTTGCCCATTATGACTAATGTTAACATTAAGAGGGCAAGTCCTTTGGTAAAAATGCATAATTTTTGTTTTTTTAAGATTGATAACTAAGTTATTTATGTCAAGCCACTCAATAATGTTTTTCAATGCTGTATTGATATCATCTTCATAATCTTTAATGTCATTACATTTTACTATCACAGTACTATCATCCGCAAATAGCACCATAGGATGTTGGATTTGACGTGGCAAATCATTGATATAGAGCAGAAATAGAGGTGGCCCAAGAACGCTACCCTGTGGAACACCATATTTGACTACTCTACCGTCTGATGCATATTTAAGCTCGCGTTTTGTTTCAAGAGATGTTCTTGATATTTCTGTTACCTGATTTCGACCACTGAGGTAAGAGGTTATAAGGTCCAGGACATTACCCCTAATGCCATAGCTGTGTAGTTTATATAAAAGGACGTCATGGCTAACGTAATCGAACGCCTTAGTCATATCAGTTAATATGGCACATACCGGTACTTTCTTGTCAACATTATTCATAACGTGAAATAGAAGATTATAGATTGCCATATTAATATTTTTGTTTTTTCTAAAGCCCATTTGTTCTTTGCACAATATATTATATTTAGTCAAATAATTGTCAAGTGCTTCATAAATAATCTTTTCAAGTATCTTGGAGAATATAGGGATCAATGCTACTGGTCTATAGTTGGTCATATCTTCTTTGCTATTTTTTTATGTATTGGTTTAATTACAACTGTTTTCAGGCTATTAGGGAAAATACCAGAAGCAATACAAGTGTTCACTATGTGACTTAAAGGCGCAGCTACAATATCACTGACAAACTTCACAACCTTGGTAGCTATACCGTCATAACCATGACTTTGTGTATTTTTCAGGCTTTTGATCACCCTTACTAAGTCGTTTGAGACAGTTGGGGCCATAAACATTGAATTCGAGTTGTAATTAAGGTCAATAGTTCTAACATTTGTTTTGTTACTTACACTTTGCACTTGGTCAATAAAAAAGTCGTTGAATGATGTTGCTATCTCTTTAGGATCGTCAATTGTCCTATTTTGGTTAGTAATCTTTGACACAGGTCCTTTTATATAGTTATTATTGTTAATTATTTGCCATGAAGCCTTTGATTTATTATGAGCATTATTTATAAAGTTGTTATTTTGTGCCCTTTGAGTGAGTCTGATGACTTTTTTAAACCTTTGTGAGTATGACTTAAATTTATTTTTATTTTCGCTTGATGGATTCAACCTGCATTTCCATAATAGGCTTCTTTGCTTCCTGCTACAAAGTTTAATGCCTTTAGAAACCCATTTAATTTTGTGTTCTGCTTGAATTCTAAACCACTTAATTGGAAAACACTGATCATAAAGGAGTTGAAAGATTTCTATAAATTTGTTATATGCATCATTAGGGTTGCTCTTACCGTATACATTTGAAAACGACAAACTCTGCAAAAAATTTTTAAACTTAACTAAATTATCTTTAGAATAATCCCTTTTTTGAGTGCGCCAATACTTTAATTTGCAAATTCTACTAACTCGAATTTTGAGTATTTGAGCTGAGTGATCCGATATCGCAAAATCAATAATATCACTCGTGCATTTTAGGTTCGCATCAACAGCAAAATTATCTAGACAAGTAAGACTGCTTGGTCTTGTGGCCTGCCTTATTTTCAATTTAAGGTTGTAATTTAGTAACAAATATTCAAAGTCCAAAGTGCATCTGTTACGTTTTAAAATGTCTATGTTGAAGTCACCGCATAATACCACCTTTACATTAGTCTTATTGCACAATTTTTTTAATAAGGCATCTAAAGTTTCGAAAAAACGATTAATGTCAGACATGTAGGGAGGCCTATAAATACACACTACTATTAATTTATGTTTTGGCAGTTCTATCGCACAGCATTCAAAAACACCAGTGATAGAAAAGCTCATTAAATCGCTTAATTCCTTGCAATCGAGATAAGTCTTTACTAAAATACATGAACCTCCTCGTCTTTGCTCCCTTCTAGAGTAGCATGACGCCAGTTTAAAGTTAGGTATATTAATGAGTGTTTCTTGGCCAGAAATTATAAAATGTTCTGTTAAGCATATAATTTCTATGTTGATTTGATTTTGCAATAATTCCTGAATATGTACTGTTAGTTGGTCAGATTTATTTAGAAGGCCAGCAATGTTTTGGTGCATGATGTGCATATAGTTATCCAAGAAAAAGCTCCAAGTTGTTTGCTAGCTTGCTTGCTTGATCCTTTTCCATACGTTCATTTATGCAAGAAGTGGAATTCACTTCACACTCTTCAATATATTTTGCAGAATTTGCTGCTATGAACCTAATCAAAATTTGTATGTCATTAAATATAGATTGAAGTCCAAATTTATTTATCCTTCCGGAACGTCTATCAAACATTGTGTCGTCGTAACTTAAATTTCTATTGCTGTCCAAGAAATATGCGTGTTCGTGAGTGAGTATGTCAAGGTATAGTAAGTTGTTGAACGTTTCTACTCTTGAATTGTAAAGGTAGTTATTATTAAAAAACTTGTACGTTGGGGTGCAGATAATAACGTTTGTGTTCGTTATGTCTTGTAACACTTGTCTAATTTGGATGACACAGTCTAAGTATCTGTTAGTAATTGTGAAGTCCTCTACTCCCAGCAATATAATACAGTAATCGTTTAATGTGTAGTTTGAGAGTTTCTGTTTTATTCCGTTTAGTTGAGCTTGCATGTTACCGTGTGGTTTGATATAATGGCAAATATCGGACTCGGCTAAAGCGGTTTTTGCAATGTATAGAATGTTATTCTTATTATCAGTACTTAAAATGCAAACTTTATTGCCTTCCACATTATAGTTTTCTTGTAGCTTGGTCTTATTTTGAGTTGTTGGCTTTCCATTTGTTTCTATCATATTTTTGGTTTCCTGCTTTTCCGTTTGAGTCTGTTTATTATGTTTTTTATTATTATTTATATTGCCTAAGTTCTTACTTGGTGTTGTTGTTGACTTAAGTTTAACTGGAGTACTGGCAACTTTCTTGTAGATATCATTTTTTTTCATAAGACTTTCGTTCTCGCTCTTCAAGTTACTGTTTTCTAAAGACAAGACTTCAATTTCAGAATGAGCACTTTGCAATTCTAATGTCAGATTCATAATTTGTTCCCGCAATTTTTTTACAATTCCCTCATCTTCGTCATCTGACAGTTCCGGTGCACTATTGACCGTTTCATTCAGTGTTTGTGTGGTATCGCTGACGTTCATAATTGAGTCTGATTTCGTCCGAGTTCGGCGAAAAGTAATGTTTTCCAAAAAATTCATGTTGGCCGCAGTATCAATTTTCTACCAATTTAGAATAATTATATCACTATGGTAACACTAGTGTTTATTTTTTCCCGCAGCAACCCTGTTACTAATGTCACCTAATAACAGTGAAATGTAAGCTACTCGATACTAGATGGCGCTATTTGCACTTTTAGGATTTTATACAGTGGCAACTCGTAACCTAAATGTCACTTTTAGTTTAACTATTCAGCACTTCGGGCGCTAGTTGTCTTTATTTATCAATTTTCAAATAAACGCTTTTTCTTAACGACTACAATGAACTGTTTTTAGTCTGTTTTGGCTAGTAAATAACTATTTTAACTCCACAGACATTCGGGGAGGCTTTTTAAGTTAAAACTGTTTGTTTATTGTCCACATAAGGCACGTATTGTTTATTTTTTGAGTTTTTAGAAACAAGACACTATTTTTTTACATATTATACTTTTTGTTTTTACGTAGTGACTGTAGCCACAAACAATGTCACAGGAACGGTTCACTATTCACTCTACATTCACTTACTATAAACACTGTTTTATCACTTATTTAACTATATTTCGGATTTAAATACGCAGGAGATGTTTACACCAAAAGTTTTTTTTTTTTTTTTTTTTTTTTAATAAAGCACTAGTGTTTTCATTTTTTAGTCCAAACAATAGATTTTTTGTAAATGGGTATCTATTTACAAAAATTGGTTCATATTTTGCAATAAATTACCAGCGTTGTGTCATTGCACTTCTCTTTCTTTTCTATGCAATCCCTTTAGGTCATGTTGTTGTTGTTGTTGTGAAGCTAGAGTAAAATCGCGGAAAGCGGTGAATTTAAAAATACACACAAATAAATTCTAAAAATATGGAGTACCTAACCGCCTCTCATGGACTATCACCTACCCATCTACTACCAACCATATTAGAAAACTGTATTGACCACTTTCTCATAAAGACAAAATTAGACTCTACCACCTTAATTCTGGAATCACACATTACAGACCACAAACCGATAGTGCTATTACTTAATAAATACACAAACCTTACACGTAATAAAAAACTACTGTATCTTGCACAAACTACGACGCCATGAAAGACGAATTGGGGAATACAGGTTTTTCAGATATCTACAAGACTCATGACGGTGACGAAGCTATGAACATACTTTTAAACATTATCTCTACAGTTACAACACTTACAACTAAACATACTATACAAGTCACCCTTCCGAGGAAACAACGAACCTTAAAGTCATGGATCACCCCAGGTCTTCTAAAATAAAATAATAATAAATAAAATGCATTAAGAATCGAGACATCATGCATTTAAAATAAAAAAAAAACACTCCAGATAACTTAACCCTGAAAATCACATACACGCGCTAGAGAATTTTTTGTAACGAATTGTTTATAAAATTAAAACAAACACATGAACACAATAATATACAAAAAAGAAAAACAACCCTAAATCCATATGGGAAACAATCAAAGAAATCACCAACACTCGCCCAATACGAACTAGTTTAGACATATTGTTGAAATTATGTGACAGTCCAACCTCTTCTTTTAATAATGCGTGCAATTTTTTCACCAATGTAGGTACATGTCTGCTGGAAGAAATTTCTTAAGAAATAAGCAGTACCTTTGTACTCAAATTATAATCTTGTCATATCCGTATGTATTTTACTGTGTGTACATAAATTATAAAATAAATAAATAAAAACTTGGTCTCCAAGATACTTCAAAATCAAACCACATCCAACAGCAGTCATTCCCACGAAATTTTAATAAAAAGCCAGCCTTATAATGGGCATTGTTCATATTTTTTTAAATGTTGTAATTGAAAAACCATTTCGAGGAATAGCGTTACTGATCATTTTGGACTAATTAATTATGAAAAATATTCATATTTAATTGGTATTTTTGATAAAATATGATTGACCTTCTTTGCCGTTCAAATTACGTTGGCTTTGGCCGTACAGTTTTGTATCGTTACCTAAAAAAAAAATAAGAGGCAAGTATTGTCTACAATCTGTCAAATGTCAAATTATTATAAATATAAATGTCAAAAATATAAAAATTCTTGTTTATATCTCATTGCATTACATACATTATTTTAACACTCGACAATATTAAATATATTGAAAGAGTTATTGAATACAGGAAGTGCTTTGATCCAACTTACAGCAATAATAGTAATAATGTCGCCGCGTGCGTTATTATTCTATTTCTAAGCCGCCGCGTTGATTGTTCTTGTGACGACAGAGAGTAGTATATTCCTTGGAGGACACTTAATCATAAAAACCATTTGTAAATAAATACGCTAAGATAGGATTCGATTATTTAAGACGTCTATTCGGCCTATTGACACTTTGACAGTTGTGAGATTGATGACATTGTGTTGACAGATTTAAATTTTTAATTATGTACTGGTGAGGCAACGGCACTTAATCTTTTATGCCACTGATGACGTCACCTACCTTAAAAACTTAAAATAATATATATATTTTTTAAATAACTATTGAGCCAATCATCAAAATAGTCAAATTAGTTTCTCAAAATGCTTTAAATTTCCAAAAATAAATATTAAATCTACTGTTTACAAATTTTGGACAATCCCCATTCGCTTGTCATCACTGAAATAGACGAAAGGGACGTGGAAGCAACTATACTTCAGCTACGCAGTGACTGTGCTGTAGGTTGGGACGGTATAATGTCATCATTGCTTAAAACGCATCGTCATATCCTGGTTCCACATATAGCCTACATCTTTAACCTCTGCATTCAGTCAGGAGTCTTCCCGAATGCTCTTAAAAAAGCTATTCTGCACCCAATTTTCAAGGGAGGGGACAGAAACTAGAAATTACAGACCCATATCGGTACTCACTTCACTTTCTAAAATTGTTGAGAAGATTCTCAATAAACAACTTAGTAACTTCCTAGACAAATTTTATCTTATAGCTGACAAACAATACGGTTTTCGTTCAAGAGTATCAACTGAAGACGCGGTACTAGATCTTACGCAATTGGTTGCTAAAAAACTCGATGAGAAGAAGTGCCTGGGAATTTTCTTAGATCGTTATAAGCGTTTGACATGGTTTCTGTGCCCAAACTTATCTCCAAGTTGGAATCCTTGGGTGTTCGTGGCAAGGCTCTTGAATTTTTCATAAATTACTTTAAAAATCGTAGTCAACAAGTCCAAATTGGTCCTAATTTGATTAACGAGGAGCTAGTAACTTACTGCGTACCACAAGGTAGCATACTAGGGCCGACATTGTTTCAAATTTACATAAACGAGTGACTTACGGCGTACCACAAGGTAGCATACTAGAGCCGACATTGTTTCATATTTACATAAACGATCTCTGCAATATGACGCTCCCAAACTGCAACATATACACTTACGCGGATGACACCGCAATTATCGCCCACGGTCCATCTTGGGAAGCCGTTAAAAGCAACGCTGAGTTTGCCCTAAGTAGAATCATGCACTGGTTTAACTCTAACCTACTGACATTAAATCTGGCCAAGACTTCATATGTTCCCTTCGCCATCTGCTGCAATATGAAACCACCAAGTACTATTTCCATAACGGTACACTCATATACAAGTCCTTCATCACATTGCTCCAAAATTAAGAAGAGATGACAGCATAAAATACCTCGGCATCTACGTAGACAACGGACTAAGATGGGACAAACACTTAGACACACTTACCACCCGAACAATGCGTCTTATCCCTATCTTTAAATCACTCAGGGGGTCTGCTGACCATGATGTTCTTAAAATGGTGTATTTTGCGCTATGCCAATCGGTGCTAGGGTACTGTATTAATGTGTGGGGTGGAGCCAATAAGACAGGTCTCCTGAGGGCTGAGAGAGCACAAAGGGCAGTCCTCAAAGTTATGGTAAAGAAACCACGCAGATATCCAACAGAGCAACTTTATGCAGACTGTAACTGGTTTTAACTGTACGACAGCTATTTGTGCTTCAATCAATTCTTAGGATACATGGCAGTTTGGCTCCCCCTGACGTAAACGTAAACATATAATTCCCAGCATTTAGCATAAAACGAAGTTTGCAAGGCACCAATTTTACGTAATGAGTACCCACATTTATAACGAAGCCCATATAAAAGCTAAATATTCTTGGTCTCCCCAGGTTTTAATTAAAAAGTATAGTAACTGAATGGCTGCTAAAACAGGACTATCATGAAACGGAATCTCTTTTAACCTACATCACCTAAAACACCTCTTTACATCACAAACACCTCTTTAGGTGTAATCCACACGTTTTTGTATTCCACACATTTCGCACACGTGCTAATCACGCGCACATCCCTAACACACTACAAACATACACTCACTTCATTCACTACACACAACACTGTCACAAAACACCACAACCTCACACAATCATCAAACATTTACTCTTATACAATACAATTCACTCTTCACTTTCTCACTCTAACATTTTTAAAATTTACCACAAGATCCAAGATGCACCTTCTTGACACAGTCCACTGGCACGTCTGCCACAATAGAATCATAGAAGCCTACCCTATAACCGGGCACAGATAAGATACAGGCCTAGCCTAGTTTAGGGGACAGGGTTGAACCTATTGTACTTATCTACCTAATGCTAAATTAAGATTTTTAATCTGTATACAGTGCAATGTACTTGAACTTTGTGGTAATAAACAATTTATTTATTTATTGAATTAACGTACAGTTAACATGTAAACACAAGAAACAATTTCCATTTAAAGTCAATAGCGGTAAGAAACGTATTGTTTAGCAGTCAGCTTCAGGCGCCAGACCTGAGGCACCACGAAGCACAAGTAGTGAAAGCGTTAAAATTGAAGACATCACGTCATTGAAGACATCACGTCATTGAAGACATCACGTCATTGAAGACATCACGTCATTGAAGACATCACGTCATTGAAGACATCACGTCATTGAAGATATCACGTCATTGAAGACATCACGTCATTGAAGACATCACGTTATTGAAGACATCACGTCATTGGATGCTGTTTCATATTTTGATCTCTTTATGTAGATATGACCCGGGGGGCTCGTGGCTAAATAATAACAGCCGCATGGGTCGATCGAAGGTTAAGCTACGCTTGCCGCGGTCGGTAGGTGGGATGGGTGAGCTCGTTAAGCCGTTGGTCCCGGCTGTAATTCGTACATCTTCAGACCATAGATGGCAAAAGGCTAGTCAGATTGATGTAGATATGACAAAGTTACAAAAAAATCAGTTTTAAATAGCCTGTTGTATCTTGTATCTCTAACATACTAAGACAGTAATTCCCCCCTAGCTGACATGGAAGCTTCTAAACTTAATCTCATTGCCCTCAGCAACCACTTGTGCACTTTCCTCTCACACGAGGCACAAAACTTGCCACCGCAAGCAACAGGTCACAGCATGCATAACACAACAGCCGAGCTTCCTTCTACAACCATCCTTTTCTTACAACAGTCTTGAGTGTATCTTCGTTTCGCTCGAGTGACGTCACGGACTCACCAGTGCCGGTTGGGACTTGGGAAGTATCTTTGCTTTACGAGTTTGGATGGTATTTTTCGGGAAACAAAAAGTCCCTTCCAAGTCCCGTTCTATTGATAAAAGTTTGTTGAGATAGGAAGCTTGTGATTTTATTACATTCAAGTTGAGTTCTCAACATTGACTTAGTTAGATATTGTTCTTAAACGTGATTTTTGGTTAAAAGTTCAGAACTCTCAGGTCAATATACTTCTATACTTGGGAAAACTTAAACCTGCTTGTTTCAAAATAATTGTAGGACAATTAGTATCCTTACACGCACTTAAATACCTCTAAGTGTAAGTACTTTGAAACTTGAAAAAGACTTTAGCTTCGATACTATCTCTTGGAAAGGTTCCAGATGACTCAGCAAAGATAAATAACTACGAACACTTAGTAGTAGGTACTGAGAACAAGAGGAACAACGCCGAGCGGAGGAGGACAAGTGAAACTAAAGTTATGGAGCCGAGGAAGTTGCGCCGGAGTTTTAACGGTTGGATGGTAATGACGTCATGGCTCAGGTAGCGCGATCAGTTACGCGAGGTAGCTTTGTTAGAAACTTAGTTCACTTTTTGTTCGTATTCCTGCAGTCGCGGTAGCCTTTTTTACAAATATAATATTTTAAACTCTACTCTATGCGATGGGCGCATAGATTTGTTTATTCAATAATATATGTACATACAGTGTTATCATAATAACTGTTAGTCTTTTCATATTCCCAGTCCCGCAAGGCTAAACTTCTTAGAGCAATTTAGAAACTAAATCTGCAAAGCTCGCAAAATTTCAAATTCGAAATCACGCAAGCAAATTCTAGTCTAGTACCTAACAAACTTATTAAAGTTGAAGTAAGTACTGATCCAGTCCTTGCCCCTAAAGCCTACAAATCTTACACTTTCGAGACACTGGAGACCACGCGGTCATCACTAATTAAGACTTGCTACTAAGAAAATAGTTGGAACCTCCTGAAGTTTCAAAGGCGAACTCGAGAGCAAACGAAATCACATAATTGAATTCGCTAAACTCGTATCGAAGCAGGAGTAGAGGCTGAGGTCAAAGGTACGGGCGATGCTTTGAAATCAACCTGCACTTCATCATCGTGCAACGACTAATAAATATTGTAGGTGCTCTTATCGCCCTAGCTAAAAATTAAAAATTTTGAAAAACCCACGACGGTTAAGGCTCGTACACACTGGCGCGACGCGACACGCGACACAAAGGCACCGCAAGTCGCGCGACGAGCGGTGCCTTTGTGTCGCGCGCGATTCGCGTCGCGCGTCGCGCCTTTGTGTAGGAGCCGTCAAAAGTAATTGGAAAAGGATAAAATAATTTAAAAACCCCCGACTTAAAGTGGAACACCTTCTATTCTAAGAGGTCCCCCGACTGCCATATGAATTTATCTGTTTTAGTCGCGTAACATAAATTCTTTAAGTCGGGGGTTTTTAAATTATTTTATTCTTCTCCAATTTTATTTATATTAATTATGTTTTTCAAAATTATTAGGGTTGCTTTTTATTTCAAACTTTTTAAAGAATGTTCATTATACACATAAAGATAAGAAAAGATATGAAAACCGCATCAAAATCAGACTAGTAGTTTTGGAGATAAATGGCAACATTGGTTTGCACACACATCCTCTCACCACAAACGCATATACCATCTCCGTACCCTCACGGGTAAAAAGATATAAATACTGAAACGTCATTCGATTCATATTTTCTATCATGGAAAAGAGAGCTGATTTCATGAATATAATGAGATGCAGCAACATCATTCTAACATCGTCAGTATTTCGGTCAATCAAAGTGATTATTTTGTGGAAACAAATAAAATCGCAACACAAACGCAAAATCGCACATCCTGTGCTCAACATCATGTTTGTCGCGTGTGCTTTATAGTTTGTACTATGCTGACGTGAAACGTCGCGGTTGTAGTTCGTACCTAGTAATATTTTCAGATTTTTCACACACGATCCTACCTGGCCGGCTACCGCACAACACGACACATCAATTATCTCGCAAGTCGGCAACTTTGATTATTGAAATAGCTCATGTGTATGTTTGTACGACGGCTCTTTACATCTAGAGATGGAATTGATTTCTCGGTACTGAGGTTCAAATTAATATTTGGTTGGTACGGGACTACTACGGGTGGTACCGACAGTCCACCATTGCTTGATTTGCTCAGTCATTGAAATTGATGATTCAGATCCATTTGCAATACTTATTCGTAGTGCTCTATGAATGTTACAAATTATGTAACGAAATAAACATCTAGGTACATTTTAGAGTCTATCCAAGATAGGTAATTAATATAAGCTTGAGTTAGATTGTGGGTGTTCGTGGGCGTTTCCTCCAAAATATTATACTCCAGAAAGTAGTCAGGTACCACTCAGGCACCACTCATGTACTCCGGTCAACAGTCATTATGTGAGACAAACTCATTCTCCATTTTTGTGTCGATCTAGTAATTTCTTTTGAGTTGACCTGGTACCGGGATACGCATCAATGCGTAATTCAATTTCGATTCGTAATTCAAATTCGATAATTCAATTTAAAATTCGTTGCTTCAATCAAAGACAACAGGAAGACAACACTCTCTATTGCCGCTGACACGAGGCTTGCCACGATTGTAATCAGAGAGGCAATTCTATTGCCGCTGACACGAGGCTTGCCACCATTGTACTCAGAGTGTTACGTTACGCGAATTGCGCTCTGGCGCGCGCGTGCCTCAGTGAGGCTTAGTGTCCAATGAGCGCTCTTCGCGTGCGGTGGTGTCATCGATGCTTGCAGGTTAGCTGGTACAGAACGTTTTAAATTACGCGAATTGCCCCTCAGACCTATCTTTTGGTAAACTTCACCAAGACGTGTCGATACACGTCTTGGTAACGTAACGTGACAGTAACGATTTACTGTACCATCTTCATTCTGGTTCAAGCATAAAGGTCATAGCACACTTAAACGACTCTGCTCCAACACCGCCCTAAACTAAGACGACTGCTCGCAGTCCACGCGGTGACAGCTAGCAGGCACCCAGTAGTCCACGCGGCGACAGCTAGCAGACGGCCAGCTATCCACCCGCCGACCGCTCTCGCTTTTCGGTACGGCGTACAAACCGCGCTGTTGGAACTGGCGGCGCGGCGTCTGCTAGCAGTCAGCAGCGCGCGGACACCGCACCGACCGCTCGGCTACAGCGTGCGGCCAGCGAGACGTCAACTACCGAGCAGTCTGACGGCGGTAAGCTCGCTGATAGCGAGCTGTCTGCTAATTTATGATGCTAATGTAAAATATACCTAAAGAACAATATTTAAAGCCCATATTTAAATAATATTCTTTTTGCCGGGTGGGAGCAGAGTCGTGTAAGTGGGCTTGTAAGTGGACCTTCAGGATGCTTGTATCTAAAAGTTCACACCTATGTGCCTTTTGGCCATAATTCTCGGATTTCTAGTGGTTTGCGTTTCGTATATATTATACTCGTATTAAACTTAATTTGAGTTGCGTTCCGCACATGCCATGGTTTATTATGCGCTGGATTATAATTAATTGTTGAACAAACGCTTTGAACAAATTAGATAAGCTAATTGATTCTGTGTATGTCACGCGATATTTTGATATTGTTTCATATTGATGAGCTTTTCATGCACACGGGTTATTAATTATTATATTGTAGTTTCAGTGTTGTTTGATTGTTTATATGTATTACAATTGATGAATATTTTGTGTAGGTATTTCAATGGATTCAAGAGTTTCATATTTTATTATTTAACTTTTTCTACACACATCTGTCGTCTCCATGTGCCTGCTAGTTCTGTATGAGGCCGCAGCTTCGCAACCCACCGCTGGACATTGACCCTTCTCAAACTGCGCCCTGACATCAACACGACCTGTAGGTACATCCCATTTCATATTAATTTTCTAATTTTCAATATAGTGTCGTAATTGAATCCAAAATGTCCACGAGAGGGACTGGTTACGTTTTGATTAACACTAGTAATTATTGCGAATATTGCCTTTAGAGGTTGCGGTCTCCCATTCCTCCCAGAATTTTTTTTTATTTCACGGATTAAAGGCAATTAGATCTAAGTATTTGATATGAATTTCAACTTGATAGCTCTACGCGTTCATGAGGAAAAAAGTAATAAGTTTATATTTATTAAAAAATAAATATATATTTTGTAATGTAACTAAAAATTTAAGGTTTTCGGAATTTTTCCTTTATGTGTGCTATAAAACGTTGCTTCAAGCCAAATTTCAAGATTCTAGGTCGACTGGAAGTACCCTTTAGGTTTTGATTCCTTTACGAGTACTTGCGAGTTTCAAAATATGCAGCTTAAATTGCTGTTTCTTTTGATTGCGTTGACATAGAAGTTTGATTTTGTTACAGCTTAAAGGTATTATAGACCTGAGTATTTGGTAAGAATTTCAATTTAATACCTCTACGCGTTTATGAGGAAATGGGTAGTAAGTTTAAAATTATAAAAAAAAAAATATTATGTGATGTAACTAAAAATTTATGGTTTTCGTAATTTTTCCTTTATCTATGCTATAAGACGTTGCTTCGTACCAAATTTCAAGATACTGAGTTCACGGGAAGCACCCTGTAGGTTTTGATTCCCTTGCAAGTGTCGAAAATTTGCGGCATAAACGGCTGTATCTTTTGATTGCGTTGGCTTAGAAGTTTGATTTTTTCACAGCTTCAAGGGACAGTAGACCTGAGTAATTGATATAAATTTCAGCTTCATACCTCCACGCGTTCCTGAGAAAAAGGGTCTTGACAGACGGACGGACAGACGGACAACAAAGTGATCCTATAAGGGTTCCGTTTTTTCCTTTTGAGGTACGGAACCCTAAAAACGTTATGTGATTGGAACGGGAATAGAATCTTGCCGTGAACTAACGCAACATCGCAAACGTGAAGGTTTCAGGAAATTAGATAGTAGTTCGAATTAGTGGCTGTATGTGCAGCAATATCCGATTGATTCAAGGCAAACACAGTATCAAGCCAGTATTCTACTCTGTATAAGTACCTACACTTTGTCGAAATATTTAGGTGTCATACCCAGAATTGCACACTTATCAGCTGTAGCAACCAAACACTAGAGGAAAACTGACAACACGCCATCCGAAATAGTTCCAACACTATAATCATAAAAGGTTTACCGCTCCCCGCCGCCCGCGCCGGCTCATCCCTTCGGTTTAACAAATTGTTAAATAAGGCGCAAAGTTCTGATTCAATTAAGCCGGTCTCAGTTCCGGCGGTCCCAGGTTCGAGTCCCGGAGGGCCGCCGAATGTGGCGGTATCAATTAGACCCATCAGGATCGCGATGTGCTTTTCAACACCCCCACTCCGAGAGTCGGGGCCGTAATCCAAGATTACGGTGGAAAGGATCTTAGAATTTGGCTAGTTCGGCTCGTGTGAAATTGAAGAAATTTGTAGTTCTACTTATAGTGTAAAACAATACCTACCTACGTAAGAGAGCAAAGAGAATACCTAAGCGTTACCAAATTCATAGCAAACGTTTAAATTAATATCTCATGTGCCTGCAATTTCTCTAGTGTTTCCTATTCAAAACAGAAAATAATTCCTCACAATTTCAGTTTTCGATTCATATGCCAGATATAGTTTTTAAAACAGCAATCATACCTCTGTATCAAAGAAAAATATCGAAATCCTCCCATTGAAATCGTCACACAAACAAACGGTACCAAATTATGTACATATATGAATGTTTTAATCTGCGCAACGTATTGCGTTTCAATTCAGTACTATGCATGATTAAATGCCGAAGTCGTGTAATATTAAAATATTGCATGAAAACCACACCATTAACCATTATTTTTCGTTTGCCTGTTATATAGCAGTTTTTAAGTAACTGTGTTGTTGTTTAATGAGCGGTAAAATTCTCTTGAATATGAAAATTGTGGAAAATGTTCAGGTATGCTGTAAGGGTAAGAAGGCTGTAGGCGCAAGTAAAGTATTCACTTGCACACTTTCTTCGTTACCCTTACAGCTTAAAGAAGAAGTTTTGTTTCATTATCTACATTCAGCCGCGACGGTAATGGTGTGGTGGCATTGCAACCAAATACATATCTCCGTAGCTCATCATCCACCTAGCCTTTTCCCAACTATGTTGGGGTTGGCTTCCAGTCTAACGGAGGCAGCTGAATACCAATATTTTACATGGAGCGACTGCCTATCTGACCTCCACAACCCAGTTACTGGGTAATACGATACCTCTTGGTAAGACTGGTTGTCAGACTTTCGGGCTTCTGTCTACCAGTAACGACTGTCAAAGATCCACAAATGACAGCCGGGACCAACGGCTTAACGTGCTTTCCGAGGCACGGAGAAATCACGGTATGTAAAGATGGTTACCCATCCACAGACTAACCGCGGCAAGCGTAGCTTAACCTGAGCGATCGACCTGCGCGGCTGTTATTATTTAGCAACGGGCCGCTCTCATATCTCCGTAGGTGAGGTTTTAAAACAGATACAGTAAATAAAAACTATTCAACCGAATTGAAAACCTCCTCCTTTTCTTGAACTCGGTTAAAAAAATGTTCGTTTATAGTCATTCGGAAAATTTCTTCAGTGGCCAACCGTACGAGGTAACTAGTACAAATATGAGATTGTTGTACGCGCCCGTACTTGTTAGATGGAGTACCGGTACCCGTCTAGAACCGTTACTCAGGTACCGAAATGGAACCGCTAAGTACCGATACAGAACTTGTACCTTTGCTACCCGTTCCAAGCCCTGGGTGCAATACCTAGTAAAGCACCCCTTATATTTTCAAGTACCGAACTACCGACCCTAGTAGCGATAGATAACACCTTGCTATGTAATACATTACTTAGCTGTGTCATGTGTGTGTGTGTTGCTTAGCTATTCCGAGATGAGATGGAGACATCAGGGTCTGTTCCTGTGGTCAGCTGGTAACAATACGTATAATAATGATTTAGAACGTGAAAGCACTTTTATTAAAACCTTAACATAATTGTAAATTCCACTTGTTATGAAACCTTGTATTCTATACCTAAGCCGGTGCTATAAGTGTTTGGCCAGAATGAGGCGCGGATGTGCGCGGGGCGGGCGCGACGCGACGTACTCAAACATTGGAACTTCCTTTGAGTGTCCATAGTAGGCACGCGGGCGCGGTGAGCGGCGCGGGCAGCTCGGCGCGGGGAGCGTGCGGGCAACTCACGCCATAGCTCGTTCATACAAGTGGCCGCAGTGGGTGCGCGGCGCGGGCGCGGGCGGCCCGCGCCCGTACCGGGATTCTCAAACTGGTTCCGAACTTTTTTTAAGTAAAAATAAGTCTTCTTCATTCATATTTTATTTTGACAAACACTGGACACGACAACACGCAGACGCAGCCGCGCTCCACTGCGGACAGGCACCCGCGCCGCTCCCGCTCCGCGCTGCCCGTCTGGCCAAACTCTAAGGCTAGAAACTGAATAGAATAATTATCTCTGTAATATACTGGAAATTAATTACAAGTTGCTTTTGAATGACTCGGTTTTTTGGGTACGTTGTGTGTGCTCTTGCTAGATAGATGTAATTTTCTACAAAGCTATTCATAGTTTGGCTTTGTCTAATAGATATGTACGCTATTCATGTAAGTTATTGTGTTCAGTCGTTCTGTTCTGTAAAAATCTCTTCGTGAAAACTTAAGTGAATTGAGCTGTCTATAGCGTCAATCCACAGCATCAGGTGGAATGATCTATAGCTCACTTCACCTAAGTTTTCACGGTGAGATCTTTACAGAACTAACCGGCTGTTATGTTTCTGTGAAGTGACAAATTCACCATATTCCTCAACTAATGTTCTTTTCATCACGCTGCATGTTAAGTGGCTAAGTTGTAAGAGTAGGTACCTTTTAATTAAATAAATGAATAGTTAACACTAGATTTTAAATGTGCATTGTTACATTAGAGAGGTCCTCTCTAAACCCCAATAATAATTAAAAGGCACTTTATAAAGTGCCACTCAAAACTTAGTAGACGCATTAGTAGCTCGTTGGGGGTCACAGCAAATGAACCGAATGAACAAGTCTGACGGAATCCTTTTATGAGTCTGCACGTGAGAGGCGAGGAGGACAAGTCAGCAACTGAAAGATGATAGGTAAATAAACGCAACATAATCTCAGTGATAGCTAAAACGGTAAGGCCGCCCATTGTATGTTTTGTATTAATAATCGTATTTTTTTTGTTATGTATTTTCTGGTGCACAATACCTAAAGTATATATAAATAAATAAATAAAATGATGACAAAAGTAACTGGAGAGAAAAATTACATTTAAGTAAGTATTAAGAGAAAAAATACCTGTAAGTACCTACCTGCTATGGTTGACTCGATAAATGAAGTTGTTTGCTACTTTCGTGGCTACTACGTATCCAGAGTTACATCGTGAAATTAATGTCAAAATACACGACAGCAAAGTAGCTAGCTTTTGAGTATCGTAAACTTATCGAATTTAATGAATTATTACAATTTTGTTGAGTTATGTATTTGTTTAATGTGTTAAAGTGAATGTGCTATACTTAAAATTGTAGCGAAATGGCAGTAGGTATGCTTTTGGTGGAAGAGGCTCTCAGAGAAGAGCGTTTGGAGCGTAGAAGGAATTGCAGATGACTTCATGACTCCTTCAATACCAATTTAGTGCCCGACCTTGAGTTTATAGCTAATTACAAACTCAGTCGATCACTTTGCCAGGACATAGTGCCCCTGTTACTCCGAAAGCGTAATAGCCATGCAATTGAGCCTGCGACAAAGCTACAAACGTAGATGTAAGATTAAGTTTTCCACAGCAGTCCTCTCACTATATAAAGAGATTTTGTTTAGTTTGATGACGTCTATCTGTTTGTAATTAGTTTATCTAGCTTAGTTTTATTATTAGTTTTCATATTCTAATTCAATATCACTGTAAAGTAAGTTTGTAAGGATTTTTTTGGAATATGTACTTACCTAAGGATTGTTTTACGTAACTTGAAAATGTGATTTTTTGTTTATGTAGATATTGAAATAAATTTGGTCTCAAATGATAGAGTTATGTATAAAACTAATATTCCAATTGAATTTATGTAAATCGGACTACGCATTCGGAAGATATTAAAATATTTGTACATATAATATATGGAAAACGTACCAACCTACATTTTTTAAGGTTTATGTTCTAGATTTTTTTTATTGTAAACATCGTGCGCGCGTGCGAATACGCGTGCGCGTGCGTTCAATGGTCCACCATTGAACGCACATTTGGGATAGTCAAGAGTTGATGGAAGTGTCTCTTGGCAGCGAGGTAGGTGCACTAGGATGCAGATAGAGCAGGCAGAATCATCTTACCCTGCTGTGTTGTGCATAATAATGTGCATTGTGCATAAGGGCCGGAGTGAGTGCTCCAGAATTAACCCAAGATGATTTAGAATCGGAAAACTCCCGGAATGTGACATATCAGCCTGCTACATTTGCCACAGATGCTTTGAGGAGGGTACAAAGACAAAGGGAAAGACTAATACAATCATTAGAAAATAATGAATAAAATATATTTTTACAATACTAAACAACTAGAACTAATCTTCAATTTGTTACAAGTACAACTAAATATAATACCTATAGCATTCAGCGTGGTGCAAATTTCTTCCCACGGTCGACGATTCAGCGTACGACTGTCGATGCTCCTCAAGTTGCCTTGGGCCAAATCTCGATGAGGAGAGCATCAATTTGTGCCGCTGTCGGTTTGGACATGGTGACTTGTTCTTGCAGAATGTTTATTCATAAATTTCCCAACTTCCGAAACACGAACATGAGAAAACGATAAACCCAAGGGGCACTTTATCACGTGTAAAGTGAATAATTTATGTAGTTTATAGTAAGTATATTATTTAGCTTGTTTTTTGTATACATCTCATAACTTGACTTTAACACTTTACACTTCAGTCAGCACTTGACGTTAAACGACCGAAATACGGTTATCGCTATAGCGATAGCGACAGATGAGATTTGGTCTGAGTTTGAAAGTACTTTTTCTCAATTTTGCAATAATAAAATCACAATCTCTCTCCTTGTTTGTTTACTTGCCATCCTTTAACTTTTATCCTTTTTCTTTTTATTTTGACAATCGGCAAAGCAATATGGTTGCCAGCAACAAATATATTATTTTTTCGAGAAATATTACAATGTTCTTAGGTACCTATAAATATTGAAATAAAAGAAAAATTCTATTTTCTTACTATAAAAAATAATTTTACTCTGTAATTCAACTGTTCAATTAAATCGAAATGAGTATACATGATTAATAAAAACATATCGATAAAACTTTCATCACTGGCACTACATTTCGTTCGGTCCGACACTCTTTTCGAATATTGACTATGGTCCCGACCAAACTCAGCCATTCCGAACATTTTTCGTAGTAGGACAACAATATGTGTCGGATCGTTCCGATCATTCGAATGTGTCACTTCGGAGTAGACCCCCTGTACTCCTGTGTGCGACCGATGCAATTTGTTGTTTCTAAGTGCAATTAAGGGGAACGTGCACTCAGAGATTCATTAAGTATCTTGGTACAATACACGCTATTGGTATGGTCCTTGTAATGAACGGGCATGTTCTTATAGAAAAAAATCAGAAACTATGGACTATTACGGTAAACAGCCCTCACCCAAAACGATATTTGGAGTACAAACACTTGCGGGTAGGTATATGGGCTATAAGAGGGAATATCTTGCAAAGTACACGCGGCGGAGGCGATATGATTCGCCATAACCCCGCGGAACGTGCGCGGGCCAGGGCCGGTGTTTGTGCCGACACGGGCGTGAGCGCGCATAATTTTGAGCGCCCCCGGCGCGTAAGGGCCTTATCACACTGGCGATTAGCAAGCTTGTTTCCACCAACGAGTATGTTTAATGCGCTCTATGCGTGTGCTTAGCGAGCACGCCGCGTGAGTGCAACGTGTTCGCCGCGTAGGTGAAACGAGAGTGTACAAGACAGAGTGAAACAAGCAAGTATGCATCGTACCTGCAGAGAGCACGCTCACAAATCGACTCTCTGGAAACACGAATGCAAATTGTGCCAGTGGAAACACTCTAAGAGCAGAGGCAGACAGGCGGCTCTCACAGTCTTGCTCATTTCGTGTTGACAATTTCAGTACATTAAGAGTAAATGCAGTCGGAGAGACTTTTGAAAAAGCTTAAGAAAAACGTCATAATTCGAGGTTTGGATCTCGCCTAGTTCCTCCTCTAATTTTGGACCAATTTAAAAGATATTTCATAAACGGAATAAGAAGAATACATACTGTGTCCCTGTGTTTTTCTTTTTTCATTAATATGTGTCAAATTTGTACACTAAGCCTCTGTTGACAGCGGTTTAAATTCGCATTTTTTGAGGGTTCTAGTGCTTATAAAAATAATGTATCATCAAAAAGGAAAACATAGGATTAGGCACACAAGTAGTTAATATTTATTATTCTGTAAAAAATCATTGCTATGGTCATTAAGGCTCCTTCAGCCAGGCGCGGCACGACACGCGACAAAAAGGCACCGCAAGTCGCGCAACGAGCGGTGCCTTTGTGTCGCGCGCGATTATATCGCGTGTCGCGCCTGTTTGTAGGAGCTTTTAACCAGAAAGAAAATAAACGAGACTGTTTCTATGGAGAAATGACCACCCGCATTCACTCATTATAACCTAGACCTGACCCACCCTGGCGATTTTTTTAAATAATATCTGTTTTAAGAGATAATCGAATAATAAGCATTTGGCGCTCACTATATTTTTAATCCGCGAAATACGCTGTCTTCCGTCTCGCGTGACACAAGCTTGAGCCATCCGTTTGTTTCACCAGTCAGTTATAGCCCTCGCTCTGTTGAGACGGGTGGTTTATGACAATTTTTTCCGCGCCTAGCAACCATTATTATTATCGTTATTTTTGTTGAATAATAAATGGAAAACAAAAAAGAACAATGAAAAAACTGAAACACTTGAAGACTCAAATGATTGCTAATTGCCGAAGTTGAAGGTTTGTATTTTTTAAAACAAAGAATATAAGACTGTTCCAAAAACTCGCTTGTTTTAGGTATCAGTTCCCGGAAAAAGATATTAATCGAGTGATCGAGTTTATTGATGGTTCCATTGAGGTCGAAAACAATTTGAAACCGCCACCGTGAGGTACACCGGCAGAAGTATAACATCAAGAAGAACACGAATCTTCTATGCATATACGTTGCCGGCGCCCATAAAGGTAACGAAGAAGCGAGCGAAGCATGCCAAGCAGGATATCGAAATTGACGATATTGAACGCATTTCTAAAATCCAATAAGCAAAGCATCGTCAGATATCCTCCCCCCAAGCCTAAGCGTATGTCATCAGTAACGTTCATTGTACAATAGCGGTGCTGTGACCAGGACGAAATCCGGATTGGAAAAGATTCAGCAGACTATTCTTGCAAAGAAATGCACTAAGCTGATTGTGAACAAGTTGTTCAAGGACTTTGGAGAGGAAAGGTAAGATGGAGATAGGTCGGTATTCTGAAAAGGAAGCAGGATTAGTTTTTTTTTGGGTAAAGAAGTGATTTTTGCCTCTTTCTACATCGAAGGAAAGACACCATAGGATATAGCATAGAATAGGAAGGATTTCGTCGAGGACAGGGAGTATTATTTTCCGACTCACACAGTCACTACCAACTGCACTAGACATGATTGAAACAACGCTCTTCTTAACATCACAATCAGAAAATTGTCTAAAAATAAATTGGGGATGGTCCGGAGTTGGAACATTTGAAAGATAGTTTACCTACTGTCGCTGCTTTTATGGTCCCATTACAGTAGGATGAAGATGAGAAGTGTTGATTTAGTAAATCAATATTTAAGTATTTAGGAATCAGGTATAAATTCTTGGCGTGATTTTAACTCCCATGGATTGATGAAATTTCCAGACTTTACCTGGATCTCCGTTTTCAGCTGATATGTGGAGATTAGGCGATGGGAATCTCTACACACCTTATTCAGCGATTGCGAGCATCCGCAAGGTTACAGCTTTCTTATGCATGATGCTTCTAATATCGTCGCAGACGCTTGATTTTTACTGCATGAATTAATCGTGAATATCGTATAGCTGAACAAGGCTGTCTGTCAGCAGATTGACTTTTTCATCCATTTAATCGACACTGAATTAAGGACCCAACGACAAAATAAATTAATAATAAAATAATATTATTGTAATGGTTATAAGTATTTCTTACTTCGTGTTTGATTTGAAGCAAAATAATTAATTTGTATAGTAAAACCAATAAAGGAATTCTAAATAAATTGCTGTGAACAAGTAAAAGATGAATGTGCTGCATAATATCGCAATTTATAATGCTTTTATACCATTTGGATTTTTTAACACCTATTTCGTCACGCCAATTTATTTTATGGTGGAATGGAGTATACGGAACTTTTATTTCACAACATTATAAACAAAAAGTAGGATTGCATTGTATATACACAAGTAAAGACATTCTTATCCCTTCACACAGAGTATAGCACAATAAAAGTACAGTCATAATAAAACTCAAACTCAAAGCATTTATTTCAATTAAACCATTTACAGGCACTTTTGAATTGTCAAGAAGTCGGTCAGTTAGAAAATATGAAGCTAGTTGCCCATTCCAAAGCGTAGGTACCTATGGAGAAGAACGGGCAAGAAACTCCATGGACACTCTTTTTAAATCATATTTTACAAAAATATTAGTTACATCATTACTTTTGATATTAAAATTATATAATGTGAGAAAGATGTAAAAAATTAAAAAAGACGTACGCGTTAAAAGCGTCCAGAGTACAAGAAATAGTACTTAACTAACAACAATCCAAAATTAAAATAATTAAAAATAAGCCGAGGCAGCTAAGTGATGACCAGCCCCAACTGACGGCGCCCGTTCACGAACATGACGCATAAATCAGCACCATTCAGCTCAACCATTTTGAAGGGAGCTAAATGATCCAACACACACGCCACCGTCAGCGAGACATTTGAGTGAGCATGACACACCATCAGCTGCCAGGGCACATTCGAGTCAATGAAAGACATATTATTACCCAGTAAATGGTAGCTATAGGGTACATAGAACTCACATCTGTGCTATGCAATTATACAAAACAAAGGAAATTGATTTTATACAATGCAAAGATAGTCTTACAATCTTCAGCAGCTCCAACAGTATTTTCATGTGTTAATCAATTAGTTGTGGATGTGGAGCAGGACCAGCATTGAGCCAGGCATTTTTATCAGCAATGTAATCCCCTAACTTATAATATGCCTGACTGCATAGTGTGCGTTTTATACAAGACTTGAATTTTGTCTCATTCAGTTGAAGAATGTGGGGAGGTATTTTATAATAAAAGTGCATTTTGCGAATTGATGATTTCGTGAAACCGAGAGCTTATGTGCATATTACTATTTCGTCCAAAGAAATTTTAAAAAGTATTTGTTTTTAGGATTCCGTAGTCAACAAGGAACCCTTATTCGCCCTGTCCGTCTGTCCGTCCACAGCTTAGCTCAGCGACTCTTGGTACTAGAAAGCTATATTTTGGCCTGGATCTACATAATTGTTAATCATTCCGACGAAGTAGTAAAATAAAATCTTGAAAATAAAATGTTTTTTATGGTACCTCTACATTTAAAGTGGGGATGTATTTTTTTCTCTCGTGTACCCCGTGGTGTTGGCTAATGTTGGATAGGAAACAATTTTTCAATTCAGGGATCGGTTTATGAAATATTAAGCTTTAAAGTGCTAATTTTTGTTAGTCAAGTGTGTATCCCCCCCCCCCCCCCAACCGCCAGCTAAATGGTTGTTTTTTGTATACGTGAAAAAATCACGGTAGTAGTAATATATTGAAATTAAAATATATATAACCGAAAGGAAAACAGCTAAGTAGGCTTTCAAGTTTACGAATAACAGTCGAACAACTTACATGTATGGGAGGACATATAGAGATTTTCAACTACAATGTGAAGTTTGTCTTAGGTAAATTCATTTCAACTACGGACCCCTTCATTGTGCGTGGTCCGACACGCACTTGGCCAATTTTTATCTGAATGTCCTGCATATTACGCACTGCACTTGGAGTGGAGTACCGAGTTTCGTAGCGCGAGTCGTCACGCCACCCGTGGTTGTTATTTGTCCTAATGCGGGTGTTGCGAGACGCGCGGGTGAAATCAGATTTTATCCTGTCATTGGGCCCGCTCTTAACTTCGTGGCATCTACTAACTTAGCGCTTTCATTGCGTAGGTATATCAATATGCTTTAATCATATTAACGTCGTGGAAGAGGAGGGTTGTTTGTTTATTTCAGGGATTAATAGAATCCGCCTAAATATTTTGTTTTTTAATTATAGCACACAACCCTTATAACTATTGTAATCAATAGCAAATACATCAAATATTGTTACCCTAAATTTCAAATGAAAAAATCTTGAACATGGTTAACCTGTCATGAAATATAGTAGATTTTACAACAAGTGCACAAAACAAACCACTTCTATCCGAGACTTTTAGCAGCCCGAGCCGAAGGCGAGGGCTGATAGTAATGTCGAGGATAGAAATGGTTTTGTGGACGAGTTATAAACTCTGCTTTTCACTTCGATTGCGAGGAAATAAAACAGTAGTATAACATAACATTTCTTTAATTAAAATTCAAAGTAAAATTAGAACAGTTTTGAATACTGAAGGAAATTATTTTTTTTTTTAAATCTTACGACATTGATATTAGGCTGCAGACCTATACAGCCTACTATTAAATTAATTTTGTAATAATAATTTTCTTAAATCAACTACTACCGTACTTGAATTAAAATTTTAATATCTATTATATCTTAAAAAACACATAAGGCAAATAAATTAAAGTAAATATTATATAATAACAAATTCTATCTATGAACTTCTTATAGCATTTGGCTGTATGGCTCATTTTCTTTGCCTTAATATAATACATTTATGAGTAGATACGTTAATGCCCTTGTGCACAAAATTCGATTTTGTGCAGCCTATACCCTGCACAAAGAAGCACTTTCAGAGCATGAGAAGTGAAAATAATATTAGATACTCAGGAATTTCATTAGTAAATAAGTACTAATTAGTTCACAACAATGCAACTATTGTTTCTATCAAATAAAACCGTAATAATGAGACAGGTTGGTTTGAACATTAGTTAATTCTACTTTGACGCTACGCACCTGCTAATAATACCAACGATTAAGAAATTTATAAAGTTTAATTTTAATTAAATATTTATTGCCATTGCAACGCACATTTACAAAATTTCAAGTAAATGTTTGTCTCAGATGCTGTCGTCTGCCTATTTTTTTGAAATACACACGTAACCAATAAACAACATTGTCGAGTAACTTATTACGCATAACAAGCCGGAGAACCTCCCCCCCCCCCTCGGCCACCATCCTCTACAATTTGAATAAAATCAAACTGTCTCGCCTGTATCAACACATCTAAAGCTCCTCGGCACTCCACAAACATCACTCACTCGTTCAGGACTCTTGAGAGTTTCATTTTCGCCCCCCTTCGCTCAAGCACCAGCTATATAAGCACAAGGGACACTCGATACTAATAACTGAAACCGTAGGTAAACCGTCGCAAGCATCAAGTAATAAAAAAATGAGTTGACGGGATAGGATGATTTTTAGTAGCGAGATTGCACCTAAAACCAACACGCTACTGATATCAAATGTAGCTTTGATGAAGTCACCGAAACGTGAGATTGAACGCTACACCAAACTTCCCAGTTGACGTATTTGTGAAATCAGTGGTCGTCGATGCGAAAAGTATCGTGTATGCTTTGAGCTTTAACCATCCCATCCTAGAAGCACGGAGCGTGTTAGTCCGTGACAATACTCTTTAGTACAACCCGTCCATCACATAAGATACAAAGTGAAAGAACTTTAAATGTAAAAACGAAACGTGACACTTTAGTGAAGACTGAAATAGACAGACGCTTAAAACTTCGACTCAATTTCGAACTTTGTTGGCTGTTTGCAAAGTGAAACATATCAAGATATTAGTAAAAGCTTTTATTCGAATACTTTATACGGATTAAACGTGAAAGTACTCAGACATTCGACTTCATGAAATGATTTTTTTTAAAGCGTTATTTAAGTCATCCACTCTAATTTTCTGTTTTAAATTTGGCATTAAGATTCATTTTATTGTTTGATAATAAAATCGAAACTCCTTTGAAGATAAATTAAATCGCGTGCAGGACTGAACGCTGATGTCAATCATATGCGTAAAGTGTGCTTATTGAACATGATTGTATTTAATAATATTTCACACCAAATTTGCATGTGACCTGAAGAGACAATGCATGTCTGAAACAGCCGCCAATAAGACAAGTCACAATTGTCACGTCAGTGTTACAGTCAAACATTAATTAAGTTTTAAAGTGTCACGCCAGTGATACAGCTGATGCACTTCTATTACGTAATAACCTGTCACTTCTGTGGGTATACTCAGTGGCAAGGCCGAAGCTGTCCCCACCTGTCTCGCTCATTGACATGCGGGATTTCGTGTTCACTACGTGTGAAGGGCTTGTGGTTAGCTTATGCCGCGAGCGTGTTTAGCAAACTTGGCGAATTAATATCTTGTTTATGCTTGTATTTTGATGGAGGTTGTTAAGTTGTTTGGGATAATCATTTGCCCGTGTTTTGGGGTCGGCTCTATAGTTATTAAAACACTAGAGCTTTCAAAACGCTGAATAGATTATATATTAATACTTATTAATTACCATAATTTTCTTCCTTAATTTAATCATACTTGATTTTGGGGTAGTTAGTTACATTAATTAGCCACGGTTCCTTCAGTATTAACTAACATTGTTTTTTTTCTCTCCTCCTTGTAGTTGACTATTTAGTTACCGCTAGACAGAATAAAATGATGATAGTTATAAAGGCATTTAAAGTTTCTAACTTATAATCCTCAGTTCTGCAAGCTCGAGCTTTTCTAGAAAAGCCTTCTCAAACTTAGAGCCGTGAAGTCTTAGTGTATTTTACTAAACCAAGAGCTTGAATGGGTGCAAGATAGGGAGGGGCCGCGGGTTTGGGGGAGGGGGTTGTGCTCCTAATCCTTCTAACAGCAATAAGCTGCAATACATACTATTAGCAGTGAATGTGTTCTTAGGGTGTCCACGCTGTATCAGGATATCCGGCTTTTTAAGAAAACCTCAAGTTATCTGAACCGTTTCTTACAAATTGGACCCTTCACATCGTTAAGGGGCCTCGACAATGGTACTTATAGAAAATCGTGCAAATGTCGACAACTTCGCTTGTCTGTTAAAAAAGAATTGTTGTAGACAACCAGAGATCTTATTCTGTCCATATTATTTGCCCATTTCAAGTTGGAGATGGAATAGAATTCAATTTTTAAGTACTTTATGAATGGCACCGCAATGTCACGCTGTTGTCAAACTCAAACTCAAACTCAAAGCATTTATTTCAATTAAACCATTTACAGGCACTTTTGAATTGTCAAGAAGTCGGTCAGTCAGAAAATATGAAGCTAGTTGCCCATTCCAAAGCGTAGGTACCTATGGAGAAGAACGGGCAAGAAACTCCATGGACACTCTTTTTAAATCATATTTTACAAAAATATTAGTTACATCATTACTTTTGATATTAAAATTATATAATGTGAGAACGATGTAAAAAATTAAAAAAGACGTACGCGTTAAAAGCGTCCAGAGTACAAGAAATAGTACTTAACTAACAACAATCCAAAATTAAAATAATTAAAAATAAGCCGAGGCAGCTAAGTGATGACCAGCCCCAACTGACGGCGCCCGTTCACGAACATGACGCATAAATCAGCACCATTCAGCTCAACCATTTTGAAGGGAGCTAAATGATCCAACACACACGCCACCGTCAGCGAGACATTTGAGTGAGCATGACACACCATCAGCTGCCAGGGCACATTCGAGTCAATGAAAGACATATTATTACCCGGTAAATGGTAGCTATAGGGTACATAGAACTCACATCTGTGCTATGCAATTATACAAAACAAAGGAAATTGATTTTATACAATGCAAAGATAGTCTTACAATCTTCAGCAGCTCCAACAGTATTTTCATGTGTTAATCAATTAGTTGTGGTTGTGGAGCAGGACCAGCATTGAGCCAGGCATTTTTATCAGCAATGTAATCCCCTAATTTATAATATGCCTGACTGCATAGTGTGCGTTTTATACAAGACTTGAATTTTGTCTCATTCAGTTGAAGAATGTGGGGAGGTATTTTATTATAACATTTTAAACAGTACCCCATAAAAGATGAGTCTACTTTAGCCAGTCTGAAACCTGGTTGAACTAATAGGTCCCTATTTCTAGTACTATAATTATGTCTTTCACCTCTTTTACTAAAAAGATGTAAATTTTTCCTTAAATACATGATGTTTTCATAGATGTATTGACAAGGTACCGTCATGATGTTAATTTCCTTAAACCGTTCCCTTAGAGAATCGCGCCTGCGGAGATTATATATGGCTCTGATAGCTCTTTTCTGCAGAATAAAAATAGAATCGATGTCTGCAGCCCGTCCCCAAAGTAAAATACCGTAAGACATGATACTATGAAAATAACTAAAATAGACTAGTCTCGCGGTATCTACATCAGTAAATTGACGGATTTTTCTGACAGCATAAGCTGTTGAACTTAGCCGTCCTGCAAGAGATGTTAAATGAGGACCCCATTGTAGCCTTGAGTCGAGCGTGATCCCTAGGAAAACAGTTTTATCGACGAATTCTAGTTTCTCTTGATTCAATATTATCTCACAATCACTACCCTTGACATTTGGTAAAGAAAATCTTATGCACTTAGTTTTTTTTCCATTTAATACTAAATTATTAGCAGTGAACCAATTTTGGACCTGCAGTAGGGCGTTATTTACGTCGTCAAAATTTGTAGCATGTCTATTTACCTTAAAAATTAAGGAAGTGTCATCAGCAAATAACACCATTTGTGGTTGATTTTTTAATAAATGGAGTAGATCATTTATATACACTAAAAAGAGGAAAGGACCCAATATCGAGCCTTGTGGCACACCAATTTTTACTATTAAACCAAGTGAATTGACACCATTTATTTGAACTTGTTGTTGTCTATCCTTTAAATAAGAACTAACTAAACTGAGCGCAAGTTTTCCAAGTCCGTAATGCTCAAGTTTCAAAACCAAGGTTTCGTGATCGACGCAATCAAATGCCTTGGAGAGGTCACAAAAGATTCCTATGGCGTCTTGGGCCTCTTCCCACGCGTTAAAAATGTGTTTTAATAAAGTTACACCGGCGTCGGTCGTACAACGTCCTTTGGTGAAACCATACTGTTGATCGTGTAGGATCTTATTCATGTTAAAATGATTAAGCATCTGATTAAGCATTATCTTTTCAAACACTTTGCTGAAAACCGGCAAAACGGATACGGGTCTATAATTATTGGTGTCTTTACTGTCCCCGGATTTGTAAAGTGGTATTACCTTACTGTATTTCATTAAGTCGGGGAAGACTCCTTGATCCACGCACGAATTAAATACTAAGGTTGTCTCCGCCGAAACGGCTATCTATTGCATTTTGAAAATATACTGTGTTGACACTTATAAAGAAACATCCTTTAAGCCGCTGATAAAACTGTGGCGTCAAGACTTTAGCTGTATTCGTCAACATATTTTAAATTTATTATTAACATGTTTCGCTAAATTACATCCTCACCGTAATGAGTAATGAACTAGGTATTTAATAACGTGACAAACATGAACACAATATGAAGTTTGTGTTGTAAGCACTTTTCGTATCGAACTATAACGCCTTGTCACGCTAGTGTCTCTAAGCCGCGGCGGAACCGGGGCGGGCATCATGCGGGACTTTTCGACCTCACCTCTGCCGTCGAGAGCCATTCAACGCATAATTAGCTGTTACAGTGCGTGCCACGAAAGAAGAGACTTGACACACCACGTGGTTTGACATGCGCAGTACACGATTTTAGGTGTCTTTAGCGGTATGAGGTCTGAGTGCGGGACGAAACCGGACGTCATAGGGGCGGCGGAAAGAGCGGGGGAGGCGGGGTCAAGTCTCTTCTTACGTGGCACGCACTGTACGTTATGTGCTGCAGGTGGAAATTAGCTGCTTTATGCTAAGCTTATATGGTATGCTGGAAAATGGAATTATTTAAACATTGTAGCTACATTGAATTTTGTCTTCCGGTTTAACAAAATAGGGACAGACCGTTCATATGACTCAACGGGCTTGAGAGTCGAGGCATGATTTTGTTTAATGTTTACACAAGACCAAAGAGATTTAATATACTATAGAGAGGCTATCAGAAGAAATTTCGTAGAAAACATTGATCCCCATGTGTCAGTAACGTCATCTAGCAAAGTATAGCAATATTGTCACAAGTTTGTCACGAGACACATACGAGTACTGTACAAGATACACTATCGACGTATCTAACAGCATTATTTAATTTATCTAAATTATTCTAAATACTCGGAAAATGATTAAATACACTGAAAATAAACTGTAAGTAATGATGTGCAGTCATTTTATCAATGTACAATGCGGCATATTTTCTTCGAAAATAATTTTCTTTTGCACATAATGCGACCTGTCATGCGCGGCGTTTGACACGAAACATAGAACTATGTGAGATCTACTGCATACTCGTATGTATCATCTACAGCTGTAGGTGATACATATGTAGTAGATTTAGATGTGGTTCGCTTTGTCCCGTCTCTCCTAAGTAGGTATATTTAAAAATGACTTTGCACAAGACACAGTTTCAAAGATGCAAGTAAACAAGTCCCCACTTTTAAGAAGAAACACGAACTAGTAAGGAAGTTGTCCACCGTGGCACAAAGTGATTTCGTGGAACATAAAAGCGCAGCAAGTCGCGGGGCGCGACTATCGCGCGAATGTGTTATCGCAGATTTATGACATCGCGCTTTCACGAACGGCAGATGTGTTTAACGAGGTCGCGTGTCGGATCGTGTGTACCGGGCTTTATCGCCAAACTTTGTATTATGAGTCGTAAGTGAATTTAACTAGAGTATTACAGCGATAAGTGTCGTGAACCTTGATGGTTAGCTTGATGTGGATAAACAGCAGTGAACATAGATCTATTAGATGTTGCTGGATGAAACTTGTTGTTTACTTATGTACTTGAAGGTTGATCGCCACCTCTTTTTACTGTCTCATCGTTGTATCGATGATTCCTTTTCCATGTTTACTCTGAAAAGCAATTATAGGTTAGCAAGGCACAACAAAAATTAAAAATTGTAGCAAGCAGCCTCAACCGCCAAAAAATGCACAACGGTTATCCTTGGCACCCCTCCTCTCCTGACTGACATATCATCCCAAGTACACTCGACTTATCCCCCGTATATTTTCACCCCTTCATTTTGCATATAACTCAGCTTCTTAGCAAGACCTGCATTTCTCGGCTGCACTAAGAAAATGATAAGATAAGTAATAATTGCCGCTCGTCGCGCTGGTGTCGTCCGTCAAGTGACAGTCGCTAGTGTGCGCCTGGCGTTATGTCGGAGAAAAAGTTTATAAGCTCTTCTTGTTATAGCATTAGGAAAGAGTAACAGGAAGAAGGATTCTTTATCGTTTCATGGTGTGATGAAAAAAGTACTAAATTAAAATCATCTGTATAATAGGAAAATGTTCTTAAACATTTGTCTTCCAAAATAAGTTTTAAGGGAGTAAGACGTATCCCAGAAGCCTTTAAAGAAAACCCAAGTTAGCGAACTGAATTGTCTTGACAGCTCTTCAAGATGAGACGGAGCGAACGAATAATTTTGTGAAATTCAGAGAATCGATCGCGGCAAGAAATACCGAGATGTATTTTGTTTTAACAGGTTCCTAATACCTACTGCTGCATAAAGATTGCTAAGTTATTGCCTTTTGAATTAATTAGTTGCTTGATCCGTAAGCGAGCCCCTCTCGTTCCTCTGACCGCTGACTGCTGATGCACAAGATTATCAATTAACAGTTGACATGTTTCGGATGCGAAACAACATCAGAATAAGACAAAGCCACTTCTTTTTATAGTCAAGTAAAACTCGGGAGGTGCTCGTTTCCCTAATTTTATTTCGAGGCTCGTAGTAAAAGTGGTGGGTTGATTGACACGTTACGACCTGTCCCCTGTAACCTGGCCCCGGTACCTGCCCTGTCCCCTGTAACCTGGCCCCGGTACCTGCCCTGTCCCCTGGCAACCCCGTTGCCACCTCCGCACGGGAGGATTGAGCAAATCATTGCTCTTTTATTTTATAACAGAAGTAATGGGAAGATAGTGGCTGTGAGAAACAGTACCTACGACATTATTTTCTCTCCAGTGTAATCTTTTAACCACGGCCGGAGCTATGTTATAAATATGAAAGTTACTACTTAATTGACTGCTGTAGACTGAAGGTGTTTCCAGCCAGGCTGGGATTGTTTGCATTATGTCGCTGTAGTGGTTCTACCAAGTTATTTTTAGAATTTTTAATAACAAAAGCTGCTTTGAAACATAGGTAGGTAGGTAGGTGGTGTGGGGCTCAATTAGTTGTAGGTACGGGACCTACATATTGTGACCGCAGCACAATTTACACATTGTTTCTAACGGATATTGCTCGGGGCTCGGGGTGAGCGCGGCACTTTCACATCACATGCAATTTTTATGAAAACTTCACGCGTTTCGTTTTAGAATGTTTTTATTAGGTATCGCGCGGAGCTACCTTAAATTTACTTCGTTGTTGTGTTTATAATCCTACGCTATTGTGTCTCTCCGCCACGAGGTCATTTACATGGTACCCAACTAGCTTCAACTTTCTGACTAACTGACGGACTATTTTAATTTTGACAATTCAAAAGTGCCTGTACAAGGTTTAATTGAAATAAATGCTTTGAGTTTGAGTTTGACCCAGTCAATTACGAGAAGTCTGTTGCGGACGTTGCGGTAGGACTTTTGTTTTTTTTCTATGACAACAATATAGGCTAAAAACAAATGAAGGTAATAACATTACAATCTAGACACAAGGCACATCACAAGGTAAGAGATATAAACAAACCATAATTTGTTACATAGACCTACCTTAAAAAGTTAAGTACCATAAATAAAACAATAAAGGAGTCGTTTTACGCATTTCGGTAATAGCCGAAGCAAACTAAAAGCGATCAACAAATAAGCAATCAGCCGCCCCTCTCGACCTGCAGCAAATATACTCAAGGGAAGCTTACTTTTATGATGTTTGTGTAAATAAAACCTCTTACCTCCGACTGTTACCGGCGGCGAGTGAGGGAATAAAACGATTTTCAACTCTAGTGCATTACTTATTACTTCATCGTAAATATCTGCGCATGCGAGTTTGGGCTACCTATTTATTTGTTACTTGACCTCGTGTCGTACGAAGTGCTTTGGGGGAAGCTGGAGGACAGTGGTATACCGGTGGTGATGTTAAATATTTTTAAATATTGGTACAAGAACCAGACGAACTGTGTCAAATGGTCAGGCACTCTCTCCGAGTCGTACAGGCTAGAGTGCGGCGTGAGGCAGGGGGGGTTAACATCTCCAAAGCTTTTCAGCCTGTATGTAAATGACCTCATAGTGGAGCTCAGCAGCATGCGTGTTGGATGCCGGGTGGGTGGTATTAGTGTTAATAATATCAGCTACGCGGATGACATGGTGCTGCTGAGTCCCACTGCTGGGGCGCTCGGAGAGATGCTGAAAGTCTGTGAAGCATATGCCGAGGCGCATGGACTTATTTACAATGTAAAGAAAAGTCAGTACATGGTCTTTAAGGCCGCCGGTAAGTGTCCTGAAACCGTTCCACCCGTTACTTTGAATGGTAACTGTTTAGATAGGGTGGCACAGTTCAAGTACCTTGGACATTACCTTACCGACGACCTTAAAGATGATGTCGACATAGAGAGGGAGCGCAGGGCTCTGTCTGTCCGGGGCAACATGCTAGCCCGTAGATTCGCCCGTTGTACGGAACAAGTCAAGATCACGCTATTTAAAGCATATTGTCAGGGCATGTACACGGGTGGTCTATGGGTTAGTCATACAAAAAAATCCCTAAACACTCTGCGCGTCCAGTACAATGACATTTTCAGGATGATGTTGGGACTTCCTCGTTTCTGCAGTGCCTCCGGGATGTTCGCGCAAACTCAGACTGACGGTTTTCATGCCGTCATTCGGAAAAAAGTCGCATCACTTATGAGGAGGGTGCGGGGGAGTCACAACAGCATCTTGAAAACTATAGCTGAGGATGTACGTGCCCCTGTGTTGAGGCATTTCGTTCGTCTGGTGGTCTATAGGGAGGTATCTCCCTATTGGTTATCTTGACGGGGTGGGATGTCGCAGCGCAGGGGTATTCATTTATTTTGTATGTATGTGATTGTCTTTTTGTAAATGCATGAACTAACAATAGTTTTTTAAGTTTTTGTATACCTACTAACCTTTGGATTTTCAGTTGTCCTAAAATAAATAAATTTGAAAAAAATTTGAAATTTGAATCTAATGTGTTGTCAGAAAATCGTAAAATTGTCATTTTCTCAACCAAATGGTACGATAACTTATATTTTTAAAACCCAGTAAATGTGTTTTCATAACAATAATCACATCCCTTTTCTTAAAATGTGATGAAACACTCAACAATAGGTACCATTTTTACGAGATTAGTGAACACTGAGCAGCATCATTCTAATCGCGCAGATTCCCGTCTTTAAAATCTCGTGTCGGTGAAAGCCCTGCAGATCAAAGCGACCGCCGCCTCTCGGGCTCTTTACACGCGTTTTGTTGCCCATTACAACGCAACAGACCCGAGTTTATTCCCATCTCGTCCCATTGTCGTCTAATGCTCGACAAATATCGAGGCAGCTCCCTTTCCCGCTCCATTGACAGATTCATATAGGTACTTTATTCTGTAGAGGAAGCGCCAAATTGAAATAAAACCTCTGTTCACGTCACTATTAACATGTGTAGTCACATTTGTGTGAATGAGCGTCCATAATCTAAGTTGACGGCTCCAACAATACTCGTGCCTCACACACGTCCAGTGATGCTGAAACAATGAACTTACTACCAGCGCAACAAAACTAGCCGAGTATGTATCTATTAGCCGGTCGCTCCCTTACTAGCTGTACTTACTAGCCGAGTATGTATCTATTAGCCGGTCGCTCCCTTACTAGCTGTACTTACTAGCCGAGTATGTATCTATTAGCCGGTCGCTTCCTTACTAGCTCTACATACTAGCCGAGTTTGTATCTATTAGCCGGTCGCTCCCTCACTAGCTGTACTTACTAGCCGAGTATGTATCTATTAGCCGGTCGCTCCCTCACTAGGCACTTACTAGCCGAGTATGTATCTATTAGCCGGTCGCTCCCACACTAGGTAGGTACTTACTAGCCGAGTATGTATCTATTAGCCGGTCGCTCCCACACTAGGTACTTACTAGCCGAGTATGTATCTATTAGCCGGTCGCTCCCACACTAGGTACTTACTAGCCGAGTATGTATCTATTAGCGGGTCGCTCCATCACTGGATACTTACTTAGCTGTATGTTAACGCCATTAAATATTTCATATTTAGCGCGCAAGTTTATCCATTTACCTTTATTCGTTTAATCGTTTTTGGACATTATATATTAACAACTGAAGGCAGAAAACTGCTCAGTGAACATCATGTTCGTGCACAAGTGTGCTACACTGTGCGCATACAAAAGTTACGCACAGCTTTGCCGGTGGAAACAGAGACTATCAGATCTGCAGCTCAGTACGTGCACTATTGGAGTTCTGCACAAAATGTTTGTGAACAAATGTGCTGCACACTATTTTGGTGGAATCGTACCTTTATTTATGCCTCCTATAGAACCTTTTGTTGGTCTGTCCGAGCTTGCAAGTGAGTGACGGCTCACGAAAGATCGTTTCACTCACAATGGACCTAAGATCTGAATGTGTCTGTGGAGCCAGCGGCACCAGCTCATTAGCAAATCATTTGCTCTTTGTTCTATGCTATGTTGATAGTATTTTGTTGTATTGTTACAATTCTCGTTCACTGGACATTTTGACAGTTTCAAAGGCTTCAAAAAGGCGAGGAGAAAGTCTAATTATAATGCGGCCGTGCGAAAATTATAACTTCATTTTTGCCAATGATTGACACATAAAAACACCTTGCCTTGCCAAATTATTGAGCCCACTTCCAGCGAATCAGATAATAATAACGTGCGCACCGAACGTTTGTTTCTTGTATTAAATATAACAAACAAAGCGAATTCGCTTACCTGCTATAATATTAATAGCGTGTCGTTACCGACGCGGCTGTACTATCATTATTTTGTTTGCATACATTCTCTCTCGACAAGATCTAAGGATTGTTTTTCGACGAACGATATAGTTTAATGTACCTAAAAGGAAAAAACGGAACGTGTGTCTGTCCGTCCGTCTGTCACTGCCAATTTGCTCCGAATCTAATGGACCGATTAAGTTGAAAGGTACCTACACATATGAATCTCTGTGACCTAAACACAGACGTGTAACGTAAATAAATTAATTTTGAATATGGTTCTCATTTTCGGGGGGCAAATATAAAATTTGAAAAAAAAAGTTTCGCAATCTGTACCGTGTGACATATTAAATGAAAGGGCTTATTGTGATACAAAAATTTACCATTACCCCCCCCCCCCCCCCCGCATTATCTCTGAAACTACTGAGCCTAAAATTAAAAAAAAATACAGAGAATAGTTCTATACCTATACATTACAGGAAAACCTATAAGAATTCTGTGGTCTTAAAACAACATGGTCAATCTCTCAATATTGTGCGTACAAACTTGCATTTCCAGTTGGAATGTATGGGAGAACATGTTTTTCAATTACAATGATAAGTTTTTTTTGTTAGCACAAGCACAGATTAAAAAAAAAACATGCGAGATAAAATATTCATCGCACAGAACCCTCTCCACGCGAGCTCAACTCGCACTTGATCGTTTTTTTTTTTTATTACATTTTACTCTGATATTTCAATAATGAAAAATAGGTTGCGAAATGTAATGTGGGTTTGCAGACTTGAAACGAATACAATTTTCAGTTGTGAACTATTTAGAAGTTATCATGTCGTCTGGCTCGCTGGTCTAGTCGCAAGCGTTGCTGCTGAAGTGCTGCATGCGGCCCTGGGCTCGCTCTCCCGGTCGGGCAATGGGCTTTACCATTAGGAATTTCCCAGTAATAACCCGGAGTCTAGATTAGTGCCCGGATGACGGCAATAGGCTCGCCCTATTACATGGGACTTAACTAACTGGAAAGATGCGGGTGTACGTACTGTAATATAATATATGTAATGAGTTCTTTTCTGTTGTCCTCAGAAGGTCAGGCGGATGGCGGCGGCGGGCCCGGCGGCGCCGACGACGACGAGGAGGACGCGCCGGGCTGGTGGGGCGACTGCGTCAGCACCTGTCCCCCGCCCGTGCAGGAGCTCTGCACATCCAACCGATTTGACAATCTCCACGTAAGTCACCCGCACCCACACCGCGACAAGGATCTGTTGGCGCTCCAATGACGTAGACAGATGCGCGCTGTGTCTTGTTTCACTTGAAATGTATCCAATACACAAGATGGCGGCATCAGTTCCGACTTCCCACGCGCGATAACATATAAGCGCTAATGAGATGCCAAGCTGATGATGCCTACCTAATCACAGATGAAGCCGATGTCGCATATTGGATAGAAATCCGACAAAAAAAATACTTTGCATTCGTCCTTAGTGCATACCTAGGGCCGTCTAACCATCCAAATTCAATACGAATGCAATAGACTTCTATATCGTCTGTGAGCTCAGTAAACTCACGAATCCTTTTAGTTACATTCCAGTGTCAAAGGCGAGCAAAATCAAATTCCTTCATAGCGACATAGCTCAGCCACGTGCCAACGCGCTCACCTGGCGCCGGGCGTGCAGCCTAAGTATTTGGCCAGACTGGCAACGCGGGCGCGGGGCGGGTGCGGCACGGAGAACTCAAACATATCAACTTCCTTTGAGTGTCTATAGTTGGCACGCGGGCGCGGTGAGCGGCGCGGGCTGCTCGGCGCGGGGAGCGCGCGGACAACTCACGCCATAGCTCGTTCATACAAGTGGCCGTAGTGGGTGCGCGGCGCGGGCGCGGGCGGCTTGCGCGGGGACCGTGGTTCTCAAACTGGTTCGAGCTTTTTTCTAGTAAAAATAAGTCTTCTTCATCCATATTATATTTTAACAAACACTGGACACGACAACACGCAGAGCGCAGCCGCGCTCCAGTGCGGACAGGCAGCCCGCGCACGTTCCCGCACCTACGCTCGCCCCGCGCCCGCGCCCTAGTCTGGCCACACACTGGGTTAACTAAGGCTCTGTCGACAAAATTAATTTGTACTCTTCTTGTAATGCTTCATGCTTGAGAAGCAACTGACATCGCGACACACCGCGCACCGCGCACCTGTCTATACCTCCTCAAATCATACGCCATATGAAGTCACACGGCCTCCCATCCGTTCGCCAAATTCTCCCTTGATGAATGGGAATAGGAATAGCCACCCATGTTTCATGTCCACCGTCTCGTCAACGAAAACGAGATGGCGCCGTTGAAATAGCGATATATATCTGCCTATTTAGGTACTACGGCCGCACGTTCGTCAACGGAACGTCACGTTCGGTTCGAATAATCTCGGTTTTTCGTTGACGTCCCGTTGACGGTGGCGGTGGACAAATGCTGTCAGTCTATCATTGTAGTAGGAACGTCGGCTTCCGAACATATTGGATCATGTTCATCATTTCAAATTCTCGCACAAATTTTATTTGTACTTACCTAATTATAACGATGAACTATAAAATGTTTAATATTTTTTGTTCGATTATGCTGTTTACGAGGCATATTTTCATACATACAATTCATCAACGTATGTCGATGAACAGAGCTAACGTAAACACATGTAAATCAGTGCAGACGCATACACGCTCCACGCTAGACGCCGTACACATGTACATACCTATAAATAACATTAGTTGAGTCTCAACTTCGACAACGAGACTATGTTCAGAAGTGTCCAGATTTCTCCGAGGACAAGTTCGAATGTTATGCTAATAAATAAATGTATGAAACATTGATATATTAAATAAAGGTAGATACGTTACTCAGTCACAGCGCCTGTTGCTATTAAAGTGAGTGATTGTACAAAGTGCCTGATTTTGAGTTCTGACAGCCCTAGGCTAACTATGAATATGCGCTCCCCTCCCCCGGGCCTGTCCTGCCTAGCCCATGAATATACTTACTAAATTTTTATATTTTACTAGATTTGCGAACCGCGGTTCTTCTACTACTATTTATTTAGGCGCATATTTTAAATTAAGTAACAAATTTTATTCTGTGAATAAGTGGCTCAGCGCCCCCTCGGTCCTTGCGCCCTAGGCTTGAGCCTAGTTAGCCTGTGGGTAAATCAGGCCCTCTCACTAAGCACTCAGTCGCGCACGGAACATCGTTGATCACACAGCCCAATGATTTCAGTTTTTTTGTAATATACGAGTATACGCATTAAAATGACTTCTTGTGCAGCTAAATAGTGTTTTAATAATACAAGGAAGAAAAATAAGACACACGGGATTACTTGTCACACGTAAATACAGTCAAAAATATTAATTTGTTGAAAATTATAATAATAATTATTTAATGTTTGCTTCGCCAAGTTTGTAAGAGCAAGATAGATATTGTGAGAGACATGATACGCACGCAATGCGCGAGTTGCGAGACTCTTAGTACTATTGGGCGATTAACGCGATTTCGCTCGCACGACAGCGTCGGCTCCTATCTCTGTCCTTCTCTATTGGAAATGTAGGTTTGCGAGTTTTGCGACTGTTGTCACAGATGTGAGAGTTTCGGTGCATATGCTATGAAACTACTTAGTTAGCAGCGAGACCGTCAGTGCGGACTTCAATAAAACACACACCTAGCTGTTGAGGAATGTGTGAACCTGTACTTTAAATTCTCCATACAATTTCGGTGAATTCATCAGATGAATCAAGTGCCTCTCTGAACAAATGAATAGCTGCAGCTGCATCTATGTGTAGTTGTGTCCGTCCGTCCATTCCAAAGCATTAGCTTGTTGAAATACCCAGTAGTGGTTGATACGAGAGCTAACTGGCCGGTCGTACATGTTCCACTACAACTCCTTAATTGGATGTAGCTGTTAGGATCTGCTATAACAATGAAGATATAATGTCGTCAATGAAGATATCTGTTTGAAAGATTTTCCACGTTTCTGCCAAACCTTTTCTCAACTTTGTTGGGTTCGACTTCCAGTCTAACCGCATGCAACAGAATACAAGTATTTTACATGGAGCAGCTTCCTATCTGACCTCCGCAACTCGGTTACTGAGTAGGTAATATGATATCTCTTGGTTGGACTGGTTATCAGCTTTTCGGGCTTCACAACAGTCAAACTACCTTACGACGATCAAGACTACGCTTTCTAATGAATTTACCAATCCATGTAATAAGCCTTTAGAACCAAACATGTCTCTTGTTTAACGTAGACGGATACCTTTCTCCATGTCGCGTGATTTCGTTAAATACTATTATTAGCTCGGCATACATCTCAACAAATTAATTGTGGCGGTGGCAGCATGTGTTATACCTATAATACCACGATTACCTTCCGCAGAGGGCGACACGCGACAGTCCCGCGACCGGCTGTCACAGTGATCATACGTGTACGTGACTAACACGAGTACACACTTACATACGAGTATTAAAGCTTTTAAATGCAGAAGTCGAACATGATAATGTCATAAAATAGAAATTGATTAAGATAGATAGGTACAGCATTTAGCATTATTTGTAGAGAAACATATACCTACGTAATTAAAATACACTGAGTACAGTATGAATAAACATTTTTGTCATTTCATTTGAAAGCACAGAAGTGCTTTCAAATGAAATGACAAAAATGTTTGACAAAATAGACTAATTATTATTTAATTTCTTGGATTCTTCCAAGAAATTAAATAATAATTAGTCTATTTTAAGGTTATAAAGCTGTATGAAATCCATAATATAAGCGATATTTATGTCATTTACAATGTGTGGTTGGCTCAGAAACAATGAAATGGTTTCACGCCAGGTATGCCTGAGACCGCTCAGTTGACATCTCGCCTTGTTTAAAAATTCCGACTACAAACATAGCATCTATTTATATCTACAGACATACGGCATTTCCCCTGCGATTCTATTTACTATTGAACAGGAAATCACACGAGCCCACTACTACTGAAGATTCTACAGAATTCTCATAAATCCTATCACTGAGCTCCTTGAAAAAAGAATGTAACAGTAACTTCAGTTCTAGTAACGTTACTAATATTATTACTCCACCTGGTGTGCAGTCGGTTTTCTTAACCGTGGTTTGTAAAGCAGTGAGCAGACAGCGCGGATCGGCCGCGCGTCACCCCCGCGTCGCTATCCTGTTCCCGCTGATAGTTTATAAAGCTGTGAGCAGACGGCGCGGATAGGCCGCGCGTCCCCGCCGCGCCGCGCCGGGTCACGATCCTGTTCCCGCTGAAAGTTTGTAAAACTGTGTGCTCACAGTTTTACAAACTTTCAGCGTCGTAAACTTACAGGATCGTGTCTGCTGACAGAGCGGATCGGCAGCGCGTCTCCGGCGCGCCGCGCCGCGTCGCGATCCTGTTCCCGCTGATAATTTATAGAGCTGTGAGCAGACGGCGCGGAAAGGCCGCGCGTCCTCGCCGCGCCGCGCCGGGTCATAATCCTGTTCTCGCTGAAAGTTTGTAAAGCTGTAAGCAGACAGAGCGGATCGGCAGTGCGTCTCCGCCGCGCCGCGCTGCGTCGCGATTTTGTTCCCGCTGAAAGTTTGCCCGACTTAGCCGCCCGGAAAAAAAAAATTGATCGCGGCACTTAATTTGTTTGCAGTAAAAAATTCAGTAGTTTTGAGGGCTTACCAGTTACTACTCGTTAAACTGTTGACTTCTGTTTTTGTTTTACTGTAATTTGAATAAGCGGTCGACGATCGCGTGTTTATTAGACTTGTAAACTTTTTTACTTCTCTAATAGAAGCTTTCTCTTTAGGAAATTGAATAATACTTCAGCACCCAATATGTAGTATCGTAACATCGAACAGTCTACAAGTGGAGTCGGAGGAGTGATGGACATGGCTGGTTGACCTGTCAGACGACTGACGAGCCACTGCAGTGCGGACACTTCACTCAAAGCCTTCTGAAGCATTATTAGTTTCACTGTTTAGTCAGGTCGGTGTGTCATGGTTTAAGAGTGTGCACGGAGTAATGCACAGTAAATAGGCACGCACAGAAACGCACGACGCGTCTGTCTTCGTAGCTGTCCGCTCACGCACAAGCACAACACACGAAAGTATCAAGAAGCAATCCCAAATTACCACTAGAATAACAACGTTAATGTCTGCGAGAGTTTGGCGGACGATAAATTTCTTTTGGGGCCTCCGCGGCTGACTAAATATTTATTTTAAATTAAATAAAGAGCACTTGTTCTCGCGGTTCCTGCTGAGAGTGCTAAGCCTTGTTCACACGCGGAGCCCTGTTCACACGCTGAGTCCTGTTAACACGCGGAGCCCTGTTCACACACGGAGCCCTGTTCACATGCGGAGCCCTGTTCACACGCGAATGTGTAATTATTATTAACGCTGTCGGTGAGATGTATTGCACAGACATCCGCGTGAGTCCATCACTCACGCGTTTTCTAAAAATATTCGCACAATTTGAGTAATATCATGACGTAACAGAAAAATGTGTAAATATTACATTCTTATCTTATTTAACGTGGTGTTTGTGGGTGTGAGATTGTGAAATAATGTCATACTACGGTGTTAGTGTCAATAATCACCAAGCAGTTTAGTGCCGTCACTGGAACATCTTATGTCTTGTAGGTACGCGTCACTGACACTTATTCAGCCTCGTTCCATTCTGAACAAATTGTGCATTGTTTTTAAAATATACCTCCAATAGGTACTGCCTTATAAATCTTACATCCACAGCATATTGTTTCTTTTACCCGCTGATATAGTAACTAAAGCAATCCTTTACAAATACACAGACAAACGAACAAATCCAGCTCGTCTCTGGGTCATAAAACACGTAATAATGGCGCTAGGCCCGGCTTCGAACGTATCTTTTACGGAGCCTCTAAATCACGCTCAGGTGGTGCGCACCGAAATAAAAGGCAAGGCCCGTTACGTGCCGTGACGTGACGCTGACGTGACGATGATGTGGCGTCACGCGCCCTGACTGACGGTGCTGACGGCTGACGTTAAGCAGTTGAGGAAATCTTCGAAATAACAATCTGTTTTTTTTTTATTGTACGTAGAATGGAAGGGTTAAGTGGCGCTTCACATTAAAAATTCAACGAAATGTTACTCATAGAAAACTTCCAAATTCCCAATGTTCCAATATAGTACTGAGATCGAAATATGAGTACCTACAATAAAAATGGGTTTAGTAATCAGCGTCACCATTGCAGTTTTGCGCGAGTGGTTTGAGACTGGATTTAGACGACAATGTGTCAGGTTGCTCTTACACGTATAATGAGTGGCTAATGAAACACGCGAGTCTTATTTTGTTACTGTAGATAAATCTTCACGCAGACACCGCGGCAACAGTGACACTGGCGGCTGTAGGGACCAGAGCTGGCTGCAGGGACCAGCGCTGGCTGCAGGGACTAGGGTCGGCTGCAGGGACCAGGTTCGGCTGCAGGGACCAGGGCTGGCTGCAGGGACCAGGGTCGGCTGCAGGGACCAGCGCCGGCTACAGGGATCAGTGTCAACTGCAGGGACCAGGGTCGGCTGCAGGGACCAGGGTCGGCTGCAGGGACCAGGGTCGGCTGCAAAGGCTAGGGTCGGCTGCAGGGACCAGGGTCGGCTGCAGGGACCAGGGTTGGCTGCAGGGGCCAGGGTCGGCTGCAGGGACCAGGGTCGGCTGCAGGGACCAGGGCTGACTGCAGGAACCAGGGTCGGCTACAGAGACCAGGGTCGGCTGCAGGGACCAGGGTCAGCTGCAAAGATCAGGGTCGGCTGCAGGGACCAGGGCTGGCTTCAGAAACCAGAGTCGGCTGCAGGGACCAGGGTCGGCTGCAGGGACCAGGGCTGGCTGCAAGGACCAGGGTCGGCTGCAGGGACCAGCGCCGGCTGTAGGGACCAGGGTCGGCTGCAGGGACCAGGGTCGGCTGAAGGGATTAGAAAGCCATTAGTGTTTAGTCACCTGTTAGTTTTCCTGAGTTTATGTTACTATGTTCTTGCTAATAATTACAGGGGGCCTAAAAAGGCCACTTTGGCAGAATAATAACAGGATAACATTATGCATCATATGGACAGTTAACTGTTACGTTAATCGTATCAAATCTTATTGGTGAAGGACTTTTCAGTAATTTTTTTTGTCTGTTCTAAACTACAAATCAATCCAATCCAAATCCAATCCCAATCACTTTGATTATACCTACGTAGTGCAGTGAAAAAAAGAAAAACACGGACTGTCTTTGCCATATTATGTTTCATAATGTTATCCGTTTATGATTCTGCCAGAGTGGCCACTTTAGGCCCCCAGTTTTCTTTGTGCCCTGTAATTACAGTAACAGTCTCTCATGAGGTCATAGTGATCCTATATTTCTCTAGGGGGGATCAAGAAATAGAAAACAGTTCCACGCATACCCACTCTGACTCAATATACACACATGTGTAGGCTTGTAAAAAACTTTTGTCTGCGATTTAAAATGGTTTAGTTCAAGAGAGCCTAACATATTTACAGCAGAAATATAATATTTCATCCAAAAATCTGATCTACTTTAGTAAAATATGTCAGCCGAGTCCTCGGGCCGTAAGCTTTTAATGAAAAATGTTTTGTTGATGCTTTCTAATTGTTTGCGAGCGAGTTTGAGACAAACATGCCGAGTACGGCCCGCTGCGGCTCGAGTGAAGCCGCTGTGGCTCGAGTACAGCAGTGCGATTCTGTAACCATCTCACGGTGAAAACTTAGGTGAAGTGAGCGTGGAGTGGGCTGTCAATAGTGTCAATTCCTAGCAAAAACAAACTCACTTCACCTAAGTTTTCACGGTGAGATTTTTACAGAATCGATCGGCAGGCCTCTGCTCGAAACCGTGACGTGTTTGTAAGTCCGAATGTTAAACTGAAATGTAAAGGACTGACAATGTCAATCACGCTGTCGTAACCTTACTAACATTTGGTACATAACTAAGACGAAGACTTTGGTATTCGACTAAGTAGATTTCTGAGAAATGTTGGTTTAATAACAGAGCGACCTTACACCCGGACGGCTACAACAATAGAGCGACCTTACACCCGGACGGCTACAACAATAGAGCGACCTTACGCCCGGACGGCTACAACAATAGAGGGATGTACCTACTATGGCTACGGAAATTACGCCGAGCAAGATCAGAACCACACAGGGGTACATTACTTAGAGCTGCTTACTATAGAAAATGCCCTGTTGCGAAACATAAATACAACTAATACGAAAATAAGTAAGCGCATGACCCGCCTTAAATATAAATAAACCATTCAACATACAAATGTTCTCAAAGGAAGAATCCTTATCGCGTACAATATGTAAGTACAGCGACGTACATCGATGTAGGTCGCGTCGTCATGAGTACCCGAACCGAAATTGTCCGTTAAACATCACTTATCTTGAATCCCGATCGCGAACTTATTGTCACTCAATAGGAGTTCCGTTTCCGCGCATAAAATTAGCCTCCCCCTCCCGCTCCCCAACCCCTCTGAACCCGAACGACCCACCCCTCGCTTCTTTGTCGAAGTAATCTATTTGTATGTAGCAGGAGGTGACAAGTTCGGCGACGCTCAAAAAGTTATCTAAGATGTTCACCGAAACAGATATAAACGACAAATTGGTTACATTATGAATGATTTCTGAAGGAGCCAGAAAGAAAGCAAAATAAAAGAAATCAGCTTGTGTGTATCATAGAAATAAAAACAGGAGAAGTGGCAAGGGGGTGTGTCTGTGTCCACGCGGCATGCGCAAAATGGGCATTTACTAGGCAAATGGCCGTCTCCGCGAACTAGTGCGCTTTCGACCGTGATCGTAATAAAATATAAAAATGCCGAATTGCTCAGTGGTTTCCTGTAAAAACCGAAGAACCGAACCCGTATCTTGTGTACCCACCATATTTCAGGCAAATAAATAAATAAATAAGTCAAAATAAAAACTTCATATCTCATGAAATCACTTACCATATGTAAGTAAAAGTATTTTACTGCATTTGTCTTTAAAATCATGAAAAACAACAAATCGTAAAATATTTCTTGCTTTTACTACGTTATTTTTGTTTTCAAATATCGCAGCGGCTGTACTATTTATGCAGTAAATACATTGCTCCTTAACTACCTATGTATGTCGCTAAGTGACTGGACTAGCCATGTAAAAAATACAAAACGATACTTTATTTATGTGTCTTGCGGCGAGATAGTGATGTGGGTGTGAAGATCCACTAACGTAGGCTATCGACAACTATGTAGATTGCCCAACCAATATAATATATTGCTATTATAGTTAATTTTCCAATTTGTCAACCGTTTTATAACCCGGTCTAACCGGGTCTAAACTAGACCTAAAAAGATGACGTTTAAAGGCGGATTTACATTACTGTGTTGTGTTGCTTTCTGCCGCAGTTTTAGCCAATCAAAACTCGTTGTGATTTGGCGTAGTCATGTACAGAATCGTTTGATTGGTATATTCTGCGTCAAGACATAACACAACACAGTAAATAAATCCGGCTTAAATCCGGTTGGAAGACCCTTGAGATGATGTAAAATAATGTTTATTTTTTTTTCACACCACCTGCTCGAAAATGTCAAATTATATATCAAGCAACCTTAACCTAAAGTGAGTCATTAGTGGCCGGGGGCACAGCCGGTCAATAATGTTGTACTGGGTTTCATTATGACCCGCTGGTCAATAATGTGATTTGAATTTGGAATCTCACATGCTCAGCTAAATTGGCAGTATAGTACTAACAAACACCCTTTGGTGCCAGAAAGAGGAAAGCTATTCTCGATACCCTTACTACGCGTGGATGATATTCTCGATTTCCTACAAAATCATAACGACTGCTTCTTCATATCGTTGCCATGTTTTCGAAGACATAATATTGTAAGAATAATTAGATAACCACGAACCATTTTTTAAAAGGAATGGAAGTGCATATAACTAACTAGTTCTAAATATCTTATTCTTACTGTTTGTTTATTTAATAAATACTTTGTTTTTCGTACTATGGCTATTATTTTCTCACAGTAGGTGTAAAAAGTAGAGTATCCTCCTCTGGGCCAAAGGTGTCTTTGCCTTGGGCTAGCTTGAATCCCTCGCTGCATTCAGGATTCTTGTATTAACTCCCTCGCTTCGCTCGTGGGTTAAACTCTTAATTCCCTCGCTGCGCTCGGGAGTTAAATCCCGAATCCTTCATTGCGCTCGAGATTCAATATGACGCCCGTGACATAAGTCACAACTTTAGCCCCTCGGTGCATAATCTACTATTATTTACTTTAGTTATTTTTTTGCTACATTGTATTGACTTATACCTAATACATAATATGTTCTGGACATATCGTTTTTCATTTATTTATTTTCAGGACCCGAAATTTTTTTTTAGTTCATTAATGGAAGAATCGAGAACTTTCTGATTTAGTTAATCACTAGCGTATTATGTAAAATAAATGGCTTTGCGCAGCGCAACGATAGCGATAGATGGTTTTGTGTAAGTTGTACAGTGCATGGTAAATGACCGCTGTTTTTGATGAGTTAAGGTTAATAATTGATTGTGTAGTTCGTTCTGATTTATGAATCGTAAGTGTGTGCGCGACTTTGTATCTATTGCTTTTACTGAACTACATATTGTGTAGTAGTGGCGCGGTGGTGGGACCAAACCAGCGACATCGGGTTCTGATACATATTCAACTACCGGGCATAAGATGAGTAAGATAAGATAAGATAAGACATTTATTTGTAGAAACATGAGTATACACACAAGGCATTCAGGTTGTTCATAAACAAAAAACCGGGCAAGTGCGAGTCGGACTGGCGCACCAAGGGGTTCCGTACCATCACATGTTTTTAAATTTTCATGAGCGACATGAGTGCACAGTGTTAAAATTCTCTGACGAATATAGGCCATATTCGTCAGAGAATTTTAACACTGTGCACTGCGATGTAGAATATTGCAGTTTTATGTCAGCGACATCTCTTAACCGATAACCGGAACTAATGTAACTTTTGTTGATGATTTCAGAAAAAGTGTGCTATTTAGAGACTTCGTTTTATTTTTCCTGTATCCTTTACATAAACTTCTATCACATAGAATACTTTCAGATTTTTCTCTTTGCAAACTTCGGAGATAAGGGGGGAACGGTGTTTTTTTACATTTTTCGTCAAAAGTCGAAAACTCTGCGGCCTAAAACACTAAAAAGATCCGTCATTTTTTTTTTGATAAAACGTTGCCCCGCACTAGGAATTACTCCTGTATCGTGGGTGCGTTTACAAACATTTAAATTCACATACACAAACAGCCAGACCCGGAACAACTACCTGTAGGCAATACAAATATTGGTTCCGTGCGGGAATCGAACCCGCGACACGCAGCGCAGCAGTCGATCGCTCAGCCACTGCGCCAACCACGTCGTCATGATTTTCTTACCTATACCTATATTTGTATGCCACAAAGTCCGCTTTGTGGCATACAAATATATAGGTAAGAAAATTCATTCATCGGCATTTAAACAAGGCTAAAAACATTATTAGATAAATTTTCACACAAACTAAAAATTAAACATAAACAATAAATTACAAATTTGGATTAAATTTTCCTATAATCTAATTATAAATTGTCAAAATTCTAAAATGTCAGGAAATATTTATTAAATTCGTGATATTACAATTTGTCATTTAAAAATTCTAAAACACGGTAGTGTGCTTTCCCAACTAAATATAATTTTAGCCGCTTTTAAGGGTTCCGTACCAAAATAGTAAAACGGAACTCCTAAGGTGAGACTCAGTCTGTCTGTCTGTCTGTCTGTCACAGCTGGATATCTCAAGAACTACTAATGCTATCAACTTAAAATTTGGAATAGTTTTAGATGACGTTTGCCCAATTATTTTGCAAATAAGAAAGAAATAAAAATAAATGTATATTTTTTGCAACATGGATTGAAAGGGGGTCTGAAAAATTTGAAGTTAGTCTACTAAATCATGTGGGGTATTATGAAAGTGCGCAGTTTGCGCATTCACAAACATTTATTCTTTAAATCATCAACAAAAGTTACATTAGTTCCACTATCGGACAAGAGATGGCGCTGACATAAAACTGCAATATTCTACACCGCAGTGCACAGTGTTAAAATTCTGAAAATTTAAAAACATGGTACGGAACCCTCGGTGCGCGAGTCCGACTCGCTCTTGACCGGTTTTTAGTATGTGTGCGCTTAGTTCCCTCCATCCATTAAGTAGGAAGGTTATTTAATATTAAAGGCGCCATCCAAAAGACACTTACGCATTAATGCTGTTTTGGAACCATGTGAGCCTATGCTCACATGGTTAGACAAAGTCAGTCGAATCAGACGCGACAACACTATTATTGTCGCGTCTGATTCGACTGACTTTGTCTGCCATTCGTGGAAATAATTGCCGATTACATTTGACAAACGTGACAACTTCGAATACGTACAGATTAAAATCCAGACATGCCTAATCTCCTTTTTTCTTATATCTATGGTGTGTATTAAAGAAGCAACGGAATTGGGTCATTGTGTCAGAAAGCGTCGGACTTACAATACTACCCGACACGAGGTCGAGTCTTTACAACACACAAACAATGGCGTCTTCAACACAATGTAGCGAAGCGTTTGTAAACAAGCCATGGACAATTTATTTGGGAAATTGGAAACTGGGCAAAGAAGAAACTTATTTCCAAGCAGCATAGAATTTTGCCATTTTAGTTTGAGCTAAAACGATTGAAAATTTTTGTTCACTAAAACCCCCACATAACCCAATTTCGCATCTCGAGCAGCTCACATCGCTACAAATAAAAGTGCATGAACAGCGGGGCTGTACGACTGCAGCCGGCGAGGTTCCTCGTAAGCCACGTGCGCCGCCGCGCGCCGGTCTTACAGAGCCACGAGAGGCTTACGGGAAGCCGCATGACGAAACAGAGGGAGAATGTTCCGCAAGCCTGCTTTGTGTGTTTGCTCCAGTCAACCGAGCTGTAGCTGCCAGGTATTTTGAACACGGAGTATTAAATATTGTAACATTTGTTACAAGTTAGCTTACAGCCTCGGATAAAAGTGACAATAAAAACGATGACTCTGTAACAATGCATTTTGTGAACGTTGTAGTAGGATTTCATTTATCTTGTTTTAAACCGGTTTCCTAATTCGGCGCCCACACTACGTACGACATTATGTCCGACACGATCCTATGTGACCTCAAACTAATTTCTTGATTTATGTGTATTACGCACTAAATTGTAGCTCCAACAATATTGATGTATAAACTAAACCATATAGCACGCAGTCAGGGATTTAATCATAATCCTCCTGGTCCTACTATTAGGTCTGCAGTAGTTAAATCATCACTGAATATAATTATGTGGGTTGACGACTATTAGCGCTTCGTTGACAATTTTTTGTTTTTAATAATAATAAAGATTTATTGTTCAACTAGCACTAGATGACATGGCAAGGTAATATAATATAAAGCACAAGCATAAAGTTTCTTCATCTAGTTAGTTGGTGCCGTACTGCTCTCCTAGAGAAGCTACAAAATAACCTGCAGTGTTTAGGAGAAACAGTTCCGATCCCCGTCATTAATGGTTGACTTATGCACGTGTTAATAAATCATCACTGAATATCAAGTGGGGATGACGACTATTAGCACTCCGTTGACAATAAGTTGCACTATCCCTTTGTGGAGTGTAACCGGTCATTAAACTGAAGCTGGTATTTAATCTCCTACATAAACATTATTCCCTTACCTTATTCAATGTCTATAAAAACAAGTTCAGCAAAAGTTATCCAGTCAGGGCAATTAAAACAATGTGGCACTTAATTAATCAGGTCCATTATCAGGAGTCCGGTGGGCCCCGGATAATATTGAAATACTGTAGTTCTCACCTGAACGCACATGTCCGACCCGCACAGACTCACCTTGCATATCTCGCACACACTCGGTTAACTTAAGGGGCTTACATGACCTAAAGCGCGGTCGCTGTCAGACTGCATAGAAAAGAAGGAGAAGCGTGATGACACAGCGCTTGTTGGCAAAACAATTTATGGCAAAATATGAAGCAATTATTTAATTACAAAAATGTATTGTTTGGACTAAAAAATTAAAGCACTAGTATTTTAGCATGTTGCTTAAAGAATAATCTGAAAAAAAATCAGAATATATGTATATTAGTAAGGTTTTTATTGTAAAAATAAAGTTAGAAGTATATTCATGGTTTTTTTTTCTATCGTCTCAAATTAACAACAACATTACAACTAATCGGAACAAAATCAGAAAAATATATGATATTCTTCAGGGTATCCTGAAGAATATCATACATTTTTTTGATTTTGTTTACTGTAGTCGATCATATACTTTTATTGTTTCTAAAACTTTCGTTTTTTGTGTTTAGGTACTGTAAGCCCCCTTAAGTCTGTGACACCGATGCTCATAGGAACACATCAACTGACGACAATTTAATTCAATTAGGTTATTCAATTATTCCCTGATGATGCCTTTAAATACATATTTCAGATCTAATAATAGTTTTTCGTCAAACTGACGGTTATCGTTCATCTCAAAACAGTCAAAGTACCTACAGTCTTATTGTTAAACATGGTTATTGGTAAAACATTAACAACCTCTTAAGAGGCCATTGTCCTCATTATTATAAAGAACTTTTACTGTGGAGCTAAACCTGAAATCGCGAAAAAAAATCTGCTGATCGTGTACATTATGTTCGTACAACTCGTCAAAATGTAGGGAACAGCTGATTTTATTTTCGTGATTTCAGGTTTGGTCCCATAGTAAAAGTTGTTCATAATGATGAGTACAATAACCTCTTAAGAGGTTGTTAATGTTTTACCAATAACCCTGTAATCGAACTTCAATTCGTAGTATACTTACTTATCTCAGTTGTCAAATCCCTGCCGGCCTTCCTGTACCTACAAACGACTCTTATTACACACAGGGGAGATCAAAGCTTAAGTAATAACATACAATACGAATTACGAATATACACTGAAAGCATATTAATTAAGGCGCTCTGATTCGACGCTCGAGCCGAATTGAGGGGGTGAGGTGCGGGGAAATCTGCGGGGCGCCGCCCGCGCGTCCCTCCCGTTGAACACGTTAGCGCGCCACTACCTCAGATTGCGAAAATTGTCTTAGCATGAATGGCTGTATTTTCAACAGTACTGCAGTATTCACTCTGTAATTAATATACAGTAAAGAAGAGGACTACTGCTGAGTATTGTTTGTTGCGAATACACAATTGCAAAAAAAATCTCGATACAAATAAATCTCAAAGTTACCTCTAAAACGTAAAATAAATGGAAAATATTCGATGAAAATTTTCAAATTAGGTCATGAAACTTTACTGGCTAATCGAACTATGCATAAAGCAGGTGTCATTGGTTAATTTTTATTTTTTAATTGTTACATTTAATGTTAAAAGATGAGATCGGAAATATCAAGCTTTAGAACCACTCAAACCTTGAACCGCCCTGCCGCCCGGCCCCCGACAGGATACCGATTCAGTACTTGTCAGTACCGCTTCGGCTATCAGACTGAGAATCCGTGTCACTTCGCTTGCACTCAAATACCCAATTGACAACGTTTTATGTTTTGAAGAAATTATAGATACATATAATAATGAAAGTCAAAATAAGGCACGCGTATTTAATTTTTGAAGTGAAAACTTCTTTAGCGGCGCTGTGTACTTTTTTTGGAATGGGTAAAAACTTCTAAATTCGCGTCAGGTCACGTGACCCTGATCGAAAATTCGTAAGACGTAAAACGTAAGACGCGCGTTGTTGAGGACAGCGCCATCTATGCACATCGGGAAGAACTACGAGGGCCTCGCGTACTAACTACGTAGTTCATCCAACAACGACGAGATGGCGCTGAACCACGGATATATAACTGACGACGAGCTCCATGCGAGCGGCTTGCTTCTCTTACCACTGCCGCGACCAACACCACGAACTGAAGTCTATCCTGTGTGCTTATTTGTAAATCTGAATAAATTCCTTTCACGAGAAGAATAAACCAGTCACTTTGGTCATCATACCTGATTTGCAAAAAACCCTATAAAATAAGGAACACACCTTAACACGCGTGTTTTGTTTATAAGACGATTCACAAAATACACTCGTAATTGTTCAAGTTTTCACTTCTGTCGGCACTACCGGAGTGCCAGGGTTTTTTTTTTTTTCCAAATGAGAATGCCGTCAAATATAGGGCGCCCTGTACCAAACGAAAAGTCCGCTGTCACAACTAAACCTAGTGTATTTGCAGGAGAATTTAATGCCTTCCTATATTGCTAACTATTTTACATGGACTCCCGCAATTCGTATTTATTTGCCATTTACCTACTTAATATTTTGAGCATCGCTAAGGATTATCACACAAAGACTAAGTTATTGAATAGCAACTGAACGTTTTCCTTAATAAGGATTTTAATTATATTTAAATAGTTCAGAAGAAACCAATATTGAAAGTAACGTAATCCGTGACGGCGCAACAGAACAAAAATACAATACGTCACAATAAAAACAATTTCTTTTTTTTCGGTCCTCTTTTCTTTAAGTGCTTATAATGTATTTTATAATAATAATTTAAATTAATACGACGCAACGCGTGATCTAAAGATATTTTGACTCAAATAAAAATATACTTAATATTTATAGTAAATAATAAATCGGTGTCGGTAGGTCCTTACAAATTATCTACCGAAAATTACCTATCCGAAATACAGGAATATTTTTCATAACAAAAACCTAAATTTAGTTTAAAAAATAGTAGTAATTTTATGAAATAGGTACATTTGGTTGTGACACGCTCCCTCTCAAGTTGGTACGGTCCCACAGCATTCTCTTTTGTAGTTTTCATTTATAAAAACATCTTTGAAATGGTTCAAAATCATAATCTCATGTCAATGTCAAAAAAATTTACAAAAATGAAGGGAGGTAAACGATTCAGCAAAACTTTTTTATTGATAATTTAATTTGAGACAGGTGTGAGGTAAAGGAAAAATATTTCAATTACAACCAATGTACATATAGACAGGTGGATTTTTGAGACGAAGCAGTAAGGGTAGGCACCTAAACCGTTGTAAAATAAAAAAAAACGACGGGTTGCACTCCGGGAGTGCCGGCAGAAGTGAAAACTTGAATATTAACGTTGTGCATTTTTAATATTTTGGAATGGTTAGAGAATAATTTTGTACGAATTGCTTTCATTATCAGTATAAAAGTACTATTATTTATGTGGTGGAATACAATATTCATTTATTGCGCTATCGTACACAAACATGACAATTTATATTACATTAAAAATTTAACACTTCAGAACTATTACAATGGAGCCCGTCGTCAGTTATATATCCGTGGTTCAGCGCCATCTCGTCGTTGTTGGATGAACTACGTAGTTAGTACGCGAGGCCCTCGTAGTTCTTCCCGATGTGCATAGATGGCGCTGTCCTCAACAACGCGCGTCTTACGTTACGTTCGTCTTACGTCTTACTAATTTTCGATCAGGGTCACGTGACCTGACGCGAGTTTAGAAGTTTTTACCCATTCCAAAAAAAGTACACAGCGCCGCTAAAGAAGTTTTCACTTCAATAATATAAACCAAACCTAACATAGTTGGGAAAGGCGCAGGCAGATTGATCAAAAATACCACATTGTCCTTTTCCTGGTATATGATAAAGGACATATCCGGGATATGGTTATTATTTCGAAGTATTTCCGGGACACCAATAAACGCAGCTTTCTGCTAAATTCTATAATGACGATTCGGTGAAATCTTTTCATGTAGACTGATTAGTCATTTTGGATTGTTTTAATTATTGTGAATAAGTTTATGCCACCCTTTCATTGTAACACAACTGTCAAACAACTCGTTAAGAAGTTAATCTGTTGCGTGAGCATTCAACGAGTTCCGAACTCTGCGACGGTGACATCGCAGCCGGCGCGGGTGGCTGGACTCAATTATAGTTGTTCACTTACATGCCGCTTGCAACTGTCCTGGTCAGCTAATTGCTTATGTCTTTACTCAGTTATACAAAATAGTTGTCTCACACAAAGGGAAGGCTTTTAAAGTGAATGGGATAAACCACTTAACAGTACTTTTAGTAGGTAGCAGATGTTTATGGGCTGCTCAAAATGGTATTCTACGTATGTAGATATTTTACTCGTGCCAATTCCGACTTCTGACCTCTCAATACTTAACTCGTAAAGACGTCAAACACTCGTAAACTGAATTCTATTCGCAACCGGATAACATGACAAAGTTCCGCTCAGCTGTTCTCAAACAAACTAGCTCCCTTTCAATCATATCGTGACTTAGAATCTTCAACAGGGTTTTAACGCGGAACACATTTCACAATTTTACAACCTTGTCGAAGAGCGGGAGGTAAGGCGGGCGGATTCGGCGGGAGCACGCGTACTGACAGCCTGATCCGGGCGTCGACGAATGTTTTTTCATATTGTTGGGAAGAGCCGCGGATTTGTAGTCATGTACCGACGGAATAGGATCACTGTCTGCTCCTACTCGGTGCTGAACCCAACTCTTGAATAGATAATTATTATTATCCAAACTCGAGTATCTTGTTAGCATTTGAAGACTGAAGTTTATGCATATATTTACATAATACGATATTGTTTAATAAGCTATACTTTCTGTAGTCAGCGCACTATCTGACAATCTCTACACCCAATATAAATCAGTATCTTCAAAACATTTGTAACGATGACAACTGTGCCTGAAGTTCAACTATCTCGAGAATTAGGTACCAACAATCTGATCTGACAGACTGTTTTAGTGTTTCAGAGTTTATTAATTTAGTCGAGGAAAAACAACAGCTTCCCAGCAGTTTATGATGTCCATTTAATACTGCTCAAGTAAATGAGCGAACAAATTGTGTACGGACGCCAGCACATCAACCTACCCGAAACTGTCAAATTTTCGCAATCAACTTTGAACCTTATGCTTTAGTGATAAAGTTGAAAATCTATTAAAGAAATCTGACAGATTGTAGTAACTTGATGTGCTGGCGTCTGTACATAAGCTAAGATGGCCGCGCGCGGATTACGAGATGTTATATTTTTTAGGGTTCCGTAGTCAACTAGGAACCCTTATAGTTTCGCCAAGTCTGTCTGTCCGTCTGTCCGTCCTCGCTTAATCTCTGTGACCGTTAGCACTAGAAAGCTGAAATTTGGTACAAATATGTATATCAATCACGCCGACAAAGTGCTAAAATAAAAATTGGAAAAAAAATGTTTTATTAGGGTAGCCCCCCTATATGTAAAGTGGGAAGTGATTTTTTTTTTAATTTCAACCCTAACGTGTGATATATTGTTGGAAAGGTATTTAAAAATGAATAGGGGTTTACTAAAATCATTTTTTGATAATGTCAATAATTTCGGAAATAATCGCTCCAAAAGTAAAAAACAATGATTGTGTCCCCCCCCCCCCTCTAACTTTTGAACCATAAGTTTAGAAAATATGAAAAAAATCTGCAAAGTAGAACTTTATAAGGACTTTCTAGGAAAATAATTTTGAACTTGATAGAAACAACAGTTTTTGTACAAAAAAGACAAAAAGTTGTACAAAATAATTTCTGGACTAAGTTTGTATAATCGTATATGCAAGCATTTTTTTTAACTTCGTTTACATATTTTATTATCCTGAACGTATCCCTTTGTGTTCGCGCTAAAAACTGTCACGAGTCGGAGCGCCTGCCGCGGAGCGTGCAATGTTGCACGCTCCGTGTTCGCGCACGTACCCACTACCGGGAGCAGTTGTAGGAGCGCGGAGCGCTGCTGGAGCGCGAACATAATGGATACCCACTTTTAAACTCATAAGTGGGAACACTTATTGTGACGGACGGGAAACTACGGAACCCTGCACTGAGTGTGGCCCGACACGCTCTTGGCCGGTTTTTTTTTTGTAAGCACAAGATATTATACAATTTCGGGCAGGTTTGAGGCATAGGAGCAATTTTGGAAAACTTGAAACTTATTGAATATCACTCAGATGTAAGTTGGCCTCCGTTTTCAATAGTTAGGTATTTATGTAGTTCGAATAAAACATTCGACAGTGTTTAAATACGAATTATTTACATGATTTGTTAGTAAAAAAACTGTAGGGCTTTATATAACGTTTTAAAAACATAAATAAACCAAAAATAATGAAGTATACTGTATACACCAAAGTGGTGGTTTCGCCGTTGTAAAGTCCAGCGCTTGATGTGGTCCGGTGCACGTAGCGACGTGTGAGCGCGCTACTTTGTGCAAGTTTGCGCTGATGGCCACTCGGTTAGCCACTGCGGCCGAGCCGGCAGCGGCATTGTGTTAATGAACTTGATCGTGCCGTGACAAAGCGCTGCGACACCTACTGACGTAAATTGAACTGGGGGCCTAACAAGGCCACTTTGGCAGAATCATAAAAGGATAACATTATGAATCTTAATATGGCAAGAAAGTACGTGTTTTTCTTTTTTTCGCTGCACTACGTAGGTATAATCAAAGAGATTGGGATTGGATTTGAATTGAATTGATTGGTATTTTAGCACAGACAAAAAAAAATTAAATATCCTTCACCAATGGGATTTGATACGATTAACTTAACAGTTAATTGTCCATTATGATTCATAATGTTATCCTTTTATGATTCTGCCAAAAGTGGCCTTTTAGGCCCTCAGTTGTAGGTATCAATCATAGCATAACATCACGCCTGTCTCCTCGAAGCGCTCGGCAGAAGTGTGCCGCTAGGGCATCCACATTTATCGAGTTATCTTAAAGTCCCATGTAAGAAAGGGCGAGCCTATTAATTGCCAATGGGGCACAAATCCAGACGTATATTTTCAGTAGGTATGTATATTTCTCCGAGTTGGGTAGACGGATTGGAGATGCTAAACTTGTGGCATAACCACACATTGATATATTAACTCAATGTAACCACAGAACACACTTGATACTGGCGTTTATCATCCACTGCCGTCCACAAAGTTATATTTGACTTCAATAAAAATATAATTATATAACAGAATAATAACAGCTCATTTGTTTCCCTCAACCAAAAGGCAACATTATAATTCATATTTTGCCGAAGGCATCCTTGTACAAGCTGAAAGCAAAATTAAATACACATATGAGATGACATTTTTACGCTAGCGTCGATTTTTACGGAAAAATAAACAAGAATTCCCCTTTTTACCTTGTAACGTGTGAGCTTGCCGTGTCGGTATCGTGTCGTAAATGTACCATAGTCGTAAGTTATCTATTATATATATAAAATTCAAAGTTCTGACTGACTGATATATCAACGCACAGCCTAAAGCGCTATAGACATGGATTTTGGAGGGTGCGTTCTTTGTGAAGAGTAGGTATCCATTAACAAGGGGTTTTTGGAAATTCAACCTTTAAGGGGGTGAAAAGGGGGATTTTGTTTGTATGAAAATCTTATTCCTTGGGTTAATAATCATGAAATTTGTCACAAATACGTATCTAAGTAAATTATGAAGTTTAGCATTCTTTGTTTTTCTAAACTACTCTCTGAAGGGTGATTGGGAGGTGTCAAAGTTTGTATGGAAAAATTTTAAAGCACGGTCCGATTAACTCGAAACTCAGTATTTATACTTAAAACCAAAAATAAAGAATAACGTGTATCAGGGTTTTTCGAAAATCTACCCCTGACGGGATGAAAAGTTAATTATACAGGGGACTACTGCGTGGCTTGATTAACTCAAAAATTGGTATAAACAATCTTTGAGTCAAGTAATGAACACATCCCAAACAATTTTACGAAATTCCACCCCTGGGGGGGTGAAAAGCGGGGATACAGTTTATAACTTTTTATTTTAGGTGCATCGTGTTTACATATTATTATTATATAATTAATGTATGCAAAATTTTGTAAAATATTTTAAAAGAATAACGGTGGAGTTTCTTGCCCGTTCTTCTCCATACGAAAACTACCTTTTGGAATGGGCGACTATATTATCAATTCTATTTGTTGTAATTTCTGACGTTCAAAAGTGCCTTTTATGTGCCTATTTGAAATAAATGCTTTGACTTTGACTTTAAGGAAAATCTTATTCATTTGGTTAATAATCTTGATACTTGGCCATAAGTGGCTCAGTAATAAAGATTGTCACTTTTAGTTTAAAAAAAACCCTCACAAAAGATTTAGGGGAGACAAAGTTGATAGGTTAGAAAAATATGTAACCCGCTGTCGGATTAACTCGAAACTCGGTACTACTAAAACAAAAAATAAAAAAGTATGTTTTAGATTTTTCAAAAAGCGACTCCTACCTAGGTAGAAAAGAGTAATAAAGTTCAAGGGGTGGATTTTACTGATTGCTTCCATAAACTCGAAAATGGGTACCTATGGGTCTTTGAGTCAAGTTAGGAACACATCCCAAACGATTTTTCAATATTTTACCCCTGTGGGGGTGAAAAGCGGGGGATACAGTTTATTGAAAAAATCTGATCCCTTTGATCTATAAATTTAAAAATTGGCCGGAATACTTATTTATCTAAATACATGATAAAGATCATAAACATACATTTTAGAAATTTTTCGAGGAAAGTATGAATTTCACGCAGACGAAGTCGCGGACAAAAGCTGGTAAAGTTATAAACACGATATGATGGTGTACACTGGTGTACACATTACATATAGTGGCTGTAGGCGCCGAGATAATGACTAGTTGTACTGGCCTAGTTACGTTGTAAACAGGTACCTATAGAAAATTATAATTATTATCTCAACTGAATATGTTTTGCGGGACTTACGTGGAGATTTCAGCATAATCTTATTTGGTTCATAGCTAATGTTATATACGAGCTTTCTTAGTTCAGAGATAAACTAGTGCAGAGGTGGTGTTTAGCGGCGTACACACTACTTACACACTATCCGTCAGCTATTACCGGCGCGGGACGGCGCAGGTCTGAACGGCAGAGACTGAACTCTGATGTTATTTCGACCTTTCTTCTCAGAGTAGTCAGATAGGAAACGCCGACCTCATTTAGTTTTTAAAATATGATTGACGTATAAAAGTGTTTGTACGGTTCGTACAAACCTACTTACAGAAATAAAATAATTTATCACCTCGGAAGTAAGTTAAACTGCGCATGTGATAGATGTGATATTTCTATATATTATGTTTATTTATTATGAGATAGAGTGCGAAGGGTAAAAGGATGCCACGAGAGGTCGGGGCTCGGGGCTCGGGGCTCGGGGTTCGGGGCTCGGGGCTCGGGGTTCGGGGCTCGGGGCTCGGGGCTCGGGGTTCGGGGCTCGGGGCTCGGGGCTCGGGGTTTGGGGCACGGGGCTCGGGGCTCGGGGCTCGGGTCTCGGGTCTCGGGCCTCGGGCTCGGGGCTCGGGCGTCGGAGCTCGGGGCTACAGGGCTCAAATCACAACATAGCTATGCAGATACCGTCACATATGGACGTCACGCCTGACTGTGACGTTTCCTCAACTAGTGAACTCTGTTCATCCTGCGGTCGTTTTCTTTGCTTGTCGTATGTTAGAAGTTGATGAAAACAATGAAAGAGCAAAGTTATCAAAAGGACGTGCCTTTTGATAACTTTGCTCTTTCATTGTTTTGCTTTTACTGTACGACCAAACAATGAGCTCTTAGCAAACACTGCCATACAATCCGCAATCTGGGTTTTACTTTATTAGTAGCTTTCTAATTCATAATGTAATCCAATCACAGGGAGCCGCAGACCGCAGAAAACACAGTTTGCTATGCAACATCGTTATTTTCCCTATATGAGCACAATCCTAATAGGTCAATACTTGTACGGTTGAGCTAGAAGTTATTAAGTGGTTCATCTCATGGACTCGCTAGAGACTGAGAAATTGTAATAGTCTCATTGCAGATGTTCGCTCCGATACAACTAGATACGGAGACTGGTTGTCTTGGTGTGAATATTGGTTTAGTGGCTCGCCACATTATTTGTATGTGTACCTTAATTTCTGTGTTACAGTTGGTACTTGTACACCTTCTTCCGCAGTAAACACATTGTGAAGTGAAAGATCATGAAAAATAACTAACTATTAAAAATTTTGTGGGTTAAACGGACAAATAAAGCGCGAAAAGTAACAATCTTGACGTATTACCGTCACCCGTCACAGAGCTTACTGCGCCCGACTCCCAAAGCCGCGCGCCGCCGCCGCGCCGCCGCCGGGCGCCGGGCGGCAGCCCGTCCGCCACGTTACGAAAAGGACTTTTATAAAAAAAAGAATGATAGCTCCAATTAGTTGGTACGAAGCAATTAAAACAGATGCTCCCCAAAACTCAGATGAATGAGAATTCAAAATATTCAAATCAAAAGGGTGTAGTAAGTACAGTCTGAAAATAAATCTCTACAATTATAATAATGACTTGCACGGTTTATAAGCCAATAATAATAAGTATAGGAATATCGATTCAAAGCCTGGCATATAGAACAACGCCGATGAATAACAAAAACGTAGATTTCGATGTCAAAAGGAACATAATTTGTGTAAGCTTGGTACACAATGCACTCTGTGCCCGAAGCTCTACGACAGCTCTCCTGATGCTGCACATTTGACGTTTCTGATGACACCTGCTGACTTCACCTCAGAATACAGAACAAGCTAGAAGGCTCACACACGTGTAAGAATAAGGCAAGAGAAACTTATCTTAAGAGCGTTTACGCCGTACGGCATTTCATACAAACTTTCAAGCCCTTGTTTTTCGAAATGAATGAACCGATTTTAATGAAACTTATACGCATAAGCAGGATACTAAGGTCTAAAAAGTTACTTAAGAACATTTTCGAAATGTCTTATTTAAAAAACGATAACTGTAAATCTCTGCTTCTCTGCACTCACATAAGCTAACAGGTCAAGACCCAGAAGATGAGCGACTTATCATGAGAGACTTGATTAACCACGCTAGGAATAAACCAAGACCAAAGAAAATGCATGAAATTTTATACGGAAAAACAGTAACCAAACGCAATAAGAACCACAGGATGTGTTACCTCGAAAATGTTTATATACAGGCGCCGCGAACCACACCTGCTGCATGCAGCAATGCAGTACAAGGCCAAATCCAAGAAGGTCGGCTGACATATTTACACATGGAAGGACAACTTAGAACAGGACATGAAGTAGGTACTGTTTAAAATGTTATAATAAAATACCTCCCCACATTCTTCAACTAAATGAGACAAAATTCAAGTCTTGTATAAAACGCACACTATGCAGTCAGGCATATTATAAGTTAGGGGATTACATCGCTGATAAACATGCCTGGCTCAATGCTGGTCCTGCTCCACAACCACAACACTAATTGATTAACACTTGAAAATACTGTTGGAGCTGCTGAAGATTGTAAGACTATCTTTGCACTGTACAAACTCAATTTCCTTTGTATTGTATAATTTCATAGCACAGATGTGAGTTCTATGTACCCTATAGCTACCATTTACCGGGTAATAATATTTCTTTCATTGACTCGAATGTGCCCTGGCAGCTGATAGTATGTCATGCTCACTCAAATGTCTCGCTGACGGTGGCGTGTGTGTTGGATCATTTAGCTCCCTTCAAAATGGTTGAGCTGAATGGTGCTGATTTATGCGTCATATTCGTGAACGGGCGCCGTCAGTTGGGGCTGGTCATCACTTAGCTGCCTCGGCTTATTTTTAATTATTTTATTTTTGAATTATTGTTTGTTAAGTTCTATTTGTTGTTCTCTGGACGCTCTTAACGCGTACGTCTTTCTTAACTTTTTACATCGTTCTCACATTATACAATTTTAAATTCAAAGGTAATGATGTAACTAATATTTTTGTAAAATATAATATTTAAAAAGAGTGTCCATGGAGTTTCTTGCCCGTTCTTCTCCATAGGTACAGTACGCTTTGGAATGGGCAACTATCTTCATATTTTCTGACTGACCGGCTTCTTGACAATTCAAAAGTGCCTGTAAATGGTGTAATTGAAATAAATGCTTTGAGTTTGAGTACTTCGACCAGGGATTCAATTTTTGGATGGATACGGCGGAAGACAGATATAAGATCAAGAATGCTGCTAGTGATATTTACAAAAAACTGGAAACGTATAATAGCGAGACCGAGAAAAAAGACACTCGAAGAAGTCGGTGTCGTTGAGTTCGCATTTTCGTTGTTTGCCACCGACTTCCGAAATTAAAGTTGTTTTTCACTTTGCAGTGTCTTCTTTGGAAATTGGTTGTTTTTTAATGTAAAAAAGTTTTTATTTTTCCCTTTTAAGTTGTACTTACACCACACACATTCGTATAGGTACCTAACACTACTTGCTATGTAAATATCAGTGACAGGAAGTTATTATAACATCATCAATACAAACTAAGCGGCAAATATACGTACTTATTATTGAAGCTGACTCAAACACAAGCAAAGTTAATAAAAAATTATATGGAACCACCCTTGAGACATACCTTATCCATTAAAAAAATATTTTTTTAATAATCGATTCACTATTGCTGGAGATATCGCGTAACATACATACAAAAACAATTTACTTGAATTTTTACCAGTAATTTTGATTTAAAAACTAATCCGATTTTGATGAAATTTCTATGGGACCCAATCTGAAAAAATATCCTTTCAAATAAAAAGCAATTTTGCAAATCGCTATAAAAATAACAGAGTTCTGAGGTAACAAACATAAAAAAAATAAAAAATAAAATTCAACCGAATTAATAACCTCCTCCTTTTTTGAAGTCGGTTAAAAACATCTAACACAACATAACACAGCAGAGAAAGATGACATTCAAAAGAGCAGAGAAAGTAGTAGAATCCCGCCAAAAGATTCACCGGTGAAGCTCGACCTGAAGCAATCTGGCGGCGACGTCGTTAGATGCCCATCCATAGATAATTGTCACCCATCCTGTCCACCCATCATGTCTGGTCCTGCTCCATAGGACAATCTAGAGTCTAGACAAAATCAAACTGGTTGCTAATTTAATTTTTAAAATTTATTCTTTTTTTTGACATTTATTCTTTTTTATTGACATTCTGTAATTACTTTAACTCACACCCTGACTCATTACTTGTATTTTTTTTACTTACGAGTAAATGAAAATCGTTTACTTTTACCATTTTTAGGGTTCCGTACCTCAAAAGGAAAAAACGGAACCCTTATAGGATCACTTAGTTGTCCGTCCGTCCGTCCGTCTGTCAAGACCCTTTTTCTCAGGAACGCGTGGAGGTATGAAGCTGAAATTTATATCAATTACTCAGGTCTACTGTCCCTTGAAGCTGTGAAAAAATCAAACTTCTAAGCCAACGCAATCAAAAGATACAGCCGTTTATGCCGCAAATTTTCGACACTTGCAAGGGAATCAAAACCTACAGGGTGCTTCCCGTGAACTCAGAATCTTGAAATTTGGTACGAAGCAACGTCTTATAGCATAGATAAAGGAAAAATTACGAAAACCATAAATTTTTAGTTACATCACATAATATATTTTTTTTTAATAATTTTAAACTTACTACCCATTTCCTCATAAACGCGTAGAGGTATTAAATTGAAATTCATACCAAATACTCAGGTCTATAATACCTTTAAGCTGTAACAAAATCAAACTTCTATGTCAACGCAATCAAAAGAAACAGCAATTTAAGCTGCATATTTTGAAACTCGCAAGTACTCGCAAGGGAATCAAAACCTAAAGGGTACTTCCAGTCGACCTAGAATCTTGAAATTTGGCATGAAGCAACGTTTTATAGCACACATAAAGGAAAAATTCCGAAAACCTTAAATTTTTAGTTACATTACAAAATATATATTTATATTTATTTTTTAATAAATATAAACTTATTACTTTTTTCCTCATGAACGCGTAGAGCTATCAAGTTGAAATTCATATGCAATAAAAATACCATAGTTATGACTCGATTGTCGTAATGAACGAACTTTGTAAACCTTGCAGGTTTTTTTAAATATGTGAGCACCATGTATCTATCAGATAATTAATTTATATGTCATGGTTTCATTTTTAGGGTTCCGTACCTCAAAAGGAAAAAACGGAACCCTTATAGGATCACTTTGTTGTCCGTCTGTCCGTCCGTCTGTCAAGACCCTTTTTCTCAGGAACGCGTGGAGGTATGAAGCTGAAATTTATATCAATTACTCAGGTCTACTGTCCCTTGAAGCTGTGAAAAAATCAAACTTCTAAGCCAACGCAATCAAAAGATACAGCCGTTTATGCCGCAAATTTTCGACACTTGCAAGGGAATCAAAACCTACAGGGTGCTTCCCGTGAACTCAGTATCTTGAAATTTGGTACGAAGCAACGTCTTATAGCATAGATAAAGGAAAAATTACGAAAACCATAAATTTTTAGTTACATCACATAATATATTTTTTTTAATAATTTTAAACTTACTACCCATTTCCTCATAAACGCGTAGAGGTATTAAATTGAAATTCTTACCAAATACTCAGGTCTATAATACCTTTAAGCTGTAACAAAATCAAACTTCTATGTCAACGCAATCAAAAGAAACAGCAATTTAAGCTGCATATTTTGAAACTCGCAAGTACTCGTAAGGGAATCAAAACCTAAAGGGTACTTCCAGTCGACCTAGAATCTTGAAATTTGGCTTGAAGCAACGTTTTATAGCACACATAAAGGAAAAATTCCGAAAACCTTAAATTTTTAGTTACATTACAAAATATATATTTATTTTTTAATAAATATAAACTTATTACTTTTTTCCTCATGAACGCGTAGAGCTATCAAGTTGAAATTCATATCAAATACTTAGATCTAATTGCCTTTAATCCGTGAAATAAAAAAAAATTCTAAGTCAACGCAAAAACGCAAAAGTACAACCATTGATACCGCATATTTTGAAACTCGCAACTACACGCAAGGGAATTAAAACCTAAAGACCACTTCCCGTTGACATAGAATCTCGAAATTTGGTAAGAAGCAATAGCTTACAGCACAGAGAGCAAAGAGATCTTTGTCTTAAATTTATGCTCCTCCATCTTTCCCCATTGTAATGTTATGAATTTCATTTTGCAATACAAATACCATAGTTATGACACGATTGTCGTAATGAACGAACTTTGTAAACCTTGCAGGTTTGTACGGAACCCTCGGTGCGCGAGTCCGACTCGCACTTGGCCGGTTTTAATTCTTTCACCTATTGTGGTATAGTATTTTTATTTTAGGTGCATCGTCTTCAGATTTTATTATTATATAATTAATGTATGAAAAATATTATAAAACATTTTAAAAGAGTAACGGTGGAGTTTCTTGCCCATTCTTCTCCATACGAAAACTACCTTTTGGAATGGGCGACTAGCATCAATTTTATTTTGTTGTAATTTTTGACGTTCAAAAGTGCCTTTTAGGTTCCTATTTGAAATAATAATAATTTCTGTATTGCCATAATTATAAACAGGTTACAGAAAAAATTTTTGCCCTTGGCTCCAGAGCTAGGTTAGGGTACCTGTATTTGAGGATCCAAAATAAATGCTTTGACTTTGACATCTCTCCACTAGTCCAATGTGTTCACTCGGATGCATATCGGTATGGCTCTTAAATCCTTCCCTATCCTCCAGCACGTCCTCCCTACCATTACCGCGCCTCGCGGTCTACTCCTTGATATGTGTTGTTCGCTGTAGCAACATGAACATGAGCGGGATTGTCCGAAAGGGTTACCGCTGGCCCGGAACATAAAGGGCAAAGGAAGGAATACGGGTGGGTTTTAGTCAGTTAGAGGCTGACACTCCCTTCCGCTCCACCCAGAGCGGGAGGGGTCATTTGATGATTTCCCATCTTGAAAAAAAAAAAGAAGAAGGCTACAGGAGCTAGTGCAAATTTTGGGGTTCATTCGATTAATCGAGTCTGGTAAAACTACACTGGGGTCGGTGTATTTCATTCATTCATTCATTCAATAGTGAAATGCAGCCCTTATCTGGACTAACCCTAGTACACAGAGCTTCATTAAGTGCTTACCCCTCCAAAAGACATGTGCGTTCAAATCCGTGATAGGCCCAAGTTGGTTTTTGTATTTTGCAAAAACATTTTATTTTAATTAATTTATTGTTTTAGTGAATAAATAAGTTTAAGATAGTATTTATTTTTTAAAATTCTGTTTTTATTATTGTTTTTTTCAATAAAACGTTAATACTTTTATTATTGCGAAAACGACAAGCAATAATAGGGTTAACATTTACGAACGTTTTATTCATCGTCTAAATAGACTAGAGGTTTCAAGACCGCTTGCCGTGCCTATGAGTGGAAGTTCAAATCATAGCCACGAAATGTGCTTTTTGTTCATTATAATTATTATTTTAATATATTTTTCTATTTTGTTTTAATAATTATTTATAAAGAATTAAAAAATAAAGAAAAATAAAATACCTTAATAATCATAATAACATTTATTATTGCTATTATTTAACAAAACTATGATCTTATTTAACAACAAAGATTTATTTTGATTTGATAATTTTATTTACAGTTATCATAATATACTATTTTGCCAACTGACACAATTGGGTTCCTAGACAAGTGGCATCCTATTAAGGTAAACGATAAAATAGTAAGCGGTAGAAATATTTTAGATTGACATAACCTAACGAAATGTCACGTGACCTGTCATGTCGTCTCAGCATACAAATTTGACATTTGACAGTCTGACAAGTGACATCGAAAGAGACAAGTTTTGAAGCGTTTGCAACTTGTCTAGGAACTAGAAGTTAGTTTGGCAGGATTACAATCATGAGCATAATAAGTGAATAAACATGTTATCAATAGATAATCAATTAACATCTCTTATTAGCTCATGATATCTACTTAGAATATTTTGCTATACAAAGTAAAATAGTGGAATCAAATGAGTTAAATGTCTTCGTTGTTTATTTTGTTGTCATACTTAATTAATATAACTGCTATTTCTGGGCAAATCGCAATCGTTCTCTTCGATGTTCTTCTGTTAGACATATTTTGCAGGTCGATAACTGTGAATGTTCGCTGCGTGTAGGTAAATGTCTTCGAACCGTGGACAGAGAGATATTCCATGCCGTTGCGAACTGTAACGAGTGGATGTAAACGGCGGTGTAGTGTGAACCTTAACAATATCCGGATGATGTTCAGATTGGTCCGTATAGATCCCAGTAGTTCTCCGACCCATGGTCATTGTCTTAGCATCGCCGGTTTCTTGAAATCTGCGCACCCATAAGCGCACCGTTTGTCTCTGTATAGAAAAAAATGGTTTTAAATAAGTTATTAAATACCACACACAAGATACCGCAAATAGCTCAACAAGAAAAAAATCGGAGAACACAATTAATATTATAATGAACTTACTGCTATGCCAAGCTGTCTCGCAATTCCTTTTATGCTCACATTTTGTTCACACAGAACAACTATTTTAGTTCTCATAAAATCATAAATCATTTTAAAAATTAATGAATAAATCGTAGTCGTTTACTCTTCGCCGTTTTAAGTGAACGTATACATCAAACGTTATAGTTATAACTTGAGGGTATGGATAAATTTTATAAAGACAACGTATGTAAGTAAAATTAATGGATACCCTCAAATTATAACATCTATCGATTAGACATCCCACCTAAAGATAAAATGACTCAGACCATAGTAGATAACAATTTCAACGCAATTCATATGGGCTCGCTGGCTAGTTCGTCAAACTGCCGGTATGAGTATGACGACGTTCGGTGATGCGATGGTTCGAATCTGAGTCGAAACAATGGGTTCTTTTTGAAGTATTCTTTAGATTATTTGTAAGGAATTTAATGTGTAACATTTTAAAACTTGAGGGGTTAGCACATACTGACGCTATCTGTACCTAAATTAATGTCAAATACGTCCCGTCCGCATCCCAGCCGGATCATTTCGTAGAATTACCCACTGATGAACTTTAATAACATTTAAATAACTGCCATCAAAAAGCCAAGGATCAGGAGAGGGATACCTGCCGTACAGAAGAGAGAGACCTGCCATACAGAAGAGAGACCTGCCGTACAGGAGAGAGATACCTGCCGTACAGAAGAGAGAGACCTGCCGTACAGAAGGAGCAGAAATAGATGTATAAAGGAAAAAGTAGCTAAATGCTCAGCAGCACTCGACGTCAAGTCCTCTCCTAGCTCATTTGTCCTCGTGTACAATATAATCCTGCCGTCGAACTCTGAGTTGATAGCTTTCATTTATTCCAATCGTGCTGCTCGCGATATTTGTGATGAGTATTTCTTGCGACAATAGACTTTGCGGCGGAAGGCTCGAGGAGAAATGCTCCAATGGCTATTGAAATTGGATTTCGTTCGATAAATGGTCCGTATATGTTCTGTTAATTAGGTAGGTTAGGTTCTGGTAATTGCATTAGAATGGTTTCTAATGAAAAGAACATCAATCAACAGCTGTCTTTGGCATTAAAATGCAATTATCTATAATCAAAACTTATCTTGTAACCTATAAAAACACGGTCGTAACAAATGGCGTATTATTTAAACAGAAATAATCAAAGTCGTTTTAATTCAATCCTTCAAGTGGCGCTCAACTTCTTGCTCATTATATTGTGAGTTTTAGCCAAGTTTTAATGGCGGTTCGATCGCTCCGCCTCACCTCGCGCCTCCTGCTGGGGATAATTACGTGTTTTTTACTCCTCCACGTGCACCCACATTGAAAGAGGTGACATTTAGTTTCTAAATCATAGCCTTACTTTTTTAAGTTTTCCAAGGGTCGAAAGCTAAGTCATTATAACCTTGAACTAGTCAGTTCTGACATTCCGCATCGCATTCGAGTCTTTTCATTAGCTTAGGACTTTCCTGCAGCGAAATTTTATATATTTGTTTAATTGTAAAACACAAATGAAAGCTGATATGTTCCATATTTACACAGAGAAACATGGAAGTGATCCCCAAAATGACTCCAAACAATCTGTTTGTTCGCTTTCACCCACACGCACATCAAATTCAGCTTGAATTTAATTGATTTCATTTGTATACAACGCAGGAAGTGTGAAGCGTGAGCCGTACGTACAGATTGTAAGAAAAACGCAAGTTGGAACATAAACTATCACTCTGTAATGAAAGGAAGGCGTCTAATATTGTCGCTAAAAGAACACAACCAAGAAAACTACAAACAAATAGAATCTCTCAGCAAGTTAGACGCCGCGTGTCGGAAATGTTCGGACGGTGTCGGGTGCGCTCGGCTCCTCACCGCGCCAACAAGTTAGCCAACTTTATAAATGCGAGATCAGCTGACTGGTTGTGTGCAGTATTGGCACATGAGTAGACAAACGGATTGGTATTGTAACATATCGAGAGTTAGGACGGAACAGAAACTTGGATAAGCTTTTGCGCTTATCGGGCATCTAGTACATTATTGATCGAAGGGCTGTGTCTACGGAACTGTTTGGGCTCCCAACTCGATGATAAAAAATACAAGATTTTCTCCATTCTCTGCTATAAACAAAACGCAATTGGTACTGTAATGGTTTGTGTATTCAAATCCGACAGACCCTTTCAAAGAAGCTCAAGAAATGGAAATGCAGTGCTCACTCGCAGTGTTGTGTTCACTGAACATCCCACGTTTATTATGTGAAATAATACGAAAGTTAGTGCAGCCCCACGCTGCAGAGCTCGGCATTTGATTACTTGTCGAGTGTTTGCGTCCAGCGCTTCATTACCCGGTGGTTCCCACAAAGTGTATTTGTCTGGTGTTTTCAAATGAGTCGGTAATCTTATAAAGGTTGACGGCTCTTTATTGGAGGCTTCGGGACGGCGATGCAATTATTCAAGCGTATAACGCAATTTTATTAATAGGACGTACGCGCGCGCATGCGTGGAATGTCGCTACAGTGGCGGACCACGGCGTGTTCGCTGGTATTTTATTACTAATGAGGTGCAGTAATTTGTAGTTATAATCGAAGAGGGTTGGTCAGCTCGGTATTTATTACAGGAGGCTGATAGGAACACATTTTCAGTTATGCAGGTAGTACTGCAGTTTCAGAACAGTGATTGAATGCACGTTCATTTGCATCACGGATATTATAATTCACAATTTGTAGCTTCTAGTCAATTAACTATGTCATTAATCTACAGTCAACGAGAAATATTCGGTGATAATGTTACGTTTAATGTTTTAATACGAGTAACGAATGCTCGGGCTTGTTTGCACCATACATCACTAAATACGTTTAGCGCTAAAAGTACCGAGTGATTTGTGCTGCAGGCAGTTCGTTATGATAAAAGCATACAGAAAATCATTAAATAGAACGCTTAAAGGATAAACAGCTCCGCTGCTTACAATACACAGCTCTGCTGCTTACAATAAACAGCTCCGCTGCTTCCATTAATCAGCTGCGTTGCTTACAATAAACAGCTCCGCTTCTTACAACAAATATCTCCGCTGCTTAAAATACACAGCTCCGCTGCTTAGCATAAACAGCTCCGCTGCTTCCATTAATCAGCTCCGCTGCTTACTATAAACAGCTCCGCTGCTTACTATAAACAACTCCGCTGCTTACAACAAACATCTCCGCTGCTTACAATAAACAGCTCCGCTGCTTACAATAAACAGCACCGCTGCTTACAATAAACAGCTCCGCTGCTTACAATATACAGCTCCGCTGCTTACAATAAACAGCTCCGCTGTTTACAGTACCTGTTCCTAAATACTTTAGTAATCACAAATAATACGTACATTTAACAGCTCCGCTGCTTACAACAAACATCTCCGTTGCTTACAATAAACAGCTCCACTGCTTACAATAAACAGCTCCGCTGCTTACAATATACAGCTCCGCTGCTTACAATAAACAGCTTCGCTGTTTACAGTACCTGTTCCTAAATACTTTAGTAATTACAAATAATACATACATTTAAACACATTACTATAAACGACACAAAACCTGTCCAACTCCGAGGGTTACACGAGACCTGTTAATAACTGTAACAAGACATGACATTACTATGCAGTTACAACTAGTTGGCAGCTCACCCGCCGCGCGCTGGTACGGTCAGCATCAAAAGTCGATTAACACTTCAGTTTTTTTAATCTCAGTTATTGAGCAAAATATTTGTTCGAAATTGCAGCAGAAGTATAATGCGATTTTGAACAAATATTTTGCTCAATAACTGAGATTTAAAAAACTGAAGGGTTAATATTTTGCTCAATAACCGAGATTAAAAAAACTTAAGTGTTAATCGACTTTTGATGCTGACTGTATCTACGCTGGGGCACCTGCGATGTGGGGCAACGGAACAGGGAGAACATGTCGGCACTAGTTACAGTAACGTAAATTGCGATGGTGTTATTAAGTGGATCTTCGGTGATTTCCCCTGATTTTAATTGTCAACGGAGAATATTTGACGTATGTCGCGGTAGGCATTCAAACTTTCATAGTAAACCATTAAAATATTAAATATATAAAGTGGCCGATTGCTAACAATTTCTTACTTTCTATTAAGCTAGAGCCGTACTTCAACGATGAGCTCGTCAAAAACAGGGCAACAAAGGCTACTCTGAACGTGAACGTACCTAAGTAGAGTCAGTCGAGGAGCTCTTGGTCCTTCGTTACTATTAGCAACTCTGCTTATCTCCATTACGATATTAATCTAGAATCTGTTTATAATAGGTTTTTGGAATATTATTTCCAGATCCACAAGAGTGAAAAAGAGTAGAGTTGTAGTCTGTCTTCTCTCTGCCTAAGAATATCTTGCCGAATAATATCTATCTATATTTTCTTCTCCCTGCCTAATAATTTCTTGCCGTATAATATCTATCTACATTTTCTTCTCCCTACCTAATAATATCTTGCCGTATAATATTTATCAACATTTTCTTCTCCCTGCCTAATAATATCTTGCCGTATAATGTATATCTACATTGTCTTCTCCCTACCTAATAATATCTTGCTGTATAATATCTATCAACATTTTCTTGAGCCATCAGTCTTGCTTCATCAACATTTGTCTGAGAAAAGCTGAAGCTTTCGCAAATGGATAAAAATGTGTACAAAGAGTTCATTCATAACTTTGATATACATATTTGAGAGAACTCTCTTGACGAGGAACGTCGTACCGTTTGGTATGATAAACATATTTGTATGTTATTTTTCTCACAGGCTAACATTATCCTTCACTCATCATTTGAAGAATATTAATCTGAAACTTATATTAATTTAAACAAACACAAAGTTCGTCCGCACGTAACGTATCCGAGTCGTCCCTCAGGAGTCAGGACCAGACAGGAATAGCCACGGAAGCATCCAGACTACAATTATTTATCTGAAAAATGTTCAACAAAATAGTAATAGGCAACTGAGGGTCGGCTAAGCATCTCGGAATTATTTGTAAGTTAAAGCCTCTCAGGGTCCATTGTAGGCTATTGTGGGTCATTGTCGGCCGCTGTCGGCTCCATGACCCCGCGCCCCGGCGCCCCTATATCGTCGCTCGTCTTCCAATAAGAAGACTTTTTTATAACCACTTGGAATATATTTATTTTAGGGTAAAGATGGTGAATGTATCGGTCGAGTGGATTTGACTTTGTGTTGAATAGCGGGCCAAGATTTCTTCTATTATATTACGACGAATTAAAACAGTTTTAATTTCTTTTCGCAGCGCATTTTTTCCGCCATCTCTGGGTTATACGCGTTTTAAAAACACATAAACAAAAATTACATCAGCCCTACCAAAATAACGCCACAGAGAATTTGAGAAGTGATTTGTTGGTGAAGTGGGTGGTAATTATAAATAAACAGCGGGGAGGTAATGCTACTTGGGAGTAGCTCTCCTCTGCGCCAGCCCCCTTCCTGGCCTACGGAATAAGATACGCTTGATTATCTTCTCGCAAACGTTTGGCCAAATATTAGGGAAACGAACTACTTGACCAAGAATGACATGCCTATAGACTACAATATTTTAATAGGAATTCATAGTCACAGAATAAAGCAACCTAAATAAAATTCAGGGAAGTAAATATAGACAAAACAGAAGACTTTGTCAATTCATCACGCATCACTTAAATTCAACAATTTATTGTATCGAAAGACATCCTGTAACAAGGAACAGCTCCCATTAATTCCTCACGTTTCTTTACAGGAGTAATTGCTAGTGTGGGGCAACGTTTTTTAAAAAATAAATAAACAAATAATAGGGTCGCTCTGGCACTAGATTATTTCCGAGTAAATATTGTAATAGTGTCCTTTGTATTATCAACATGACATATCAACACGACTGTTGTCCCCGAACGGATAGGCAGAGGTGTACAGCCACATCTCACCCTTATACGTCCCATGTCACAGGGGCGAGCCTAAATTGCCATCAACTGGACACAAATCTAGACTCCGGATAAAAAAAAAAACAATAACACTTTGCCCAACCCAGGGCCTCATGCTCAGGCGAAACCTATGCCGAACCTAGGACCTTATGCTTAGAAGTGGCGCATGCGAGCACTTGATCAACGAGTCAGTCCACGTCGAGGCAGTTGTGGTATTATCAACTATACACGTAAACCTCTTAAGGACCTATCATTCCTTAACCTTCTGCGAACTTCCAAGTTGTTTGTGGCGACTAGTCTGTTAGGACTCACTACACTTGCAAAAGAGGGAATATTCCTTCAATCCAAAATCAAGTTCTAATGGAACCTTTTACTTGTCCCCAGGTGGAAATGCTGTACCAGCGTTACTTTCTACGAATGAACCAGACGAACATGACGCACCTGCTGGGCCTCCTGCTGGCCGTGGCCGTCGGGCTGATGGTCGTGCAGGTGCGCACGCTGCTCCTCGCGCAGGAGTGGCTCGGCAGGCACGCCATCAACAACACCTACTTAGACAATTTCAAGTACGTCGTCCGTCTCTTCTACTGTTTCATAGCATTTTACAGGGTGTCCAGTGGCAGAACTCCAAGTTTGAAAAATTGTAAAAAAAAGCTACACCTCTCATACAAAGAATGTTTATTGTGATTTAAAAGCTATAAATGCGTATTTTATTTTTGGAAAACCACGTTCTTCAAATGTTGACCATCGAGCCTAGCACACTTGTCAAGACTAGCAGGCATGTTTTCAAAAACGCGCTTACAGACTGAATGCTACTGAATAATGTAAATCTTGAACGATTTGAATTTTATGCGGATATAGCTTGAGTATTTTTTTGCATTATAACCTTTATGGTTGATTTCGTAATTCCTAATATCGATAAACGTACACAAAGTGATAAAAGGGGATTTTTAGTCACAGAAACCATAACACGTTCAACATTTTCGTCGTGGCTACCGCTGGTATAGGTCCCGGTCTGGAGCTGTTTAATGTTGATCCTGTAGCTCTGAACTTTGCTACCCAAGACTAAATAAGGTTGATCGATTGTCCATCACGTAATCGACGAATATCGTAACGATTACTAAGTCGAGCACGTGCTTCAGTAAGCGAAAATCCACTTGACATGTTCGCCTCGATGGCAAAAGCGCGGTGCACTCCACACCACCGCTCCATGGCAGCTAAAAAACCCGCAGAGCTTACGCTTTCAGGTATCAAATTACATACTACGTTACAGTAGGGAATTTCATACAAAGAATAGTGAACGGCTCGAGTTGATACGGTGCCGATCCCTTTCCGGTTTGATACGTGTGCTATGAAACGACGCCCCCCGCGCCACTCTAACGTGTTGCGTTCAGAAATTACGTTTTTTCAAACTTTGAAATCTGCCACTGGACACTCTGTATATCACTACGCACGTTTCTAGGTTTGTTTGGTTGTAGGAATGAGTGTATTTATTGCAACGCCTTTTAATTTATTCAATGCTGATGATATTTGTCACTACCACATAGAAATAAGAAGCTAGTCATAGCATTATCTCATTAAGCTCATAACAATATTACGAATTAAGTCTGATGAAGGTTACACCTACACGCATACATAAACTCACGCCTCATTACCAAGTGTTTAGGCAGTAACTCTTTAAGGCACCTGTCCCTCCGCCAACTAGGAAGCGGCTAGTTATCAACGATTTTGTCGCTCAAGAGACGTACAAAAGATTATATACCTATCAAAGAGAATACTCGCTCAGCGATGTGCGCTTAGCGGGAAAAAGACTCCCTGAGCCCCGGCCCCGGGTGGTACATACGCATACCCGCGAATTATCGCTCGTCGCAGTCGCGTAATATTCGTTATGTTTTTGGTTACACAAGATATATGATAAAGTAGGCCCTGATTAGAGGATATCGAAGGTAAGATGATTTAGGTTGGAGTACTCTTAAAATCAATATTAGCTTAATTGGGAGTTCATATTTATGTATAATGTCTGTTTTCCCTTATAATCGACCTCGACATTCGGAGACAAATCTCTAATATCACTTTGTAAGGCCCAGAATATAATTGTTTACGTTTTTTGTCAGTTTCATTTTTAATTAAGACTTGATCGCTTGGCTTATAGCGTATTGGGTTTACATGCTGATCGTATCTACGTCTTCTGCCTATTTTATTGGCTATCAAATTTGTCTGCGCTTCGGTTTGAGAGAGCTGTAGGCGGTAAGTTCAAGTGGGTAACTGTCGTATTATATGTGGCTCTACACACTGCCAAATTATTGGGCAAGTTACACTTTCTACCGTTTACGAGTTCGAAGGGTGTAAATTTTGTTGATATGTGAGGTATCGTATTTTAAGCAAAGCACCAGAACGGTAACCAAGTACTCCACAATTCGGGTTTTTCTTCTGCTTGGATTCGTAGAAATGCGCCTAGATGTTTATGCGAGTTCTCTAGCGCTCCGATGCTTTGGTGATGATACGCAGTTGAGTTTAACTTCTTAATATGAAGTAATTCACAAACCTGTGTCACGGTCTCGGACATGAACTCTGTGCCCCTGTCAGAAGCTATCTCCCTCGGGATGCCATGTTGAAGTATGAAGTTATCCACGAAGGTGCGTGCTCTGTAGAGGTTTTGGTGACGAGGGGATAAGCACATACATACTTAGATAGCTCGCATTGCAATGTCAATATATAGGAATAATGGTTGCTGTCTTTGTCTAATGGTCCTACCAAGTCTAAGAAGATTTTGTCGAAAGCCGAATGAGCAATTGTGGTGATTGCCATTGGCTCTTTCACCTGAACTGTATACTTATGCTTCTGACATTGAACACATTTCTTGACATAATTTTTAACATCACTTTCTAAGCCTGGTCAGAAATATATTTTTTTTGAAGTGAAAACTTCTTTAGCGGCGCTGTGTACTTTTTTGGAATGGGTAAAAACTTCTAAATTCGCGTCAGGTCACGTGACCCTGATCGAAAATTCGTAAGACGTAAAACGTAAGACGCGCGTTGTTGAGGACAGCGCCATCTATGCACATCGGGAAGAACTACGAGGGCCTCGCGTACTAACGTCAGACGTAAAACTTAAGACGCGCGTTGTTGAGGACAGCGCCATCTATGCACATCGGGAAGAACTACGAGGGCCTCGCGTACTAACTACGTAGTTCATCCAACAACGACGAGATGGCGTTGTAAATCTGAATAAATTCCTTTCACGAGAAGAATAAACCAGTCACTTTGGTCATCATACCTGATTTGCAAAAAACCCTATAAAATAAGGAACACACCTTAACACGCGTGTTTTGTTTATAAGACGATTCACAAAATACACTCGTAATTGTTCAAGTTTTCACTTCTGTCGGCACTACCGGAGTGCCAGTTTTTGTTTTTTTTATATTAGATAGCATTCTTCTCATTCCCGCGTGTCCACTAGTGGGCAAAAGATGAAAGTCGTAGAGTACCACTTTCCTATCATCTTTGTTCTTTCGACATCTATATACTAATATACTTACTAATACTAATACTAATACTAATATATTATAAAGCTGAAGAGTTTGTTTGTTTTTTTGTTTGTTTGGTTGAACGCGCTAATCTCAGGAACTACTGGTTCGGATTGAAAAAATATTTTTGTGTTGGATAGTCCATTTATCGAGGAAGGCTATAGGCTATATAACATCACGCTATGACCAAGAGGAGCGGAGCATCAATGAAAAACGATACAAAAACGGGAAAAAAATATTCCTTTTGAGAGCTTTCGTTGCGTACGCTGCGTAAACGGTTAAAGTTACGCAAATATCATGTATGACGGAATTGTTTCCCTTTAAAAGTTCTAAAAAAAAGTCCGCGACAGCATATGTCTATCTTTTAAGGTTTACTCACTATAACCTTTTTATGGTAATCAAATTTCTTCTAAACTAATGCATTATTTGCGAAGGTCTTTTTTATAAACACGATATTAATCCTTATCAAAATAAATACGTTATTCATCATAAGTATTTAATTTTGAATAAAATTGCCCTTGACATCATTTGATTTCAATGAATATCTTAGGAGTTGCATAGTTTACAAGTAATATAGTCGCATCGTTTACATGTATAAGTAATAATCTTAAGTAATACTCTTAAAGTAATGGAATATATTTTTAACCGACTTCAAAAAAGGAGGAGGTTCTCAATTCGGATGTTTCTATTTTTTATTTTTATGTATATTCGGGCATAACTTTCTCATATATGTATAGACGGATTTTCAAAATTTTTTTTCTTCGAAATATTTTTATTCCGGAAATATTTTTACTCCGAAACTCATCATCAGATCTTTATGAAATTTAAATGGGATCAATTTAAATTTCATAAAGATCTGATGATGAGTTTCGGAGACAGACAACGGAACTCTTCAATAAATGCCAGCAAATCAACCGCGATTGCTGCTATAGCATAACAATATGTATGCATTGTTTACGCGATCACACAACATAACATTACGCCTGTACCTTTTAAAGGTGTAGGCAGATGTGTTCAATAGCTTCCTGTCACTAATATTCACATTCCAAGTAGTGTTATATGAATTTGTTTGTGGTAGGCAGGTACAACTAAAAAGTGAAAAATAAAAATAAAAAAATAAAAACAACCGATTTCCAAAGAAGTCGGTTGTTATTTTTTTTAATATTTTTATTTTATAAGGTGGGTGTACCATGGAAGGCCACTCTAACAAATAAACAGTTATTATTCGTTTATTTACTGGATAAATAAAACTAACAAATATTTAAGTAATACTTTGTTTTATTACGTAACATATAAACCACTTTTTTGAATTGCAGGTTTCTTCAATATTGATTAAACTTAAGTTTCATTGAACTCTTCCAAATGGCCTTGCTAAAAACAAGGCCTTAGAAGGCCATTATAATAAATCAGTCATTTAACACTAAAAGTTACTGAATAGCGATTAAATCTACAATAAAAAGAAGTGGTTTATATGTTACGTAATAAAACAAAGTATTACTTAAATATTTGTTAGTTTTATTTATCCAGTAAATAAACGAATAATAACTGTTTATTTGTTAGAGTGGCCTTCCATGGCACACCCACCTTATTTTTACGTCGTCGATTCTCGATATGGAAGAAGCGAGGGACCGTACTGCCAAAATATTTTTGCTTTAGGCTTATTTTTAATCTTATATTTTGAAATGTTTCTTCATTTGTGTTTTTTTTTACATTGTTCTCGCATATAGAAGCAACAATAATTATGTACCCACGATTTGTAATATCTTGATTTAAAAGAGTGTCCATGGAGTTTCTTGCCCGTTCTTCTCCATAGAGATCTAAGTTTTGGAATGGGCAACTAGCTTCAACTTTCTGACTAACTGACGGACTATTTTAATTTTGACAATTCAAAAGTGCCTGTACAAGGTTTAATTGAAATAAATGCTTTGAGTTTGAGTTTGAGATTAGCGCGAGCTATTCGCCGCCGCGTCTGTGATTTCCAGTTCGATGGGTGTTTGTGTAAATAGAAGGAATTTGTCCTCACATGGCAATAACTACGAAATTTTAATAATTGGCCTTCGAAGGAGCATGGCCTTCCATGGTCCACCCACCTTAACACTACTTGGTATGTGAAAAGTGGTTTGCGAGCAAAAAGAAAAAAAGTCAGAAAGAACGCTAAGCAAAAACGAAGTAATAGCGCGGCCAGGCGATGCGATGCGACGGGGTGGGTCGGAGTAACAAGAAATATCACGCGGACGAAGTCGCGGGCAGAAGCTAGTCTATTAATATACATAATCTGGGCCCTTTCCAGTTGCTTTGGTTTTTTTATTTCACTAGTTAGCTTTTCTACGAAAATGTTATTTTTAGAATTTTTAATGAAGTATACTTCATCTATGTATATTAAACTTGTCACAAAAATTACTTGGCTCTCTCGCAAATTCGGCTCGCGTAATTTCTGATTGAGATGCTGAACCAGTCTTACCAAGGGGTATCATCTTACCCAGTAACTGGGTTGTGGAGGTCAGACAGGCAGTCGCTCCATGTAAAATACTGGTATTCAGCTGCATCCGGTTAGACTGGAAGCCGACCCCAACATAGTTGGGAAAACGCTAGGCAGATGATGAGATAAAGTCGTGAGGTGCACTCACTATAGTCTCCCTCGGTTTATAAATATAGTTTTCATTTGGGCATTATACAACAATATGTGTGTTTCTTACTACTGAGCTATCGCTCTTTAACTTATGTCTACTACGGGGTGCAAATCTTTACTGCGTCTTTTGGTTTGACATGAATTTCCACTACTTGTGGTTGAGCTGGCAAATTGTTGGTGGGCAACTCATCTTCCGGGGCGACAGCATCTTATTTTAGTTTTTGAGGGCGAGTCATTACTGCATACAGACACTCATTCATTTCTTCTAGTTCTTTTGAAGTAATTTTTATTCTTGATTATGCGTCTGCAACGCAGTTCTCACTGCCTTTTACGTATTCTATTTCGTAGTCGTATTCTTCTAGAGCTAGTCTAAATTTAAAGAGTCTGCTAGATTGATCTTTTAAATTAAATAAATATACAAGGGGTTTGTGGTCGGTCAGTATCTTAAATGTACGACCGTATAAATATGGTCTAAAATTTTGACAGCCCAAACTTCAGCTAGGAGTTCTTTCTCTATAGAGGGGTAGTTCTTTTCCGCTTTGTTAAGGCTCCTACTAGTGTAAGCTATTGTTCTGCCATTCGAGTTTGATAGAACTGCCCCAAATGCGTACCCAGATGCATCAGTTTGTACTACGAATTTATTTTGTGCTGAGAAATCTGGGTACTGAAGGATTGGCGGTGACATCATACTCTGTTTTAGAGTTTCAAATGACGTTTGACAATTACTACCCCAGTTGAATTTTATGTTTTTCTTACTCAAAAGGTTCAAAAGATATGCTTTGTCTGCAAAGCGGGGTATGAATTTTATGTAATAGTTTGCGAAAGCAACGAACCGTTTCACTTCGTCCGTACTTTTGGGTACTGGATACTCTTTAATTATTTTAATTTTGTCTGGATCGGGCAATATACCATTGCCTGTCACCACGTTGCCTAAATAAAGCAAGCTTTTTTAAGTAAATAGCATTTAGAGGGATTTCATTTTAAATTTGCACTGCGTAATTTTTCAAAAACTTGTATTCAATTTTTGTTATGGTCAGTTAGGCTCCGTCCAATACAAATAAGATCGTCTAGGTATATTAGGCATTTCTCGTAGGATAGCCCGGTCATTGCCATGGTCAGCATACGCGAAAATGAGCTGGGACTAGTTTCTAGCCCCATAGGCATTCCTGTCATTTGATACTGACCGCCATCTGCACAGAATGATGTGTATTTTCTATTGTGGTTGTTTAATGCTACGTTAAAAAAAATCCTTGATTTAGATCTAGATGTGTGAAATAAATAAATCCACACTATCTAATATTTCCGTAATGTTTGGCAGTGGGAATTTATCATCCTGAACACAATTATTGTTGAGCTTACGGTAATCTATAACTAACCGCCATTTTTTTTCGTTTGCGTCTGCTTTATTAGGTACCAGAAGTACTGGGCTGGACCACTCACTGGAACATGGTTCAATTATTTCTTGTTCCAATAAGTTGTCTACTTGTTTCTGTAACTCGACTTTCTGTGAATGCGGCATTCTATAGGGCTTAACGCTCACTGCCACGTTTGGTTTCAATGTTATTAATGTTCATATAATTTAGTTGTTCCTAATTTATCACCTGGTAGGAAGAAAAGGTCTGCATATTTTGCACATATGGACTCTATAGGTAGTTGCTCCTCCTTATTTAAATGGTTCAGTGATAGCGAAGCGAATATTTTTCTGACACGATCTGCATTATTATTGTTTCTTGAAATGAACATACATACATCACACTCACTTGCTTTGTGAAGTGTTGGACTAATTGTTGTTAAGTATTTGAAACAAAGATCCCCATTGACTATACATTCCTCTGTCTCACATGTCTGAATAAAGTGAATAGACTCTGATCTCGCTGGTATATTAATGTGATTGTTTGTCATTATTAATGGTAATGATGCCTTTCGAGTTGTTATTCCATAGTAACAAAGTTTGGTTACCGTAATTTAATACTGATTTATACTTGCTTAACAAGTCTTGTCCCAGTATGCCACTACCTTAACAATGTTTTGAAAACATAAAACTTATGTTGTAGTATCTCTTTTCCAATAACTAGGCCCAAATAAGCATAACCTATGGCCTGGACTGTGCCACCGATGCCATTTACAAGTGTCTTCTCAATATGGATTGGATTTTTTTTGTCGAGAATATGATTATACTTTATGACTGATATGGATGCACCGGTGTCAACTAATAATTGGTATGAATAATAAGCGATTTTATTTTTACGTAGCCTACGTTATTGCATGATAATATTATTTTTTATTCTCGAAAAAACTGGTCCTCATTCCGTTGTTCCGTTTCTGGATTTTCCTGCGTTTCTGAGTTGTCCAAAGTATGTATGTGTTGGTCCCAGGGGGTACTATATGTATGTGTATATATTTATTTAGATTAGTATAAAATGCTATATGTATGTATTTATTGTATTATGTAAATGCTACACCGCGGACTACCTACAGTATTTGTCTGTCCTTCCCCTTTTTAAATCCATCCTAAGGTTGTCTTTAAAAGTTCGCTCTTAGCGATAAGACCGCCCATTGTGTCACCCTTTGTACAGTTTCTATATTTATGTCTGTAATTTATATGGTGTACATAATAAAGAGTATTCTATTCTATTCTATTCTATTCTATTCTATAGTTGAACCTACCTCTGTTTCCATGAAATGATCGGGCGGACCTGCGCCAGATTGCCTGCGGTCCTCTCCGAACCTGATCCTGTTGATCGTCTTGGGTGTGGACAACCTGTTGGTTGCCACGTGCGCGTCCTCTACCACCGGCCTCTTCACTGTGATCAGTTATAAGACGATCTCCCTCTATATTTCATGGTTAAAATATCAGAAGATGTTGATAGACTTGTCATATCTTCAGCGATAGCCGCCTGTACAGTGTCTTTCAATGATGTAAAATTTCTGGCTAAAATTATTATGCTAAGTCGCCGATTTTTTAATCCATCTGAGAAACATTTGATGGACTGCTTCTTATTAATTGGCTTTAAAACTTGTTGCCTTCCAATTGAGAGATCGTCAAATCAACAAACAATTCCGTTATTTTTTTGCCGTAATCATCTATTGTTAAATCGTTTTGCTTTAGACTTTGCAGCTTACGTTAAATTGCTGTTGCCGATTTTTTAGGCAGTAACTGAACCTTTAAGTCAGCTATAAATTCGTCAATATTGATATATGAACTAATTTCAATTTCGCGGTCTGAGTCTACTTTTTAACACATGGCTTAACAGCTTTCCTTTTGAATTTTAGTGTTATTCTGATTTGTACTCTACGCCATCTATAAGTTGCTTTACGCTGGCCTCATCGTCTGTACAAACTGGTAATATACTGAAGGCAAATTTTAAATCAAATTTGGACGTGGTTGCCATCTTATGTGCCGTACTAGGTTTCTGTGATCACAGCTCTAATATTTGTTCATACAAACTGTCAAAATTTTCACAAAGTTCGTAAATATGTGAACATTCACTCTCGCTTACGGTGCTTTTCGTTTTTGAATAATATTCTGAAAATAAGTTGTACTCTTTTACTAAGTTATCTGTCTCTCCTAATTTTACGACTATAATGGTGCCCTTTCTCCTATCTGGACTGATCTTTATCAAATATTTTCAGATTTCGAATAACTTGTCATACAATAATTTTAATTTTTCTACCATTTAACATATTTCTATCTTCTCAGTACTCAATTACATACCATTATTTTATATTGCATACGCTCCAGTGTTTATTTTATTTTCACTTGTCACTTATCTTAGTCCCCTATAATAATGTCATGTACATTGACCTATAAATATTACTCATGTATATTTATGTTATGCGATTACACGTTTACTAAGATTATAAAATTGACAACACCTTTTAACCACGCACTGATTCATTACGAATACGATTTTCGCGCACTGATAAATATATGGCCGCGCACTGTTCTTCGTAAATCCTGGGCTTTTAACTCTTCAGATAGTGTCCTCAGTGTCCTTCTTGTAGCCTCTGGCATTCGTCCGCATTTCCTTTTCTACCTCAGCTCTACGTCTCCATATAGAATAATTATCGTAGTCTGTCCTTCCTGATCTCATTACCCATTCATTTCTGGTGGCAGTTCTTATAGCTTCTGAAGACACCATACAAAAACGCCAAGATGCTATAAGGATTACCACGATTAAGATGATGTTAGTCGTGCTGGCATGTACCGTCAGCTGCCTGATGTCAGCGCTGTTACTTCCTCCTGCTGCGTATTGTGGAACTATAACTTTTTCTTTCGAGTTAGTTGTACCCATTTTGTGTTTGTCGCGGTAAATATCCACAAAATAGATAGAATAGTGGTCGCTCCAAGTCCCGGTAGAAGATTGGTCTCATTACAATACATTTGTGACAACACTTGTCCCGTTTTGGTCTAAGAAATGTAAACATATGCTACTCCCGTTTATTTTATTGTTACGGTCGATGTACGGATGAGGGATATTATGTGTAAATGACACAACGAATGCTGATACAGTACTGCCTTTATTACAAAAGAACACTGGTTTATATGGTTACATTGACATATCTCTCTCTCAGTAACTAGCGAAGTAAAAGCATTTTATATGATAACTTAATCTATTTTCTCTTTTACACAAGCAATAAAAAATGCGCCAAAATATGCTATATATACTGTAAATATGCTAAGAAAATTATGTTATATGCATAAAAAACTTACATGAAACAAACGATCCTTGATTTCAAAATATTTTCATGGGTTTCCCCATACCGTGACCTGTAGCATTGGTGGAGGTTTTACATTTCTCCTTTACTAACGTCAGCGAGTACTCGACCACTCATGAATAACGTCAGTTTGTTTGGTTTTCATTGTTTTTGTTAACGTAGCCAAGTAGGTATGGATGGTATTATGGCATTGATCTATATATAAATCTCAGAAGATAGGTTACTAGCCTCTAGCTCTTGGACCTCATAAATTAGGCCACGTTATCCTAATTGACTTAGTCGCAATCCGAGGAGCATTCGCTTAACACGTGCACGTCCACGGAACAGAATGCACGTCATTGAGACACCCATTTTTATGATTTTTTGGCGGAATAAAGATACAACAATGCCCGACTACAAATTTTAAGTTAGGTTACCTAAGGTTTTCCTGTGATCCCAAGGCGGACCCATTAGGGATTCCTAACGCGGCTGGCAGTGGGCATGTTACGGGGGTTTGGATAGGGGCCTAAAGAGGAAAACCTAATATGGGCAGGCTACGGGAAACTTCTATGAGGGCCACATGGGAAATTTAGGGGGCACTATTAAGTAAGGATTTTTAATTTTATAATAATCAACGGAACTGTAAATATTTTTAAATGGTTTGAAAATATTCAAATTTCTTTAATTTGTACAAAACCTTTAATATTACCTGTAATCCACTTCGTTATTGTTTTATTTTTTATTATTATTTTCTACGTTAGCAAGTAGCTTTGCTTTGCTATGCTCTGCAGTGGGCGATAAAGAGCTGAAGATGAAGGTGCTTTGCATATTTAGTATAGATATATGTATTTATGTTTTTTACTTGATAAAATAAAAACTAACCAGTTTATATAGAGCGCCAACTCTTTTTCTGCACCGGGGCCCCTGGTCACGTAGCTACGCCACTGGTTTAACGTAACATTATATGCTGTTAAGCTATGGGCCCTGTACATTGAATGGCTTTTGTTATTGCATCATTAGCTCTATGAATCATAAAACTCTATGAATTTTTTGCCTAAGTTATCTTATACCTATCACATAATGTTCATCGACGCATTCTATACATCAAACTAAGTACATCGATCTAATACTATTGCTGGGAATCGACTTTTAGTTTTGGTGTGAAAAATCACGGCACATTGTGCTTATGTAACTGTACAGGAGTTGTTCGTGTAAAAATAAGTTAGTAAAGTTGGAACTCTGGCCTCCAATATCTACGTACCCACATTTCCAGGTACATTTCCAGGTACATTCCAGTACAAAACAATTGTCATAATAACGGGGAGTACAAGTGACTCTCGACTTCGTTATGCGTCTTTTCCGCCCATTATACATACGTGCAAATGTTTGTCTAGCAAAGCATGCGCGACAGATTGGAGGACTTTGCTCCAACCTCGTACTGATTTGGTGTCTCTCCGCAGCCGATACCATGACCCGAACCGATACGAGAACGTAACGACCTCCCGGTACCACGAGGAGCTGGCGGCCATCAACGCGGCGCAGCTGCAACAGCTGTTCTACGAGAAGGAACGCGTCGCGCACATCGTCAACATCATCATCTTCGGCGTAACTGCTCTAGTGTACGCCTGTGAGTATAAAATATCTTCTATTGCTGTAGTTCCTTTGAAGCTTTAATATAATTCAGTGTTATGAGATGACCGCTGGTGACGAGATCCTCCGTGGGGTTAACCATTCGTTATCAATGATCAAGCGATCAGGTCCAAAAGCTCTTGTTACACAAGATATTTGTTTCATAGCACAGCAGAACTCACAGAGCAGAACTAGTCTCAGGAAAACCTGTAATTGACCTTGTTGTCTGCCAACTGTAATTTTGTGGAACCTTTATGTGTCGCGTGGATCCAAGCGAGACATGAAGGATATTTAATTGTTTCGGCATTCAACCGGTTAAGTAGTGTTTTAAAATATACCTAGCAGGCACTAGGTGCCTCATCATTATTCTTCTTCATTGCATCGCGAGTTTACGGATATCTACAGGAATATCAAATCAACAAATGTATGTACGCAGTACGTTATTAAATAATATTCCTAATAGAATATCGTTAAAATTAACTCTCAAAAGTACTTAGTACTTATTTGATAACAGGAGTCCAAAATATTCCAAATTTATTTCAATTATTGCGCTTGAGAGCAAGTCAGAGTCACCTAACATTGTGTTAGTCCACATTACCGATTCGGCTAAGTGCAGCATTATCCTCGGGCTAAGCACACTGATCGCTATTCTGGGAATGAGCAGTAGGTACTGGGTACACTGATCACTATCCTGGAACTGAGCAGTAGGTACTAGGCACACTGATCACTATCCTGGAACTGAGCAGTAGGTACTAGGCACACTGATCGCTATCTTGGAACTGAGCAGTAGGTACTGGGCACAGTGATCGCTATCCTGGAACTGAGCAGTAGGTACTGGGCACACTGATCGCTATCCTGGAACTGAGCAGTAGGTACTGGGCACACTGATCGCTATCCTGGAACTGTGCAGTAGGTACTGGGCACACTGATCGCTATCCTGGAACTGAGCAGTAGGTACTGGGCACACTGATCGCTATCGTGGAACTGAGCAGTAGGTACTAGGCACACTGATCGCTATCCTGGAACTGAGCAGTAGGTGCTGGGCACACTGATCGCTGTCCTAGAACTGTGCAGTAGGTACTGGGCACACTGATCGCTATCCTGGAACTGAGCAGTAGGTACTGGGCACAGTGATCGCTATCCTGGAACTAAGCAGTAGGTACTGGGCACACTGATCGCTATCCTGGAACTGAGCAGTAGGTACTGGGCACACTGATCGCTATCCTGGAACTGTGCAGTAGGTACTGGGCACACTGATCGCTATCCTGGAACTGAGCAGTAGGTACTGGGCACACTGATCGCTATCGTGGAACTGAGCAGTAGGCACTAGGCACACTGATCGCTATCCTGGAACTGAGCAGTAGGTGCTGGGCACACTGATCGCTGTCCTAGAACTGAGCAGTAGGTACTGGGCACACTGATCGCTATCCTGGAACTGAGCAGTCCGACCAGTTTCAGTAAGTTTGTTAATCTTGAAGGCTTTTGCCTGGACAAAATGCCTTCATAACTTTGTACGATTGATATAATTTCTTTCTATATCGAAAGTGCTAGATATTAAAATGAAGGGATTACAGGACCTAAACGCAAAAAAACGCAAGTTTTAGAAGCAATGAAACTATATGATCAACTACAGTAAACAGAATCAGAAAATATTACATTCAATATATGATATTCTTCAGGATATATGCTAGGTAGACAGTGCGTTGAAAACATAATACAATTAATTTGATACGTTACAAAAAAATCATGAAGATACCTCTAAAAACTTTCTTTTTACAATAAAAACCATACTAATAAGGGCAACACTGATACGTCAACAACGTACATTTTTCTTTCTATCTTGTATTTCCTGTTTTTATTAATTTCCCGTTTTTATTGGTATCATAAAAATACCTTTTGAATTAAAACATATTAAATCTACAAACAATAAACCAAAAATAAAATGAAAAACTCTACAAACAGAAAAATTAAAAATGACTGCTGTCAATTTGGCCTCCGAACAAAATAAATGTGTGAAGATAATGAAAATTACAATAGAATGTTGACGAGATCAGCAGCACGCCGTGCACATCTACCACCTCCGACGCGTCGCTCAGCCCCGCCCCGCCGCCGCCGGAACCCAACCCCATCGAGAGTGCTATGACACCAGCCGTGGCAGTTGCGTCAAGCTCGAGCGACGAATATTTTTCCCCGCCGACGTCACCAAAACGCGTACGTCGGCAGGGGAGAGGCCGGCCACCGAGCAGCTTGGGACTTAGGGGCCATCCGGCCCCGAGCCGGGTCCCCGCTACCTGTGGTGGTGCGCAGCGCATGAGATGGACTCAGTCTATGAACGAGAACGTCATGCGCGCATATTACGGGTCTACAGAGGGGGGAATTAACCTCACTGCGTACCGCGTTAGGATGCTGTCTCTGTTTCAGGAACTGGAACCAACCGTCAACGTTTCGGCCCAACGACTGTCGGATCAGGTGCCGACTGAGGAGCGCACTGGAGGATGCATTACGCGAGTATAGGTCCACTCCAACCAAAACTTAGAGCCCGATTACCACGGTTACCTATGCACAAGAAAAATAGGGCGCTGGTGTATGCCTTGGACTCGCAGGTCATGAATTTCTTCGAGAGCAGCAAGGATCTTGTTGATACACACTCGATCCTGTATTGCGCAGCTGTTGCGGCATGTCGTTTAGTTAACGTCAAGTTGCCAACTTATGACGAAGCTACTCGACCAAAACCATCCGTACCAGTCTGGCAACGCAGGATCGAGGGTCGTATCGATAAGGCCAGGGTACTCATCGGCAAGCTATACTGCTTCAGGGAGGGTAATACACGACCACGAGTGATGTGCTTTGTAAAGCGGGCATTCTCGGGGACTGGAATCAGCTCTCGAGAATACATGACCCGTGTCACAGAGCGCATCGACTTCCTGAAGCAGATAGTTTGTGCATGGGCGAGCCGAATTCGGCGGTATAAGCGGCGGGTTGATCGATACACCCAGAATCGCATGTTCCAAAGCGATGAAAGGTGGGTATATAGAGCTTGGGAGCGACCTGAACAAAATGTGATAGATGTATGCCGCCCGGATGATGCCGTCACAAGTGCATTCTGGCGCAGCATCTGGTCGCTACCCGTCTGTCACACTGAGGCTGGCTGGTTGAAATGGCTAATTAGGTCACACACTTGCTTGCACTTCCAGTCATCCTTAGAGTCTGGGTCGCTATCGCAGAATCTAACAACAGGCGTTACCCACCTGCTTCATAAGTCAGGTAGTCCCGCGGAACCCAAGAATTATAGACCGATCACGTGTTTGTCGACGGTTTATAAGCTTCTTACATCAATTTTGAGAGTGAAAATTAATACGCACATTGAGAATAACTCGATTATGTCTGCCTCTCAAAAGGGATGTAGGAATGGGTCCCGCGGTACTAAGGAGCTACTCCTTATAGACATGGCCATTAGCCAAAAGGTTCGTCGATCCCGCAAGGATCTGTCCACATGTTGGATAGATTACAAGAAGGCCTATGACTCGGTGCCACATACATGGCTCATGAGGGTGCTGGAGTTGTACAAGATAGATGCAACTCTACGCACCTTCTTTGAGTCTTGTATGGGGCAACGGAAGACGGTCCTTCGTTATCCAGGATGTCGACAGATCCAGGGGAATGATGAGCCTGTATTGATTAATCGGTGAATATTACAGGGCAACAGTTTGAGTCCACTTTGGTTCTGCTTAGCCCTGAATCCGCTAAGTACAGTACTGGAGGATTCAGGTCTAGGCTATCGGTTGAGGAGAGGTGATCAGTATATCTCACCTCCTTTACATGGATGATTTGAAACTCTTTGCCCCCAACAAATTGCGTCTGATGAAGCTACTGAAGGTAACTGAAACCTTCAGTAGCGCCATCAGGATGGAATTTGGTGTGGACAAATGTGCAGTCATGCATGTAAAGCGAGGGGAGACTATGGTATCCGAGGGAATTCAACACTCAGATTCCATAAGCCTCAGATCCCTCTCGTCATTCGAAAACTATAAGCATTTGGGTATGTCGGAAGCGTTAGGCATCAACGATGCTGACATGAAGCAATCGTTGAAGGAGCGCTTCTTTTGTCGCCTGAAGAAGGTATTAAATAGTCTTCTTTCGGGCGGCAATAAGGTGCGCGCCTTCAACGGTTGGGTCATGCCGGTTTCGATGTACTCTTTTGGCATACTCAAATGGACTCAGACCGAACTCGACGCCCTGGATACGTACTGGTACTGGGTCCGTACACTACTGACCGCAAACCGGATGCATCACCCACGATCATCGGTGATGAGACTGTATATCCCGCGGAAGTGCGGGGGTCGAGGCTTTTTAAATGCGAAGACCCTCTACAACCGTGAGGTATGCAGTCTCAGGGAATATTTTTTATAAGCAGAAGTAGGTATGCACCTTGATGTGGTCGCAGTGGACAAGGGGCTCACCCCGCTCTCCGTGGCTAAAGAGAACTGGCGCAAACCTGTAGGACTTTCTACCGATGACCGCTAGAAGGTGTGTATTCATGAGCCCGGAGTAGATTTCTTAGCGTCCGTATCCTGGCTACGTTTTGGTGACCTTTTCGGGGAAACTGAAGGTTTCGTCTGTGCAATTATGGACGAAGTTATCTTGACGAATAACTGTTGGAGACATATTATGAAGGACGGGACGGCTGACGTATGTTGGGCATGCCACCGTCCGGGTGAGTCTATCAGACATATTATCTCTGGTTGTTCTCGTCTGGCTCACGGCGAGTACTTGCACAGGTTGCATAATCAAGTGGCCAGGATTATTCACCAACAACTTGCTTTGAAATATAAGCTTGTGGATTTTGAGGTACCGTATTACAATTATGTGCCCGACCCAGTTCTTGAAAATGACCATGTCACGTTGTACTGGGATCGATCTACCATTACTGACAGGACTATTGTCGCCAATAAGCCTGATATAGTGGTGATAGATCGATTAGCGCACCGCACAATGATTGTCGATGTTACTATTCCAAATGACGGGAACCTCGTGAAAGCTGAGAAAGTGAAACAAATATCTCGACTTAGCACACGAGGTTGTTGACATGTGGAATGTGAGCTATCATTGTGCCGATTGTCGTATCGGCCAATGGTCTTATAGCCGAAAGCCTTAGGCGGTTGGATCAAGTGCCTGATTCAGAACGCAGTACTCCTCGATACGGCTTGCATTGTGAGGAGGTTCCTGTCTCTGGAGCCCTAACCACCGGTAGCTTAGACCCTAGTCCTGACACCGGCGGACAACAATTTTTTTATATTTCTAAATGTTATTATACTTATTTTTATATTTTAAGAAATATTTAAAAACGTAATAGAATAAGATAGGTGAATAAATAAACTACATAATTACTCATTCAGATTTTTTGTCAGATTATTCTACAAGCAACATACTAAACCACTAGTGTTTTAATTTTTTAGTCCAAACAACAGATTTTTTATAAATAGATAATTGATTCATATTTTGCAATAAAATTACCAGCGTTGTGTCATCGCGCTTCTCTTTCTTTTCTACGCAGTCCGACAGTGACCGCGCTTTAGGTCATGTAGTCCCCTTAATAAAACATATTAGAATTAAAATATAACAAATAAATTAACGCTACGGAAGTTTTTAGCAATATTACAGGCTTGTTGTATTGTTATAACATTGTCATCGTCTACCTCGCTGAGGACGAGCGTGTCACAGACAATCGATTAATACGTTATACAAGTCGATTAAAATGTCAACTACTTGAAACATGCATATATAATGTCAATTAATTCGAATAATAAATAAAAACAAAATAGATCTATAATTACGAGCACAAAACAGAAATAATTGATAGATGCATGTCATGACTGTGAGAAGAAGGCTTCTTTCTACTCATGGTGCTATGATATGGGTGATCCACAACACAGCGCTGATTTTTGGTGGTTACCTGAAAAGGACGTACAGAAATCAAGTCTGGTTTGATGATTGCTACTTGTAACTAAATAAAATTTAAAAACCCATTAGTTGGAATATAAAACAAGTATACAAGCCATTATATGAATATATATTATTAAATAACGTAAATTAATTAATCTGCTGTATAACGTTCAACTAACTGGCCATACCATATGAACATAATGGTTCAGTTGTGACTCGTTCTAATCGCTCCTAGATCTCTTTGATGTTTGTGGATTTACTTAGGAAAATATGGAATATTCCTCCTCTTTCTTTTATTTATTACTGATGGTGGAGATCTGGATGGCTGACGATATGTTTGTTGCAGGCCTTCTGGCGTGTCTGAGCCGCCCGGCTATGAACGAGATCTACCTACTGACCATCTCATACGTGGTGCTGGTCACCTTCCTGCTCATCGAGCTGGCCCTGGCTGGCACCTCCGTGTTGCGGTAAGTCTACCTTCAATGCTTCTTTACCTGTTTCACCAAAAACGTCAACAATGTCAAAGTCAAAGCATTTATTTCAAATAGGCACATAAAAGGCACTTTTGAACGTTAGAAATTACAACAAATAGAATTGATTCTAGTCGACCATTCCAAAAGGTAGTTTTCGTATGGAGAAGAATGGGCAAGAAACTCCACCGTTACTCTTTTAAAATGTTTTACAATATATTGCATACATTAATTATATAATAATAATATTAATAATATGTGAAGACGATGCACCTAAAATAAAATTACTATACCACAATAGGTAAAAGAATTAAAAATGAAACCATGACATATAAATTAATTATCTGATAGATACATGGTGCTCACATATTTACAAACATGGGAAAAGTAAACGATTTTCATTTAAATAAAAAAAAATTACAAGTCAGAGTGTGAGTTGGAGTAGTTACAGAATGTAAATCAATGTAAATAAAAAAAGAATAAATCTACAATTAAATTAGCAACCCGCTCGATTTTGTCTAGACTCTAGATTGTCCTATGGAGCAGGACCAGCATGTTTCCAAGCGTTCTTATCTTGGATATAATCTTCTAATTTATATTATGCTTGTTTACAAAGTGTACGTTTAATGTGAGTTTTAAATTTTCTTTCATTTAATTGCAATATATCACAAGGTATTTTATTGTAATATTTAACACAGTACCCCATAAAAGATGTATGTACCTTGGCTAATCTTGAAAATGGTTGATGTATTTTATCTTTATTTCTAGTATTAAAATTATGTCTATCGCTTATTTTATTAAAAAGATGTAGATTTTTTCTTACATACATAATATTTTCATAAATGAATTGACAAGGTACCATCATAATATTAATCCTTTTAAAAAGTTCCCTGAGAGATTCGCGGCGACGTAGATGATAAATGGCTCTGACAGCTCTTTTTTGCATAGTTAAATGCCATAAGACATAATGCCTTGAAAGTAGCTAAAATAGACTAAACGCGCGGTTTCTACAGGGTGAAATTAAATTCATGGGCATCCTTTTAAGGGGTCATTGTACTCATCATTATGAACAACTTTTACTATGAGACCAAACCTGAAAACGCGAAAAAAAAATCAGCTGTTCCCTACATTTTGACGACTCGTACGAACATAAATGTAGGGAACAGCTGATTTTTTTTTCGCGGTTTCAGGTTTGGTCTTAAACTAAAACTTAAAATAATTAAATAATTTTTATTAAAATAACTATTGAGCCAATCATCAAAATATTCAAATTAGTTTCTCAAAATGCTCTAAATTTACAAAAAATAAAATAAAATATAATGGTTAGAAATTTTGGACAATCCCCATTGGGGTAAATCATTAATGTAAACAATAAAATTGAATCCCTTAAATTATAAGAGCACATTGTAGAATCCATATTAAATGTTAAGTCATTGGAAATGGCGAGAATAACAAGAGTCTAAATGTTTACTGCGGGTTCATTAAAATTTACCCTTCCGACGTTTGATCTTCACATTCAAACCGAGCTCGCTCAACAAGGAGACGTGAACAGGCGTGGAGTCGTAAGTCGCAACTGTAGAGCAAACACAAGTGAGCGCGGTGTCGCCAACTCCTGCAAGAGCGACCAGTAGGCGGGGCGACTCCGGAGACCGGCGCTAGGCGCGTCGCCCGGCGTCACGCAACTTGCATCAAATTGAAATTAAAACTTTCCACTCCACCCGCTGCCGCCGCCACCGCCGCTGGCCTCAAACAAACCGCAGAGCTGCAAGGGTCCATTTGTTTACACCAGATTTTCAAAACTGATTCAAATGTTACTGGAACTTCGCAAATCCGTTTCTAACGAAGTTTACAAGTGTGGCGGAAGACGTGTTTGTACCGAGTTTAGATCAAAGCGAGTCGTGCGCGGTTTTATCGCTGTCTTTAGTGTCGGTGAACGTTTTTACGGCGAGGTGTTATCGGATAGTACATTACTCGGACAATATTCGGGCAAATTTGCCAGTCGTTAAAGGTGTTATTGTTTCATTTTTACCGGCGGCGGATGAAGGGTATTAGGGGGAGAAGGGAGGACGTTTATGAGCGCCGGAAAGTGGTCGTTCGGGGTAATGCGGCGCGTCTGAGAGCCGGAAGGTGTTCCCGTTCTGTCGACTGTACCCTACCTACAATACAATCTTTTTAGATATTATTTATTTTCATGTCGACTGTGTTCTACATGGAATGTAAAACTACGGGTGATCAATAATCTATCACATAAGTAATAACACTGGAGCTATGGAGGATGTTAGCCACGGTCGGCGACAGACGTCCGGCTCTCTGCGCGCAACACCATCTGGCGTCTAGACGTATCTAAGAAAGAAAAGTATCTATTGCGACTCGTACAGGAAGATCACAAACTAAACTAAACACAGCAAAAAAAAATTCAAGTTATCTAGTAATAGTATATTTCATTACAAGTGCGGAAAGGTTGTCATTGCAAAGAGTTCCGACTAATGTCTACCCGAGCCGAGGCGCAGCCGAAGGCGAGGGTTGACAGTCGGAACAAGTTGCAATGACGGTTTCGCACGTGTACTGAACGACTATTTTTAATACAGTTGCGAAAAAATTAAGCAATTTAATAAAATAATAAAAACACAATAAACTCAACTAACCAATAGCGCCAACCGTAGAATATAAGCAGAGATTTTTTTCTTCACCCATTCTGGTAGGCAAAGGGAACTATGCCCATACAGCCAAGTCTTCAGTAGAATTTTTTTATTGATATGAAATGAAAATGAAATTTAATGAGATGAAATGAAATGAAACCTAACCTAACTCATTCAATCAAATCATTAAATCTGATATTGAAACAAATTAGTAGCTTCTTTTTAGAAATATACGTATTTGCATGAATCATAAAAACTTCTATGAATTTTTTTGAAAACCTTCATGGTTGGTTTTTCTTTTTAATAGACATTATTTTGACAGTTGGGAAAGAGAACGCACGAGTTCGGGAAAGGTAAAAAAAAAGCACGAGTATGTAATAGCCCACACCCCGAACGCTATACGTCCCTGCAATACGCCACTTTTTGAGCAACTGTATTAAAAATATACATATTAACTTATCTCAAGTTGTGCACAGGGAGTATGTTGCGTCACTTTTTCATCCAAGTTAAAACACTAGGTGTTGAGAAAGTGCCGTCTTATGTGACTTTTGACGTAAAACACATTGCTGAATCTAAGCCTAATTTGAATCAATAATTTTGTTTTTGTATACAGTTCGCTGAGCATTAGCACAGGCGCGTGTGCCCTGTTCACATACGCAACATACGCGACGCTGCCGGTGCGGCTGCTGGAGGCCACCGTGGCGGGCCTGGCGCTTGGCATCGTCGACATTGGTGCCCACCTCATCCTGGACGAGGCCGATGACGTGCACGTGAGTATCAAAATGGCTGGTTCCACCTTTCTTCATCATCAGCCTGCAGCAGTCCACTGCTGGACATAGGCCTCTCCAATTGCACGCTATTCAACTCGATTCTTAGCAACAGCTGCTACCAGCGGAGACCACCCTGCGGAGATCGTCGCTCCACATTCGTGCTAATTTTAGTTTTGGGAAATATTTAATTGTAGATTTAAAAATGTTGTACGCCTTCTAATGCTGTTCTCTTTCTTTAAAAAATGCGCTTCGTTTTAACTTTCTGACCTTTTTCAAAGTTGGTTGCAGTACTTAAGCTAGGGTACCCCGACCGAATGAGTCCTAATAAGACATGCAAGTTGGTCGCAGTACTTAACCTAGAGTACCCCGACCGAATGAGCCCTAAGACATGCAAGTTGATCGCAGTTAGTTGGCTATTTAGTATTTTAGGACACAAGAATGTCAATTATTTGAGGCTCAAAAGTCACAAAAGAGGCACATTTATTATACTAAAGTGTACAATCATATTTTTTAGGAAATCAAAGCGGCATTTATTTGGGGTTTGATTGAATACATGCCTTTAATTTTTCCTGAAAGACAGCAGCTGACTTGTGGCATTGTCCTCAGCAAATCTACTGCTCAGTGGCGACGATGATCGCGTGCAACGTGGCAGGCATCATGACGCACCACCCGCGCGAGCTGGCGCAGCGCCGCGCCTTCCTGGAGACGCGCGACTGTGTTGAGGCTCGCCTCGTCACCCAACGCGAGAACCAGCAACAGGTAAGACTTGAGCGTCTTTATTATCATACAGCCGGAACACGTCCGCTAGACCTCCCCCATAAGCCGGAACACGTCCGCTAGACCTCCCCCATAAGCCGGAACACGTCCGCTAGACTTAGGCCTCTCCCATCGCCACAACGACCGGTCCTGTGCTCCACACATCCAGCGGATTTCCGCGACCTTCACCAGGCCATCGGTTCATCTTGTGTGGGGGCTACCATGGGACACCTTCCGGTGCGCAGTTGCCACTAATGAACTATGCGGCCCATCGATCAACCATCCTCCAAAAATTTTACGTTGAAATTAATCTGATGACTGCAGTTGTATAAAAGCTTTCACTGAACGTTTTAAGCGCTTCCCACTTTGTGGAAAGCCCGTAATCGGATCAACAAGGTAGCTTATTACATCTCATAATGTCATGTTAAGTGTAGTACCTACATAGGCGCCAACATTGTTCCGAATTCTGTTTACTTCGGATCTCCGACAATTTGGTTATTTAATTGGTTCTTCGGCCCTGAAAACGAGGATAATTCAATACTTTCAAAGTTTTCATTTCTTTATACAATCCTGTGCAGAATGAAACTTCAAAAATTGGTTAACCGCTTCCAAAATCTCAACCGAAGTGTACCACGACCGTTTGTTATTGAGTGTAGAATTTAAATAAGGCATCGTTTATCACGTTCACTGCGTTACCAGATACTTGAGAACTGGTACGTACCTTGCATTCAGTGCGGGGGCGAAAGAACCTTTACTGCTGGTGCAGGAGCTGCATCTTAGGAACTAAAAGGCATAGAAAAGAGACAAATATATTTTTGGTTTGTCTCGTCAATTATAATTAGACCTACGTAAAAACTTATACTAGTTCGGTTAGACCTGGCTTCAATAGAACGTAATTTTTTATTTCAAGTGCGGTTACCAGGTCTTTTAGAATTGGTATCAGAAATTTGGTACCGCCCTGAAAGTTGTGTTTATTTGCAACAATAATGTAGGTACATAAGTTAAGTTGTGTTTTAATAAGGTAGAAAATAATTCTACCTATATTGTGTTTAGACGAGGGGCGTTAGAGGCATATCGATATTACACAGCATGTAGGGTTAATTAAGGCCAGGTATTCCGAGCGCCGTAGGCATTTAACGCATACCCCAGCCCCCGCAAGGACTAGCGATACGTAATAAGTTACGATGCGCGGGAGACGCGCGCGCTAAACTCACCGCTCATGAGTTCACGACCTCGAGTAGGTACTAAGTTGCGTCACAGAGTAGAGCAATGCAGTAGATCAACTTGAATTGATTAGTATAAGTTTATTTTGTTTTATTTTTCTAGTAGTAGTTATTTTTAAGGTTATAGATAGATTAGATACGTATTGTATAAACTTGATACTAATTATTAAAAATAATTTGTATACTTTTTTTTATAAAAAGGATTTAAAATCTGACTGACTAAAATCAAATATTCGTGCTACAGTATAAAAAATCAAGCAGTAGGCACACTTACTTTAGGAGAATTGTGTTACAATTCTTGAATTACAAGATCAATGTATATTGTAATTCAACAAAGCTTAGAGGTATAAATGGTCTTCTCGTGTAACACATAATGTGAAGCGTGAGTCGTCAATAAAATAAAAATAAATTATTTTTATTTTTTTATCAAATTAAAAGTAAACACTTTTATATCTCTAAAATATCCAACTCTGCTGTCAAATAAATCGATATGATGCGTTTTTTCTTGGAGCTGTGTCATCAGGTAATTCATGTCAACAATTCGTCGTCCACTGATGGGTTGATAGTCGTGTTCGATTTCGTTTTTAACGCTTAGAGTGTAGTTTTCAATTTCCTCCATTGTTCTAAAAACAGATTATTTTAATATAACCTATTGAATTCCACATGGTAATATAATTATTATGTAAAACAAAAAGTAGCAACTTACTCATTGATATTATTATTAGGTGATACATTATTATGTTCATCTAAAGGCATTTCAGCATGTGTGACATGGGCATTGGCAGCATGAATAGTCGTTCTGTAACAATAAAATATATTTTTTTGTTTCAATATTCATAGTTGTTAGTAAATACGATAGTTATCGGATATATAAACTTACGAATCTTATGGGCTATTTACTTATGCCTATGGCATGCCGTAGCATGTTTTAGTCTGATTTTAATTGAATCGGTTAAAACAATATTACTTACTCCTCAATCCTAAGATTATTCAAGTAAACCATGCTCTAAAGTCATCAATGGAGACACGTTATGCCCTTCCGCATGCTCTATTGATCTGTAACACAAAAGTTGTTTTTGACTTGTTGGTAATTAACAAGTAAAACTTTCTTATTATTAAACCAGTCTGTTTAATAAAGACAACCGCATTGAAATCGATTCATCCGTTTTCCGTTTAGGAGCTACAATTCCAAAGACAGATACACACGCACACTGACATACAGACAGTTATACAGAAACAAAGATACGCAAACAGTAATAATAATGAATAAATAGGTACTTTAATTTTAACAATAAAGTAGATATGTATGTTACCCCCACATACATACGTACCTACTTAATTTAAGTATATGTATTTAATTTCTTTATGTAATTTTTATGGTGTTACAATAACGAGTGAGATACTATTTAATTCAAATAGTAAAAAATAGAGAATGTCTTTAAAATAAAATAAATAATATAAAAAACTTACTCGATATTCGCCGAATCATTAGTTGATACATGCGCACTGCGCTTGGTCTGCAACTGCATTGCTCTAAAACATTAAAAACCCACGTAAACATTTCAAGCCAAGTTCCTTTTATTATTCCATTTGGAGTGGCATAATTAATAATAAACATGCAATAACAAAAATTTCGAGTGAATTCTACACACTTTTCCTCTTGCAAATAAATACTGAATAAAATTATGCATTGGAGAACTTCTTTATAGCCAAACTAGCCATTGATTTTTTTTTTATGTATTTCTATGCTTGTTATAACTTGAACAGTATTTTAGTAAGGGGATTGGCTACTGTACTGAGCATAAACGAGCTTGTGCCTAAACATTACCGAAAATAATAAAAATAATATTCGTAGGAAATGGTCATACTGCCATATTTCTACACTATGGCACGAGTTTGCTGCGCGTAGTAGATGGCATAGACTACACAACATTCGTTGCAGACACCATAATAGTAGTAAATACGTACTCTCGTACAGTAGGCCGCACGTCTCAATAGAATACGGTTATTTTTTCAGTAGTTTCAATACGCGGGCCAGCTCAAGACCATAGTGTTATCACTTACCACAGACACAGATAATATAATACTACGTACACAGACGATATGTATATATATATATATATATATGTATATACTTATATATTATATACCTATATTTATTGTGGTATGGTCGACTGCACATCTAGTACCTAGGTAGCACTTAGGCTAATAAAAATTATAAAAACCATCCGGACCAACGCAGCGGGTTGAACTACTTCTTACCTATTAGACATTTGAAAACAGTAAACCATTATACCATTTGCGCGCGCGGCGGCTTTATTCACTCTGAATAGGGTTCAAATTCAACTGTTTTACACACTTGATGCGGTTGGTAAATATGCTCCGTATTCTGTGGCGAGGATTCCGATTATCAAGAAAACAAAGAAAGTACTTCTTTGCTGTTTTTTCGAACAAATAAGCCTTTTTTATTTCGATTCATTTTTGAACTGAAACAATAAAATAAGTTATGGTATTAAAAAAGATTGGGAACTACCTTGCCCGGGTACCTACCTACACGGGCGGCGCGGGTGGTGCACGGTGTCGCCCGACATCAAAGGTGTTTCACTACTGTAGGGAAATAATAAATTTGTAATAGGGTACTGTGAGTGTTGTCAATAGGAATGAATGAATAAAAAATATAACTTACCATATTTCTTTCGCAATTTTTTTTGCCTTCAACCGTGATTTAGCCCTTATTTTATTTCCTTTATTTGCCATTTTCACAAATCAATCACAAAATTATTGTCTTAAAAGTTATATACAAAATATTTACACAATGAGAAATAAACACATAAACAAAATCTTAACTATGTCTATTTAGTACAATAATTATTTACAATTTATTTTATTTACGTACGGAGCAGAAGAGAAGCGCGAGCGCAAAAATTTGGCACACGTCTCACCTCGGTAACGTCCCGCGGGACACTGGCAAGCGACGCGCGGATCGAAAATCACTTGAATAATCGATAAAAAATTTATAAATGTAATGAAAAAAAAACGATTGGGTAGAATCGATTCCAAAATGAATTACTTACAAATTGATATTTTTTATAGAAAAAAAGGAGTATTAGTACTTGTTTAAAATGAAATTTGCTTGTAAAAAAACTGCAAATCGAAGTTAGTTCGGAATTTTTTTCTATCGAGAAAATTTTATTGTATCGAGTATTGAACGGGTACATGGTAAGGAGAAAGAATGTATCTAAAATATATATTTATTTCAGATTTTAGATGTTATAATTTGCCTATCAAAAATGAATTCTAAAACAGGCAAAAACGGGAATACCTGGCCTTAAATATTTATTTATTGTTTCCATATTTGAAAGTCAAAGTGTAAAGTGTGAGTTGTAGTTCTAGTGATATACTTACTGTGATTATTGCCTGTTGTAGTTGCCTTGTGAATAAATAAATAAATAAGAGAAAAAATGTCTGAATTTTTACATTTGACCTGTCAATAATACCAATAATGCAGAATGCCATTTATTAATTTAAGACCATGTTAATGTACCATGTTCGGACAAATATGTAAATGAATTTGAATTTAAATCTATATCTTCACGCCAAATCCCTTGCGGGTAGGCGAAGAAAGAGCCGAGCGCTACATGACACGGTCCTTCTTCTTACACCCCTCTTTCGCTTCTCTATAATATTCATAGCCCTTTTCCTGCGTGCTCTTTTTATGACTCAGAAACAGACTGTATATTGACTATAGTATCGACTTTCTTTAGCACATCACTAAACTTTTAGTAGTTCTTTGCGGTTACCGGATTTTATCGACCTGGCAAAGTTTTCGCATTTTTTTTAACATAAAGAATTATCGGGAAATTATATAATTTAAAAGGGCACTAAACCAAATATTAATTGAAAAAAGTTATTACAAAATTGACGAATTCCTTAATGATAAATCTATGCACTGATTGACAAACAGGTTCCTATTCTGACATTTTTTATTCTAATTGACATTTTGACATACTTTATTATTTTTAACATTTTTGTAAGTACATAATTCAATTCTGTAATTTTTTATAATTCTAATGATCTAACATTTATAATTATTTAATCGTTGACAATAGAATTTCTGTCTAATTTTAGAACCTAATATTATTTGCATGCCCATGAGATGGTAGAATATGGAGATAGATGGAAACATCTATGTAAGTACCAATTACCCATGTTTGCAAAAAATAAATGATTTGATTTGATTTGATTTGGGCTTATCTACGACAGCAGGGTTTAGACAAGTAACAAATGTAGATTATATTCATTTTTTTTTCAAATTGGATGTGATTTTAGTGAAATATCGAACTTTTAAATTTTGTAAAATTACCGGGCCTTAGAGCACCGTGGCAAAGGTACAAACTGGGTCGATACAATCTGGTAACGTATATATATTGAAAGTTTGCTGAGGAGCTTCCCGCAGTGAACGTGTTAAGGCTCCTACAAACAGGCGCGACACGCGACATAATCGCGCGCGACACAAAGGCACCGCTCGTTGCGCGACTTGCGGTGCCTTTGTGTCGCGCGCAATTTTATCGCGAGTCGCGTCTGTTTGAAGGACCCTTTATATAAATGTGGATCAAGAGCCAATGGGTACAGCTTAGGTTCGCCGTTCAATATTTGCCATTGGTTCGTTGGAGCGTGGTCGGGCCGGCGCATGTCATGTGCGTGCCGTGCAGCTTCTGTTGTTCTGAGGACTATTGTGACCCGTGTTGTTGGCAGTTGCTCTTAATTGTTTTCATGCGCTGTCCCGACTGACTGAAGATGTTAGTATTAGTAATTAGTAATGTTTTTAAAACGTTCGGTAACGAAGCAATTGTCTCTTCTTCTTTGTCGTAGACATAATCTATAGCGGTTAGAATGTACACATTTAATAGGGCATGGTACTTGACTTATAAATCTTATATCATCTGCATTTCTAGCATTCTACTTCAATAGTTTCATAGAATATAATTATATCCTTAATAATAGCTTTTCACTTGATTTCACAACTAGCTCGAATTCAATATGTCAATAGTCCTGCGCTACACAATGTATTGAATGTTTCCATTCACCTCGGATCCTCGTTATCCGATATATTCGGTCCGGAACACAAACAACGGGTTCTTCATTGAAATGCTCCTTCCGACAAGATATCATATTATTATGTGTGTTACACGACATTAGTTTATTGACAGCTTTGGAACAGAATAGATACCTATGGTTTGAATGTTGCAATTGTGGCTTGAGATTTGAGTTCCTGGCGAAGTTTGTTTTTTTTTATATTAACCATCACTGTCCCACTTCTGAGCAAAGCTCTCCTCTGGTTTCTTACATGCTATTCATCCAGAAGAGACGTTTAATAAACAAGATGATTGTTCCTGTACAGTCTGCTTTATAGAAAGGGTAAAGACTTAAAAGATTATCGCCCGAGCACGCTCGGGTCCGCGTGTGCCTTGAGCAGCTCCCTCCCCCACCGCCGCACCCATCTCTGCCCGAACGCATTCACCGAGCCGCCTCAAATATTTTTTGCAAATTTTTAATAATTTTATATGATATTTTATCGGCTTCCTTCTGGCCGAACCGTATACCAAGAATAACTTACAAAAAGACACTTTGCGTGTGATTAAGATACGAACCCGCATCACCAGGCGCAAGCCGATCATCTAGACCGTGCCTTATACCACTAGGCTATTGGCTCAGTTATCAACCTCAACGAAAATTGGAATAGCATTACTCCTTTTATCGAACAAGGTTATTAACGGTCTAATCTTCTAGATATTAAGGTTTAAATTTCAACTTTCGTGTTATATTTAATACTAGCACCTTACCGTCTTGTTTTACAAAATGCAATACGCAACTCCTCAATTAACTAAAAGATTAGGTTGAAATTAGCATAGATTTCTTGTTTGGTTGAATAGAATGTGTTGATTCCGATTTTCGCACTACCCTAATTTTACTTCAGAAACTTAACTGCTGTATGAACTGCGAGTTAAGGTTGATTTTAGTATACTTCTTCGACTTATTTACTAAACTGTGATTGAGGGTATAATTAATTTTCAAATGGTTTCGTTTTCGTTCCGATCCGCTTGTGTGTAATTATCTTCATCGTAATATTATCCAATTTATTAAGTTTTTGACCACTTGATTCTATTAATCGATGGTATGGTTCGATTAACATTTTTATTCATGGCTAAAATTGTTGTTCTGTGGGAAAAGGAACAAAACATAAAGAGTATAGCACGTGATATGGGCATAACGGTAAGATTTACGTTATACTTACACATATACCTATTTGTTGTTGCAATCATGTTGCATTATTACTTACAAGTTGGATTTTTTTATGTATTTCTTATTAGAAATACATAAAAGCTCTCATCATCATTCATCATCCTTATCATCATCATTGCTTTTCTCATCATTCTTATTATTTTCATTACAGAGAAAAATAGTTCGTAGATGGATACAAAGGTAACAAGCGACGGGTGATGTGAAATGTGATCGCCAAGGCCCTCGCCCAATTGCTTACACTAATGAATCGGAGCGACAACGTAATATTGTGAAAGTTCACTCAGTAGCACCCTTCAAAACTACGCGTTCAAGTGCTGACTTCAAGAAGTGATAGACAGTGACGGCTATCCTATCCGTTATAAATAGGCAACTCGGCAGATTGACTGTGTAACTTATTTGATAAAATTGCATTGGAACATATATGAGCAAGTGTTAATAATTTCCAATAAGTGTGTGTATCTCGTAGTTAATCAAAAATAAACAACCTTTATTATTATCAATCTAGTTACTCTTGTTTACAAGTAGTCTAGTAAAGTGTTAACGATGCACCTTCTGACCTCACATATTTTTCTAATCAAACTCAAACTCAAACTCAAAGCATTTATTTCAATAAAACCATTTATAGGCACTTTTGAATTGTCAAAAAGTCGGTCAGTCAGAAAATATGAAGCTAGTTGCCCATTCCAAAGCTTAGGTACCTATGGAGAAGAACGGGCAAGAAACTCCATGGACACTCTTTTAAATTATAGTTTTACAAAAATATTATTTACATCATTAATGTGAATTTATAAATTATATGTGAGAACGATGTAAAAAAGACTTACGCGTTAAAAGCGTCCAGAATACAGCAAATGGTAAGAAAACACCAATTCAAAATTAAAATAATTAAAAATAAGCCGAGGCAGCTAAGTGATGACCAGCCCCAACTGACGGCGCCCGTTCACGAACATGACGCATAGATCAGCACCATTCAGCTCAACCATTTTGAAGGGAGCTAAATGATCCAACACACACGCCACCGTCAGCGAGACATTTGTGTGAGCATGACATACTATCAGCCGCCAGGGCACATTCAAGTCAATGAAAGACACAATTACCCGGTAAATGGTACATAGGGTATAGTATATACATAGAACTCACATCTGTGCTATGCAATTATAAAATACCAAAGAAATTGATACAATGCAAAGATAGTCTTACAATCTTCAGCAGCTCCAACATGTTGTGTTAAATAAGGGTTATCAGAAAATGTGATAAAAGAGAAAGATGTATATTGCTATACTGTTATAGTTTAGAATGTTGGTTCGTCCTCTGTAATTCACAGGCACAAATTAATGACAATATTTCTTTTTTTAACCAGGCTTTTTTCCGATAAGATCATACAGAGTATAAAAAATGTATGTTTTCGCAACTTTAAATAAATATTATTGTAGTTATGTTTCTAGAAATATTTATAAACGAACCGTTATCCAACACGCCATTTACGTGACATTACAAAAAACTTAAATAGGTTCGATGTCATTACCCTTTCTATGAAGCTGAGTGTACCTCTAAATTATAGTTCTTGCATGAGTCCGCGTGACATCGCGACATATTGACGTCATACGCTGTTCATTTTCACCGCCGTATATTGAGCCGGTCCGGGCACGCCCGGGCATATCCGGGCGTGATACAGCGTCCGCCGCATGATATCCGGCACACGTTATATCTGCCGGATTATCCGCGGCTGCACCGTGTTTTTGCGCCGAACACTTCGGTGACACGCCGGACGAGGCTGAAGCACATTGTCAACGAATAGTTTTGATGACTATCCACTCGCTATGTCCAAAGAAAAGGAGGCTGGAGGAGATTTTTATTAAAAACCTCATCCAGCATCCTTTGTTGTCATATCTATTAAAACTTATCTCTGGGGATGTAAATATATAGATCACTCCAACTTACGTCATATACTTATTACAATCACAATCCTAAGGATTTTGAAGAAAATTCATAACCCATCTTCCGCTTCATATACTTATTTCGAAAATTTGCATCATCGACGACGTAAATAACGTAATGCACATTGTTGAATAAATTGTCAAAATAAAACAGATTGCGTGCCATTTTATATGTGTGTGTTACCGAACTAAGCTGCAGATCCTATTGGGCATGTAAAAGAAACGCAATACATAACATATTATAATCATAGTCTGTTGCTATTACCCGCACATTGTATATCTGTGCTATTCCAAAACGCCTTCCTGAAGATTTCGAATGAAACTGTCAAAAACCTGGCTTAAGGCTCCTACAAACAGGTGCGACCCGCGATATAATCGCGCGCGACACAAAGGCACCGCTCGTTGCGCGACTTACGGTGCCTTTGTGTCGCGCGCGATTTTATCGAGTGTCGCGCCTGTTTGAAGGAGCCTTTATTTAATAAATACTGTATTTTTTTAGTTTCGCTCTATAGTTTGCGCGGAACTAGATGTTCGCGCCTTAGGTATGTGAGCGGTGGGACAGAGGGGCGAGGGCGCTTTGACATTACGCAGTACGTGCGTTGCGAAAAATAGGCAACCCCGCCGCCTTCACCTTCCACGTGGACTATAGGCGACCTGTTTTCGAGCACAACAAACGCGGTCCGACCCGGCCACGTGCCGTGAGCTCTCCGCGGTCTGCCGCCACATCGGCCGTCTGCCACAGATACAACACATTGTAACTCATTGTTCAAAACTTCCACGTAATTGCGGATAATGCCTGTTAATCCTGCACGGAGGTGCACTATCGAATTTTCATACATTGGATAGGTACTAATACAATAGAAGTTAGTAAAAATTGTGTTGGTACTTATGTCTAACTAGCTTCTGCCCGCGACTTCGTCTGCGTGAAATTTCTTGTTACTCCGACCCACCCCGTCGCATCGCATCACCTGCCCCGCTATTACTTCGTTTTTGCTTAGCGTTCTTTCTGACTTTTTTTCTTTTTTCTCGGCTCCTAAAGGTCATAGCGTGATGTTAAATAGCCTATAGCCTTCCTCAAGAATTGGGCTATCAAATGCAAAAAGAATTTTTCAAATCCGACTGGTAGTTCCAGAGATTAGCCCGTTCAACCAAACAAACTCTTCAGCTTTATAACATTAGTATAGATTTCATACTTTAAATCAGCTTTTGGTTAAAAATTTAATGATAGTTTTTTTTATTATCAATGATTATAATAATAACTGGCGTCACCAATGCACGAGGTACTCCGGTTTTACTAACAAGTGTAAGATTTCTTTCAACCAACATCAACCTGTACTCAACCTTAGATCTAATTTCAAGACCTTTAGAGGTTTGATTGTACTCATAAATTAATACTTTATTAAACAAAGTTTTAATTACTTTTAAAGTGGAGCCATGTTTCTTTCGCCACAGACATGTGTACCGTTTAGTATTCAAGTTGTGAAAGCGCTCGAAGCGAGGATTTGAGCTTTAATCACTAATCTCAGCCGCGTTGTTAATAAGTTGCGGAGTAGCCTCAGACTACCGGATTAGTTTAAATAGTGTTCTTCTTGTCTATTCGGACAATAACGCCAATTTTTACCCCTATGTTAATCAGACACCATACAATATTCTTCAGCCAATAATAGCGATCTGTCTTGCCTAATGGCGAATGTCGATTTATTTTAATGAGCCTAAATACATTCATGTAGCTGGCAACAGGCTCGAAGCCAAACGATCTGTCCGTATGTCATGTCCTGCACAGAGCGGTGGCTGCTCGAGACGTACCACCAACTCTACGATCATCTCTTCTGTCCCGACTGAAGCGAGTCACTGTCGTAAAACTCGCAAGTTTCGGCAAAGTTTTAAATAGATGCACGCCATGTACGGCTCTTTTCTTTATGTTTGAAAGTTTCAGGTAATTTTAAAAGCATTGTAGGCTTACAGTCTTCCGTCACCTAATCTCCGTAGATTTGTCCCTAGACTAAAATACATTAACAACTCATAAAGTCTACTATTTACAGACTAAATCAAATTAAGAAACGGAATCAAATTCCTTTATCTCTAACTTAAGATTAATATACACGAAATTTAACAAAACGTCTCGCTTAACAAATTCGTATATTAATCTAAATTTACTTCGCAGCTCCTACTGTGTGTTTTTAGCGTCTCGTTTAGATTTGTAAAAGCAACTTACATTAAAGGTTAGTCATCGGGAGTGGAGTTTTATTTGGTTACACGAGCGGCGATGGACAGGCGCAGTGCGGTGTCTATCTGTGTCGCAGATGGCAGTACATGACGCTAATGGTTGGTAATGATTCGCAAGCTGTGGGTGGCACCGAGCTGCTAGTGACGCTCTGCGACCGTTGTGAGTTTTGTTCGAGCCGAAGTCAAGTCAAAGTATTTATTATCCATATACTATACTATTATATAGTATACTATACTATACTATTATATAATAATATATACTATTATATAATAAATTCGAAAAGAACTCTATCTGTCTGTATGTTACCTATTCACGCCTAAACCACTGAACGGATTTCGATAAAATTTAGCAGAGAGATAGATTGCATCCCGGGGAAGGACGTGATAGTTTATATCGACATACCTCGCGGGCGAAGCCGAGGGCGGAAGCTAGTATATATATATATATATACATAGGCACATAAAAGGCACTTTTGGACGTCAATATTACAATAAAATAGAATTGATTCTAGATTCTTAATACTGTACTGATTGTTGATAAAGGTGTCAGGCTTAATCAACTATTGAAGAAGTGAAAAGAGATGGCCTAGTGTTTGTGGCCTAGTGTTTGTGGCCTAGTGTTTGTGGCCTAGTGTTTGTGGCCCAGTGTTTGTGGCCTAGTGTTTGTGGCCTAGTGTTTGTGGCCTAGTGTTTGTGGCCTAGTGTTTGTGGCCTAGTGTTTGCAATCGCCACTGTTGAGCATGAGGACTTGGGTTCGATTCCCAGCTTGGGCAAAGTGTTATTGAGTTTTTTCTCGACGATTTTGTCTGTGCCCATCCGGAGTCTGGAAATGTACCCGGCTAATGTACCCGGCTAATGTACCCGGCTAATGTACTTACCCGGCTAATGGCTAGGCTCGCCCCCTACTACTCGGGCCTTAAACAAAAATGGTGAAATGTGGTTATAGTAGCGATCGGTACGCCACTCTGTGACCTTACGGGAAAATACTGGCGATATGTTTAGTTATGTTATTACTTTCTTAAATAAATTATTTAATTGCGTGTAAATTAGGAAAAGCTTTTAAAACCTAATAGCTAAGGAAATTGGTGCATTTGTCCTTTAGAAAAATTATATTCTCATATTTCAAATTAAAGCTCACTAGCTCCACAGTGATCAATTGAACTACACAACCACAACACACACACTCAGTCGACACCGCGTCCGATCCTGTCGCCGTCAACAACCTGTGGAACGCAGACTCCTCAAGACAGAGGAACTCGACACATTGTCTATTAAATTGCACTCAGCTCGGTTTCAAAGCAGATCTAATAATGTTATAGATCAGAGCGGCAATTCTCGTAACTTTAAGAACGTTCACAGTCTGTTCTCAGTCTCAATCTGTCAAAAATACCTCTAATTTCCTAACATATTTGATAAGATTTTGACGTTTCTTTGTCGCCGAGATGAGACTGCGACTAGATTTTGAACGTTTTAGATTACGAGAATTGCCATCTGCTCGCTTTGTGGGAACATGGGCTACACGCATTGATAAATGAAATACTAGCTGATCCGGTGAACTTCGTACTGCCATCTAAATCAGTCAATCTGTTCTCGAGTTATTATCAAAAAAGCCGTTGCAAGCCACAAAATGTGTGAAAAAATTAATTACTTGTCTTTTTTTTCGTAATTTTTTTCCATGTTTTTATAGTTATTTTGCTATTCGAGATAGAGACAAATCCAGATCATAAAATCCCTCCAGCAGTTCTTGAATTTTTTTAAATTTATTTTTAAGGTACACCAACAGCTGTATACAAAATATCAAATAACAGTAGGTAACAGTTATGTGCTTATACAGTTGCCAATAACAGGTGAACCAACATTCTCATATATGTACAGTGATAACCTAAGGTAAAAACGAAATGAATAAAAATTAAGTGAAAAAACTAACTATGTAAACAGAAATATAAAATAATATAAGTTATAGGATACAGAGGTTGCAAGAAAAACCTACATACTAATACAACGAATCTTTAGATTGTGTGGGCTGCGTGCTTTGGGGCCTTAAAATTTGGGTTTTAAAGTTTTTTAAGGAGTCATGATATATGTCAATACTGGAGTGGATTTTATATAAGAATTCATCTCTCGGCTGAGCCTATTGAGAGGTGAGTTTACTCCTATAGTTTTGTTGGATTCTTTAGTGCAGAACAAATGGGTAATGTGATATCTGGGTAAATTATAGGGGACTTTTAGTCCAATTTGTTCAGTTAATTTATCGCAGTCCATTCTGTTGTTAACCAATTTGAAAAAGAACATGAGATCTTGTACCAGTCGACGGTCGCGCAGAGTAACCATTTTGTTACATTGAGTACGCTGTTCGTATGGACACCGCGGAGATATATCACCGAACGCATATGCTAGGTGTTTTGTGAAGGCCCTTTGAATGCTTTCTACTCTTTGCGAGTGTACTGCATAGTGCGGGCACCACACCACGCTGGCAAATTCAAGGTGGCTCCGAACTAAGGCGTTATATTGCACAATTTTTGTTCTTACCAGCTTAAACCCTTTAGTACTTCTTTTAAGAAAGCCTAGTAGTCGTGCCGATTATGAAATCGGCACACCACGTGTTACGAAACAATATTATCAATATGACTTCTGAAGTTGACTTTACTGCCCATGATGATGCCAAGATCACAAACCTCATTTACAGTTTCCAATAATGATCCTTTTATATTATATGAGACAGTATTGGACAGTATTTCCTCGTGAATCTTGTATGGCTACATTTTTGTACATTAAGTTTCATGTGATTAAGACTGCACCAATGCTCAATTCTATCCAAATCCTCCTGAATTAGGGTAGCATCTTCATTTGAAGTAATAGTTCTATTAATTTTAAGATCGTCGGCAAACATTAGATATTTAGAGTGATGGATGTGGGCAGTAATATCGTTAATGAAGAGTAAAAATAGAACCGGTGCAAGGTGGGAACCCTGAGGAACTCCTGAGTCGGCATAGTATGGGTAGGATTCATAGCCATTAACAACAAGAATTTGCGATCGATGGAATAAATAAGATGTGAACCAGTTTAAAAGTGAGCCATGTATACCATTATATTCTAACTTGGACAGCAACAGAGAATGGTCAACTTTGTCAAAGGCACTACTGAAGTCCGTGCATACGGCATCTACTTCTAGTCTTTTGTCAAGAGCTAGGGTCACATCCTACACAAATTCGACAAGGATTGTTTCTACGCTGCGTCCGGCTTTGACTGAGCATGCTGACTTGGTGATATAATTCTATCAATGTGGCGAGTAATGATTGGACAAACAAGAGACTCAAAGATCTTTGATAAACATGATAATATTGAAATAGGGCGGTAATTTTTAACATTAGCAGGATCACCTTTTTTTAAAACCGGGACAATTCTTGTGCTTTAACGCTTTTCTATACATCAGGGAAGATACCTTCAGCAATAGAAGAATTATAAATAATCCACAGCGGTAAGGCAAGTTCATGGCAGCAGCGTTTTATAAACAGAGGTGGTATAGAGTCAGGTCCAGCACCTTTGGAGGCATCTATGTGTTTGAGGGTGTTAAAAATTTGTTTTTCCGTAAATTTAATAGTACTTATGACAGAGTCAGTACCTGAAAATCCACTGGAAGTAGCGATTGGATTTTGGCTAAAAACAGAGACAAATAGATTTCTGGACCACTGCTAGCCACTCTATCATTCATAAACATGTCAGCAGGTATGCAAGATTCCCCACGTCGTTTATCTTTTATGAATCGCCAGAAGGCTTTAAGGTTTTTGGGAATATCGTTTTCAATTTTACATTTATATGTGTTATAACAGTTATTTATTAAAGTATGGCAGTGACAACGAAGTAATTCATAGGTGAGTCTGACTCGGGGATTATTATATATGCGGTATTTTTGCCTAAATTTCTCTTTTTCAGATAAAGCTTTAACAAGTGAGTCAGAATACCACGAGGGATATTTAGATTTTTTTCTTATATATTTTGGTACGAAATTGTCGATAGCGTTTTGTAGTATGCTGTAGAAGGCATCAACCCTTTCTTTAGCATCAGTACATTCATGAAAGGCATCATACCAATTTATATTTTTAAGATAGATTTTGATTTGCTCATAGTCAACTTTAAAAAAGTTGTAACCTGGACGATATTTTGTTTGTAATTGTTTTACGTTTGAAAGCGGAATACAGATGAGGATGTTCGGATGGTGGGAGTCTAATGTACTAAGCAGGTCATTGGGCGTAGTAACTGTTATATCTGACATGTTGCTCAATACTAGGTCTAAAATTCTGCAGTCAGCATTTAAAATAGAATTAAATTGGTGGAGTTCGTTGATTGACAGAAAGTCTACAAGTGAGTACCCCAGTGAATTATCATAATTAGATGGCGATATATGCAGGCCGTCATCACTCCTGTTCCAATCGATAAAACCCAAGTTAAGATCCCCAAGAATCACAACATCGTCGACATTATTTAGCACGTTTGTTAACATTACTTAGGAAGCATTGTAGAGAATCCAGTTTGACAGGCGGTGGTGGCATATAGATAACACAAAGTGCAATTTTCCTAGTATAATTATGAACAGTTAACTCTAAAGACAACCCTAAATCTTCGAAATCACTTTACCAGTTTTTCATTCTTACAGATTTAGCTTTTTTTACTAACAGCAAATATATTTCCCCATCTTTTTAGATGCCTTAGAACTTAATCTATCTCTACGATACACCACATATCGCGGGTCAATGAACTCTCCATTAATTATGTTACTATTTAACCAAGATTCAGTAAATGCTATTACATCATAGCTAGTCAGTAAAATATTTTATAGATATCTTCAGTTTTGGTCCTCATTCCACGAACATTTTGATATTAAATATCAAGCATTGCGAATAACGTGTACAAATAACGCCAAGAACATTTATATAAAAATATTAATATACCTAAGTCTAAATTGTGATGTCAGGTATTTTCATTAACTTTAAACTATCCTGATTGCGAATGTAGATAGGCTTCGAATTAATATCTTTTCGTACAAGAATTCGCCCGTTGCGTATCCAAACAAAGTTATATGACGTCTCTTTAGCCAGTTTCCGTGTTGTCGCATGTAATTGTTTGCCAGCAGGGCTTGATAAATGATAAATGATTTTATTTTTGTAAGTAGGTTTGTACAAACACTTTTACACGTCAATCATATTTTTTAAACTGGATGAGGTCGGCGTTTCCTATCTGACTACTCTGAGAAGAAAGGCTGAAACAAACTCAGAGGTCATAGTCTCTTTTAAAGTCCAGACATAATCTTGGTCAGGTTATGTGAAGACCATGTAGGTCGATGTCTGAGATGGTCTTTTGAGGAAAGAACCACACAGATTGAGAGGACCTGTCCAGTCAGTGCACGCATTTGTCAGAAATCGTGCAGCTCAACTCAAGACTTAAGGAGCTCAACGATCCAACGAACAATACCAAAGAAAGGACATTTGGGTAGGCCACATAAATTACTCAAACTGCCAGACCATGGAGAGAATAATAAAAAAATATAAAATGAATAATATTAATGACCCACATCGTCTTCATATTCACAATAATTAAAATAATGTAATACCTACTTTACAAAGTAAGCAAATGTCATTGTTTTAGAAAAAAATCATTAAAGTCAATGTGTATATTGTATATAAAAAAAAAACAACTAAAACACTCAAAATGCAGAAATTGGAAGCAGCTCAATCCCAAGCCTTTTTATCCTCAATATAATCTTTAACAGTATAAAAGGCTTTCTTGCACAACTTTCGTTTTATTAATAATTTAAATTTATTAAGGCTTAGATCTTGAACGTGGCTTGGTAGTTTATTATAAAAGCGTATACATTGGCATCTGAACGAGCCACCTATTTTCTTGAGCCTTGTTGTAGGTACAACAAATTTGTGTTTGTTTCTAGTATTTATATTATGGATATCACTGTATTTTTTGAACAATTTTATATTTTTATGGGCATATAAAAGATTTTCATAAATATACTGAGAAGGCACAGTCATTACATTAATCTCTTTAAATTTGTCTCTGAGAGAGTGTCTCGGACTTAATTTATAAATTGATCGGACAGCACGCTTCTGCAAAACAAAGATAGTCTGAATATCGGCGACATTTTCCCACAATAGAATACCGTACGACATCACACTATGATATCTAAAGTACACTAAGCGGGCAGTCTCTATATCAGTTAAATTACGAATTTTTCTAACAGCGTATGCTGCGGAACTTAGTTTTTTTGACAATTTATCTATATGTGGACCCCACTGAAGCTTAGCATCCAAAGTTATGTCCAAGAATACTGTGCTGTCTTCAGGATTCAATTCCTTGCCCTTTATCAACACATTAGTTTTCACCTGCCTAACGTGGGGTAGCGTAAACTTAATGCATTTGGTTTTCTTCTCGTTTAGAAGCAAATTATTAACATTGAACCAGTGGACTACTTTCGAGATCGCGCTATTTACAGCGTCAGTAACCAACTGCTGTCGTTAAGTTTAAAAAAAGTGAAGTGTCATCTGCAAACAACACTATATCATGATTATCCTTTATGAGGTACGGCAAGTCATTAATATAAATAAGAAACAAGAAAGGACCAAGAATTGAGCCCTGTGGGACTCTCATCGTTACTATAGATCCGGATGATCTTTTTTCATTAACGTCAACGCTCTGAATCCTTTTACTCAAGTATGAAGTAAGAAGATCCAGAGCAGTATTCCGGATCCCGTAGTGGTGGAGTTTCCTGATTAACGTTTCGTGAAAAACGCAATCGAATGCCTTGGACAAATCACAAAAGATGCCCAAGGCATCGCATTTATCTTCCCAGGCATTATAAATATGTCTTAAAAGTTCAACACGCCGTCAGTAGTTGAACGACCCCTTGTAAAACCGAACTGTTTGCTATGTAATAATTTATGTTTATTAAAAAATCTTTGCATTTGATCTAAAATTAGTTTCTCAAAAATTTTACTAAAGGTAGGTAGTACAGAAATAGGTCTATAATTTGTGGGGTCTGATGTACTACCTGATTTAAACAAAGGTATTATTTTACTATGTTTCATAAGGTCAGGAAACTCCCCATTGTCAATACTACTATTAAAGATAAGAGCAAGAGTAGGTGCTACAATGTCAATAATAGACTTAGCAACTTCTACAGAATTACCCCATAGATCTGTAGTCTTTTTACATTTAAAGTGTGAAAGGTTTTAATTATATCTCGACATGTAATATATTCAAAATGAAAATCCGAATCGCAAACATTAACATTTTCCTTAAGCAAAGACTCAGCAACAGAAGGTGATGAGTTTAGGAATTTAGTAGTTGAAACGGGAATATCTGAAAATAAATTTTCAAATGCCTCGGCGACTTGTGAGTCTGATTTTATTATGTTGTCATTAATAGACAGGCTGTAGTTAGTATCTCGGTTACTAGACCTTCCCGCTTCACTTTTAATAATATTCCAAGTTGTTTTATTTACATTACTGCTGTTTTTAATCTTTGAACCCAAATAACGTGACCTGGCTATATAACAAACTTTTTTAAATAATTTTGAATAATTTCTAACATACAAATTAAATTTATCAGTGTTAACATAAGTCCTTTCATTGTACAGTTCATAAAGCCGTGTTCTACTCTTATGAATACCAATGGTAGCCCAATCACTGAACGATGCATTACTATTAACCGAGATAGTCTTAGGAATAAAGTGGAATCAAATTGTTTACAGTACATTTTAAAAAAATTATCCTAAAGATGATTAGCATCAGCATGAATGGACAAAACTGGTAATTTATTTATGATTTTAACTTTAAAAACCTCCAAGCGACTTGCAGTTTTGGGGTTAACAGTGATATCCATTTTAGCCACTTTTTTGTTTTGGTTTTGAATAGTAATCCTTTGCCCACAATGATCAGAATCTAGTAAATTTATAATTTCTTTGTGGCTTGGTATAATATCTGTATAAATTATCTAGGCATGTGGCACTAGTTGGGGTTATTCTTGTGGGCTCCAAAAATAGGTTTACAAGATTGTAGGACTGAAACAGACTTAAAATTTTACTACAAGAACCTGAGTTTTCTAATAAATTTACATTAAATGCTCGCTTACAAAAATAGGCATTCGGGTACCACCTATGCCTAAGTGATGCGAGTTCAATTTTTTTGTTGAAGTCATCTACAGCAGCCAGAAGGTTGTCACGCTGGCGGGGGCTGCGGAGCTTAGCAATCACAGAACGTGGGCGGTCATTATCCTTCTTTCACTGTCACTGTCGCCAACATCACAACTAGTTACCTTCGCGATATTTTGTAGTTTTCACAAGGTTTTCAGACTTATCTTCGGGTAAACCATTAATTTCCATGTTGTTTTTGTCCACTATACATAACCGTATAGTAAGCTCATTGACACTTTGCTGGAGGTTTGCATTATCGTTGCGAAGTTGATTAATTATGGAATCATTTTCATCAAAGCGTTTCTTGAACTCTTCGAAGTCATCATCGAAAAAACCGAACGAAGCTTTTAATTCAGATACCTACTTTTTTTATATATTTTTTTGTTGATCAGTAAGTAACTCATTGAAGGATGGCGGCTGTTAGCCGCGGCCAATTCTTCCTTAATTATATCCCTTAGAGTATTTTCGTTGAAGCAATGTTCCTGATTATTTGGTTTCACAGACATGGGTTGACTAATTTTCTTCCTTAGAGTCACATTCATTACATCAGGTGGAGTGTTTTGATTACCACGAGTTTTAGCTATACTTTTAGTTTTGGGGCTCGGTTGTTTGTTTTCGGCTTGGTGAGCGACCGAGGTTCCTATTAGGTAGTTCTTTAACGCACGTGCGGGCCGGCTGGCCGCTGTGCGACAGGGATGAATTATCGCGAATCAGCAACTTGTCTCATTTCCCCGAGGTGAGGAGGAGCCTACCTCAGCTAAAGCAGTGCGATCGGGAATATAATTTTGGCAATATTTTCACAAGCTTTTATTACAAGCTTTTATTTAGCTTGCACTATTCGTATGTAAGTTGTTCGTCAAAATTTTTCGACCATTTGTTGGTATCTGATTGAGCTGAAATTTTGCAAACACCTTTCTTTATTTCTGGTAACAAGACAATGTGCAAGACTCAATATTGTAATAATTTTAATGTGGTCGCCGCGTAATATATTTAAGTATGGCGGAATACATATTTTTTCGCAACCCTTTTAATATGGGTATCAAATTAAAGGGTTTGAAGAGTAGAAAACGATAGTTAATAACATCACACTAAATTCAATATGGCAGCCGCTCCAAGATTACAGATTATATATTTTTTTCAATCCCTTTAATATGGGTATCAAATGAAAGGGATTGAAGAATAGAAAACGATAACGTTATTAAAATTACACAAAATTCAACATGGCCGCCGTTCTAAGATGGCGGTTTACATTTTTTTTCAATCCCCTTAATATGGGTAGGTATCAAATGAAAGGGCTTGAACAGTAGAAAACGATATAGTTAGTAAAATTACACTAAATTCAATATGACCGCCGCTCCAAGATGGCGGATTACACTTTTTTTCAATCCCCTTAATATGGGTATCAACTCGTCAAAATGTAGGGAACAGCTGATTTTTTTTCACGGTTACTGCTTTTGTCCCTTTGTAAAAGTTGTTCATAATGATGAAAACTATCTCCGATTTCGGTTTGTCGCATGTTTTCAATTTCAACCTGTTTAAATAGGAACTAAATAACACCAGTGGTATAAATAATGTAAATGGTGTAAATCAATAAAATAGTGTAAAAAAAATGTTAATAATAACTCTTTAAGACTGCTTGCATGGTTTTTACCGAAAATCTTATGTTTGTGAGGATAGGTTAATGAAATTCACGGATAGCAAGTAACGGTGTATTCAAGACTAATTAAAACTTAATAATGTAGGTACATTAATTAAAAATGTCTCACTCGCGATGATGCTTAGTGATACGAACTATCAGCACCATCTAGTAGTGAGGCGCGTTAACAAAGACTAAGACGTAAAAAATAAAATGAAAATAAATAAAAACTTAACCTAAAAAAGAAAGAATAACGCAAACTAAAAAGAAAAAAATAATTTAAGTGACACTGTCATTTTAAAATATATATAAATTTTAAAAGCTTGGGGCACTTAAGTACGGTATCCGTCATACAAGTGTACCTACTACACAATAACAGTGCCTCTAGCGTTTAAAATTTATAGCGAATTTATAGTGAATTTTTAGCGCGTTTTTTTATAAGAGATTTTATTTCACCAAAAACACGTCAACTAACCCGACTTTGTTTTATTTAAACAGATAGTTATATATCAATGATGTTATATGGCTGCACGACGTGATTTAAATTAATTTACGATTTTTAAATAAAAAAGGACCAAAAACAAAAAAAAATATATACAAAGTAACTCAACTCAATAGTTTATAAAACTATCATGATTTTTTTACAAAAACCTAAAATTAAGTAAGATTTTTTTAATTCGGTTCTCCACTCAAAAATGGACTCCTGTTATGAGTTAAAAGATAGTCTATCAAAATATTTAAAGACACTTTTTAGTAAACCAACCAGAACAGTCATGTCCAAGTAGTCTGCGTCGCTCCACAAATTGACACAAATTATGCAAGAGAAGTGTGCAAGTCTGCCCTAGGCTTTATGTTTTGAAGCCTCTTCTTTATACCTTTTTATTTTCTATTTTTTGATACTTATTGTTTATGTATTTCTGATTGACTGATTACACCTTTTGTTTTCACTACCAAAAACCAGCGATTTTTATTTCGGTAGTTAATAAGAAGCATTCCTAATCTTGAGTTAAAAGTGTAAGCCTATGTGTAAGCTCGTAACTTGATCGACGCTAACTAACGCTTTGTATACGCTCCGGTATCGGAGTGCCACTCCACGCGTGTGTATCGGAGTGCCACTCCATGCGTGTGTACCGGCGTGCCACTCCACGCGCACATACGGTGACGTCACCGCGGACTGTCAAGCCACCGCGCCTACAGTCGAGTATAGTGACCGAGCAGACAATGGAGTTTTACCTATAGGCTCTTCTCTATAGAGAGATTATATCTCTCATAGACAATGTGAGCGTAAGCTTCACTTTGAGGTCTCGTGAAGATTATCACACAATACTCAACAGTAGGATTGCAGTCATCAAGAAACATTTTGACAATGTTACTTAATTTTGGAAATTTCGTTAAATTGGACTCCCGCGTTCGCACAGCCCGCCGTCGTTAACATGTTGCTGAACAAAAAACATATTTTCCATTCGTTGTACGACATCTGCGTTTGTGCTATAAATGTTGTTGTCTACTGTGTTGCTCTAACAAACCAACGTACTCACAGCATTCGAATACCTACTAAGTTACTACTGAATAAGTACGAAATATATTCCATCGTTTGTTTATATCCATCTAATTCGCACAATGTTGATTTGGTTTAGTCCCATCTTTTCATCTCATCATCATCATCTTTTCAAAATAATTTTATGTAGTTAAAAACGCATAGGGAATGAGATGGGGTTAAACCGTTAGATCTACACGTACGTACCTACTACATATTTTGGGGTACATAATTATATGTTGTGTCTGGATATCAGCCACTGAGTAAATCACTCGTTGATAATGAGATTAGTAGCCGGCGCCGGCGGCAGCTGGACGCGCTCATATTCAATATTCATGCTAGACACCGGGCACAAGATACTTAATCATGTTCACGGCACGTTAATGCAATGCCCTTGACAGCATTACGGAGCTTACATCCGCGCTGTGCGCTGAACCTTGCGCCTACACCCGCCTGCCCCGCGTCGCATGCTGTTGACTCTCATCCACTCACACAGCATCCTTCGATCTATCGGCTCTATCATCGAGGGCTATTCTCAGGCAATGATAATAATAAGTTTTCTCTAACTTGGATCTATTTGCATTATCCGTTGGAAAATAATCATATTGCTTGACACAATCAAAAAATTATGTGAATAATTATTGAGTCTGTAGTGTTCCTTAGCAGAAGCTGTTATTTAGTAGGTATATCTTATTTCATGTACTTATCTATTCTGTCCGAATTTAACTTGATCAACACTGTCTTTGTCTTTTTGTGTAGAACGTTGTTGGTTGCACATTTGTATTTGTATTTGTATTTTTCCTTATGTTCTATTCACTTGTAATATATAATGTGTAATTGTTTGTTCTTCGGAATAAATAAAATAAAATAAAATAAAATATTCTGTGTCATCCCTCCCGCATATTCGCATTAGCAAATTGTATCTACGTCTCACTGAATAATATATTCGCAAAAAGTACAGAACACAAGCGAAGCAATTTCAACATTCTACTTCTTTAGCATTAACAAGGATTTGATACCGACGCTCAAAGAGAGAAAATAAATTAATACATTTTGCCTTTTGGCTGTTAATTAACGTGTTCAAACAGCGGCATTACTCATTTATATTATGTTAGCGCTGAATGACGACGTGAACTGAGCGAACTTGTTGATTGTCGAGCAACATTAATCACTCTTGTCCTGGAGTTGGAACCGGTACCAAAAGTACAGGTTTGGTACTGGTACTTAGCGGTTCTTGCCATTTCGGTACTGGTACCGGTTACACGCGGGTACCGGTACTCCACCTAACAAGTACCGGTACAAAATTCACAAACCTCATATTTTCACGAGGAACCTCGTACGGTTGGTGAAGTTTTTTTTCTAATGCCTATTAACTATTATTTTTACCTACTACATATATTGTTTTCTCACTCTAGCTAAAGTAAATATTTGTTTCATGCCGTTTTTGGTATATCATTTTGAAATACCAATAGAACAGGTGCTACGTCCGGTATGCGGTACTCCTCTGGCACCCATAGAAGTTCTTATATCTATGCTGGCACCGTTATGTCATGCCTTGCTCGTGTCCGAGGTGTCCAAGGTCTCGCGCTACTTCTAATGCGTTCTATTTCGAACACCACAGTGCAAATGGTGCGGTTTGCATTACAATGTTCTAATTACAATCTGTGGGAGGAACTAATCAGTATGTGTTCATTAATTTAAAAGTTTGGATTAACGAGCGTATGCTAGTCCGTAAGTGATTTAAATACGATACCTAAGTTGAGTTTAAAACCCAGAACGATTTGAATGTTTTTCAGAAAGGATTAGAATGATATTTAAAATTGAAAAGTAGTTAAAATAACCGGTAGGTGGCAGGTCAAGCAGTGGTACAAGATCGGAGCTACTTGCAGGTCGGCGGCTCCTCAGTGGAAGTATGCTTGCAGAAAGTTCACTAATAGTACCTAAGTAATAGTCGAGTTGCGAACAAATCGTTATTTCATTTGCAGAATGCACTGAGGTAGTACTTAGCTAGGTCCTTGATGCGACTTTTTCTAGCAGCAATAGTTTTATGAGGGACGGCAGTATAACATGATAATAATGTTTTTATCTCATATTGTATTTTGTCTATTTCAATAAGACGCTATATGACAGGCTTCGCGTTGAGCCGCTTTGTTCCTGATCGCTCCGCTTTGAATGTTATATCCCTACAATCCGCTGTTTGTACAATATATTACCTCTTCCTACAAAACACAGGATAATATCTATAACAGATGAAAGAGAAAAAAAATAGAGAACAATCAAAATGCCTGTGTACATGTTAGCCGCGGTACAACAAAGGAACAGTAACATGCCTAAAGCTAATCATATTCCTACAAAAGCCAATTTAATCTGAAATAAAAAATGTACAAACATTTTAATATTTGGCGAAGAAATCGAGATGTTTGCTTCGCTGAAGTAATACTGCGAATGTTTTTCTTGAAACTGGAGCGACGGCAACGTAGAGAAAGGATGGCGTGTAGCGAGAAGCCTGAGCGCCATCTGTTCTCATCTCGACCCGCTTGATACTTGCACTGCACTTTGTTCACGGGCTTAAGTTGTAAGAAAAGACGCATTCGAGGGATTCATTCCACTCGACGAAATGTGAAAAACTGTGGGGGCCAGTAGTGCTGCGCGCGATCCAATTGTACCGGATTACGCTTTCAATTTGCGGTTTTTAATAAAAATAATTCATGCGTTGTACAGGATTACTTCAAGCCATTGAATATAGATTTCCTCATTTATATTAAGGTTCTTATTCCCTGCTCACTGGCACACGGAGCCTAACAAACTCAAATCATCCAGTAGATCATCAAAAAGCACTTTTAAACGTCAACATTTACAAGTAAATAGAATTGATTCTAGTCGCCCCTTCAAAAAGGTAGTTTCGTATGGAGAAGAATGGGCAAGAAACTTTATAGTTACTCTTTTATTACTATATTTTGTGTACCTACATAAATTATACTTACAAACGATGTACCTGGAATAAAATTACGTCAATACAATAGGTTAAAAGTATTAAAAAATAAGCAATGACAGACAAATGTATATAATCAAAATGAAATATTATTCGTGGTCCAGCCGTTCGAGTGAGGGCTTACCAAGCTCATCATTTGAAGAAAAATTTGAAAAAATCTCGGAACTTATTTTAACTTTTTTCGGGATTTTTGTTTGAACTCAGGACCATAACTCGTGATTCGAGGACTGGACAATGTCTGTCGGGTCAGCTACTTAATTATGTTTATAGATACATTGTCCTCACATATTTACTACATTTAACCACAGACGACTTTTCCTAACACTGTCATCTGTCCTCAGGAGCGTCTGCTGCTGTCAGTGCTGCCGCGCCACGTCGCCATGGAGATGAAAGCCGACATCGCCAGCCAGCCGCGCCAGGAGCAGTTCCACAAGATTTACATCCAACGTTACGAAAACGTGAGGTACGCACCGCAGCACTTCGCACACTTGCGTTTTGTTATTGTATTAATAAATTTGAGGTAGTTTTAATAGTTCTGGTTTTGTTGTTAGATATCAATTTTGGTGTCTTACCAATTCTGGTGTCAACAATATATTAGAAGCTATCAGGATTAAATAAATGTCTCTTACATTTATGTAACTGAATACTTACATATTTCTTGCATATCAACTTTAAATATTTATAAAAAAATTCAAAAACAAAAAACTAGGTACAAAGTCATAGTTGTTGAAATTCACTCATTTACAGAATAAATAATTTCATTTGATTCGACAAAACGACAACTCTTCGTCTTCGTGTGGCCCCGCTCTGAGATTTCAATGTATTTGATGTGATCAGGATCTCAGTTTACTCGCGCAGATATTTGAGGATTCATCATATAGCAGAATGTCGTTAATATGGATGAGGAATGGTACTATGGACTGGTCTCAGTATGAGTGAGGGCTAGGTGCTATGGACTGGTCTTAATATGGGTGAGGGCTAGGTACTATGGACTGGTCTCAATATGGGTGAGGGCTAGGTATTATGGACTGGTCTTAATATGGGTGAGGGCTAGGTATTATGGACTGGTCTCAATATGGGTGAGGGCTAGGTACTATGGACTGGTCTCAATATGGGTGAGGGCTAGGTATTATGGACTGGTCTCCATATGGGTGAGGGCTAGGTATTATGGACTGGTCTCAATATGGGTGAGGGCTAGGTATTATGGACTGGTCTTAATATGGGTGAGGGCTAGGTATTATGGACTGGTCTCAATATGGGTGAGGGCTAGGTACTATGGACTGGTCTCAATATGGGTGAGGGCTAGGTATTATGGACTGGTCTCCATATGGGTGAGGGCTAGGTATTATGGACTGGTCTCAATATGGGTGAGGGCTAGGTATTATGGACTGGTCTTAATATGGGTGAGGGCTAGGTATTATGGACTGGTCTCAATATGGGTGAGGGCTAGGTACTATGGACTGGTCTCAATATGGGTGAGGGCTAGGTATTATGGACTGGTCTCCATATGGGTGAGGGCTAGGTATTATGGACTGGTCTCAATATGGGTGAGGGCTAGGTATTATGGACTGGTCTTAAGGGTTATGCTACTGGTTTGAGGTATTGAGAATAGAGGACGTTGGCGAGGTCGAAGATGTTAAAAATTACTGTAGTAACGAGGAATTGAAGTGGGTACCACGCACGAGGCGAATGAAATATTTAGATGGCATGGTACTGAAGTAGCTATCAGTACACTTACGTGATCGTGACACGTCCATGTATCTCGTAATATACATCCCAAAATTAAATTTAAATAGATACATAGTAGCACGTCGTCATTGCCAGCTCTATTCACGCACAGGATATCACAGTTCTGTAGTCGACTGTTGACTTAGAGCCAAGTAGAACAAAAGCCCAGCGGCTCTAAGGAGCAGAGGAGCTTGTCTCTCGACACTAACCCATTGGTCCGATTAGAATGCGACGTTCATCAACGAGCAGTGATTGGCTGGCAGTACATGCGAGCTAGGAGACGCCGTGTGCGAGTACGTAGTGATCGGTTTGTCGGACGACGCCGCTAATCAAACAGAACGCCTCCCAAATTACCCCGTCTAACGATGTGGCTAACTGGCATTGACGCTGCTCGCGCTTAAAGGGTTGATGTAGGATTCCAATAATTAAACTGAAACTTATATTCTTTAAAAATTACATTAACACTAAAAGTACTTACTACTCACATTTTTACTTTCATGAAAAAGCTGAACCCAACCGGCTTTAAAGTAGGTACGTAAATAAAATAACGTTTAAGTTGAAAACACAACGATGCTTGTACACATATAAATTCAAAAGTAGTTCATAATATTACGGTACTGGTGCAGGGTTATTGAAAATACCGACATTCGTGGGAGTTCATACATGTAGACTGCCAGCTCATATTACATTATAGGTTTGCTGAATAAAATTACGTTCGATAAATATTTTTACCTTGCTTTGCAATATTAAATATCTGCACAGTCCGTTACTCAAAACAAGTTTCAATTCATTCACGCCTTTTCAATTATCATCTCATAATACTTTGACGACTCGAGTTGCGATTTGGACTGCAGAGGGCCACCCTGTAAAGCCACCCCGAATAATAGCTTCCTTCGAACTCGATAGATGGCGCTGGGATTGCAATAGAAGTCGCTATAGTTGTGTTACCCGTTAGAGTATAAGGTCGGCGAAATAAATGTGAACAGTTACAGCTACAAACAGTATTGGGTAGATAAATGTCTAAACAGATTTTTTGTAAAAGTCGAGCGAGAAGCTCTGCTTTGGAAGACACAGACGGGAAGACATGACGCTGTAAGTCCACTCTGGGAATGACGCTAAGCTCGTTTCGCTTCACTCATGAAGCCACCGCGTGTTTTCATATTTCAGTTCTTAGTTCGCGGTGTGAACCAAAGTATGCACACACGCGGTAGCTACCTGAGCGAGCGAGCGAGCGAGTGGACTGCGATTTAGTCGGTACTAGTGGTGTGCGTGATGTTATATTTTTATTATGTTTACCTTTATAAAATTTGATATAAATGTAGAAATTTTACAAAGGGAGATATAATGTGCGGTATTATCACTAAAAGCGATCTTCATATGTTTTAACTAAGATTTGACCATAATTAGGCCACTTCGACGGCGTTAGCGTTGACTCCGCAAAGGTCTCCCATAATGCAGGTGTTATTGCACTGGGAGCACGGCAGTCAGTTGGAGAGACATCGTTCTCGATATTATGGCTCCACAGTCGCACTGTGCTCAGCGCAGTGCACCCACCTGACTATGTTGTTGTTCCAGAGGTACAGTGAGATCACACAGCTGATCCCAAAATTATGCAGTAAATTATCGCTGTGTTCAACGTCGTAGGAATGTTTGTAATCTGTTACATTTAGTCCGTCATCCATACACTAACTGTTTTATGGGTGACCTTAGTCTGTCCAGGCTTCTGTAGTGTACAATATACCTATAGTAATAGTGTTGTGGTGATCCACACGATGAAAACGTAATTATGTTTGCGTTTTGATCAGTGACACGCAGATGTTGCGTTTCAACACCTCCAGTACAACGAAAACTTTCAACAAACCTAATCATTGCTCCCTACAGTCATTATTAGTGCCTATTCTTAGTTTCTGAAGCAAGCAAGTGAGGCGTAGCCACGGAGCTACGTTTCGTAGACCTTCGTAGCCACGGAGCTACGCTTCGTAGACCTTCGTAGCCATGAAGCTACGCTTCGTAGACCTTCGTAGCCATTATGCTACGAGCACTTCCTTATACAAACCGGATCTACTTGTATTTCTATTTGCCATAATATAGTAGGTATCAACAGATATTATCAGATATACTTCTGTCCCTCTCTACGTAACAAGAACATCATGTAGGAAGTAGTCTCTGGTCTCTTCGTTCACATATTATTATTTATTAAACCGCATGGCGTGAACTCGTGCTTCCTCACTCACGCTACAATCATTTTCAACTTGTCCTTTGACGCCATTTCTTAAAGTTGTTAACAGTCGACAGTTCAACACGGCAAGCTTGAGTTGCACTCACTCGAACATTTGTAGCGTTTAGCGATACTTGTGGTTGTGTGAGGCAAATATTATAGTTATTTCCTGTTTTATTTATACGCTGGCATTATGATACCATAGAGGAATTTTAATATAGGAATAGAACGAATAAATGCGTGGTTAATTTGTATTTCCACCCTTTTATTTATCTTCACACAAAACATTTTGCTTGATTTGAATAAACTTGTTGAATGTCTACGCTTGTGCGTAAGATCGTGCTCCTCTTGGCATCGTCGCCATCTGTCGGCAGTGGCGGTACCTTCATAGAAGCATAAAAGCCCGGCTTGCCCTAATAAAATCATAATTCACAACAACAAACGTAACCCTATCAATAAAAAATATATTAAAAAAATACCAGTCAATGAACTCGAACTCAAACATTACAGAATAATAATACAATTTCGAAATCCTAACTTGCGCGCACTAGGCTAGGTTCGCACCAATTTCGCCTCTAAACACGCCGCGCCGCGCCGCGCCTCTTAACGTGCCGCTAACGCGCGTGCGTTGCGCGGCGTGCGCCTTGCGTTCAAATGCGCCATCTCGCTCACACTAAGTCTGGCTTTTACCTGGCTTGCCTTTCCTTTCTCTGTCTCGCAGTTTTCGCCTACAAATTGCTATAGAAACGTTTACATTTAAGGTAAGTACATAAAACACAGATTTCTATGAAACGCAAAGCCAGGCTTTTGAATGGCATTAAGTTCGCGCAAATGCACTATCCGCGTTGACCCGCGTGAAGTGAGTTGCGAAAGCAATGCACGTGTGTGTGGCGCGTTGACGCGACGCGACTCAGTTTGTTATTGTTTTGAAGTTTTCTTAGCCTGTAGTCTTCGTAGCCTGTAGTTAATATGACATAGGCCTACGATGCTACCGCGCTACGATGCTACGGCGCTATGATGCTACGGCGCTACGTTGCTACGGTGCTACGATGCTACGGCGCTATATTGCTACGATGGTACGGTTCTACGGCGCTACGGCGATGAAGCACATAGACGGTATTGGTTTGGCCATAGGCACAGTGCTCTGTTAATGTTCAGGAATTTGACTTTTACATGTAGCAAAACAAATGGATGTCATCATCATCTTCCTGCCTTGTGCCATGCTACTTGTGCCATGTTACTTGTACCATGTTATTTGTGCCATGTTACTCGTGTCAAGTTACTCGCGGTCGGCGCAACACGTTTCTTCTTCCATCCTCCCCTGCCAACCGTTACGCCATAATTAACTCCCTTTTTTCATACCTCTTGAAAAAAAGAAAAAAAATGCGGAAAAAATGACACAAACACAAAAAATTACAATTTGGTTAATGGTTGAAAGTTGGGGTTGTGGGCTCTTCTCCAAACACATCTAACTTTTCTTTGTCTACATGCGTTTCCTCCCTCCTTATCATGTGTTAATATAAATAATAACATAGTTAACATTTTTAAAGGTTTTGCTACCTTATTCGATGCAGTACGAAATGTAACCTGCAACAGTGACATAACCCAGCACTTACTTACATCTCACATCATGTTTATAAATACGTGAGTATCGCGACTGGCTTTGTGCTGCTCAATGTCAAAATATTCAATAATTCGTATAAAAGTCTTTCGTAGCGCGACGTCAATCGACATCACTCGACGTCACATGATGTCACATAAAATCTCTTTCCGTGACGCTAATAAACATCACACAATGTTGTATATGGAGCGCGCTATGTTCGGAGTTTCTTTGAAGGATATATCGGGAAAGAACTAGAGTTACCGACATAACTTGCGGTGATGTGGCAGTCGGCTAGCCGTGTTTATCGAAGAAGTGATGGCTGAAGCAGACGAGACGTCCTTATAAAGGTGGCTGGCGCCGACTTGATGTGGGAGGCGGAGCACAGGGTGATGTGGCGCAGCCTATGTCCAGCGGTGGGCGGCGATATGCTGAGTTGATTGATTGAACGTTGTAAACTGCTAACTTAAGTCTGTTGTAGAGCAGCTGGATGCTACACCTTAAATGGTCAAACAATATACGCTTAAGCAGTCGCTAATCATTACTTATTATTAACTAACGTTTAAAAATAAACCAAATTGTGATCGTTTACGTCGTGATGAACGACAGGCCTGACGAAACATTGGCAAATAGTCGCATCATTAGCCGAACGCTCTCGAGTTACTGCGACCCGTCGACAACAAGCGCGCGTCTGGCGTCATCATTAGCCGAACGCTCTCGAGTTACTGCGACCGTCGACAACAAGCGCGCGTCCGGCGTCATCATTAGCCGAACGCTCTCGAGTTACTGCGACCTGTCGACAACAAGCGCGCGTCCGGCGTCATCATTAGCCGAACGCTCTCGAGTTACTGCGACCGTCGACAACAAGCGCGCGTTCGGCGTCATCATTAGCCGAACGCTCTCGAGTTACTGCGACCTGTCGACAACAAGCGCGCGTCCGGCGTCATCATTAGCCGAACGCTCTCGAGTTACTGCGACCTGTCGACAACAAGCGCGCGTCCGGCGTCATCATTAGCCGAACGCTCTCGAGTTACTGCGACCTGTCGACAACAAGCGCGCGTCCGGCGTCATCATTAGCCGAACGCTCTCGAGTTACTGCGACCTGTCGACAACAAGCGCGCGTCCGGCGTCATCTCGCGCTACCGCATTACAGTGCGCGGGTTTATTTATAAAGTTAAGTACCGAGTAGGCTGCGGGGACATCGTGTGTACTAGATGCGTTGCGCGGGGGTTGGTAATGATAATACCAGCCTATTATTGTCCTACTGCCGGGCACAGGCCTCTTCTCACACAGAGAAGCCATGATCATTGTGCAACACGCTTGCTCAAGACGTGCTGCCGATTTCAGCCTTATATTAACCAATCCAGGTTCCCTCACGATGTTTTTCCTTCACCGATTTTAGTAATGTCCAAGATAAACTTAGAAAGTACATATTAATTGAAAACGTCACATTGGTACTTGCCTGGATTTGAACCCAAAACCTCGTGTATGAGAGGCGACGCCTGAACCATTGCGCCATCACGACATGACATGAGTAGGTAAGGGCTACCCGATTATAAAACCGATGTGATGTACAAGTATATAACATTTTCAAAGTAAATCGCTTTGTTACCGCGCCGTGTCGTGTCGTGTCATACCGCCCTACGACCCGCAATATGTTTTTTATTCCCATACATTTACGAGCACCAAATTATAAGCAACGCCTGAATAGGCGCTGTGTAAAAAGAAATTGTTTTTCTTTATGTATTCCGTGTCCTTCCCTCACTCCACCTCCTTCGTACATTACCTGACTACACGGAGCCTTCACCGCTCATGTTCGCGCTATGTAAGTATTATATAGGACACAATCACGTATGAGTGTCGCTGAGTCGCTGAGCAAACGAGGGACGACGCTAATTACTAACGATGGCTACTTCATTAGCGACGTGACGTGGGGCTCACGTCAGGTCCCTTTTGAAACGGTTTGTCGGTAATGTCCCCCGAAAACATTGTGAGGGGATCGACTTTAACTGTCTTTTTATTCCGACATGTTTTATCTGATAACATTGATGAACTAGAAATTTATTGGTGACCTTATACGAGTACTGTGTTAACGTTGAAAAACCAGTCACTAACGAAGCTCTAAACTTTACAGCTTCATCATTCGCTTTTCTAGTTTAATTCTTACTTCTGTCTGATACTCAGTAACCGACACGTTGCACGTTTTCAGCTACAGCAAACTGTTTCAATAGCCTGCTAAAGAAGCCAACCTTCCAATGTTTAATTAAATAATAACATGCTAGTTTAAGCGAATTGTCTTAGAAACTGGTAAAGAACCCGACCATCTGTAATGGACTGCCATTCTTGCACATAAATATAATTTCATTTGATTAGAGCCACGAGCACTAATTAACACGTAGCAAAGTTCAAATGATATTTTCTCTTGACATACCATACTTTGAGATAAGACCTATTTTATAATAGTATTGGTTCCAAACTACTGTTCGTAACGACATCAAATTATAGTAAGTAGCAGAAAATCACTTGGCTAAGTGTAGCATATAGTGGTCGTGACTGTACCTACCGCGCTGGATAGCTGACGTCACACTGCGCTGTGTATACATATTATAGTGGTCGTGACTGAACCTATCGCGCTGGATAGCTGACGTTACACTGCGCTGTGTATACATGTATTGGTCGTGACTGTACCTACCGCGCGGGATAGCTGACGTCACACTGCGCTGTGTATACATATAGTGGTCATGACTGTACCTACCGCGCTGGTTAGCTGACGTTACACTGCGCTGTGTATATATATATATATAGTCGTCGTGACTGTACCTACCGCGCTGGTTAGCTGAGGTCACACTGTGCTGCCGCACGCCGCTGGCGCCGGCTGCTGCGCGCTACTGACGTCACACCACGTCACAAGTGCGGCAACTAGGTATTACAGTCAGTATGGAAGGCTGGTTGCACATTTGGACAAGTTATTGGCAAATGATGCTTTGTAGTGTCGCATTCGTGACAATCTTTATTGTGCGATGCAGTATTATTGTACATCAGCTGTGATCATCACCTGCTACTTGCAGGTAGTTCATTTGCTACGTAGTCCGTGTGGCAACGTGTCGCAGTGCCACGCGTGACCCGAATGTTCGTGGCATAGTACGTAGGTAGGCTAGCTAACACGTTTTCAGCTACAAGCGGGTACTAAGTACGACAATGATGTATATCTATACGACAGGCAGCCAGTGGCGGTACCTTCATAGAAGCCGAAAAGCCCGGCTTGCCCTAATAAAATCATAATTCACAACAACAAACGTACTTAAACCCATCAATAAAAAATATATTTTGAAAAATACCAGTCAAACATTCGCAACACACACGTACACAATAAGAAAATCAGCCAATCCCTCAGTTGGCCGTTTTTTTATACGTTGAAAATCTGTGGGCTTTCCCTAATTTTGACCCCTAGGCACGCCACTGCAGGCAGCCTAACATAATGAGTAAACCAAGCTGAACAACATCGATAATAGCACAACATTCGAGCAGTGCAGCGCACGCGCGGGTAGCCCGGGTCAAATGAACACGAGTAGAACATCAAAGAACACGAGTAGACCGGGCCAAGTGGCTGACCAAGCAGCAGGTTGGCAGGCTTCGAGGATTTACCAGTCAAGTAGACGCGTCGCAAGCTTCACACGGCACCACTGAATAACTGAAACACACTACATCTACCAGCCAAGTAGACGCGTCCCAAGCTTCACACAGCGCCACTGAATAGATAACTGAAACACACTACAAATTACGTACCAACCATTATGTTGTATGTTTCAAACTGAACATCCAATGTGGACACCGACGACTGTGACGGGGCTGATAACATTTATTTGTCAATATCAGTCCAGAGAAAGAATTTGTAATAAATTCAGGGCAGGTTCATCTTAGGTTTTAAATAATTCCGTCTTACAGAAAATGAGATAGAACATTTTTTAACGAAGTTATTGAACAGATCCATCTATCTAACTAACGTTGAGTTGGGAATGAACATTGATTAAGGCTCCGTGCACAAAATTGACTAATTTTGATCAATTTTGTTCATTCGTTGTGAGAAAGGGCAATAGAATTTAAACAAAATTATTTGTGCTTTGACAAGTCGAGTTCTTTGTCTTGCATGTGGTGGAAAGGGATTTTTCAAATAAACTAAGTATTCGTGGAAAATGACTAATCTTCGCAACAAGTTTTCCGAAAAATGACGCGAGACTGACGTTTGTTCGTTTGGTTATAAGAAACTACTTTTGATTTTGAAAATTAAAAATTATCTTTAACATCATTATATGGTGTACTTGCATGTGGTGGAACTACTAGAATTGCATAAAGAAGTATTTACGAGTACATTCTTATTTTTAAATGCTGGTAATTTTAGGAAATCGATGACAATGGAAATTCTGAAAATACAGTAATTGCTAGTGATATGTTCTATGATAAAGTTGACATGAGTTGTTAAAACTCATATCAGCTTGATCTAGGCATGGCATCACCTTTGTCTTATATTTATGTTCGTATAACTCGTCAAAATATAGGGAACAGCTGATTTTTGTTTTCGCGATTTCAGGTTTGGTCTCATAGTAAAAGTTGTTCATAATGATAAGTACAATAACCTCCATTGTAATATATTATAAAAACACCACGAATACTCGATACCTATGAAATTGTCGTTTTATTAAACTGCCACTTCGAACTGTAAATGTTAGTAGTTACAGTTTGACTTGGACTTCCCAATTCCTTGGTTCGCGGCCAGTAAAATAAAACAGCAATTTCACAGGTATAGACTTAATATTCAAATTTAGTTGTTTTGCATTTTACAAAACTATATTTTTTATCCCAATCCAATTCCAATCTTCCTATTTTATTTTTTTCAAATACGGGCCCAGTCCCAAGAAGACTTTTTCAATTTGTTTGAAATTTCTAAGTTTATCTTAGCCATCATTGACATCGATGAAGGAAAACATTGAATTACCTAAATATGCATACTACTCGTAGATATTTACGTAAAACGCTTACCTCAATGTTATTGAATGTCTAAATGTACTTAAATGGATCTAACACCAAATTGTACCATTTTTATATTGATTTTGGTAATTATACTAAACGAATACTATATTAGACAAACATTCCAGACTTATATTTCCTAACCGTACCTATATGAATAAAAAAATATCATCTATAGGATCAAAACTGTTTAAACGATCGCTACGCTCGATTCTTAGGCGTGTGTGCGTGAACGTTGCACACAAACATAGTATTGCAATGAATTTACCTAAACTCTAGCGAGGGAATTTTATGCACGGATTCTTAATATTAAATTCGTAAAATATAAGCCCCAATCTGATCTAGATCGGAGTAAATTTTTGCTCGCTGATTATATATTCTGTGCTTGATTATCATTTTAGTTTCAAAGATCTAATGAGGCAGGTACAACCGACGCGCATTACTAATGACCCTGCCGCGCTTGAGGTTTGTCCACTCAATAAAAACAATTGCTATACTTTCAGCAAAAAGGTTTTAAGTATTTACCTGGTGATTGTACGTTGATTACAATTTGCCGTCTCTAATCCTTCCCCGTCGGCCACGTCGGTCGCGTCGGTCGCACAGGGCGGCGGGGTGCGGGGTGCGGGGTGCGGCTAGTGTCATTAATTATTACTGTTGGTTATATGTGCGAGCACTCGGGCTAAATTGTTGAGAGCCGTGAAAAGCTCCGCGTGACTGTTGCCCAACTTGTGCGGCACTGACGTGAGTATGCAGTCTGTAGTTGAAGCATTATGTATAGTCCGCGCGGAACTAGATGGCCGCGCCTTAGGTATGTGAGCGGTGGTACGGAGGGGGCGAGGGCGCGTTGTCATTACTTAGTACATGCGGTGCGAACAATAGACAACCCCGCCGCCCTCACCACGGTCCCCACCCAAAGCGCGGCCAACCACTTCCACGCGAACTATAGCTAGCACGCGTCGTCGTCGGCGTCAGGACGCCGCGCTGTCTCGTTCAACCACCTGTTTTAACAGGGGGTTATCCGAATTTGCCTGTTTTATAATCAATTTTAAATGGTCAAATTGTTGTAATTAGGTCCTGAAAAAAATATGTCATAGATACTTCCTTTTTAGCGAAATTAACTGTTCAAAATAAGATAAATTGTAATTTGCTAGATGAAAGAAATCCGAAACAGGGTCGATTTCTAAACTATTTTCGATTCATTTTCTAATAACAGTACAAAATAATATGAAAATTACATGTACCACGAGGTAATCGCAATTAAGAGGGAATTTAATGGTTGGATTTTTTTGTTTATTAGATTTTTTTTAAACAAACACAAAAATAGTAAATCGGGTTAAATCCTTGCGGTCAGAGTCCCGCGGGACGTCGTCGTCGAGGGTGGACCTGTGTCAAAAAAATTTAAAGTTCTCTCTCCCTGCCGTTATTTAAAAAAAACAAATAGAACAACACATTAGATACAAAATTGTGCAGCTCAGAAAAAAAGATTCATAATATTATTAGGCACATTACAAATAATTATCGATAAAATTATAGTCAAGTGCGAGTAGTATATTATTTTTAATCGTCGTTTATAAAAATGTTTAAATTAAACAAATCCTGCCTCAGGGAAGTGTTCTGGCGCCCATTCTCTTCAACATCTACAACCAACCTACTGTTGAACACTGCTAGAGGTTCCTATACGCTGATGACCTCGCCCTGGCTACCCAAACAAATACATTTGGGGACGCCGAAAACATCCTAGAGGTAGGCTTAGGAAAGGAAGTTCTAGGAAAGTATTACACAGATAACGCTCTCAGCACGAACCCCACAAAAACTCAGGCATACGTTTTCCATCTCCGCAACCATTCGGCAAGACGCACTCTGAACATCAATTGGATGGGTGTCACCATTGAACACTACAGTAACCCTACGTACTTGGGATTCACCCTTGACAGGACGCTGACATTTAAGAATTATTGTCTCAAAATTCAGAAAAAAGTCGGTTTCCCTATAAAAACCTACTAAAACCAAGTGATATGATTGCCATTACAACCACTGATAAAGAGGTGGAAAAATTATAATTGTCTGTATAATATAATGTCAAATAATACAAATATTATGTGAAAGAAGTATGTAAAAAATAAATATAAAAATAAACATCTTAATTTGAGAACAGTTAATAGACATTTACGTAATTATGCCGTTAATGAGGTGCCAGGGAAGCCACATGTGCAGAAGGAATTATTGCCAAACTACCTTGTCTTCAACGTATTCTTTAGTCTTACAATATGCTTTTTTGATAAGGACGCGTTTGATGAGGGTTTTGAACTTTCCATCGCTAAGTTCTGTAACCGGCTTTGGCAACTTGTTATAAAAACGGATGCTTTTTACAAAAAATAACTTGCTAGTTTTAGTTAATCTAAATTTAGGTATCACGATTTCATTTTTACTACGTGCATTTATATTATGGAAATCGCTTCTTATTTTGAAAAGTCCTAAGTTTTTGCGAACATACAAAATACTTTCTAAAATATAAAGAGAAGGCAGAGTTAGTATATCAATTTCATTGAATTTGTTTCTAAGAGACTCGTAAGGACCCATTTTATAAATTGCGCGGATTGCCCTCTTTTGTAAAATGAAAATTGAATCTACGTCAGCTGCCGATCTCCCCAGCAGAACACCATAAGACAATACCGTGTAAATAAGCAGAGTACCTATACTAACCTAGCTATGGATATATCTGTCATCTGCCTTATTTTTCTACTGCATATGCAGCTGAACTTAATCTACCTGAAAGAGCTGTAATGTGTGCGCCCCATTGTAATTTTGAATCTAAAGTAATTCCTAGAAAGACAGTTTCCATAATTGCATCTTGTTTTTTGCCATCAAGTTTTCAATTCAGACCCACTTGAGGTACATTTGGTAAAGAACTTAAGACATTTAGTTTTGTTCGCATTAAGTAAAAGATTATTAGCTGCAAAGCATTTTGAAAGAACAGCCAGACTATCATTGACATGCAAGACATCCGTAACTTATCTATTTTAAAAATAAGGCAAGTGTCATCAGCGAATAAAATGACATCCGACAAGTTAGCCATCATGTAAGGAAGGTGATTAATATATGTATACTAGAAATAGGAAAGGGCCAAGAATTGAGCCTTGAGGCACGCCCATATTAACCCATATTAACTGTTAACTGTTAACGTTTACTTTTTGCTGCCGCTTTGATAGATAGGAAAGAACAAGGTCAGCAGCTTGTCCACGAATTCCATATGGTATTATTAACAGATCAGTGTATTATGGTCAATGCAGACAAATGCTTTTGAGAGGTTACAGAAAATGCCAATTGCATCCTGGGATTTCTCCCAGGATTTCAAAATGTGACTGATGAGTTTTACTCCCGCGTCCGTCGTCGACCTATCTTCCGTGAAACCAAACTGGCGCGTGGCGCCCGGTGATATCTGGTCTACCATGATTTTTTCATAGATTTTGCTAAATTCAAATTCAAATATTTTATTTCAGATTTAGCATCCATATAATGTTAGTAGTAGTATAACTTAGCCTAATATTAGTATACAATAATTAAGTTTTGGATAAGTGCGTCTGAACACTTATCCAGCTTTGTAGGAGAGTCCCACCGGTCTGAAAACACATTCAGGATGCCATTGGAGGAGGAGCGCAAGCGCGTCATCATGGAAGCGCATCGCTTCCGTATAATTGCGGCGAACCCGTCGACGCACGCTTCCGCGAACATCCCTGACGCGCTACACCGCCACGGCAACCCCAAAAGCACCCTGAATGCGTTATTGTACTGTACGCGCAGGTCGCTGTATGCCCGCTGGGTATACTTGGTCCACAGGCTGCACGTGTAAAACGACTGGCAGTAGGCCTTAAATAGCGTTATCTTAACCGGATCAGTACAGCGTGCAAACCTGCGGGCCAGCATGTTGCAACGGACAGCCAGCGACCTGCGCTCCCTGTCTATGTCGACATTGTCTTTTAAGTCATCAGTGACCCAGTGGCCCAAATACTTAAACCTCGAAACCCGACCTAGAGGAGACCCAGAGAGTGAAAGTACAGGCAGCTGTTCGTAGGTTAAAGTACCTGATTTAAAAACTAACCATTCACTCTTATCGGTATTGTATTTGAGCCCATGAGCCACTGCATAACTTTCACAAATTTTAAGTAGCCTTCTCATTGCACCGATAGATGGACTCAGCAACACCATATCATCAGCGTAACTGATGTTGTTCACGCAAACACCGTCTACGTGACAACCAATTTTAGTGCTACTGAGTCTACCTATCAGTTTGTTTACGTATAGGTTAAAAAGACGGGGGGAGCTCAGCCCCCCCTGCCTCACCCCACAATCCAACCCATACATAACAGAATATGAGCCTGCCCACTTAACTGTATTCTTTTGACTACTGTACCAATGTCTAAACAGTGATATCACATCAGCCGGGACAGTAGTGTCATGAGTGAGCTTATGCCAGAGCAGGTCGTAATTGACCAGGTCGAAAGCCTTCGATAAATCCAGAAAACATGCCACTACAGGAGTCTTTCTGTCTGTATAATATTGGACAGTCTGCTTAAGGCATAAAATTGCACTGTCCGTCAATGCTAGTAGCACAGATATAGGTCTATAATTGGAGGGTTCAAACTTACTACCCAATTTAAAAATTGGTACTACTTTACTATGTTTCATTAAGTCAGGAAACGTACCGCTGTCTTAACATTGATTAAATATGCCTGTTAGGGCAAGGGCAATTGTGTCAATAATATCTTCAAGAACCTTAACAGAAATCCCCCATATGTCTTCAGTGTTTTTTATGTTAGGATATTTAAATGCTTATTTAATTGTGGCAACAGAAATGGGCTTGAATTCAAAGCTTGGAATATCCTTATTAAAGTTTTCTTTAAGAAGAGATTCAGCTAAATATAGGTGATGAGAGGAGAGATTTTGTAACCTCTGTTGAAATGTTGGCAAATAAATTTTCTAGTGTCTCAGCAACTTTTAACTTATCTGAAATGGTTTCACTATCAATTTTTAGGGACAACTCATTCTGATCGCGCTGTTTTGTGTTTCCAGTTTCGTTGTTAATTACCTGCTACAGTGCTTTTATTTTATTAATAGACATACTAATTTTGTTACTTATTAATTTAGATTTAGCTTCAGCGCAGACTCGTTTGAATATTTTAGAATAGTTTCTTACATAATTATGAAGGGCTTGATCAGAAGTTAATGATTTCTCGTGATACAGATTATATAAAATGTCTCTGATTTTTCTAATGCCAGCAGTGGCCCATTTACTAGTCTTTTATTATTACAATAATTAGTAAATACATTGTCGATGCATGAAGCTGAAGTTGCTGTTATTCTAGTCGCTTCATTAAGTAAACATTTTAAATTAAATGATTTAAACAATGAGATTAGCTTACATTTTTCTGGTGAATTAACTAATAGTTCAATATTTAGGCCACCACAAACAAAAACACTATCTTTAAAAATTTTACTTAGTATTTCTTCCATTATGATCAAAAATGTTGACAAGTTTGAGGCTGGTGGTCTATAAACATGTAAGAAAGTATGGCCTTCAACCTCTGCACATGGTACCTCACATAAGCAATCAACAGAGCAAGCAGTGATAGACTTTTTTTCTTTATATCTAAAACAACTATTATCTATAATATCAAAGTACCACCCCTATTGAGGATCTGATTAGGCGGTAACCGTATAACTCGTTGCCCATGTTCCTAAGCAAGTTCGTCGACGACATATCGTATCTTTGTTGGTTTGTTAGTTTTAACATATTGATACTTGCATCTGTGCCACCTTTACATCGATAAATTATAGCTGTAGCAGTAGGTACGTCACTTGACAATAAAGTACGGCAAATTGTTCCTTCATTAGTAGCTTTCAATTATTACGGATCTTCATGAGCGGGGGCAAACATCAAAAAACTGCCATAAAATAAAATCACCATACCACCATCACCGTGTACAGTTCGCTTCATAGTAAGGGTACCCCCCTTGGTAATGACATCGAACCTATTTAAGTTTTTTGTAATGTAAAGTAAATGGCGTGTTGGTCTAGAGGTTAACACTGCGGCATAGCAATGTGATGGTCTCGAGTTCAAATCCACGGATGAGAAGATTTATTTTTATTTTATGTATTTATCTTTATTATTTTTTTTAGTTTCTTTAGTAGGTGATTTTCGTTAATTAATATTAATTATTAAGAAATCAAATGGAGGTTTGTAATAAAAGTTAGGCATTTTGCATAAACAATATTCATTTATTTTTCTAATTACATTTCTAGGACTTCATGGAATCCACTTCCTGGTTGAATATACAGATTTCTGTCTGTGTTAAATTGGGCTTATTTACTTAGAATATTAACTAAACACAAAATAGATATCCAAGTTTGGTTTAGAACGCTTAACATTAGATATCGGTTCGTTTATAGATATTTCTAGAAAAATATACAATAATATTTAATTATTTAAAGTTGTGAAAACATACATTTTTCATCTTATCGGAAAAAATCCTGGTTAAAAAATGAAATTTTGTCATTTGTGCCTTGAATTACAGAGGAAGAACCAACATGCTAAACTATAACAGTATATCAATATACCTACATCTTTCTCTTTTACCACATTTTCTGATAACCCTTATTTAACACAACATTAGAAAAATATGTGAGGGCAGATGGTGCATTGTTAACACATTACTAGACTACTTGTAAACAAGAGTAACTGGATTGATAATAATAAAGTTTGTTTATTTTTGATTAACTACGAGATAATGATCCCACACATATTGGGAATTATAAACACTTGCTCATAATATTCCAATGCATTTTTATCAAATAAGTTACACCAGGGATGGGGAAACTACGGCCCGCGGAACGTTAAAATCTGGCCCGCGACCATCAAACAAAAATCAAGTGAAGTTTTCGTATTGTTAGAAAGGACAATGGGTAAGACCGTACCCAGACACAAATGTGTCCAAACATGTCCCCACAAAGACCAGCGTTCCTCACCTTCTACTTCGCAGCTAACTTAAAAGTTTAATTTAATTGCAATTTTAAATTTATTTCTTATTGCAATAGTTATTTTGTAATAGTTTCAGAAAATACATATCAGTATTTTTATTTCAGTAAATAATATAGCCAAAAATGCAACAACTTTTCGTTAGTAAATATTAGCACGCGAAGGAAAAAGTTTCCCCATCCCTGATTTACACAGTCAATCTGCCGAGTTGCCTATTCATAACGGATAGGATGGCCGTCACTGTCTATCACTTCTTGAAGTCAGCACTTGAACGCGTAGTTTCGAAGGGTGCCACTGAGTGAAGAACTTTCACAATAAATTACGTTGTCGCTCCGATTCATTAGTGTTTTTCTCTGTAATGAAAATAATAATATTAGAAATAAATAAAAAAAATCCAACTTGTAAGTGCACCATGATTGCAACAATAAATAGGTATATGTGTAAGAATAATGTAAAGCTTACCGTTATGCCTATATCTCGTGCTATTTTCTTTATGTTTTGTTCCTTTTCCCACAGAACAACAATTTTAGCCTTCAATAAAGTTGTTAATCGAACCATACCATCGATTAATAGAATCAACTGGTCAAAAACTTAATAAACTGGATAATATTACGATTAAGATAATTACACACCAGCGAATCGGCACGAACATGAAACCATTTGAAAAATAAAAATACCCTCAATCACAGTTTAGTTAATAAGGTGAAGAAGTATACTAAATTCAACCTTAACTCGCAGTTCATACAGCAGTTAAGTTTCTGAAGTAAAATTAGGGTAGTGCAACAATCGGAATCAACATATTCTATTCACCCAAACAAGAAATCTATGCTAATTTCTTTTAGATAATTGAGGAGTTGCGTATTGCATTTTGTAAAACAAGACGGTAAGGTTATTATTAAATATAACACGGAAGTTGAAATTTAAGCCTTAATATCTAGAAGATTAGACCGTTAATAACCTTGTTCGATAAAAGCAGTAATACTATTCCAATATTCGTTGAGGTTGATAACTGAGCCAATAGCTTAGTGGTATAAAACACGGTCTAGATGATCGGCTGGCGCCTGGTGATTCGGGTTCGTATCTTAATCGCACACAACGTGTCTTTTTGTAAGTTATTCTTGGTATCTATACGGTTCGGTCAGAAGGAAGCCGACAAAATAACATATAAAATTATTAAATACTTGCAAATATTATTTGAGGCGGATCGGTGGATGCAAAGTCAAAGTCAAAGTCAAAGCATTTATTTCAAATAGGCACATTAAAGGCACTTTTGAACGTCAGAAATTACAACAAATAGAATTGATTCTAGTCGCCCATTCCAAAAGGTAGTTTTCGTATGGAGAAGAACGGGCAAGAAACTCCACCGTTACTCTTTTAAAATATTTTACAAAATTTTGCATACATTAATTATATAATAATAATATGTGAACACGATGCACCTAAAATAAAATTACTATACCACAATAGGTAAAAGACTTAAAAATGAAACCATGACATATAAATTAATTATCTGATAGATACATGGTGCTCACATATTTACAAACATGGTAAAAGTAAACGATTTTCATTTAAAAAAAAAAATTACAAGTAATAAGTCAGGGTGTGAGTAGTAAAGTAGTTACAGAATGTAAATCAATGTCAAAAAAAAAGTATAAATTTACAATTAAATTGCAACCAGTTTGATTTTGTCTAGGCTCCAGATTGTCCTATGGAGCAGGACCAGCATGTTTCCAAGCGTTCTTATCTTGGATATAATCTTCTAATTTATAGTATGCTTGTTTACAAAGTGTACGTTTAATGTGAGTTTTAAATTTTCTTTCATTTAATTGCAATACATCGCAAGGTATTTTATTGTAACATTTAACACAGTACCCCATAAAAGATGTATGTACCTTGGCTAATCTGAAAAATGGTTGATGTATTTTATCTTTATTTCTAGTATTAAAATTATGTCTATCGCTTATTTTATTAAAAAGATGTAGATTTTTTCTTACATACATAATATTTTCATAAATGAATTGGCAAGGTACCGTCATAATATTAATCTTTTTAAAAAGTTCCCTGAGAGATTCGCGGCGACGTAGATTATAAATGGCTCTGACAGCTCTTTTTTGCAAAATAAAGATGGATTCAATGTCAGCAGCTCGACCCCATAGTAAAATGCCGTACGACATAATGCTGTGAAAGTAGCTAAAATAGACTAAACGCGCGGTTTCTATATCAGTTAATTGTCTTATCTTTCTAACAGCATAAGCGGCAGAGCTAAGCCGCCCCGCAAGAGATGTTATGTGAGGTCCCCATTGTAATTTGTCGTCTAGCGTGATTCCCAGAAAAACAGTTTGATCAACAAATTCCAGTTTTTCTCCATTCAGTATGCTGCAGATGCGCTCGGGCAGAGATGGGTGCGGCGGCGGGGAATCTTTAAGTCTTCTCCATTTCTCTGCAGCTGACTGTACACTACGAATCTCATCGCATCTTAAAGCATTCCGTAAGATTTTTACAAAAGTATTCAAGTCTCTCTCAAAGAAGCTGGCTCAACTCAGTTCATATAATAATATTATGTTTGTGTTCGCAAACAAATGTCCTATGTCCACGGCATCAATACAGCGGAAAAAATAGGCGTTGTCTAAAACACAACCATTTCATGAAACGGTCAATTTCATAGAAATGTAAATTTATGGTCAATTCTAAGATCTGGCCACATGCCTACAGAACATAGTCCGTAGAACGATCCCACTGCGCCGGATACGGGGGATGCCAATTAGTTCAAACAATGCACTAATTTGCTAGTAGCACACGCCCAGCATAGTAAGTAGCTAACATATTATAGCATGCTAGGAGGTCCTTGCACAGGGGATGCGCGAGGATTACACCAGCAATGCAATTACCGCCACTAGGCGCGCCATCTGCCGGCGGCTTATTACATTTAAGCATTCCAGTAATGCAGTAAGCTTAAGTTTAAGTTTGCAAACAATGACACTAACGGTATAGGTGCATTTTTAGGGTTCCGTGTAAAAACGGAACACTAATAAGATCACTTCGATGTCCATCTGTCTGTCCGTCGGTCAAGACCTTTTTCGCAGAAACGCGTGGATTTATCAACTTGAAATTAATATCAAATACTCAGGGCTGCAATCCCTTGAAGCAATGAAACAATCAAACTTCTAAGTCAACGTAATCAAAAGATACGGGCGTTTATGTTTCGTTTATGCCGTATATTTTGACACTATCAAGCGAATCAAAACATACTTTTCGTTGACCTAGACTCATGAAATTTGTCATATGTAGCAAAAGTAAAGAAAATAAAAACATTTTATAAAAAATACCGACTTCCAAAAAAAAACCACTATAAAGTGAAAAATAAGGATTTGGATCTGTATTTTAGTTTTTGCCATCGACTTCCGGTTATTTTTCACTAAGTAGTGTTTTTTTGGAAGTCGGTTTTTTTTTGTTATATCGTTATTATTTCTCGATGTTAAGTGGGTCTGTTCATAATGTATCTAAGTTACAATAGCCTAATGTCAACTTGCCTATCGCCTTTTACAAAATATTGCTTTTAACCGATGCAGGGACGTTAATTGTTGAGGAGTTCTCCTAGTATTCCACCATCAGCCCCATTTCACCATTCGCATTGTGTCGAGCATAAATGGGGATTGTCCAAAATTTCTAACCATTAGATTTTATTTTATTTTTTGAAAATTTAGAGTATTTTGAGAAACTAATTTGAATATTTTGATGACTGGCTCAATAGTTATTTAAAAAAATATATTTAATTATTTCAAGTTTTTAAGGTAGGTGACGTCATCAGTGGCATAAAGATTAAGTGCCGTTGCCTGACTAGTACATAATTAAAAATTTTAATCTGTCAACACAACGTCATCAATCCAAAGAGTACTGTCACATCTGTCAAAGTGTCAATAAGCCGAATAGACGTCTTAAATAATCGAATCCTATCAGCGTATTTATTTGCAAATGGTTTTTTTATGTGTAAAGGCTCCTGCAAACAGGCGCGACACGCGACGCGAATCGCGCGCGACACAAAGGCACCGCTCGTTGCGCGACTTGCGGTACCTTTGTGTCGCGTGTCGCGTCGCGCCTGTGTGTACGAGCCTTAAGTGTCCTCCAAGGAATATACTACTCTCTATCGTCACTAGAACAATCGACGCGGCGACTTAGAAATAGAATAATAACGCACGCGGCGACATTATTACTATTATTGCTGCAAGTTGGAACAAAGCACTTCCTGTATTCTATAACTCTTCCAGTATATTAAATATTGTCGAGTGTTGAAATAATGTGTGTAATGTAATATAAACAAGAATGTTTATATTTTTGACATATTTATAAAAATTTGACATTTGACAGATTGTAGACAATCTTACTTTTTTTTCTGAGGTAACGATAAAAAACTGTACGGCCAAAGCGGACGTAATTTGAAGGGCAAAGAAGGTCAATCGTATTTTATCAAAAATATCAATAAAATATGACTATTTTTAATAATAATTAATTCGTCCGTAATGATCAGTAACGCTATTCCTCGAATTTTTTTTCAATTACAACATTTAAAAAAATATGAACAATGCCCATTGCTTAGCAACCATATTAAAGTAATCGAATCGCAACCCGTGAAACACATATTATTGAGTAGTTCCGGTGGCCATCTGTGATCTTCTTCATCAGTTCCACTTCACCAAATGGTGGTTTCCGAGAGCAAATGCACGAGTTACTATAAAAAATACTCAAATCGCTATAGGTGCGCCTATAATATTTGAGGAGTTCCCTGAATTCCTCATGAATTCCATGATCAGAACTGGATTGTGATAAAAATGGGACCAATCTGGAAGTATATACTACTAAATAAAAAAGAATTTTCCAAATCGGTTTGTAAATGACGGCGAACTGAGGTAACAAACATAAAAAAAAATACAACCGAATTGAGAACCTCCTCCTTTTTTTGAAGTCGCATAAAAATCCGAAAACCGTAACCGTAACCCTTGGTGCGCGAGTCCGACTCGCACTTGACCGGTTTTTATATTTTGGGTTGGACTAGAAGCCAACTCGACCGTACGTACTTCAGATAAAATCTAGAAACGTGCACCTTCTAGGTCACTCATCTTCTAGGTCACACCATCTAGGTATCTCGTGTATCTAATAGGTACTTTGACAAGATTATCTTAACTATTTCCTGATTGATAAATATACCACATAAGCTGCTGTAAAATAAGACTAATTGTGAGCTGCAGTTCTAATTGATACTTCACAATGTTCAGTTAGCACTGAGAGCAGCGCCGCTAGCTCGAGAGTGATAAGTAGCCGCACATAAACATACAAACATTTCCCGAGCGACCATTTTTACGCGAGCGACCATAATTAAATCCTGAATAGAGAGAATTATAAATAAAATATCCGAATTAGCCGTACATTACTTCCATTCCAGAGTACATACTACGAATACATGTTTAATTACGGAAAGTAAATACGTGGCGCATCAGAACATTGAATACTCATTTCAGCGGCACTCAATTATTATTGTTCGAGTACATTCCAAATAAAAATGTATCTTCTTTAAGCGACGCGAGGCGGGGAAGTGTCGCCGCAATCAATGGATAATGAGCACATTGCGCACACCGAGCACGTCACCACACACTAGATAACACGCAGGGTTACAATAACCCGCTCCTGCTTGTGTTTAAAACAAATCAAAGACACATTTTTAACGCCTTCTCCTAAAGATATTGTTTTATTTTGTTAAAAGAAAAAAGGCAGTACTAAATTCATCACGGCACTTATACGCGGAATGAGAAAAGGACTCTCGGTCCAATTTGTCGGCCCCTCAGTCGGTGCCTTCAAATACATATTTCATTAGAGAGCCGGTCCACTTAGAGATCCTCGGGGTTGAATCACTGAGAAATTATATAACGTTTCAATAAATGAACAACACTTTTGACGAAACTCGCCTCGGTTCAAAAATAAGGAAACTTCCTGAACACGCAGCTTGTATGTGCCGCGCTCGGGTGCTCACTGTGCTTGATATATGAATCACAAGTTCACAACTCATCGCACATCACTACAGTCTCGGACGAGCGCGAGACGATCACTTGTCATTCGGTCAACGACCACTTATCATTCGGTCAGCAAGAGGTCCGGGAGTAGCGGCTTATTCTCTAATACCGAGTTGTTCACAACCAATCGCGAGCCGGTGGATGTAGCCGCGATCAGCAACAGGTCCGGGAGTAGCGGCTTGTTCTCTAATACCGAGTTGTTCCTCAAACAATCGCGAGCCGGTGGATGTAGTAGCGATCAGCAACAGGTCCGGGAGTAGCGGCTTGTTCTCTAATACCGAGTTGTTCACAGACAATCGCAAGCCGGTGGATGTAGCCGCGATCAGCAACAGGTCCGGGAGTAGCGGCTTGTTCTCTAATACCGAGTTGTTACTCAAACAATCGCGAGCCGGTCGATGTAGTAGCGATCAGCAACAGGTCCGGGAGTAGCGGCTTGTTCTCTAATACCGAGTTGTTCACAGACAATCGCAAGCCGGTGGATGTAGCCGCGATCAGCAACAGGTCCGGGAGTAGCGGCTTGTTCTCCTATAACCGAGTTGTTTCTTAAATGTCCTGATATCAACAATACCTCTCTACTTAAAATTGTATTCTCTGCGAGCGGCGGCCGAGCTGATTGTTAGGATTATAGTTTTAGTTCGTCGCCGGAGCCTCCTAACGGCTTTGCGCTATTGTAAACCGTCTTGTACACTTGAAGAGTGCTACTTAAAGTGTGAGGGTTTTAATATTTTTAACACTTGAACGATGTCGTCGCGTTTGTGCAACTTTTAAGATTTTTATGAATAGTTTAAATTTCATGCTACACCTTGCTCACTTTTATAAATATGAAACTCAGTCGATCGCAGCTAATGGGGCTGGCGAGCGAGTCCGCAGGGATGTAACATGTGCTATGTGAGTGTGTTGACGTGTGTGTTTGTTGCAGCATCCTGTTCGCTGACATCTGCGGCTTCACCTCCCTGTCCGACCAGTGCACCGCCGAGGAGTTGGTGCGCCTGCTCAACGAGCTGTTCGCCAGGTCAGTCTCGCAACACACCGACATGTTTACTGTCTACGTATCTACAGAAGCCTTCTCTGCAGTCTAACATAGGCCGCACCCAGTTAAGATTTCCTTTGGTTGCGCTTTCTTATATTTTTTACACTGTTGCTAAGAACGTATGTTCTTGTCGTCCAAAAAGTAAGTTGGTAGGTGTTTCAATATAATTTTCATTTTTATTTTTATTTTTAATGATTGATTTGGATCGGTCAACGCATACAGACGTGCACAATTGCACATCAATGCATTATAAAATAAATAAATTAACACTTGCATAAATACTGACCCAGTTTTATAGTGTACTAACGTGTTTTATAAATCAAGTGATGTTAAGGATGATCTGACTAGATTATAATAATAAACTATTTTTATAATCTGAAGTATGGACGACAGCCCCTTTCCTCGGAGAGGGTTGACCCCGCGCAGCCCCCCATCGACACCTGCACCAAGATCACCTCAACAACCCAAGCAGAACCAAGAAGTGGCTGTTGACCCAGCTAAACCTATCCCCACTCCAGAAATCCAGAACTGGTTGGGGTCCATTGAACAGTCCTTGAATGAGGTCTGTGCTACTGCTAATGAAGGAAAACTTAATTCGGACCAGAAGTTAAGAATCAGCAATCTTTGCCGAAAAATTGGACACGGAGTTTCTCAATTGGCCGTGCGATACCAGTCGCTGAAATCAAGTGCCATACAAACACATACCGCCCTTAATACCATGACTGAAGCTCGAGATCTAGCGGACTGTCTCACAGAGATGAACCGCACCATTCAGGAGTCCTGTACGAAGCAAGGAGCTGGGAGGAGTGATACATCTTTTGCCGATATGGTGAAGAAGGGATCCAGCAATTTTATTCGTCCGAACAAACTTAGCTCCGTGGCAATTTTCCCATGTGACAACTCAAAGACCAGTGACGAAACCAGGAACATGGTACAAAGCATCATATGCCCAGGTGAAATGAAGCTGAAAGTACGAGGCGTACGGAAAATCGGAAAAGGAGGTCTCATAATCAGCACGGAGACTAAAGATGACCTGGACAAGCTCAAGCAAACAGTCCAAACTGTTTCGTCAGAGCTTACCGTCGACGAACCCCGAAAGCGCAAACCTCGCATTGTAGTAATTGGAGTGCCCGCATCTATGACGGAAAATGAGGTATTTCAATGTAACAGAATTTAGCCGACAAACTGCCAACTATGTCCCGAGATACTTTTATGACCTCATTAAAACTAAGCCACAAGTCTGGGAGAAAAGATACTGAAAACTGTAATTATTATATTAGAAGTTCCAGCCGTCATTCGAAAGGCCCTGATCACCCAGGAACGACTTTTTATTAATTGGACGTCCTGTCCAGTGCGTGATTTCACTCTGGTGACCAGATGTTACAAGTGCCAGCAGTACGGCCACGCAGCCAAGTTCTGCAAATCCACTGCCCCTACGTGTGGTCATTGCGGTGAAGAAGGACACACCATTCAAGATTGTACAAAGAAAGCAGAAGCGCCAAAATGTGCAACATGTCTGCGCTACAAAAAACCAGCGAGCCACAAAACGGGTGATCTAGATTGTCCAGCAAAAAAGTCTGCCGAAAACAGGTACATCAACTCGATCGATTATGAAGGCGCCTAAGAGCGCCACTTACCTGTTTTTATTTAAGACTTTACTTTTCTTTATTTTTTTACATAGACTTAACTTTAATTGTGATATATTAATACTAACCGAGTGCTGGTTATCTAATAGCCAGGATCACCTACCAGTAATACCCGGGTACAACGTATCTTTTACCAGAATCAATAACAATCAAAATGATGGTGTGGTTGTCTATTCAAAAGATTCTTTAATGGTCATAGTCGAGGAACCTAATCTACACGACTGTAAGAGTAATTGCTTGATTATCAAAATTGGTACAACCGCAGCAATAATTGCTATATATAGATCAGAGATAAATATAAACGTTAACTCTGATAACTGCAATGCAGGAATCCAAGAATATCTTAATATCTGCTCTTTCCATGGTTTTCTGTCCGCACATACACTGCCTACTCATCAAAGTGGTTCCTGCCTCGATCATATGATAGTCAAATCCAGTTTTTCGTTTATTACGCTTGTTACTAACTCTACAATTACCGACCATCACGCAGTTTTACTGACCCTCAACCTAACGCTGCCTAAGCAAAATCGCCCACAGACCAAAACGCAACTAAACACTAACAAACTTGAATATGATTTACGCAACATTGATTTTAGCCCAGTTTTCAATACACCTGATCCAAATTTTGCTTTATCGTACTTAATAAAACATGTTCAATCAGCTATATTACACAACACGACCGTTGTTACAGTAAACAAGAAAAATTATAATATCAAACCTTGGATTACTCCTGGCCTAATTCGGTGCATAAGACAGCGAGATAAACTTCATCAAAGATATAGGAGGGACCCAGATAATCTAGTCACTAAAATCACCTATACCAGATACAGGAATTTTTGTAACAAACTCCTAAAGGATTTAAAGAGAAATTACGATAAAAATGAATTAAATAGAGCGGCAAACAATAGCAAGCAACTTTGGAAACATATCAAAAACGTCACCTATATGTCAAAACAGCGCGAATCAAGTTCGAGTTTGTTGCTTTCTAATCCTTCACCTATCCTGTCAGCCAACGAAGTGAATAATTTTTTCGTAAATGTTGGGAAAACTCTTGCTGAGCAGATTCCAAAACCAGACTGTGTTCAACTATCTTCCAAAAAGCGTGAAAATAGACGTACCCTAAAATCTTTTGCCTTGCTAGACACCGACGAAGACGAAATTACCCGAATAATCGGTGGACTAAAAGATGACTGTGCTGTTGGATGGGATAACATTAGCAATAAGACCCTTAAACTCTTTAAGCATATCCTTGTACCTCCCTTAACACATATTTTTCGTATGTGTTTTCTGAAGGCATTTTCCCTAAATGTCTAAAAAAAGCTATTGTAATCCCTATCTTTAAATCCGGAAACAAAGACCTAGTTAACAATTATCGACCAATATCACTACTCCCCTCAATATCTAAAATACTAGAAAAAATTATAAACAGTAGACTCAAACTCAAACTCAAACTCAAAGCATTTATTTCAATTAAACCATTTACAGGCACTTTTGAATTGTCAAGAAGTCGGTCAGTCAGAAAATATGAAGCTAGTTGCCCATTCCAAAGCGTAGGTACCTATGGAGAAGAACGGGCAAGAAACTCCATGGACACTCTTTTTAAATCATATTTTACAAAAATATTAGTTACATCATTACTTTTGATATTAAAATTATATAATGTGAGAACGATGTAAAAAATTAAAAAAGACGTACGCGTTAAAAGCGTCCAGAGTACAAGAAATAGTACTTAACTAACAACAATCCAAAATTAAAATAATTAAAAATAAGCCGAGGCAGCTAAGTGATGACCAGCCCCAACTGACGGCGCCCGTTCACGCACATGACGCATAAATCAGACTAGTTAACTATCTAGAGAAAAATGAATTCTTATCATCTGCGCAATTTGGTTTTAGAGCAAAATTATCCACAGCCGATGCAATGCACAGTCTAACAGATTATGTTTTAGAAGAACTTGGTAAAGGAAACCAGGCCCTGGGGATCTTCCTTGATCTGGCGAAGGCTTTTGATAAAGTCTCTGTTTCGACGCTCTTGTATAAATTAGAGGCCATAGGAATAAGGGGATCGCCGCTGAAACTTTTTGCTGACTACTTAGACGATCGTTGTCAATATGTTAAAATTGACAATATCAGTAGCGACGAGCAAAAAAACACAGGTTTTGGTGTTCCCCAGGGAACGTAAGTATTTTGGGCCCCACCCTTTTCCTGATTTATATTAACGATTTGTGTAGATTAAATATTAAACAAGGCAAAATTATATCGTATGCTGATGACACGGCGTTAATATTCACCGCCAAAACAAATAGCTAATTGTACGAATATGCTCAAATAGGTTTCAATACTGTGTGTAACTGGCTTCAAAGCAACTTGCTAACATTAAATGCCGACAAGACAAAATATATTCACTTCTCCATCCGCAAACCGCATTTTAATATTACTAACTCTCATCTGTACGCCCATCACTGCGGACTCCGCTCAGTCAGCATAATTATGTAAGTGTCCTTTTATCCTCAAAACATGTAACATAAAATATCTCGGGGTTATAATAGACGAGTCGCTCTCATTTAGACCACATATTGACAGTTTGGTTACAAGAGTGCGCAAGTTAATTTTTGTTTTTAAAAAATTGCAAGCAATTGCAGATAAAAAACTAGTGTCACAAGTTTACTTGGCCCTAGGTCAATCTGTAATACAGTACTGTATCACTTCATGGGGTGGAGCACCAAAAACTTACTTACTGCCTCTTGAAAGAGCACAGAGAGCAATTTTAAAAGTAGCAAACTTCCATCCCTTTCTCTATCCTACAGATCTGCTTTACAAATCCTGTAATGTGCTGACTGTTCGCCAGCTTTTCATAACGCACTTGGTATTAAAACAGCACACCATGCTCTCCTATAACATCGAAAGTACTAATAAGAGACGGAATGATATTGTATGTGAGTCAAATGCACCCTCTAAGTATGTCTTTGTAAACAGATTCTATACTTTTTTAGGCCCATTTCTGTACAATAAATTAAATAGGATATTAAGTATCTATAAATTAAATAATTACGACTGTAAAAAGAGTATTCTGCAATATTTACTTAGCACATCATACAGTAAGACAGAGGATTTACTCGTTGTCTGTAAATAAAACATGTTAGTCTTTTAAGTTAACATTAGTTTTATCAGTTTTTATTTTTATATTTTAAAATTGTTAGCATTTTTCTAGCCTGAAACACAGGTTCTACTTAGTTCAGGCAAATGAGCGACTGTGTCCACTATAATTTTTAAGTTATGTTACTGTAAACTGCACCATTTTTTTTTTTATAAATAAACGATATTATTATTATTATTATTAATTTAGTCAGATAATGGTACCTCAACAAAGTTAATAGCCATTACATACATAAGCAGCTTCACCATTCCCAAATTACGTTTTCAAAAGTACAGTTCAAAGTACACCGTAAGTCATTTGCCCCATTCCGTAATGAATGCAACCTCTAATCTGCGTGCTGTACCTGCGTAGACACTCTCCCGTCGCGCGTCGTTGGGCCGACACAGCTGCTAGACTGTCTGACTCCGTGTTTAGTGCATTTCTGTCGGACCGTTTTGTCGCGGCATTTTCCCCATCAGTTACGACGAAATGAACAAAAAGAATAAACTCGTCGCCGTCGTCGCTAATCATGGATGAATTCTGTAATTTGTTGAATAATGAATGACTTGCTGTGTCCCGGGGTGACAAACAACGAGTCAGGAACACGAATAAAATGGAAATAAACGGGATTTTACATTTTTCTTTCGAAAAAATAAACTTCCGTTAGAATTGTTTTTTAAAATCTACAATCCGTTCTCGATAAGGACTGGACGTGGGTGGTTTTAAATTGCTTAGCATTAGAACCAGTTCCGAATATGTACTCACAAAATTAGTGACTAACAGATTCAGATTTGACTATAATAATTTGTTAATTAGCTTGACAAGTGTTAATTAATAATTATCTAACTCCCATTACGTCACACAGAGCTCGGCGCTGAGCCATCATGTTGAGGACTCATGACATGGTGTAGACCCTGCACCTCGCACTGGACCTACAAGAAGTACCAGTTCGTATGACACACAGATTCGTTGGTGATAAATTTTTCTTTGTTAAAATAAACAGTTCCTCACGTTATTTACTACACGATGCTGGCATCTCCGAACAGCTCAAGTCTCGGGAGCTTCCTTAACCCTTGAATGTTAACCTCCGTCTTACACAGGTGATTTCAGGGCCCCAGGCCGCGGGTGTTGGGGCCCGCAACTCGACGCTACTGCTAGGGTTACAAATTGCGGGCCCTCCGGATAATAGGCGCGAGTTAATCACTTTGTTTTGTACCCAGAGATTAATTGGGTGCGGTAAGGCGAGGCGGCATTGCGCCGTACAGCAGTTCGTAGGCTGACTGGATGCGATAGAAATATAATGTCGGCGCAGTATCTAGTACATACCATTAATGCGTAATGTTTTTACGATTGTAAATATCCCAATCGTAGAGACAGACATCCAGATCCTGCCTAAGTTTTCCGGAAAATACTTTGCCACAGTACACTGTACACTGTACAGTGTACAGTGTACAGTGTACACGTCATACATAATAACTAGCAGCGCAGCGCGGTTTGCCACAGTACACTGTACAGTGTACACGTCATACATAATAACTAGCAGCGCAGCGCGGTTTGCCACAGTACACTGTACAGTGTACACGTCATACATAATAACTAGCAGCGCAGCGCGGTTTGCCACAGTACACTGTACAGTGTACACGTCATACATAATAACTAGCAGCGCAGCGCGGTTTGCCACAGTACACTGTACAGTGTACACGTCATACATAATAACTAGCAGCGCAGCGCGGTTTGCCACAGTACACTGTACAGTGTACACGTCATACATAATAACTAGCAGCGCAGCGCGGTTTGCCACAGTACACTGTACAGTGTACACGTCATACATAATAACTAGCAGCGCAGCGCGGTTTGCCACAGTACACTGTACAGTGTACACGTCATACATAATAACTAGCAGCGCAGCGCGGTTTCACCAGCATTAGTGTCGATCCCGTAGGAATATCGGGATAAAAACTATCCATCCCTTTCCTGGATGCAATCTATCTCTCTGTCATATTTTATCGAAATCTGTTCAGTGGTTTAGGCGTGAAAAGGTAACAAACAGACAGACAGAGTTCCATCATCATCATCATCTGCCTAGCCTTTTCCCAACTATGTTGGAGTCGGCTTCCAGTCTTAACCGGATGCAGCTGAATACCAGTATTTTACATGGAGCGACTGCCTATCTGACCTCCACAACCCAGTCACTGGGTAATACGATACCCCTTGTAAGACTGGTTGTCAGACTTTCGGGCTTCTGACTACCTGTAACGACTGTCAAAGATGCACGAATGACAGCCGGGACCAACTTGGTCTTAACGTGTTTTCCGAGGCACGGAGGGGTCTCGGTATGTAAAGATGGTCATTCATCCACAGAGCAACCGCGGCGGTAGTGTAACGGCACAGTATAAAGACATACAGTATTGTATCTCGGCCGTAACCTTGAATTAAATGCCTACAGCCGCGCGGTACGTAAACATGCGATAGGGCTGCCCGCCTCCAGCATTTTAATTACATTTGCCTACTTTGTGTTTCCATTTAGTTTTGTTATTGTATTTTACTGTGTGTACATAAATAATAAAATAATTCGTCATTTCGAATTAACCATTTATTTAACATTAATCTGATTACAGTTTATTTCTATGAAAACTTGTTCATGTGTATTTTTAAACAAATTATGTTAAATTATTATTCATTTATTTATTTAATTTTCTTATTTTATTACATTTTTAAATATTTCTTAAAATATAAAAATAAGTAAAAAAAAAAAAAAAAAAAAAAAAAAAAAAAAAAAAAAAAATTATTATTATTATTATAGTTAAATCAAACGTTCAAGAACTACAAATAAAATTAAAAATTTGTATATTAATGTTTTTTTAATCTTTCCTATCATCGTCCTATCCTTAACAGAATAACACAGATTGGAAGAAGTTAAATAGCAAACATGTATAATATAAAAATTATAATTAAAATAATCTGTTCATTGAAGTAATATAGTTATTTGTGCAACAAGAGAGCAAAGTAGTTTTTTGCTGCGAGTGCTGATTTTGAATCCCGAGCAAGCGAAGGATTCAACGATTGAATCACGAGCGTAGCGAGTGATTCTAAAGTTGAATCCTGAGTGTGGCGAGGGATTCAAAGGCACGAGATGCAAAAAAACTTTGCTCTCGTGTAACACACATAACTTTCACTTCAGCAGCGAGAACACTTTAGGAGATAAAATAATAAACAGGAATAGGTTGAAATAACTATTTATTGTGAATCAAAATAATTAATATTGTAGGTAGATACCAATTCTATAAAATCTAAAAAATAAGATAGCAACACCGTCTCCGAAAAACTGCTTGCGCCCTTTGTAAGTCTCCATTCATTGAAGACATGGTATGCTTTCAGATATTTCTCGCGAGACTTCTCAGGTAGGAAACTTAATTCTGCATTAATAACTTGTTGTTTTAACTCTTCCGGTGTTAAAATACTGTTCTCGTCGCTAGTTTCACTCATATTTTACGATTATTTTAATATTTTTTAACTTATTCAACTCTGTACGCCAGTCACGAAATTTTATTCCCGCTCTTTTATTTAAATTAAGGCATGTTCGGAAATAGCACCCATGATATTTTATTATTCAAAATATATTACGTAAGTACCTAATATTTATTGAAACTAGCAGTAAATATTTACAATTTAAATATCAGTTTTATTTGCAGTAAATACTTATTTTCGTTTAAATAAAACAATAAGTTAAAAATTCAATAAATTACATTAAAAGACATAATTTTCTTTTTGCAAAATTTCTTTAGTTAGTACGAAATTCCGAACGTGTTTGTCTTTGAGGTCGAATTCAAAATCCGAACTTCGAAAGGGCTGGTCTTTGTCTCTCTCTCTTTCTAAGATAGAGTGTGAATGTTTCGAATTGTATGATTAACCCAAAGTAGAATAAAAAAAAATTAAAAAGTTACTTTGTCTCACTCAGTGAGCAAAATCGCATTTTGCTCACTGATTTCACGCAGCAAAACCTACTTGTTTGAGCTACTGAAGTGAAAAACATATTTAAATTAATGAGTGCAAATAAAAGCAAATTTATCAATTAAATTGTAGATTTCATTTCACTCCTTCCTCCTTTCTTTCCTCCTTCTTTCCTCCTTCTCCTTCACTCATACAAAATATTAATAATTCAATAAAAATAATTAAATTTTATTCATAAAAGTATGCAATCATTTCATTAATGTTTTGTTATGATGTTGTCACGTTAAACTATCGTCCGTAAATCGACTTTACAGACAACCAATTTTTTTCTAGTATTATTCATACACACAGTACAATAAACAATACTATTATTAACAATAAAAACCACGTCTTTACTTGGAATTATACAAACTAACAAAACACACATGCCCCGAGGTTTTAACACAAGCGTACCTACCGTATAATGATTCATGAACCGCCTATAACTACCTATTTCACTCGTGTCTATCACTTTCCTTTACTTTAATCACTTCATTCATTAATCCAGACATCTTTTTTTCGGGAGATAAAAGGAAATACTTATCCATTAAAAAGACACACATTATGTACCTACCTACTAGTAAGTAAAATAGTCTTACCTTTCAGAGTTTCCAGGTAATGTAAAAAAAGTTATCTCTGGATGCGTTATTGACGAATTCATGCAACCAAAAACAGCACAATATCGCCTACTCGTCATATTAAATATGTACTTGAACTTATTTTTAGTGAAAAAATCGCGCGGTTATTGTTAAAAAAAACAACACACCGTCCGTTCGTCACTGCGGCACAGTCGCGACTGTCTGCATGCCGAGCGCATGCCGTGGTCGAGGCGCGTAGGTATAGTTCGCGTTTCGTCCGTTTGTATGAAGACGACATACTGTATGGATATTATTACCGTGGTAACGGTTAGGGCTCAGCCGGTAAATAAAACTCGGAAGAGTAAGTATAACAAAATTTAATTATTAATAAAAAATAAAATTAAGGATAGTTAGACTTCTATAACCACCCCAGTAGAAGACTGGCGTGGGTTCTCAATATCGAGCTCGTGTTGGGTTCTAGACTGCCTAAAGAAAACCACTATCCTGAAGGTTCCAGAACGTTGGAGATAGTAGCCAGGTAGGTAGGTCGGTATTCCAGTCTGAGGGTCGTGCGTAGCATGCAGGGTTGTCCAGCCACAGTCCCTGCAGCGGCAGCTAATTAATACTTGACCGGTACGGAAGAACCCTGGAATATCCGGAATTGGGCATTTTAGAAAATGACCGAATTCGTACTACTGACTGCAACATCCCGACAACCGTCGAACGTGGAATCTACGGTGGAAGGCGGTGTTCTAGCATCAATTAGCCATCAAGGTGAAGCAGTCTAAGCAGCGTGGTACAATTTAAAAGCATGATGAAACAGAAAAATGATATGAGGTAGATGAAAAAATATCAAGAGTGATTTACAGAAAATTACAATAAATTATTGACTACAATTCACAACAATGAAACTAAATACATTAAAGGTTGAAGATAATTTAAATAACCGTCATGTCCCGTTACACCAATGTTTCGGACATTCGGTGGAAATAAAAGAAGAAAAATAACTAGGTGTTTAAAATAGCTATCACCGTTGATGAACCCGCTCACTAATTTAATATGAATTAACAAGCGTTGTAGGTTAGCACTATTGCAGAGCGTTTAGGCAGGTCATGCAACGCATACTTAAATCTAGTTAATAACAGTTTTTCAACACTCACCCGATCGGGGTTACACTGAATTTAAATATGTAGTTGTAAAACAGGTATAATAGTATGGCAATTTTTATAAATATGTTCAAGGCAATAACAATGAGGAGGTTGGCAGAGGTAAAATTTAGTATTGTGCACACACGATCACTCTGCCGATGTTTAGTGCGAAGTGGCGTCCCCCGCCGCCGCCGCCGGTTGAGACCACCGTCCTTTTGTTCCTCGAGCCGTTGGGAATCCGCGAACGTTAGGCGTGCGATATGGAGAGGGAAATCATTCACCCACAACCAGTTCCGTGCGCGAGTTTTGCGACGGTATGATTCCAATATCGCCAGTTAAAAGTACCTTCAGTTGCGAGCGTAAATAGCTATTTGATTTTATATTTTCTGTTTCCATCTACGATTCAAACGTGTTAGCGATCCCGTACAACGTTACAGTAGCTTCACCTGATCGATCGACTTGTGCGGCTGTTATCATGTAGCCACGGGCCCCTCAGACAGACAGAGTTACTTTCGAATTTATAATATGAGTATGGATGGAGAATATCCTTATCCTCATTGTATGACGTGTATTGCGCCCAGCTTGCGTACCTCCACATACAAACTGCGGTGCGTATACATAACGTATCATGTTACATGAATGTATCCAGTATAACTGCCTAAGCCCTATGTAGTTAGATAAGTCATTGGTATCTATCAATTCCACATTAACTAATTTGTCGAGTTAGTTTGCGGTAAATCTGTCAGCAACACACACCACACTTAGCTTATAATCTGCGTGTAGGACTATCTAGAACATGATTGGGATCGTGAGCCTCCGTAATGTTAGGAGTTGAGTCGCTAGGGTTCCGCGGCACTGTGTGTAGGACTATCTAGAACATGATTGGGATCGTGAGCCTCCGTAATGTTAGGAGTTGAGTCGCTAGGGTTCCGCGGCACTGTGTGTAGGACTATCTAGAACATGATTGGGATCGTGAGCCTCCGTAATGTTAGGAGTTGAGTCGCTAGGGTTCCGCGGCACTGTGTGTAGGACTATCTAGAACATGATTGGGATCGTGAGCCTCCGTAATGTTAGGAGTTGAGTCGCTAGGGTTCCGCGGCACTGTGTGTAGGACTATCTAGAACATGATTGGGATCGTGAGCCTACGTAATGTTAGGAGTTGAGTCGCTAGGGTTCCGCGGCACTGTGTGTAGGACTATCTAGAACATGATTGGGATCGTGAGCCTCCGTAATGTTAGGAGTTGAGTCGCTAGGGTTCCGCGGCACTGTGTGTAGGACTATCTAGAACATGATTGGGATCGTGAGCCTCCGTAATGTTAGGAGTTGAGTCGCTAGGGTTCCGCGGCACTGTGTGTAGGACTATCTAGAACATGATTGGGATCGTGAGCCTCCGTAATGTTAGGAGTTGAGTCGCTAGGGTTCCGCGGCACTGTGTGTAGGACTATCTAGAACATGATTGGGATCGTGAGCCTCCGTAATGTTAGGAGTTGAGTCGCTAGGGTTCCGCGGCACTGTGTGTAGGACTATCTAGAACATGATTGGGATCGTGAGCCTCCGTAATGTTAGGAGTTGAGTCGCTAGGGTTCCGCGGCACTGTGTGTAGGACTATCTAGAACATGATTGGGATCGTGAGCCTCCGTAATGTTAGGAGTTGAGTCGCTAGGGTTCCGCGGCACTGTGTGTAGGACTATCTAGAACATGATTGGGATCGTGAGCCTCCGTAATGTTAGGAGTTGAGTCGCTAGGGTTCCGCGGCACTGTGTGTAGGACTATCTAGAACATGATTGGGATCGTGAGCCTCCGTAATGTTAGGAGTTGAGTCGCTAGGGTTCCGCGGCACTGTGTGTAGGACTATCTAGAACATGATTGGGATCGTGAGCCTCCGTAATGTTAGGAGTTGAGTCGCTAGGGTTCCGCGGCACTGTGTGTAGGACTATCTAGAACATGATTGGGATCGTGAGCCTCCGTAATGTTAGGAGTTGAGTCGCTAGGGTTCCGAGGACCTGTGTGTAGGACTATCTAGAACATGATTGGGATCGTGAGCCTCCGTAATGTTAGGAGTTGAGTCGCTAGGGTTCCGCGGCACTGTGTGTAGGACTATCTAGAACATGATTGGGATCGTGAGCCTCCGTAATGTTAGGAGTTGAGTCGCTAGGGTTCCGCGGCACTGTGTGTAGGACTATCTAGAACATGATTGGGATCGTGAGCCTCCGTAATGTTAGGAGTTGAGTCGCTAGGGTTCCGCGGCACTGTGTGTAGGACTATCTAGAACATGATTGGGATCGTGAGCCTCCGTAATGTTAGGAGTTGAGTCGCTAGGGTTCCGAGGACCTGTGTGTAGGACTATCTAGAACATGATTGGGATCGTGAGCCTCCGTAATGTTAGGAGTTGAGTCGCTAGGGTTCCGCGGCACTGTGTGTAGGACTATCTAGAACATGATTGGGATCGTGAGCCTCCGTAATGTTAGGAGTTGAGTCGCTAGGGTTCCGAGGACCTGTGTGTAGGACTATCTAGAACATGATTGGGATCGTGAGCCTCCGTAATGTTAGGAGTTGAGTCGCTAGGGTTCCGAGGACCTGTGTGTAGGACTATCTAGAACATGATTGGGATCGTGAGCCTCCGTAATGTTAGGAGTTGAGTCGCTAGGGTTCCGCGGCACTGTGTGTAGGACTATCTAGAACATGATTGGGATCGTGAGCCTCCGTAATGTTAGGAGTTGAGTCGCTAGGGTTCCGAGGACCTGTGTGTAGGACTATCTAGAACATGATTGGGATCGTGAGCCTCCGTAATGTTAGGAGTTGAGTCGCTAGGGTTCCGCGGCACTGTGTGTAGGACTATCTAGAACATGATTGGGATCGTGAGCCTCCGTAATGTTAGGAGTTGAGTCGCTAGGGTTCCGCGGCACTGTGTGTAGGACTATCTAGAACATGATTGGGATCGTGAGCCTCCGTAATGTTAGGAGTTGAGTCGCTAGGGTTCCGCGGCACTGTGTGTAGGACTATCTAGAACAAAGGAACAGAAACGAGAAATCAGTTAATTAATCTAACAGCAGTAATATACGTCGCAGAATATTTTACCCTTATTATCGCGTTTTTGATATTTGAAAGCGTTTGCAATACAAACGAAATTATTGTCTAACCTTTATTAATTATTAGTATCACAACATCAAACAAATAAATTATTTGTATTCTGCGCCTCAAAGAAAGACTTGACGCCTACTGAATGAGTTCCAATATACACGACCCTTTATTTTCCTTCCATCAGGAACGAGCTTAACAAAATGTGAATTCATTCCTTCCTGCATTTATATAACATGCAAATGAATATTGATTGTATTTGCATTGATTCAAATCAGTCGTCAACTGGCACCAATATTTCCTGATTGTAAATAAAGATCGTTCAAAACAAGCGTATTTATCATTTGGCCGATGATAAAGCGGCGCCGACACGATTGGACCATCCATCAAACCGGACCGGCGGCGGCGGCGGCGTCCAGCGTCGGTCCCGGCTACGGCCAACATCGATGTTTTCTAATGAAGCGCGAATATTATCGCTAACGGGAGTCTTGATGCATAGGCCACTGTTTGTACTTGTTTGTGGCTTGCCTAAACGTGTAACAGAACACTGTCGGACCAATATCAAAGGATAATGTTTGTGCCGGCGGCGGCGGCGCGACGGCGGCGGCGCGGCGGCGGCGGCGGCGCGGCGGCGGCGCGCGGCTGCGGCCATCAAGTTACCTCTCTCGGACTGTGTTACTGTGATACCGTCGCACGCGCACGCGCTGCGGCCGAGTGGTCGTTCTACCCATATTGTACGTAAATGTAGAAAAATTATTAGGTTTATGAGGGTACCTGAAAACTGAAATAAAAATAACTATGGGCATACATAGAAAATATGAATTGCACATTCTAAGTATATTTTCAATTCATATTGTTTTAAACTGGAATGGTAGGATAGGTCTTCCAGTTTGATGATCTATCCAGGTGATTGCAAAACTGTCCGGCAGTCTGAAGTCACCCTTTCCTCCCCCATCAGGGAGATATCTCCCTGACCGAATTCATTAGTTCACAGTAGAGTACAGCGGGTACTGGATGTGCACCGTAACAGGTGCAATAAGGCAGAGCGCGGATTTACGAGCCCCCGGCGGCGTCGATAGATCCGTTCTGATTTATTGGATGCACTAAGTCACAGCTCGCTGTGTAAACAAACAGTGTTTAGTGCGTGTGTTAGTACAGATAGTCGCTTGCGGAATTACACTAATGTGTGGAAAATTTGAACTGCACTCAGCATGTGAAGTGAACCTTATGTCCATCGTCCATCTTCCTATCTGTCACTCAGGACATGACGCAAGCTATAAAGTCTGTCAGTACTCTCAATAAACTGCCATCTACTTTGCGTATTTTACAGCGAACGCAGAACATTCCAGCAATATAAACATTTTTAAGACGGTTTTTTACCTTCCGGAGAAAATTGTAGATATGACAGTCGGCTTACTTTAACTAAATGATGTATTGTTACCTACGTGCTCAAGCTGCTCATACTATTCGCTAATTATGGAAAAAACAGTGTATCCATATTTACTTAGGACTATGCAAGGCGCGTCGAGAAGCAAATTTTTAGGTAATTAACAATAGGGCATCGCGGCAACAAATAACGTTCAAAACAGTGATGCATCTGACGTTATTTGAGTCGAATGGCCACCAAAATAAAAGTAATTTTACAGTTAAAAAATAATGCACTAAAAGGAATCGTTTTTGTGAAATAAATTTGAATAAGTATTTTCTTTGAACATTTGATAATACTTACACTACATTATTTTCTGGCTTGTAATATGTACATACGCCTAACTGTGCGATAAAAAACTCAGCGTTTTACGGTGTCCTATGTTTGGGCAGCGCCACGTCTATTTTTCCCTATGGGAATGGTGTCGATGTAAATTCACGCCAAGATCAAAGATGTCCATGCGACATTTGATCCTTGTAATGTCTGTCGAGGTCTTAACATTGCCAAGTTTCATATTAGTGAGCGTGTGCGCAAACTTGTGCATGTGTGCGCACTGACATTGTTAGTAATGGAGAGAAGGAGAAGCATCAGGTAGTCACGCACCATCGCGCTGATACAACGCTGAGCTACCGATGTGGGTCACACGCTCCGTGATTTATGTATTAACTATCGAACTTTGATTAAATTGCTTAAGTACCTACCGATATTTTTAACGCTCTAATGACTTAAGAATAATATATTTTATAGTAAATGTTTAAGTAATTAGGCCAACCTCACAAGAACCATTGCAATAATGAGCAAGCTTGACGCTGCAAGGCAAACTACGAGTTTATTCATGAGGACGCAGTTCACATAATATTCTTCTTGCTGTTGCATAATAGTAACAAGAAGCGTGCAGAAGTTTTCTATGTGTGTTTCTAATTTCTCATCACACGTCATGTCGACCAGCATGCCCATGGTGTCTACAGCAGTACAGCCGCACGCATACCATACGGATTCTTTATTTTTTAAGAATTTAATGATCCAATGAGAATTTGATAATTCCAATAATCTCTGTTTTTAAGTTGAAAATAATTATTTTAACTCCTGTGTAGGATACAAAAGTAGCAAGTATAGAAAAGCACAAGCCTACTTGAAAACATATCAGACTTAGATGGGATTGATAACTACCAATAACAATATTATATTATTACACTTTTAACTAGATGACGGAGAAGGTACGTGTATCTCGTTATTATCAGCCATAATTAACTGCTGTGGGCGTACTATAGGTAGTGTTGGTTATTGCGCAATAGAAAAACTGTTAATAGTTGAAATCAGATCATAATTTTACGAAGAGTTTAATCACACTAGCGAATCACACAATGTAGGTACACAACTAAACAATACGGAACGCGAGACATTTTCTGACCACATGTTGTCCGTATGATGTCCAATGGTCAAGTGCGCCGCTCCACTTCGCTGCTCGCTTTCCTCGACCCGCCCCCACCCCACGGACTCAGGCTAGACTGTCCAGCGCCGTTGGATGGCGCTGGCGTCCCGATCAGTCAAACGAATGACGTATTTCCGACAAATATATATTAACTATGAAGGTAGCGCAGCAACCTGGCGAGTACATCGTTAAACTTTCCGCTTTACTCGTAAAGTTGACCAATACGTATGTCCCATGAATAGTTAACACCGCAGAGTTATTAAATCGCCCAGACTCGCCATAACGGCCGATATGACCATATGGGGACACGGATGGACATGTTAACATCGATATATGTATTTATACTCTGTCAGACTACTTAATATAATGTTTATTAGACCCTCGTCTTCCTTGATCATTAATTAAGCAACTTTCCTCTTGAGGTTACCTCCTCAGCTTTAAGTAGATGTTCAATACCCACCAGATGTCCTCACCTCACCAGTCCCTTAAATCATTAATTCACTCTTTATTGAAGCTACGAGTAGTACGAGTATGGCGTCCTTTTATCAAATCTTCTTGTTTACAAATATCGCATTCTAAAGTTGAACAAAATCTTTGTTATTTGAGTATAGTCCGCGCGGAACCAGTTGGCCACTGAGTAATGCGCCCCCGCCCCTCCGTCCCATCGCTCACATACCTAAGGTGCGGCCAACTAGTTCCGCGCGGACTATAGTTGAAGCACAGCATACGCAATGGTTCATCATAAAAACAAATCCCATAACTGCCTATTTTATTTTCAATCACATCAGACACTCAAAGTCAAAGTCAAAGCATTTATTTCAAAAAGGCACATAAAAGGCACCTTTGAACGTCAAAAATTACAACAAAATAGAATTGATTCTAGTCACTATAAATTAAGTGATTTCGCGATACTTCAGCTGAATATCAAACTCGTGTCGACACATCTACCGCGACACCCTGCCATTAGCTTACATGTCACAATTTACACGTCTTCTTACTTAGAGTAAAGGACATTGTAAAAAATGGCCTATGAATCAACACGCATGAAACATTTACTATAATTACTAGTTCTTTTAATAATATACATTACAAATATTTCAATAGAACGGACACTTCTTAATTTCGAAAACATTTTAAAAAGTATTCACTTCCGTCATAATCATCGGTGTTATTATTTTTTGGTTCAATTTGAGGTTTTTAATAGGCAAAGGTATTATAGCTCATACAGCCAAGTCTTTGTAACAGCATTCTTAATAAGAGTTTGACACAGACAAGCGTCAGTATTCTCAACGCTTGATATACGATAATGGTTTTTAGTTACACACGTCCGCTATGATGTCGCGGAACCATAATACGGCTTATCAAAATACTCGATTGAGCGCTGTTTGAAACGTCAAACGAGCAATAATATGGACACTGAAAATTGATGAATTGACAGATGACATTTGACATTTGGTAGTAATGTCACTTGGCGCGCGCCTTTTGTTATTGCTACATACCGAATGTTTTTATTGACGTAATTATAACCTCAAAATCCGAAAGTGTTTTGAGTTTTTCCGAATTCTCAAAAGTGTCCGTTGTTTTAATTTAAGTTCAATCGAATATATACATTATCTAAAACCCAAAAAGTAAATACACCAAAAATTTAAAATCAGTAAATAGTATCAACCTGGTGCATCAGAATATTCAAGGATTTATGAACAAAGATTTAGAAGTAGAATTATTCATGAATTTTAATAGTATTGACATTCTTTGTATAACAGAACATTGGCTGAAAAGCCATCAGTTCTTGTTCAATTTTAATAATCACCAGGTTGGTAGTTCGTTCAGCAGAATAAATGCTATACACGGTGGCTCATTAATTTTAGTAAGTAACCAGCTCACATTTAAAGATCGTAAAGATATTGTCAGCCTATCTGTTGAGCGTACAGTTGAAATTGCCTGTATAGAATTGGAGCACTCTATTGTATTAAGTGTGTATAGACCACCGTCAGGATTGTATGACTGCTTTGAAAAGGTAATGGATGAAGTGTTACACAGGATTTGTAACTCAAACAAGTCCGTTATCATTTGTGGTGATTTTAATGTAAATTTATTAGAAAACTCAGGTTCCTGTAGTAAAATTTTAAGTCTGTTTCAGTCCTACAATCTTGTAAACCTATTTTTGGAGCCCACAAGAATAACCCCAACTAGTGCCACATGCCTAGATAATATTTATACAGATATTATACCAAGCCACAAAGAAATTATAAATTTACTAGATTCTGATCATTGTGGGCAAAGGATTACTATTCAAAACCAAAACAAAAAAGTGGCTAAAAAGGATATCACTGTTAACCCCAAAACTGCAAGTCGCTTGGAGGTTTTTAAAGTTAAAATCATTAATAAATTACCAGTTTTGTCCATTCATGCTGATCCTAATCATCTTTATGATAATTTTTTTAAAATGTACTGTAAACAATTTGATTCCACCTTTATTCCTAAGACTATCTCGGTTAATAGTAATGCATCGTTCAGTGATTGGGCTACCATTGGTATTCATAAAAGTAGAACACGGCTTTATGAACTGTACAATGAAAGGACTTATGTTAACACTGATGAATTTAATTTGTATGTTAGAAATTATTCAAAATTATTTAAAAAAGTTTGTTATATAGCCAAGTCACGTTATTTGGGTTCAAAGATTAAAAACAGCAGTAATGTAATTAAAACAACTTGGAATATTATTAATAGTGAAGCGGGAAGGTCTAGTAACCGAGATACTAACTACAGCCTGTCTATTAATGACAACATAATAAAATCAGACTCAAAAGTCGCCGAGGCATTTGAAAATTTCTTTTCAGATATTCCCGTTTCAACTACTAAATCCCTAAACTCATCACCTTCTGTTGCTGAGTCTTTGCTTAAGGAAAATGTTAATGTTTGCGATTCGGATTTTCATTTTGAATATATTACATGTCGAGATATAATTAAAACCTTTCACACTTTAAATGTAAAAAAGACTACAGATCTATGGGGTAATTCTGTAGAAGTTGCTAAGTCTATTATTGACATTGTAGCACCTTCTCTTGCTCTTATCTTTAATAGTTGTATTGACAATGGGGAGTTTCCTGACCTTATGAAACATAGTAAAATAATACCTTTGTTTAAATCAGGTAGTACATCAGACCCCACAAATTATAGACCTATTTCTGTACTACCTACCTTTAGTAAAATTTTTGAGAAACTAATTTTAGACCAAATGCAAAGATTTTTTAATAAACATAAATTATTACATAGCAAACAGTTCGGTTTTACAAGGGGTCGTTCAACTACTGATGCCGGTGTTGAACTTTTAGGACATATTTATAATGCCTGGGAAGATAAATGCGATGCCTTGGGCATCTTTTGTGATTTGTCCAAGGCATTCGATTGCGTTTTTCACGAAACGTTAATCAGGAAACTCCACCACTACGGGATCCGGAATACTGCTCTGGATCTTCTTACTTCATACTTGAGTGAAAGGATTCAGAGCGTTGACGTTAATGGAGAAAGATCACCCGGATCTATAGTAACGATGGGAGTCCCACAGGGCTCAATTCTTGGTCCTTTCTTGTTTCTTATTTATATTAATGACTTGCCGTACCTCATAAAGGATAATCATGATATAGTGTTGTTTGCACTTGTTGACACTTCACTTTTGTTTAAACTTAAACGCCAGCAGTTGGATACTGACGATGTAAATAGCGCGATCTCGAAAGTAGTCCACTGGTTCAATGTTAATAATTTGCTTCTAAATGAGAAGAAAACCAAATGCATTAAGTTTACGCTACCCCACGTTAGGCAGGTGAAAACTAATGTGTTGATAAAGGGCGAGGAATTGAATCCTGAAGACAGCACAGTATTCTTGGGCATAACTTTGGATGCTAAGCTTCAGTGGGGTCCACATATAGATAATATGTCAAAAAAGCTAAGTTCCGCAGCATACGCTGTTAGAAAAATTCGTAATTTAACTGATATAGAGACTGCCCGTTTAGTGTACTTTAGTTATTTTCATAGTGTAATGTCGTACGGCATTCTATTGTGGGGAAATGCCGCCGATATTCAGACTATATTTGTTTTGCAGAAGCGTGCTGTTCGATCAATTTATAAATTAAGTCCGAGGCACTCTCTCAGAGACAAATTTAAAGAGATTAATGTAATGACTGTGCCTTCTCAGTATATTTATGAAAATCTTTTAAATGCCCATAAAAATATAAAATTGTTCAAAAAATACAGTGATATCCATAATATAAATACTAGAAACAAACACAAATTTGTTGTACCTGCAACAAGGCTCAAGAAAATAGGTGGCTCGTTCAGATGCCAATGTATACGCTTTTATAATAAACTACCAAGCCACGTTCAAGATCTTAGCCTTAATAAATTTAAATTATTAATTAAACGTAAGTTGTGCCAGAAAGCTTTTTATACTGTTAAAGATTATATTGAGGATAAAAAGGCTTGGGATTGAGCTGCTTCCAATTTATGCATTTTGAGTGTTTTTGTTGTTCTTTTGTTGTTTTTTTTTTTATATAATATACATATTGACATTAATATATATTTTTTAAAACAATGACATTTGCTTACTTGTAAAGTATTACATTATTTTAATTTTTGTGAATATGAAGACGATGTGGGTCATTTATTTTATTCATTTTATATTTTTTATTATTCTCTCCATGGTCTGGCAGTTTGAGTAATTTTTGTGGCTTACCCAAATGTCCTTTCTTTGGTATTGTTCGTCGGATCGTTGAGCTCCTTAAGTCTTGAGTTGAGCTGCACGATTTCTGACAAATGCGTGCACTGACTGGACAGGTCTTCTCAATCTGTGTGGTTCTTTCCTCAAAAGACCATCTCAGACATCGACCTACATGGTCTTCATATAACCTGACCAAGATTATGTCTGGACTTTAAAAGAGACTATGACCTCTGAGTTTGTTTCGGCCTTTCTTCTCAGAGTAGTCAGATAGGAAACGCCGACCTCATCTAGTTTAAAAAATATGATTGACGTGTAAAAGTGTTTGTACAAACCTACTTACAAAAATAAAATCATTTATCATTTATCACCTCACTGTTGGATCTTAGGCCAACTATGTATGGACGACGAGCAATGTCCTTTACCTAGTAAAATTCAACCCATTTATAAAATTAGCCTTGTGTTCACCAACATTTAAATCAACTGATTAAATATATTTAAAATTTCAAATTAGTTCTATATTTAAAATTTCCTTAAGAAATTTGACATAAACCAACTGTTTAAATGTCTAACCGGTGCGGTGGTTTGAATGTTGGTGAACTCAGGCCTTAGTCTCAGATTTAATATAGGCCGACCGCTTAACTGAGACGTTGCCTGAGGTAGCTGCGCTGTGCGGGAGGGGTGATAGTTGTCATAAGGGATGCGCCAAAGTTCACCTAAATTTTCAACTCCGATAATTGGAAATCCGAAAATGTTATTCCTAACATTTTTCATCCTAACAATCACAATTCCTAACTACTCTGTCTCTAATGTTTATAATTCCGAAGCATTCAACTTCATGTCAGTAGCAATAAACATCTATTACACTTTTATTTTTTTTCCTATATTTTCTCAACATAACCATCTTTTACACTATAATGCAAAGTCATATCATAGTATCTTTTTTGATTAGATATCTTTTTATTCATAATAATCAGTATTATATCTAAGGCTAAAAGTGTCTTGGTGTTTTTGTCTCCGACTAACCGTTTGTCGTAAAAACGATGTGGAAGGGATCCATAGGTTAGGTTAGGTTAGAACAGTGACCAACTACGCAGCTACCTCGAAATTGGTCGCGAAATTTTTCTAAGTATTTTTTTCATAGGTTTCAGCATTCAAATGAATGAAATTCAGGTCAGTGTCGTTTGGGGGCACCAAACGACACTGACCTGAGTTTAGGGATAAAAGCGTTATGTTAAAAAACAGTAGGAGTTTAAATATATTTATAGTAATGATATTATTAATTACAATTTTCGGAAACATGAGTGTTATGAACATCGCCGGTAGCACTACAAATAGTATGAATGAAAACATTAGGATGAAAAATTTTAGGAAGAGTGATCATTCGGATTACAAATCATTAGGAAGAACAATTTCGGGTAAAGAACTTTAGGTGAGCCAATATGGACCCCTTTGTAATGAATGTGCACTGGAATGGGATAGAATATCGAGTAGTCTTCTTAAGAACCTTAAAGCCACTATTTTGTCCCCGTTTATATACATTTGTAACCTGGCTCTCTCAACAGGTAAATAAAGCGTATCATTTTGTAAAGGGCGGACACCAGAAGGCCAACTCTCGTTCTTAAAAACATCCATGTCGCAATCTCATCTCAGCGACAATCAATGTCAACAATACATATGATGTACATTGATTGTGATTTTGAAAAATTGATTGAGATTGAGATTGACTGAGATAAAAATGTGAACGTTCTTAAAAATAAAGGAATTGCCCCTCTGGTGTTCTGAAATACAGGCCTAGAGCTTAGTTAGGCACCAGGCTCCACAATATTAACATGTTATCTGACTCTGATACCTTGTAATATGTATTTTGAAATATTGTGATGAGAAAATAAATCTTATCTCATTTAGGCTGCTGTAGGAATTAACCAGATACCAAGCACATATAACTAAGCTGTTCCCGCTTGCCTCAGGTTCGACCGGCTGGCCGCCGAGCACCACTGCTTGCGCATCAAACTGCTGGGCGACTGCTACTACTGCGTGTCGGGCCTGCCGGAAGCGCGCGATGACCACGCCAAGTGCTGCGTCGAGATGGGCCTGGACATGATCGACGCTATTGCGTGAGTACTATGTATACACCATCCTTTGTGTTGGTCCTTGTGGATCAGGACTCCAAACGACAGTTACAGAAACATATTTTAAAGATGAAAATAATGGATGATTAGCACCCTAATTTCGTAACACAATTTCAATCATAATCCGAGGGTTTTGAAGGAAATTCCTAACTCACTGCCTCATAAGTTTTAAAAAAACTTATAACGCAATGAACTTGGCTCAAGTATCAAAATGAAGAGCATTGCCATCGATTACCGTTGTATGTGTATTATGCAGCTACCCCTGGTGGATTAACTATCTGTAAGATAACATCGTAGTCCACGAATGTAAAATAAACTCGTAAATAGTTAACCTATGCAGCAAAATATGTTTCATCTCATCCGTCACATAGTATTCAACATAGTACAGTGCTGTCGCCTGACTCCTGTGTTTGTGTGCAGTCTGGTGCGCGAAGTGATGGCCGTGAACGTGAACATGCGCGTGGGCATCCACACCGGCCGCGTGCACTGCGTGGTGCTAGGCCTGCGTAAGTGGCAGTTCGACGTGTGGTCCAACGACGTCACGCTCGCCAACTACATGGAGAGCGGTGGCGTTGCTGGGTGAGTACCAAACTCAAACTCAAAGCATTTATTTCAATTAAACCAAAGTCAAAGGAATTGTCAAAGGAGTCGGTCGGTCAGAAAGATTGCTAGTTGCTAATTCCGAAGTGGAGTAGATTCTTATGGAGAAAAATGGGCAAGAAACTCCATGGATAGTCTTTTATATCAAAGTATTGGTTACATCATCCATGTTGAAATTATATGTACATATTGTACCTACCAAGTAATGAGGTAATTATATGTACACTCAGCAAATCTATTCGGTTTACATCCCACATACACACGGGTCACTGTGTACGTAAATTAATGAGTCAAACGCTAAACTGTATGTGTGATACTCCAACATATACCAATAACTAATATACCAATGTATAGTAATCATAATTGAATGAGTTTGAATATTTCAATATTATAAGTATGGATCCCGTAGCCGGTCGGTGAAAGCACCTAGCATAGATAACGACTTAAACTGCGTGTCGTAAGTTCAAACCCCGAAGAGGAATATTGTTTCAAAGGTTTTTATTTTTGAAGTGAAAACTTCTTTAGCGGCGCTGTGTACTTTTTTTGGAATGGGTAAAAACTTCTAAATTCGCGTCAGGTCACGTGACCCTGATCGTAAGATTCGTAAGACGTAAAACGAAAGACGCGCGTTGTTGAGGACAGCGCCATCTATGCACATCGGGAAGAACTACGAGGGCCTCGCGTACTAACTACGTAGTTCATCCAACAACGACGAGATGGCGCTGAACCACGGATATATAACTGACGACGAGCAAATCTGAATAAATTCCTTTCACGAGAAGAATAAACCAGTCACTTTGGTCATCATACCTGATTTGCAAAAAACCCTATAAAATAAGGAACACACCTTAACACGCGTGTTTTGTTTATAAGACGATTCACAAAATACACTCGTAATTGTTCAAGTTTTCACTTCTGTCGGCACTACCGGAGTGTATTTTTTATTTATTACTCAAGCAAAAAAAGAAAACGGTAGGTAATTAAATAAAACCAATATAATAAATTGAAATATTTTATTAAATAAACTAGGCGTTAGAATGCGCGCGTCTATTTTTCTTTATCGCTTGGGTCATTAATGAATGAGCTAACTCGTTTCGACTATTATGTTTCTTACAAAAGATAAAAAACTACGTGTGGCCAATACAATGATTTAAGTAGTGCAAACTATTTTAAACATAATTATTCCCAAACTTTTGGATGAGTAGAACACTGTTGGTAACTTCTTTACCAGTTTGTACGATAAGACAAGGTTTTTTTGTTCAATAAGAATGGATGCAAATATTTTTTCAAAGTATACAAATTTAAACAAAATGAAACTGCAGTTGAAGAGATTCAACATGTAGATAGTAAGAAATTGTGACAACTTCTAACTGTATAACAATAACATCCCTTATACTTCAAAATTACATAAAATATTTTTCATCACTAAAAATAACCACATTATTCTCCCAATTAAAATTTATATATGACCTAGCGAACACAAATCGCTTTTGTCGGTGAGCGGTGGACAGCAAAATCTTCCGTTCTGGCTTACTGTGCCTTGCCACGATGTCATAGTGACGAGCCGAAGAATTTGCTTTCAGTTTTGGCCCACGTCGATGATGGTCTACTTCTCCAGAATCCGCTTACCGATGGACCCATAACTTCACGGTTCTCCTCTATGGATAAAAACAAAATAATATTTAAAATAATGAAGATAAACAATGGTGGATTGGTGCATAAAGCATAGATAATGAATCACTTATATTGCCTCATAATGTAATAAAAGTTAACATCGCTTTACATTTTTGGCATTAGATACCAATAATAAATGTGTATCATAACTATTTTATTTAGCATTGTGGGCGTTAAAAGACAGGACAGAATTCGGAACACCACCCTGCGTTCCAAAACGGGCATACTGGATGTAAGAAAGAAGGCTGCCAGGCTCAAATGGGATTGGGCGGGTCACATCAGCCGTATGCACGACGACCGCTGGGCAAAAATCTCCACACAATGGGTGCCTGAAGATGGACGGCGCCGCCGAGGCCGGCCCAGAAAGAGATGGCGAGATGACCTGGACGCGTACCGCGAGGGCTGATTCGAGGTGGCGCGGGAAAAGAGTTCCTGGAAGGATTTGGGGGAGGCCTTTGCCCAGCAGTGGGACAGCATAGGCTAAAAAAAACACTATTTCATTTACATAATTTGAATGTTTTCCTTTATTCCGGCTATACTACACTCTTCTTCATCCCACTTTATGTGTTCACGGGCGTATCGCAATGTCGCTACTCGATGCTCTCTCTCTAGTTTGGGGCCACTCGCTGGTCTTCGGGGATTCAGATTTGTTTCAGTAAGTCTTCTTCTCACTGTAGGTACTGTCACTAATGTAGTCCCTTCGGGTCTGAAAAAGCTGTTGCTGGACTTCAACTGCATTAAGGTGGCGATTTCTAAACACAGTGGAAACAATATAACGGTCTTCTTGGGCACTAGTACACCTGAGTCTGCCATTACAAGGTCTCCTTAGATGGTTTCCAGTCTCTTCGTACCTTCGCTTCACCTTCTGGACCGTTCGTAACGTCACACCCACCATTCTCGCAGTACGATGCATACTGATGCCTAGTTCCAGAAAAGTCATGATCCTAGCACATTCTTCAGGTGAAAGAGGCATGATAAATAAAATTTATGTGCTGTTGTCTAACTTAGCTTTTGGAACAAGGCTCATCGATCAAGAAAAAATTGAAAACAAAAACAGAGTCAAAAAAAAATGATTGGTGAAATTTTTATTTGAAAAGGATTATTTTTGTTTTTAAAGCTCTTTTCAGCCATTTCTTAAGAGAAGGTTCTTTACTATGAAGTTTTTTTATACAAAATTAAACCCTTTTTAGAGTCCTTTTTATTTCGAATGTACTTATATCTTGTGTACTTAAAAAGTTATTCCAATTTTAAAAGTGTGATACTTAGTTTTACGGGCCAGTGTAATTACAAGCACTAAAGGGTACTCTTTCTAAGAAACAGGAAGTTTCGTATAATAGAAAAAAAAAATAGTGTGTAGCATTGTTTCCACATCGGTGTTCAGCTTGTAGCAGGGATTTGCATGAACAATATTGCAGTGTTAGGTGAGGTGTGTAGGTTGAATTTACTAACGTAGTTGATAAGAAATATTGTCACTAACAAATTTGAGCCCTTTGTTACTTGTAAATATAAATAATTTTTTTTTAATCATTTTTTCTTTACACAGTGTTAAAACTAACATAGAGCGCGCGAACCACGAAAGAATAGGCGGCCTTTTTTGATTTCTCGAAAATTATTTTCCAATTTTCTTTAATTTGTACATATTATTTGGTACAATCACTGTTAATAGTTTTTTTTTAGTTTGTGTAAATATTTATCAGAGCATTTTTCATACTTGAAAAGCACCTTTTTGTCTAACTTAGGTTTAGGATAATTATGGCTAAGAAAAGAAAAAAAGCTAAACCAGATCCTAGTGGGGAAAATCCTGATGCTGCTCTGGACTCGGCTTCAGACACCAGTGAGTCAGATTATGCAGATTCCTGCAGTATTGAAGAAAAGCCCGCAGACAAATATGCCCCGTATAGAGTTACCGACTACAGTCGCAGGTACCCCGAGGACGCCGCAGCCGGGTATGAATTTATTGTATTTATCGAAAGTACCAATGAAGATCAACCGATTGGACAGCGAGACATGATGTACCTAAGTGGGTGCTTCACCAAATTTGTGAAGGGAATAAAGTACCTGAAAAAAATCAATCAATCTTTTTTGAGAGAACAATCCATCAAAACGTCGATTCCGGCAGGGACGACAGAGTTGTCCGGAGTTATAACCTCAGTACCAACAGACATGTCCAACAAAAATTTTTTTAAGGCAATATCAAGTTCAAAAAAAATTATTTGTGTCAGAAGGATAATGAAAAAAGTTAGAGTTGGTAGTTCATCTGAATTACAGCCTACCCAAACTGTTGTTATCACTTTCGCTTCTTCTACATCTTTACCAGATTTTGTCCATATTAAGATGTGGAGGCTCTCAGTATTGCCTTATGTTCCACCAGTCAAGCAGTGCTTCCGCTGTCTACGTTTCGGTCATTTAGCTAAATTCTGTAAAAACTCTCAAAGATGCTCAGTATGCACAGAGGGTCATTCCTTCAAGGAATGTTCTGTGCCTACTGAAAATGCTGTTTGTGTTCATTATAAAGGTAATCATCTGTCCATATCTGGTCAATGTCCCATCAAGAAAAGAAAAATTGCTGAAAGTAAAATTCTGTAAAAACCCCCTTTTCGGACTTATTTAACAAAGTTAATTTCCCATCTCTGAACAAATCGGAAAATTCGACAGACATTATAAAGATGTTGTCCAATAGCACAGCATTGAGTTTGCTGACAGAATCGATTGTTAAATTGATTCAGTTAAATACAACAAAAAATGAAAGCATTTGTACACAAAGTGTAACTTCTGCTATTAAATAGACTATTCAGGGTAAAAATATTACTATATAAAATTCATTAACAAAATTTTAAATATTGCACAGTGGAATGCACAAAGTTTGCTAAGTAATAAATACAGTTTCAACAGTTTCTTTATAATAATGATATACATTTAGCTTTAGTTTCAGAAACATGGTTAAAACCACGTATACAATGCAACATTCGTGGTTATACCACAGCCAGGAATGATTGTGGTAATGATCACAATAGTGTTGCAATTTTTATACGTAATGGTATTGAATTTAGATTATTAGATACATATTTTGATGATTCTATTCAAAATATTGCTATCAAAATTAAAATTAATAATAAATACATTTCAGTCATTAGTTTTTACAGTCCTGGAAATTGCAATCCTTCCTTTCAAAAGAACAAAAATTTGATTCACTCATAAAGAGTATTCCTAAGCCATTGATAATTGCTGGTGACTTTAATGCTCATCACACTTTTTGGGGTTGTTGTAGTGATGACTCTCGTGGCAGAGCTATAATGGATTCTATGGATGAAAATGACTTGATACTCTTAAATGATGGTCAGCCAACAACTGTAGGGTCTCATCTATGGAGACCAAATGGTCTTGATTTGACAATGGTTTCTTCTCTTCCCTTGGCTTTGTTTTGTGAATGGCAGGTTTATCAGGATTCTTTAGGCAGTTATCATTTGCCTACCATTACAAAATATGTTGTAGATGCTGCTGAATATGTGGGTCCTTCCAATGTTTCAAATATTCCTCTTCATAGTAATCTGAAATTAGTAGATTGGAATATTTATAAAGAGATTGTAAATGACATGTTGGCAAATTTTCAATATAATAGTAATTTGAGTCAAATTGATACATATAATAATATGTGTTCAATAATCCTACAAGCAGTTCAAATGTCAGTAATAAATTTTAATAATAACAGAAGTAATTCCACTTGTAATTCTCGTGGATCAAGGAGGAAGCTACCTCTTCCTTGGTGGAATGAGAAGTGTGCTAAAGCTGTGGAAGAATGTAAGCAAGCTTACATCTTATTTAAATCAAATTCTTGTCTAGCAAATTTTATAAGTTTCAAACGTATGCAAGCAAAGAAAAAACGTACTTTACGACAAGAGCGTCGTGTATGTTGGTTAGAGTTTTGTAATTCTATTAATAGGCTCACTTCAATGAGTCAAGTTTGGGCAAAAATGAGGAAGTTCAAAAATGTTTCTTCAAATGGCAGTTTGTTTTCTAGTTGTGAATGGATCACTCAGTTTCTACATACTCGTACTCGTAAGTAGTTTCACAATTAGTCATGATACTTTGGAAAATTGCAGTAATAATTTCATGGTGGAAACCTTTTCTATTGAAGAACTAAAATCTGCTTTGAGATCAAGAAGAGATTCAGCATGTGGTTTAGACTGGCTCTCATACAAAATGTTCAAATTATTAAATCCACGTAGTTTACTTATTTTTTTAAATATTCTGAATTCACTTTGGCATTGTTCTATTATTCCAGAGGGTTGGAAAACAGATTGTTTAGTACCTATCCTAAAACAGGGTAAAGATCCTAGTGTAGCTGACTCATATCGTCCTATTACTTTAAGCTCATGTGTTGGTAAAATATTTGAACAGCTTCTAAAACAACGTTTGATATTTTATATTGAAAGTAATCGTCTACTACCTTACAATCAGTTTGGCTTTCGTTGTGGTCGTTCTGCTCGGGAAAGTTTGTCATTTATTTCTGGATATCCATGATGCTCTAGCTAATAATAAGATTTTAGGATGTGTTTTCTTTGATATTGTTGGGGCTTTTAATAATGTAGACTTAAGTACACTGTCATCCATCCTCCTCTCACTTCAGGTTCCTGGAAAAATAGTAAATTGGATTTTTGAGTTTTTAAATGGGCGTAAATTGTATGTTAAAGTAAATAATCAATTACTAGGACCTAGATATACTTATAGAGGAGTTTCTCAAGGAGGGATATTGAGTCCTTTACTATTTATTTTATATATTTATAAATTAAATGCCGTCTTAGGTAGTGATGTTTGTAATTTACAATTTGCTGATGATTTGGTGGTATACTGTTCAGGTTCAGGTTCACCTTTATAGCATTGAAACAAAACTCAATGTTGCCCTCCGAAAATTGGGACATTATTTTGAAAGTCTCAGTTTGGAGGTCAGCAATAAAAAAAGTAAGGTTGTTGTCTTTTCAAAAATTTTGTTAGGTCTAGTAGCATCAAAATTTATTACAATAAAAGCCTTATGTCAGTGGATAGTTCAATAAAATTTTTAGGTGTTATATTTCTCAACAATTTTAAGTGGAATACATATTTTGATTACTTAGCAAATAGAGCATTAAAAGCTTGCAATATTTTAAAATCTCTTGCAGGCACATATTGGGGTACTGATCCAGGGATTTTACTGATTTTATATAAGTCTTTAGTAAGAAGTCACTTTGAATATGCATTTTTTTGTTATAGTGGGGTACAAAAACTAGTAGAAAAAATAGAGAAAATACAAAATAGGTGCTTACGTGTTCTTTTGGGAGCTATGTTTTCAACACCTATAGTGTCAATGCAGGTAGAATGTAATTTGCCTCCACTAATGATTAGATTCAATTATCTCAGAACAAAATTCTTCAAGATTTTTTCTATTAGTGATCATCCTCTTCTACTGAAGTTGCAAAAAGCTATTGATATGGACAACATTGATCCACCTTTTCTAGTAGAGGGCTTATCTGAAATTTTAAATTATTATTCTGATCAAAATTTCTTTTCTAGCTCCATCTGGCCTTATTACTTATATTCCTATGAATCCAAGTATTGTCCATTTACAATAATAATTAATGAGTCTTTGAAGTTTAAAGAGGATGTTTACAGAATGCTTGAAGAATGGAGTGGTTACAATCAATTGTACACAGATGGCTCTAAAAATGATAATGCTGTATCTATGGCTATTTATGACATTCAGGCTCGAAGTGGGTTTGGAAATAGGTTGTCTTCAGTAGCAACAGTGTATACAGCAGAGGCTATGGCTATACTTAGCGCTTTAGAGTATATTGGGTCTAAGCAAGAAAATAAATAGATCATTATCACTGATAGTATGAGTGTATTGAGAGCACTAGAAAATCCCAGTTGTAATGCAAAAACTAGTAACATCATTTATAATATCAGAGAAAAATATAACAATTTACATAAATCCTAACATATTGTCCTTTTTTGGACTCCTTCACACATTGGGGTAGTTGGAAATGAACAAGTTGATTACCTGGCTAAATCCATTGTTAATCATCATCAGGCATGTCCAATTTTGAATAATCCTGTTCCAAATTCAGACGCTTTATCTCATTTCAAATCCAAATTGGTACGAGAATTTCACAATTCATGGCAGGAAATAGTTCAGACCAAAGGAAAGTGGTTAGCTGAAATCAAAACAAAAATTTCTCCTCCTTGGTTTATAGGAGGAAATATCTATCGGGGCAGAAAATTTTATACAACGAATTGTCGTTTACGACTAGGTCATTGTCGATTTAATGCACATTTGTTTAGGATTGGTATTCTGTCTTCCCCAAATTGCGATCATTGTAATTCTGCTATACAAACATTGGATGACATTGTATTTGACTGTCCCAATTTTGCTCTTCAAAGGCTCATTCTAATTGATCGTCTTCTTGCTGTATACAAAAATGCTGAAGATATCCCGCGCTCGCTTCAGCAACTTTTGAAGAAAAAAGATTATTTTTTACCAATTTATGATTATATTGTATTAACTGTTGACGAAATTTGAATATGACAAGTGTAGTCGGATTGACACTTTTTGACATGGATAATGACATAATGTTTTGACAAACAAAGATTATGAGAAATATTAAATATGAAAAAGAAGACTTGGCTCCGGCGTAATAAATGGTACTGAAATTGAATATTATTGATAGAGGACTTAATAAAGAAGACTTGGCTATGGCCTAACTACTGGATATTGAAGACATTGAAACAAGAAGACTTGGCTTAGGCCTGACCTTTGGATACTGAAGACATTGAAAAAGAAGAATTCTTGAAGAATAATTAGGCTGGCTTCAGCCTAATTATTGAAGACATTGAGAATTAAAGAAGACGTGGTCTAATATTGCCACATTAGAAAAGAGAAAAAAATCCGACATGGCTGTATGGGCTCAGTTCTCCTTGCCTGTCCCAGAAAGGGACGAAATGAACCAATAAAAAAAAAAACACTGTGTAAAACATAAATCACATAATGACAAATGCATGACAGTGACGGACAGTGACAATTATTCATCATCTGCCTAGCTTTTTCCCAATTATATAGGGGTCGGCTTCCAGTCTAACCAGATGCAGCTGAATACCAGTATTTTACATGGAGCGACTGCCTATCTGACCTCCATAACCATAGATATATGAAAGAAGGAGATATGCCCGGAAGTTGAAAATATATCAGAACCCGATGTCGCTAGGTTGGCCCCACCACCGCGCCATTACTACACATGTAGTTCAGTAAAAGCAATAGATACAAAGTCGCGCACACACTTGGAATTCATAAATCAGAACGTACTACACAATCAATTATAAACCTTTTAAACTCATCAAACACAGCGTGCATTTACCTTGCACAATACAATTACTCACACAAAAACGTCTTTCGCTATCGTTGCTGTGCAAAAGCCATTCATTTTACATATACGCTAGTGATTGACTACATCGGAAAATTATTGATTCTTCCATTCATTAATGTACTAAAAAAAATTAGGGTCATGAAAATAAAAAAAATAAAAAACGATTTGTCCAGAACATATTAATATAAAATCAATAATATGTATGTAGCTAAAAAAATAATTGAAGTAAATAAAAAAAAACATTATTTTACATCTTCTCAAGGGTCTACCAACCGGATTTAAACGTCATCTTATCAGGTCTTCTATAAACCGAGTTAAAACGGTTGACAATTTGAAAAATTAACTGTAATAGCAATATATTCGTTGGGCAATCGACATTGTTGTCGATTGTCTACGTTAGTGGATCTTCACAACCACACCACTATACTAGACGCAGCGGCTGTACTATGCGACGCTCCGCAAAAATAAATTATCGTTTTGTAATTTTTACATTGCTTGTCCAGTCACTTAGTACTTAGGTAGTGGTTAAGGAGCAATGTATTTGCTGCAAAAATATTACAGCCACTGCGATATTTGAAAACAAAAATAACGTAGTAAAAGCAAGAAATATTTTACGATTTGTTGTTTTTCATGATTTTAAAGAAAAATACGGTAAAATACTTTTACTTACATGTGGTAAGTGATTTTAGTTTTTTACAAAGTTTGTATTTTGACTTCGGTTTATACAAGAAACCACTGAAAAAATCGGCATTTTTATATTTCATCACGATCGCTGTCGAAAGCGCACTACTCGTAGTTCGCGGAGACGGCCATTTGCCTAGTACAGGCCCATGTTGCTCATGTTGCGTGGACACAGACCCGCCCCCTTGCCACTTCTCCTGTTTTTTACATTTCTATGTCCACAACCCTCTACATACTTTAAAGATTGGACTTATCTATTTGCTTAAAAATTAAAATGATACATATTTAATCAATTATTAATTATCATGTTTAGTTCAGTTCAGTGTAGTTATTATTCAATACGCTTTAAATTAAATTTTGATATTCTACATACTAAAAATACTCGTGAAATCATATCAATTCTTACAATAAGCATGGCCCAATTACGATTTCCAAAACTGGCAACATAAACACGTCCCCGAATTCTTGAATCAAAATAATAATCTTTTAAATTGCAATATTTTCTGCATACCTTTACCACAGTATAAATAAAGACATACAGTACGTCGTCTTCATACAAACGGACGAAACGCGAGCTATACCTACGCGCCTCGACCACGGCATGCGCTCAGCATGCAGACAGTCGCGACTGTGCTGCAGTGACGAACGGACGGTGTGTTGTTTTTTTTAACAATAACCGCGCGATTTTTTCACTAAAAATAAGTTCAAGTACATATTTAATATGACGAGTAGGCTATATTGTGCTGTTTTTGGTTGCATGAATTCGTCAATAACGCATCCAGAGATAACTTTTTTTAGATTACCTGGAAACTGAAAGGTAAGACTATAAAATAATTTTACTTACTTGTAGGTAGATACATAATGTGTGTATTTTTAATGGATAAGTATTTCATTTTATCTCCCGAAAAAAAGATGTCTGGATTAATAAATGAAGTGAATAAAGGAAAGTGATAAACACGAGTAAGGTAGGTAGTTATAGGCGGTTCATGAATCATTAAACGGTAGGTACGCTTGTGTTAAAACCTCGGGGCATGTGTGTTTTGTTAGTTTGTATAATTCCAAGTAAAGACGTCGTTTTTATTATTAATAATAGTTGTTTATTGTACTGTGTGTATGAATAATACTAGAAAAAAATTGATTGTCTGTAAAGTCGATTTACGGACGATAGTTTAACGTGACAACATCATAAACATTAATGCAATGATTGCATACTTTTATGAATAAAATTTAATTATTTTTATTGAATTATTAATATTTTGTATGAATGAAGGAGAAGGAGGAAAGAAGGAGGAAAGAAAGGAGGAAGGAGTGAAATGAAATCTACAATTTAATTGATAAATTTGCTTTTATTTGCACTCATTAATTTAAATATGTTTATTACTTCAATGAACAGATTATTTTAATTATAATTTTTATATTATACATGTTTGCTATTTAACTTCTTCCAATCTGTGTTATTCTGTTAAGGATAGGACGATGATAGGAAAGATTAAAAAAACATTAATATACAAATTTTGAATTTTATTTGTAGTTCTTGAACGTTTGATTTAACTATAGTAATAATAATAATTTAACATAATTTGTTTAAAAATACACATGAACAAGTTTTCATAGAAATAAACTGTAATCAGATTAATGTTAAATAAATGGTTAATTCGAAATGACGAATTATTTTATTATTTATGTACACACAGTAAAATACAATAACAAAACTAAATGGAAACACAAAGTAGGCAAATGTAATTAAAATGCTGGAGGCGGGCAGCCCTATCGCATGTTTACGTACCGCGTGGCTGTAGGCATTTAATTCAAGGTTACGGCCCAGATACAATACTGTATGTCTTTATACTGTGCCTTTACCAAGAAACGAAAGCTGATTTCAAATTTTATTAGTTAGGTATTTTTAAATATTATTAACTTTTTGTCAGTAAGTACCAGGCCACAAAAAATCCACGTCCTTTATAAAATTCAGATTAAAAGTTATAAAATTGGTAAAAAAAAATAAATTTAATATATTCTTATACCTACATATTAATATTACTATGTATTGCAATATTTAGGTAAACATTGAAAGGTGAGGTGAGTTAAGAATTTGAGTTGAAATATTACTAACGTAATGAAAATAATTATGTCACAAGTAGCTGTTACTCACCGATATTAATAAGCGCCTTGCAATTTCACTAATAGAAACATTTTGCTCATGCAAAACAACGATTTCCGCTTTTTTCAATATTGTTAAATGTTGCATGGTTGGATCAAGTTCAAGCACAATTAGGATCAGGAACAAAGAACGCACAGGAATATGAGTAGTATTCAATACACTTGGTAATGTAAATTATGCTCGTAGACTGACAACTAAGAACGTTAATTTTTATAAATTAAGGTGAAAGATAAAACAATATACAAAATTTGTGGCTAGTTGTATCCTAAACGGTCAAAATAAATTGGCTGATAATTGCGTGCTCATGTCTCAAACGTTGTAAGTTACTTATCTGTGAACGGGATTGAATCGTTAGCAATTCAACTAGGTAATTAATGTTTTAGGAAAATTATTATTACAAAACGAAAAAAATGTTTTGCACGCGAGATTTGAACTAAGACTTCTTGTTCACTAACCAGAGACGTTAGCTATTGTGCCAAACCTGTTACAATGAACAAGTGCGAAATATTATAACTCATTCAATTACATAAATTACATACCGTGACCATCTTTACATACCGTGACACCTCCGTGCTTCGGAAAGTTAGTTAAGCCGTTGGTCCCGGCTATCATTTGTGGATCTTTGACAGTCGTTACGGTTAGTCAGAAGCCCGAAAGTCTGACAACCAGTCTTACCAAGGGGTATCGTATTACCCAGTAACTGGGTTGTGGAGGTCAGATAGGCAGCCGCTCCATGTAAAATATTGGTATTCAGCTGCATCCGGTTAGACTGGAAGCCGACCCCAACATATGTAGTTGGGAAAAGACTAGGCAGATGATTGGTATTATAGTTATTGCCTATTGGTGCGACATACGCACACTAATAAAAAACAGAGCTCGCTCGTTTTATTTAACATTTGTATACGTAAATATTCATACTGACACAGTTATCCATGTTTGTGGGGTGTAAACCGAATAGATTTGCTGTGTGTACACATTCTTACAAAGTAACGAGGTGATTTTCTCATTGAAGAGCTGAACTCGGCTGAGCTTGCTAATGTGTTTCTGAATCATCATCCTCCTAACCTTCCTCACGCCCAACACTTTGTATCGCATGCGCTTCATTCCTCCGCATCACGTCTATCACGACAATCATAAACAGTGTGCTAAGCGGAGGGTTAGACATAAGTACATATTTTTATAATAAAATAGTACTTCAGTAGCTAACTCTAGTTAGCTATTTTAATTCTGATCTCTAGAGAGACTACATAGAAATCCGACAAAGGTTTCACGCTTGTATCAGAAATAGCGGAGGTGTATTTGATCAACATTTGTAATTGTTAAATACAAAAACTAATAATAATGTTTTATTTCTTTTCACTCCATTTTCCCTAAATTATAATTTTATTACAAATTCATAGAGGTTAGTATTACATATAGCATACCGTTAGGGATGATTCTCATTAGAGCGGGCCGTGCCCGGGGCGGGCCGTGTACGTGGCCCGGACGGGGCACGGATTTGAAACGTTACATACATTTTGTATGAAGCAATTTATATTACACAGTGCATGTCCCGTGTCCCCTCCGGGCCCGCTCGACGCCACGGTTGTTGCACGGTCCCGCCCCGCCCCCTCCACGTCCGTCGTAATGCAATATAAATCGTAATATAAATCGTGCAGCACGGACGGGCTCCGTCCGTCCCCGCCCCGGCCTCGGCCCGCCCCGGGCACGGATTTGAAACGTTACATACATTTTGTATGAAGCAATTTATGTTACACAGTGCATGTTCCGTGTCCCATCCGGGCCCGCTCGACGCCACGGTTGTTGCACGGTCCCGCCCCGCCCCCTCCACGTCCGTCGTAATGCAATATAAAATCGTAATATAAATCGTGCAGCACGGACGGGCTACGGTATTGTCCGGTTAAGTAGTCACGACCTCTCAAGGTCAACTACGAGATGCCATATTCTAAAAAAAAAAAAAAAAAAAAAAAAAAAAAAACGGGCTACGGCCCGTCCCCGCCCCGGCCTCGGCCCGCCCCGGGCACGGCCCGCTCTAATGAGAATCATCCCTTATGCTGTATATTAATATTATTTAGGTGTGTATCTATGTACAAAAAGTTTGTTTGTTCTCTTTACATTATTGTTGTCACCTTGATATTTTTCGTCTTTACAAAAGCTGTTCGGTTCAAACAAATAAAATTCAATACTTTTCTTTTATCAATCTTATTCTTTCAACACGTTATAATGGCCATAACTACAGAACTTTTTAAGAGTATTTGAACTCCTTGATCCCGCTTATTTCATTTTAGTTAGTTAAAGTTGGGCTTATTGAGTTTTTATATCGTTCCTTTTACTTTGTTAGCTCAGAACTAATTATTCAGTTCTTCTTTGCATCTACCATTGCCTTTGCTAAACCACTAGGATGCATCAATCCAAAAACTTACAAAAAACAGTTCAGACACATGTGAACGACATGCTATAGGTGACAAAAGCAAAAATTTTAGAAATTCTTGCAAAATTACAAAAATTGGTACAAAAAAAATTAACCTTTAGGGTCTTCAAACCAAATTTATGTATTTCCTAAATGAGGCTACTTACGAACCTCCCTTGTTTGCTAACCCTCCGCCTAACATCCTGTTTATTGCTCTTCTATCACAGGCACAATATTATGTGTTTTAAACCGACGTGTTTCTTACATGTCACCTACGTACGAGTCAGCCTCGTTGTTTCTTACATGTCACCTACGTACGAGCCAGCCTCGTTGTTTCTTACATGTCACCTACGTACGAGCCAGCCTCGTTGTTTCTTACATGTCACCTACGTACGAGCCAGCCTCGTTGTTTCTTACATGTCACCTACGTACGAGCCAGCCTCGTTGTTTCTTACATGTCACCTACGTACGAGCCAGCCTCGTTGTTTCTTACATGTCACCTACGTACGAGTCAGCCTCGTTGTTTCTTACATGTCACCTACGTACGAGCCAGCCTCGTTGTTTCTTACATGTCACCTACGTACGAGCCAGCCTCGTTGTTTCTTACGTCATGTCACCTACGTACGAGCCAGCCTCGTTGTTTCTTACATGTCACCTACGTACGAGTCAGCTTCGTTGTTTCTTACATGTCACCTACGTACAATTCAGCTTCGTTGTTTCTTACATGTCACCTACGTACGAGTCAGCCTCGTTGTTTCTTACATGTCACCTACGTACGAGTCAGCCTCGTTGTTTCTTACATGTCACCTACGTATGAGTCAGCCTCGTTGGTTCTTACATGTCACCTACGTACGAGTCAGCTTCGTTGTTTCTTACATGTCACCTACGTACGAGTCAGCCTCGTAGTTTCTTACATGTCACCTACGTACGAGTCAGCCTCGTTGGTGTGTAGTCGCAAGCGCCACTGCTGAGCACGAGATCCTGGATTACATTCCCGGGTCGGGCTTGAGGAATACAGGCATGATGTTATGTTTTTTTGTATGAGTAGTGTTCCGGTAGTAAGCACATCGCTCTCGACAGACGCGTGCACATCACGAAGGAGACCTTGTGCTGCTTGGGCGAGGACTACAAGGTGGAGCCTGGCTACGGAGGCCTGCGCAACGCCTACCTGAAGGACCACAACATCGAGACCTTCCTCATCGTGCCTGACGACACCAGCCGCGTGGTCAGTACACAAGCACGGTCCATTTGATATCCGTTACAACAGTGGAACTCATCAGAAGGAACCACTTTGAGCACAAACGGGACCACCACAGACGTGTACCCCACAAGTCCTGCCACGTGCACTAATATATATACAATGAACCATTTTTAATGTGATTTTCTCCACTCTTACAGTGTTTACTGTAATTTAATGTTCTTACGAAACTATGTTCATACGTTCAACTACGTGCCCATTTTGGAACCCATACTTTCATGAAATGCTAGCTGACCCAGCGAACTTGTTAGCGGGATTGTCCGAAAGGGTTACCGCTGGCCCGGAACATAAAGGGCTAAGGAAGGAACACGGGTGGGTTTTAGTCAGTAACAGTCTGACACTCCCTTCCGCTCCACCCAGAGCGGGAGTGGTCATTTGATGATTTCCCATCCTGAAAAAAAACCCAGCAAACTTTGTACAGCCTCAGATTTTTTTGTTATTTTTTCCCCATGTTTTAATAATTATTCTGCTGTTCGGGGCGAAGACAAATTCAACAAATAAAAATCATAAAAATCGATCCAGCCGTTCTTGAGTTATAAATGGTGTAACTAACCCGACTTTGTTTTATATATATAGTTACAGTTGTGTCATATTATAGTTGCAATCGCAATTGCATCGCTTTTGATCAGTGCACTGTTATGGTCCATTCGCCAACTAGCTTAATCAGCCATTCAGTTAACTGCGTAGCCTTTCAACTAAACGGCGGCGTTCATCTAGCGGCCTGAATGATATTCAGCTAATTCATCTAATACAACTTTTAATGAACTGGCTGGCTGACGCTTAGGCCATTTATGTAATAGGGTGAAAATGTGAGAAAAAAAATGGAACTGAATTTAAATGGGTACCTAATCATTTTGATAACTTAAACATTCGAGAGCTTAAATTATGATCAGTTGAAAAAAATTACGGGCAGTCATTTGATTTTTCGCCGGTTGTTAAATTAAAACGTGAACAGTAATAAAAAGAAAATGGGTCGGTTATTTAATCCTACAATGTCAGTACAAAAATACTCAAGTAGGTAGTGTGTAGTTTGTGTAAATGAATGCAACAAGGGTAAGGGTAAATGAATGCAATAAGAACTGTGCCCCCCGGTGGGTTCCCGCATTGTCGAGGCGGGGGGCTCAGTAGCCGTGGCTTGGATACCCACGGTGAAGCGAAGAGGAACCCGAGGAGGGGCCGCTCGTCAGGGCTTTTGCTGACAAGCCAACGACGTAGCGGCCAAAGGTAGGTTGCGGTGACGCTTGGGCGACATCGCAACTGAGGTGGGCCGCGGCGGGAGAGGAGTGCTGGTATTGCGGTGCGCCGCTCTCCCTACCTTCCGCGGCCTTGACGGGGTCGCCACCGTGTGATGGCGGACGCGGTGGGGCTGCAGGGGAGGAGGAGTGTTGGTATTACGTTGGCCACTCTCCCTATCCTATGCAGCCGAAAATTGGCAGGCGGCGGGGCCAATGACCTGACCCATCGCAGGGGGACCAAAGGTGCCCAGACACGGGGTCGTCTGGCGCTGGCGCCCATGTGCAGGTTTGGTCCCTGGGGTGGTCACGGCGTGCTATGTGTTCTGGTGCGCCGGTGATGGGGAGTACTCCCCAGAGGATGGTCCAGTAACGGACAGCTGCGGTGAGTTCACGGATGAGTGCTAACGCGTGCCCGTGTTCCCGCCGTAAGCGGCAGCGGAGAACACCGTGGAGTTTTAGTGGGTTAGAGTCCTACATAACTGCACTATCTCCTTGTGGTAGTGCAGTATGCATGAGCATTTCTCCACGTTAAGAAAAAAAAAAGGTTAGAACTGTGACCAAACGCACGAGCCCAGCAAGCGTTAAATTGCCGCGGCAGCGGCCGGCGAGCGCTACTTCCAGGTTAGATGTCTCACCAACTAATTTCGATTTGTTAACTGCCCACATATAATTGCTCGTTAAGCCACTTTACTGCTAAATATTTATTTACTTACGCATTTTAATATTTTCTATGACTGATTTTTATTTAGTTTACTGCTGTTTTTACTGTTGAACTTTTTAATAAACATGCATATTGTAATTTTTGAGTTTTCCCAAACTACAATAACAATCACCAATTTAAATGTCTGCTCGTGACTTTACCGTCAGTTGGTGAGCGGCTACACTACAAAGTTGATGATAACATACATTAAGATATTGGTCTCGCGAAGTACCGTGAGTGTAACGTGGATGTATTGTCGCAGGACAAGAAGCCGCAGCACTCGTTTTCGCTGAACGGCAACGTGTCGAAGGAGATGCGCGTCATGGGCCACGGCTCGCAGCACGGCAAGCACTCCTCCAAGTAAGTACCCTTCATCCCACCTTTCCCCTCGTATAATAATACACAATCCTATAAATATGAAAAACTTCTCATTCTTTGGTACAATCCTAATTCGACCACAATGAGAACACAGTCTAACTTGGCCATTATCTCGTCAAACGGACAATAGACATGACTGTTAGATCGTGAAATGCGATCACGAGTCCCGCTAGGTACTGCTGCTCCGCCTCGCCGCGCGACGGCCGACTAATGAAGTTCCCGAATTCACTAACGAAATAGAATTGCACCGACTTGAAACTTCCACGAAATTGTTAAATTTCCGTGACACGCGGCGCTTCCAATTGAAGGCACTACAAACAGCGGGAAATGTCCTCGAGTCCACTATTTACATGGCAACTGACACAGTGCACCGAGTCAAAGCAACATCAATCACCGTACACGGCAAGATACATAATATGACATTATGTACCTATGTAACAATAACTTGACTGACCGAGTGACACACAACAAACACGACACAGACACATATTTGGAAGATTGATGATCCTACCCCTCGAAGGATTTTGTGCACGAAACCGTAGATTGCAGCTTCAGTAGGTACTCAATAATATACTAATAAACAGGAAAATACTATATTGCCATTTCTGTTATTCCCCTGTTGTAATTGATGTGTTCTGAGCTAGTTCTGAGTTAAAGTTGCAAGTCATCGCCGTAACAGATTGTATTTGTAATTGCACGTCGCAAGTTGTGCCACTAGCAGACCGCGGAACAACGTGCGGGCGCGCGGCGCGGTTTTAGCGGTGCGATGTGACGTCATTGAGACCCTGCACCGTTATACCACACCACCCATACCATACAATAACCAACACCACCCATAGCACACCCATAGTAATTAAAATATGGCTGATAATAACGAGACACACATACCTTCTCATATATAGCTAGCTTCCGCCCGTGGCTTCGCCCGCAAGGTATGTCGATAAAAACTATCCTATGTTCTTCCCCGGGATGCAATCTATCTCTCTGCCAAATTTTATCGAAATCCGTTCAGGGGTTTAGGCGTGAAAAGGTAGGACAGACAGATAGACAGACAGACAGACAGAGTTACTTTCGAATTTATAATATTAGTATGGATATTGCAGTGCCGTAATCCGATCCCATTCACAATGTCTGCGCATAATTTAATGTACGTTTGCAAACGGGAGCGTAGGTATTATTTGTTTAAATTCGTGCACTAACAGTGTACTCTAATAAATTGGTACATATGGAGCGTATGTTTTACATGTAAAACAGATTCAAACATTTATTTATACTTAACCTATTTCAAGGGTAATAAATCACGATTGATCTTATCCTCCTTCGTGGCATATCGTGTAGGCTCGCCATAAACGTTACTCAAACTGTATATGCAGAAGTGGCAAAAGAATAAAATAATTGAGTCTACTAGCACTTATCGGTAACTAAGGTCCAAGCTATCAGTAGTGAGAGCTTTAGAAAGATAAACCTTTGAATGAATATTTGGCCTCATCACCCTACTTTAGGCGTGCAGGTATCGTAACTGTTACAGTTACGATACCTGCACGTACCGTCCACATATTCTCCGAACGCATGCGCAGCAATCCCAAGAGCTAGCATCCGAAACGGCATACTGACTGACTCACATAACGCAGCAGACCATTGTGCAGTGCTACTCCATCTAAGAACTGGTCATCTTTAGACTGGAAGGACACGTGGCCACAGCATTAATACCTAGTCAATGCAAAAATACACACTTAACAACTTCAGTTTTATATTTTCACTTCAAGAATGTCTTGAATAAATTCATTGCCATAGCGTAGCGGCACGCAGTGCATCTACTGCGTACAGTATGACAAGGTCAGGAGCTGGACGTTCGTGGGACGATGTCGTATTGAAAGGCGTGCCAAGGCGGCATTTGTTGTAGCTCACAACAATCTGAATATTGAAAGGCGTGCCAAGGCGGCATTTGTTGTAGCTCACAACAATCTGAATATTGAAAGGCGTGCCAAGGCGGCATTTGTTGTAGCTCACAACAATCTGAATATTGAAAGGCGTGCCAAGGCGGCATTTGTTGTAGCTCACAACAATCTGAATATTGAAAGGCGTGCCAAGGCGGCATTTGTTGTAGCTCACAACAATCTGAATATTGAAAGGCGTGCCAAGGCGGCATTTGTTGTAGCTCACAACAATCTGAATATTGAAAGGCGTGCCAAGGCGGCATTTGTTGTAGCTCACAACAATCTGAATATTGAAAGGCGTGCCAAGGCGGCATTTGTTGTAGCTCACAACAATCTGAATATTGAAATGCTTGCCAAGGCGGCATTTGTTGCAGCTCACAACAATCTGAATATTGCTGTTAACCGCACTGCGAATGGCAGTGAGCTACTTGGGTAGGCCAAGGAACTCAGTGCCATATGTTAGGTATCAGTAAATACAGTTACTGACGACTGTGCATAAAACGGCCGAGGTCGCCATCGTGAAATTGTTACTCCCGTACAACGATGAGAGAAACAATATCACGACGCCGATCAAAAGACAATTAATATCCTACATGCTTGCCAGGAACTCTCCGTAAGTGAAGAGTATCTCCTGCGTCAGGTGAACGAGTTACACTTGCTTACTTGATGGCTTACGTAATGTTGACAATCATTCCTTTCTTTTACATCTTTACTAGTTTATAGAGGGTTTGATCAGTATGCCCATGGCAATCATTACGAGTATCTACGCTCAATACCTAAGTTTGTAATTTTGTAATATAGAGTTACTCCTTTCAATCTCGTTCCAGACACATTCCACTAAAATAGCAGCGATATCCTCTATCTCACCACACTCAGAACTATTGGGAGAACTACTCTCTCTCATTAAAAAGGCAAAACTATTCATCGGAATATGTCCTGAATGTAGTCTGTTTTTTTATTGACCATCTTTATTGAATGTTTGGTACCAAGCCTTCTTACCCTCCTATAGTTCTGTCCTTACCCACAGGATCGGAGTGGATGCCGGCAATGAGAACAAGAAGCCGGAGGACGAGGTCAACGAGTACCTGATGAAGGCCATCGACGCGCGCTCCACGGACCGGTTGCGCGCCGAGCACTGCCGCCCCTGCACGCTCTCCTTCCGCGACTCCAAGTTGGAGCAGAAGGTACGTACCACAGAGAAGACTGACCGATCGACACGTTTACCCCCAAATCATAATTATGTCCTTCTCCTTTTTGTGACGACGATACTTTGATTGAAAATAATTCTGATACTGTTTGAGCCCAGTAGGCCCAGTAGGGCCACGTTGATCCTGAATATCGACTATTGAACAAACGACATTTAAACCGAAGTTGAAAGGTTCAATAATCTTATCGCTACCAAAAGCGCGATGCTATAAGGCCGCTTACATTATTATGCCGCAGCTGCAGCGGCACCGCTGCCGCCGCGGCGCAGCTGCATCAGTCACCCTTGGATATGTATGTAACTCCACAACGGCGCCGCAGCGCCATGTGCAAGGGTTCATACAAATCCAAGGGCAGGCAATACAGCGGCCCCGCGGCGACGGCGGCGGCGGCGTCGCCGCAACCACGGCACAAAGTGTAAACGGCCTGAAGTGTATGTACAATGCGTGCCACGAAAGAAGAGACTTACAAACCACGTGGTTTGATATGCTCAGTAGACGATTTATAGGTCTCTTTAGCGGTATGAGGTCTGAGGCGGGAAGGGACCGGGCGTCACCGGGGCGGTGGTAAGAGCGCGGGAGGCACGGCACGGCACTGCGCATGCGCGTTAGTCGCCTGCCGCTCTCTTCACCCCGCCACAGTATAAATAAAGACATACAGTACGTCGTCTTCATACAAACGGACGAAACGCGAGCTATACCTACGCGCCTCGACCGCGGCATGCGCTCAGCATGCAGACAGTCGCGACTGTGCTGCAGTGACGAACGGACGGTGTGTTGTTTTTTTGAACAATAACCGCCCGATTTTTTCACTAAAAATAAGTTCAAGTACATATTTAATATGACGAGTAGGCTATATTGTGCTGTTTTTGGTTGCATGAATTCGTCAATAACGCATCCAGAGATAACTTTTTTTAGATTACCTGGAAACTCTGAAAGGTAAGACTATAAAATAATTTTACTTACTTGTAGGTAGGTACATAATGTGTGTATTTTTAATGGATAAGTATTTCATTTTATCTCCCGAAAAAAAGATGTCTGGATTAATAAATGAAGTGAATAAAGGAAAGTGATAAACACGAGTGAGGTAGGTAGTTATAGGCGGTTCATGAATCATTAAACGGTAGGTACGCTTGTGTTAAAACCTCGGGGCATGTGTGTTTTGTTAGTTTGTATAATTCAAAGTAAAGACGTGGTTTTCCTTTATTTGACTAAATACATATAAATTATATTTATATTTAAAATATAAAAATATAAAAAATAGTAGCCCACCGGTATCGGGAACAGGGTCCAAGCTACCGGCGGTCAGGGCTCCAGAGAGAGGAACCTCCTAACAATGCGGGCCGTGTCCAGAAGTACCGCTTTCTGAATCAAGCCCTTGATCCAGCTGCCCAACGAGAGCCTCCTTAGGTGTTGGTCGAGGCTCTTGGCTATTAAACCATTGGATGTCACGACTATCGGCACAATGATCGCTGAATCCACATTCCACATGTCGACAACCTCGCGAGCCAAGTCAAGATACTTAATCTGTTTATCTTTCTCGGCTTTCACGAGGTTCTCATCATGCGGGACAGTTATGTCAACAATCATTGCGCGCCGCTCTGATCGATCCACCACCACTATATCAGGCTTATTGGCAACAATAGTCCTGTCAGTGATGATGGATCGATCCCAGTACAATGTGATATTACCATTTTCGAGAACCGGGTCGAGCACATACCTGTAGTACGGCACCTCTGATTCCACAAGGTTGTATTTCAGAGCAAGTTGCTGATGTATTATCCTGGCTACAAGGTTGTGTCGATGCAAGTACTCTCCGTTAGCTAGACGAGAACACCCGGAGATAATATGCCTGATTGATTCTCCCGGCCGGTGGCATGCCCGACAGATGTCAACCGTGCCGTCTTTCACAATAAATCTCCGGTAATTGTTCGTCATCATAACTTCGTCCATAATTGCACAGACAAAACCTTCGGTTTCTCCAAAGAGGTCACCGAAACGCAGCCAGGCTACGGACGCTAGTAGATCGACATCGGGTCCATGTAGGGCCCGGAAAAAGCGTCCGTGGAGCTCCTTACTCTTACTCTATCTCTCTCCTCTCTCTTAACGTGGTTTTTATTATTAATAATAGTTGTTTATTGTACTGTGTGTATGAATAATACTAGAAAAAAATTGGTTGTCTGTAAATTCGATTTACGGACGATAGTTTAACGTGACAACATCATAACAAAACATTAATGAAATGATTGCATACTTTTATGAATAAAATTTAATTATTTTTATTGAATTATTAATATTTTGTATGAATGAAGGAGAAGGAGGAAAGAAGGAGGAAAGAAAGGAGGAAGGAGTGAAATGAAATCTACAATTTAATTGATAAATTTGCTTTTATTTGCACTCATTAATTTAAATATGTTTATTACTTCAATGAACAGATTATTTTAATTATAATTTTTATATTATACATGTTTGCTATTTAACTTCTTCCAATCTGTGTTATTCTGTTAAGGATAGGACGATGATAGGAAAGATTAAAAAAACATTAATATACAAACTTTGAATTTTATTTGTAGTTCTTGAACGTTTGATTTAACTATAATAATAATAATTTAACATAATTTGTTTAAAAATACACATGAACAAGTTTTCATAGAAATAAACTGTAATCAGATTAATGTTAAATAAATGGTTAATTCGAAATGACGAATTATTTTATTATTTATGTACACACAGTAAAATACAATAACAAAACTAAATGGAAACACAAAGTAGGCAAATGTAATTAAAATGCTGGAGGCGGGCAGCCCTATTGCATGTTTACGTACCGCGCGGCACTGTAAAGGTGCGATTCCAACAGTGTGCTGAACTGAGCGGCACTGTAAAGGTGCGATTCCAACAGTGTGCTGAACAGTGCGGCATTGTAAAGGTGCGATTCCAACAGTGCACAGTGTTATTATTGCCCCGAAAAACGGACATCCCCTTTTTATTAACTAATCCGATAGAACAGATTATTTAGAAAGTAAGAGTAAAATACCCGTGTGCCAATTTTACACCAAACACGAGTAAAAAATTTTGTTTTTTTTTTACTTTTTCTAAATTAATTAATTACAAAAAAAAATACGCATTATTTTACCCCTTTCTTTATTATGTGTAATAATACTATATTAAAGATATGTGAAAAAAAATACAAAAGGGTACTAACTAGTATAGATGTAAAGGAATATGGTTTTTTTGTGTTTTTAGATTTTGATTTATCATGGTTGTATCTTTGCTTAGTTGGATTCAATATTTATTGTAAATCATGTTTAGACCCCAACCAATCACTTAAAAAAAAACCGCATCCAAATCTCGCGGTGTTTAAGAGTTATTCACTTCTAAATTTTATTCTGATAATTTTGATTTTAGGGTCATCACTTCACAAAAAACATTATTTTTGTTTATAGATTTTAATTTTATGTTGAATTTTATTTATATCATAGAATAATACACATATACATATTTACGCCCACTCCCACAAAATTTTACAAATAATATTCTTAAATCTTTTTTATTTTTACATCGGACAAAAATACAAATAATAGTACATTTTGATACAAGTGGAGAAAGTTTGTTATTGTATTCGAGGCGGAATTATAATGAATGTTTTTGAGCCGAGAACTGCAATAACAAATGTCCACGTGTATCAAACGACGTTTTTCAATACACTTTTGAAGAAATAAAATAAAATAACGAAAAATATTTTTGTCATGAATTAAGAAACTATGATTTTAATTTTCTTTTTTTTTTCGAGCTTTGCATTCGCCAGGTTGAAGGAGAGGCAAAAGTATGAAGCCGTTAAACAGCCTAATATAAAAAATAGATTAATTTTATGTTTTTGAATTCAGTACACAAATAAATATTAATTTGTTAAACACAACTAAAGTAACTAGTAGTTTCTAATAATCATGTTTATCTATGATATTCTATTTATAAACACAATTTGAATTTGCACAAAATATTTATGCCGGAAAGACGCGTAGCGCTTTGCCGAATTTAAAAAAAAAAAACAATCACCTGAGATTAAGCATTGAACCAATTTGAACTAAGTATAGGTATAGTTATCTGTGGCAATTTTCATTCCCAAACACGTGCGGGAAAATGGAAAAAAACGCACACGTGTGAAATACATTGCATGTTATACCTAATCGTAGTGCGTTATGGACCAGTTTTCGAGGAAGTGTATTGAAAAGTTAATTACTTATACTATTATTTGTTCATGCTTTATTGCATGTCAAGCCAAGTTCAGAGATAAACAGGGTGAAGTACCTAAAACTATTAAACCTACCTTCGTTAAAGCAAAACTCTCAACTAACAAATACTTTGAATACTTGCCAAATTGCATAATCAGTAGCAAGGAACTTAATAAACTCACTTTTACCTCCTTAGAACTTGGTACTCATTTAGGTTTCTATTTTATTATCGTGTAGGTACTTTGTACCGAACTCAGCCCTTATTTTATATATATGTTTTTGGTGGGACATAATAATTTTTTACTTATTATCTCACAGCCTGAAACACTTGGTCGAAAAACTTGAAATTTTTAAAGTAAAATACTAAATATTTACAGAGTTCAGTTGCTTAAGTACCTTCTTTAATTATCATTTTCTGTAGGTAAAACTTCAGTGCTATCGTCATTCGACCCTTCTATAAGATTTTGCATAACGTCTTCTTCGTCACTTAAGCTGTCGCTATCTTGGGCCGAAACATCTTCCTTTGGTATTTCGTACGGTTTTAATAACTGGAGAACGGCAGGTGGTAATGGCATCTTTCTCAATTTTTTTTTTTTTTTCAATGATTGTGTAACTTCTTTCAGATAACCGTGGCCACGTTATTATGTCCTTTGTTTATTTTAAACACATTTTACGTTTTTAAATACATATTACTAAACATAAAAATTCAATAAAAAAAACATCTTAAAAAATACGACTTCTGCCAACCCTAGCGCTTAAATTTCAAAATCCTGTAAGTTCTAAACACCATAAGATTTGGATATGATATTTTGAATCGGTGCTTCTTAGTGCCAAAGCAACATCTTGTCTCGATGTTGAATCCAAATAACATGAAATAAGCCCATAAAAAAATAAAATCGAAAATATATAAAATTCAATGTTACTCACAACATGTTAACGATAAAATTTGAGCGTTTGCTTAGTAATTTACTTAATATAAAGCATCAATTAATTGCGATCAAAGACATAACAAAAACGCATTGGATCTAAAGTAATTGCGATTTCTATGGTTTTTATGGAAACCATAGAAAAAAGAAAAAAAAACACTGGCACTCCGGTAGTGCCGACAGAAGTGAAAACTTGAACAATTACGAGTGTATTTTGTGAATCGTCTTATAAACAAAACACGCGTGTTAAGGTGTGTTCCTTATTTTATAGGGTTTTTTGCAAATCAGGTATGATGACCAAAGTGACTGGTTTATTCTTCTCGTGAAAGGAATTTATTCAGATTTGCTCGTCGTCAGTTTGTATAAGGCCGGATTATTTGGTTTCTGGCGTTTTGTTTGTGTAGGAGCAATTTTAAGGATTTAAATATAAAAAATGCGTGTGCTCAGGTTCGTAGTTTATTCGAGAGGGACCACAGATAATATACAAAAGTTTTACAATAGAATGGCACAGATAACAGAATTATTTAAAAGGCAATCGACTATTTAATGTTTCCAACATACTCCGCCTGAAGAAAGACAATGTGACTATGAACTTAATTAATAAATCTTTGAAAAGATACATAAGCTTTCATTTACCTATCCCTTTTTGTATACATACACAATATTATAAGGCTAGAAAGTGGACTGTATATTATTGAAATTGATATTATGATGCTACAAGTTATGATCAGCAAATAAAGCCTTTTAGATTCAAGTTACAACTGTTAGAAAACTACTAGAAAAGTTACATAAACATGTTGAGAAAATACTACTCAATGTGGTATGCCTTTGTTTATCTGTAAAATGAACATTATAAACGATAATTATACAATATGAATAACTAGGATATGAATGTTCAAATTGTTTTAACTGCTTGTCTAACAATGGTAGGCAATTTAAATGTTTAAGTAAAACTGAACCGAAACGAGACAATAACATGGTATAACTACCTATCTATGGCAGTACCCTATGAAACATGACTTAATGTAAGTATAAATAGATATTAAACCTGTACCATAGGTAACTTAAAATTATTGAGCTTATGACAAAACAAAACTCCTTTTACTTCTCTTAACTAATTTAAAATCGCTAAAATTAAGCAACAAAACAAAATGCTCTTTAACGCTTAGTTTAAACAAAATGTTGCATTTACATGCTTATCAAGTAGGCAAGGTACTTAGAAATAACAAATTAAAGATAAAACTAATCTATTGGAAGTATACATACTTTAGTAATAGACGTTTTATGAACATTACCATTAGCTTTTCTTACTTCTAATGCCCTAACAAGACCATCTTGGCCCTCAAATACATTAGTTACCCTGGCCATAGGCCATGTCATAGGCGGAGTGTCAAGCTCACGTAAGATAACCAAAGCACCTACTTGTATGTTAGGTGTACTATGTTGCCATTTGGGACGGTGTTGTAGTACATTTAAATACTGTTTGGACCAATATCTCCAAAAGTGTTGTTTTAAAGCAGTACATTTTTGCCAAAAATTCAGTCTGTTAGTGGGAACAGTAGTGACATCTTGCTCTGGAATACAATTTAAAGGAGCACCTGTGAGAAAGTGTCCAGGTGTTAAATAGGAAAGATCCTCAATATCTGATGACAATGGAGTTATTGGTCTTGAGTTCAAAATTCCTTCTATTTCAACTAATACAGTATTAAGTTCTTCATAAGTCAAAACATGAGAGCCTAACACTCTTTTTAAGTGATGCTTTACGCTTTTAACAGCAGCCTCCCAGAGGCCCGCAAAAACAGGTGAATAACTGGGTATAAAATTGAACTTAATACCTAATTCTGAAGCTACAGTTTGTACTTGTGTTTGGTGATTTTTGGAATTATTTAGTTTATACAATTCTGACAACTGCGTGTTAGCAGATTTAAAAGTACCTGCATTATCACAATAGACATCAGATGGGACATTACGTCTTGCAATAAATCGCTTAAAACTAGCAAGAAATGTTTGAGTATCTAGGCCTGAAACTAACTCAATGTGTATGGCCTTTGTTACAAAGCAGACATATACACAAATATATCCCTTAGTTGTAATAACACTTCTTATTCTTGATTGTTTAATCATAATTGGACCCGCAAAATCAATGCCTACTTTCATAAAACATCTGTGAATATTTACTCTATCAGCGGGCAATGACCCCATCAGCTGTTGAGCAGTAATACCTTTAAATCTAAAACATATGACACACTTATAAATAAACTTTTTAACTAATCTTAAACCATTAACTATCCAATAACGTTGCTGAAGGCTACTTAAAACAAGTTTTTGACCAGCATGAAATAGTTTCACGTGCTCATTTTGAATAATGAGATGAGTTACAGCAGATTCTTTGGGTAAAATTATTTGGTGCCTTTGGCTGTATGGTAAAGATGCATACTGCAATCTACCACCTACTCTGAGCAAACCTTTACTATCAACAAAAGGATTAAACGACTTTAAGTAGGATGATACCTGTTTACCCACCTGCAACAATGCTAGATCCGCATGAAAATGCTTAGCTTGTTCATTTTTAATTAATAAATGCAATGCCTCACGTGCTTCTGCATAACTTACAAAGTTTTCTTTAATTTTAATTGAACCTGGTTTTGAATTATTACAGAACCTTAAAATATAGGCAAGAATGTTGACCATTTTGGTAATAGAAGAATACTTATTAATTAAATAGTTTAATAACGATTCCTGTTGATCCTGTGATACTGCACACACCAGTTTTTCCTTTTGGGAAGGCTTTACCTCAGGTAAGTTTTTAGGTAAATCATAAATATTAGTTTCAAATTTAAAATCTGAACTATTTAAACTAGGTGGTCCAAACCACCACAGTTGGTTACATTGCAACTCTGTAGGATGAATACCCCTACTCAAACAGTCAGCTGGATTATCACTAGATTTAATGTAAAACCATTGATATGAATTTGTATCCTTTTTAATCTTTTGTACTCTGTTTGCAACATATGCATTTAACAATGCTGGATCAGTGCTAAGCCAGGCCAGTACCACTTGTGAGTCACTGAACAGCATTACATTTTCCAATGTAATCCTTTTATTTAAAGTATTATGTACCCTTGTTATTAATTTTCCAAGGAGCAGAGCAGCATTTAACTCGAGACGTGGCACTGACAATTTATTGCATTTTGGCGCAATTCTCGACTTGGAACAAAGTAAGGACATAGTTACCTTGCCTTGCTGGTCAATGACTCTCAAGTAAATGGCACAACCATAGGCTGCTATTGATGCATCTGCAAAACCTATCAATTGAATTAATATAATGTTTTCTGGGCAAATATTTCTAGAAATAAGTACAGGTTTCATTTGTTGCAGATCATTGAAAAAATTGAGCCATTCCTTTTGCAGAATATGTGAAGGAGTACAATCCCAATCTACATTTGAATGCCATAGTTTCTGCATAATTATCTTAGCTTGGACAAAGACTGGGCCTGCTATACCTAATGGATCATAGAATTGACTAATATAACTAAGTATTTGTCTTTTAGTTTTAGGTATTTTACTACAAGGGGGACATTGTATTTTTAAAGAATCTGTTTGAATATCAAACTTTAAACCTAATGTTTTTATGTCCTTATTCAATTCTAAATCAAAAAGATGTTGCTGCTGTTCAGGAATGTCTTTCAAGATCATCTTGTCATTAGCTGACCATTTGTGCAACGCAAAACTTCCTTTACTTAATAATTGAATTAGTTGTGATTTAGTTTCAATTAAATTATCCAAACTATTATCAGTGTGAATAATATCATCAACATATGTTGAATTTAGCAATACTGGACTAGCTAACGGATATTCATTTTTTAATTTAGTAGCCAGTTCAAACAAACATCTGGTTGCCAGCCAAGATGAGCTTTTGAGACCATAACTTACAGTAGATAGTTGTATACATTTGAGAGTTTCCTCAGGGCTGTCCCTCCATATTATATTTTGTAAAGATCTTTGTTCTTCTGTAATATTTATGTTACGAAACATACGTCTTATGTCACAGACAAAAAAATATTTATGGAGTCTGAACAATAATAATATGTCAAACAATTCTTGTTGAACAATTGGCCCATTTAGTAACAAATCATTTAGAGATATTCTATTACTTGTCTTCATAGATCCATCAAATACAGTTCTTAGTTTTGTTGTAACAGCATCCTGTTTTATGACAGCATGATGAGCAAAGAAATAAACCGGATCCTTTGAAAGATCATATAAAGAAATATCCACAAATGATCCATGACCTAACTCGATAAACTCATGAATGAAGTTTCTATATTCTGTGTACAATTGACTATCCTTTTGTAGTCTTTTCTCGAGATTTAAAAATCTACTTAAAGCTAAACTTAGCGAGTCTCCTAGTATATTATTTATATCACAAAGCGGTACCTTTAAAGGCATGGTAACTTCAAATTTATCATTATCCAGCTTGACTGTCTCCTTAAAATATTCCTCACAATACTGTTGTTCAGAAGTATGTTCAACGAAGGTTTCCGGTACTTTTTCATTTTGCCAGAAATTGTTCATATTACTATTTAAATCTGTTTCACATTCTTGACAAAAAAGAGCTATAGAAGAATCAAAGCAAGTTTGTGTTAATGTGTGAGAAATATTACCAGCTACAATGTAACCAAACTGGGTGTGAAGTATACTAGGGTGTGCTGCATCACATGATTGCATGTGTTCATCCCGCGGCAACAGGCTCTGGAAAAAGATATCAGCACCAAGTAAGATACCTATTTCACCGGTGATATGAAAGGAATCATCTGCTAACTTTAAGTTTTTAGGTAAATTGAGCTTTGAGAAATCAATAGAATGTTGCGGCAAGTTAGAGGTTATTTTGTCCACTACTAAAAGTTTGGCCTTTATTTTATAAGGGTAAACACAAGAAAATATGTCTAACTGCATGGCAAATTGGACCTTCTTTTCTGTATTGGCTATACCTACTATATTAGTATTATTGGGCATAAGCTGTTTACCTACTAATTTTGCAGTACTTGAATTGATAAATGAAGTTTGGCTAGCGGAATCTAATAATGCCTTGACTATGATTTCTTGGCCATCCTTTGAAACAAGTTTGACCTTAGCTGTAGGTAACAAAATGTCAGTTTTGCTGCTAGGTGTACTTGTGTTACTAACATTGGAAACAGTTGTACTTTGAGCAGATTCTTGTTCATTTATAGAATGCAACAATGTGTTGTGATTTTGTTTACAACTTTTACATTTAAAATGAAATTTACATTTATTTTGATGAGCGTTAAGGCAAGTTTTACACAATTTATTTTTATTAACAAATTCTAATCTTTCACTGATTGAAGCTAGCATAAAGGCAGGACAGTTAAATAATTTATGGTTCAACTTACCACAGAAGAGGCATTTCATTTCCTTATTGGTGGACACTATGTTGACCACTTTACCTGTCCCTGCTTTGGCAGCATTAGCATTACCAAGCTCCTTGCTTCGCCCGGAATTTTCTAAGGCTAAAGCCCGTGATTCTAGAAATTGCATAAGCATATCATAGGTTGGTTTTAAGGATTTATTGTTTAGATTGTGTGTGACATGGAAGGCATTGGTTGTGTGGGGATCTAGCTTCTTGACAAGCAGGCAAATAAGGAAATTGTCCCATGCTTCAATTGACTCACCCAGATTTTTAAGCGCAGAAAGATGCTGTTTTGTATGAGAAATTAAAGAACGCAATGCTGATATGTTAGGTTTGCTCATAGCAGGATAGTCAAGCAAAGCATTTAAATGATCCTGAATTATAGTGAACTCATTATCATAGCGATCTGACAGTATGTTTAAAGCCTCCTTATAACTAGACCCTAAAATAGGCAAATTCTTAACCAAATCATATGCCTCATCTTTGAGGAAGCCCCTCAAATAGAAGAACTTTTGAATGTCATCTAAACCTTTGTCGTTGTGTATAAAAGCATTGAACAACTCAATAAATGGTTTGTATTCTACATATTTGCCGTCAAATGACCGAATAGATACTTGTGGCAGCTTCAACGTTGACGATGAAGGCGTGGACTTTGCACCCTCGGCCTCCGCCCGCTTTGATATCTCGGCAAGGCGTGTATGCAACTTAGACATGCTTTCATAATAGCAGTCTTCTGTTTGCGTAGGATCTTCTGCACTATCCAAACTACCCAACTCATTGTTGATCTTTTCATACTCACCAAAAGTAGCTATTATTTTCGCCTCGTATAAAGCTATGGTATGCATAGGCATATCTGAAATGCCGCTATCAATGCGCTTCTGCATTCTGGTAAGCGTTCCTTTAAACATTCCTCTGGATTGGATTAACTTTTTCACATTTGATTCTGACTCTGCCATCTTCACTTAGTTTTGCACACAAAAATTATGACAATAAATTTTTCGAGAATGGCGTTCAAAAATGGCGACGCAGTTTTTATTTTCTTTGTCTAAGTACGCCGGACGGGGAGTCGCGTGAGCACAGATAATCAATCGATGAGATGAACGAATGTAGAAATGAAATTGGCGCGTTATGTTGGCAACCGTGACGTCTTGTTATGCGATCCGTGCGGCTATTGGCGCGCAGATGACAACTCGTCGCTCGACGCTACGTTGCGGTGATAGAGGGCAGCACGGCGCAGCACTGCTGTACCGACGCAGCCGGGATGAGGCGGCGAAAAATGGCGACCCGATTGGAATTCCAATCTGTTACCACTAACCTGACCACAAAATAGACGCAATTTTTTCGTTTAAACCCTTGACACAAACACGATGGGTGGCTCGATGGACCATGTATAAGGCCGGATTATTTGGTTTCTGGCGTTTTGTTTGTGTAGGAGCAATTTTAAGGATTTAAATATAAAAAATGCGTGTGCTCAGGTTCGTAGTTTATTCGAGAGGGACCACAGATAATATACAAAAGTTTTACAATAGAATGGCACAGATAACAGAATTATTTAAAAGGCAATCGACTATTTAATGTTTCCAACACAGTTATATATCCGTGGTTCAGCGCCATCTCGTCGTTGTTGGATGAACTACGTAGTTAGTACGCGAGGCCTACGTAGTTAGTACGCGAGGCCCTCGTAGTTCTTCCCGATGTGCATAGATGGCGCTGTCCTCAACAACGCGCGTCTTAAGTTTTACGTCTGACGTTAGTACGCGAGGCCCTCGTAGTTCTTCCCGATGTGCATAGATGGCGCTGTCCTCAACAACGCGCGTCTTACGTTTTACGTCTGACGTTTTACGTCTTACGAATTTTCGATCAGGGCCACGTGACCTGACGCGAATTTAGAAGTTTTTACCCATTCCAAAAAAAGTACACAGCGCCGCTAAAGAAGTTTTCACTTCAAAAAAAATTATATCTCCATATTGGGACAAAATTGCCACACGGGTATTTTACTCTTACTTTAAAAATAACCTGTTCTATCGAATAAGTTAATAAAAAGGGGATGTCCGTTTTTCGGGGGAATAATAACACTGTGCAGTGTGCTGAACTGTGCGGCACTGTAAAGGTGCGATTCCAACAGTGTGCTGAACTGTGCGGTACTGTAAAGGTGCGATTCCAACAGTGTGCTGAACTGTGCGGAACTGTAAAGGTGCGATTCCAACAGTGTGCTGAACTGTGCGGCACTGGAATGCACAGTGTACGACACAAATGTTTATTCTGGTCGACTCATTCTAGCAAAAAATAACAAATTGTGCGCGAACATTAGAAATGATCGCACACATCTGCATACTTTTGTGCGCGCCCATATGCAAGCAGTGGACTCGCGTCGACGCGTACACACTCCGGTAGCGGAAGCAAGACTGAGTTCGCGAATAACAAGAACTCAGTCTTGCTTCCGCTACCGGAGTGAAAACATTTATTTGTCCGCGCACATTGCCCTGATTAGACCGGAACACACGAACCTCCGCCGGCTCTGTACCGGGTCCCATCGGACCCAAGATGACGACATACGACACTCTACATTGATTATGTAAATATTCATTATGCTACCCATTAATCTAATGAATTTGCGTTAAATAAAGAGTTGGATAAAAAACTCATCTATGTTAATGCCATTAAATTTTTCATATTTAGCGCGCAAGTTTATTAATTTACTCAAAATCTTCGCACGATATACGAGTGAATTTTTTAATGCACACAATGGATCTATTTTCATTTCGTCTATAAATCTATTCGTTTCTTCATTGCGTAGTTGTAGGAAGGGCCTCACCCAACATCGCGGTTTCTTTCTTCGTTTCTTTTTATGCAGACTACATAATAAAACAGGCTGCAGCACAAAGCACTACGTTTTCCTGCCCGTCCATATTAACAACTGAAGGCAGAAAACTCTGCTCAGGGAACATGTTCGTACACAAGAGTGCTACACTGTGCGTTTACAAAAGTTACGCACAGCTTTGCCGGTGGAAACAAAGACTATCGGATCTGCGGCTCAGTACGTGCACTGTTGGAGTTCTGCACAAAATGTTTGTGCACAAATGTGCCGCACACTATTTTGGTGGAATTGTACCTTAATGCACAGTGTGCGACACAAATGTTTCTTCTGGTCGACTCACTCAAGCAAACAATAACAAATTGTGCACGAACAGTCTAGCAATGTTCGCGCACATCTGCATGCTTTTTTGCGCGCACACATGCAAGCAGTGGACTCGCGTCGACGCGTACACACTTGTTGTTCACGAAGTCGATCTTGCTTCCGCTACCGGAGTGAAAACATTTATTTGTCCGCGCACATTGCCCTGATTAGACCCGAACACACGAACCTCTGCCGGCTCTGTACTGGGTCCCATCGAACCCAAAATGACGACATACCACACCCTACATTGATTATGTAAATATTTATTATGCTACCCATTAAATCTAATGAATTTGCGTTAATTAAGAGAGTTGGATAAAAAACTCATCTATGTTACCGCCATTAAATTTTTCATATTTAGCGCGCAAGTTTATTAATTTACTAAAATCTTCGCACGATATACGAGTGAATTTTTTTATGCACTCAATGGGTCTATTTTCATTTCGTGTATAAATCTATTCTTTTTTCTTCATTGCGTCGTTGTAGGAAGGGCCTCACCCAACATCGCGGTTTCTTTCTTCGTTTCTTTTTATGCAGACTACATAATAAAACAGAGGCTGCAGCACAAAGCACTACGTTTTCCTGCCCGTCCATATTAACAACTGAAGGCAGAAAACTCTGCTCAGTGAACATGTTCGTGCACAATTGTGCTACACTGTGCGCTTACAAAAGTTACGCACAGCTTTGGCTTTGCCGGTGGAAACAGAGACTATCGGATCTGCAGCTCAGTTCGTGCACTGTTGGAGTTCTGCACAAAATGTTTGTGAACAAATGTGCTGCAAACTATTTTGGTGGATACGTACCTTAATGACTACGAGCTGAGAGATAACGATGAAGGCCTCGGCAGTCGGTACTGAGTGCAAATTGAAGCATCATTTTATGATGTGATCCGTGCAAGTACGTGATTGCCAGTCAGTCAGTGCCTGTCAGAGTGTTGCACTGATGGAAGCGGAGAAGCTCGCTACAGTATTGGCGCAAATCGAGGCGTGTTTAAATTCACGGCCCATAACTGTGTTAAGTGATGACCCTAATGACCCTCTTCCACTAACACCGGGCCACTTTCTGATTGGCGAACCTTTGTTAAATTTAAGTGACGAAAATTATACAAATCGTAATATTTCTAGTTTAGATAGATGGAGGTTAACTCAGAAAATGGTCAACGATTTCTGGAACAGATGGCACAAGGAATACCTCGTAAATCTAAACCAAAGACATAAGTGGAATACCAAAAATACTGAGCCAGAAATCGATGACGTAGTAATTTTAAAAGAAGACAATATTCCTCCAAGTAAGTGGATATTGGGTAAAATAATTGAAAAACATGTGGGTCCTGATGGCATTACTCGTGTAGTGTCAGTTAAATGTAAGAACGGTGTTTATAAACGACCTACAAGTAAATTATATATTCTACCTAAACAAAAGTCACATTAAGTTTAAAATATCAAAAGAAAGGGGGTATATACCAAATGTATCTTAGTAATAAATCTACTCATTAACTTCACTTTATTATTGTTTACCTATTTACCTACTAAGTTAACTAACATTGCAAACTTACCTTCTATTCGTGTTATGTTTATACCAATTATATATTTTAAGAACTTACCTGCTTACCTCACTTTATGTAGTGAATAAACTTGAATAACCATTCCTAACTTCGTACAACCTACCTATGTATACTACCTATATGTTACTTAGTTACAAAGCATTATTAATCCAAAATATAATGGTGGGCGGTTAAGAGGTTATAATGCAACTTACCCTACCTACTATTCCTAACTGCGCGACATAATTATCACCTTTTACCTATGATATAGGTATTTATGTAGACCTAGATTTAAGCTATAGTTATCCTTAACTACCTACTTGCGTTTAGTTACTTACCTTGTGTAATCCTTGTATTTTATACCTATTTAAAAGAAAGAAAAAGTGTTGCTTTGTTTCTGTTTTTTTTGTCGTTCAGTGCGTTATGCACCGTTGTTATGCATTACGCATGGTATAAGTTTATGGCTATTGCTTTGTTTTTATTTATATTTCATTTTTATTTAAAGGATAGATCCTTTGGTGGGCGGAATGTCCAAGCTCACAACATACGATGTTTAATAGTCTATAAGGAGCTATTATATGTACCTATGCATGTATCTACAGTCCACATTACTTTGATTTAGTTAGTTAAAAATAAACCATCAAACAGTCCACACGTAGTTTTAATGCATAAATACTGCCAAGCAAAGTTCAACCTTATCGCCGTAGTCAATCATCATCATCATCATTCTCTTGCCTTTATCCCAATTTATTTGGGGTCGGCGCAACATGTCTTTTCTTTTTTTTTATAATATTGCAAAATACAATACTTATAATATACAATTCAATATTGATTTGATACACTATGTAGGTTTAGGATTTGCTCAAACATGCATATATATTTTGGTTTTTATTGCTGAATGAGCTGCTCTTGGCGTCGATCTTGATCGTGAGTCAAATTTGAAAAATACTATTCTATTCCTTTGTCTTACTTGTCAATCAATACAAGTGCATAATTCACTAAAGTGCAGTATCGTATTGAAATGTTCGTGTTGTAGACACAAGTCAAGTACCTACAAGTCGTACAGTCTTGAATGTCATGAGTGATCGCCTGCCCGGCCGCTCCGGCTGATTCATGAGTTGACGACGTATGCCCGCTGCCCGCCCATGTTGGTCCTGATACCTAGTAGCTCATGCGAACTTCCGCACAAATGACACTCACTTCCATAGCTATTATTTCAGCTATTGAACTTTCCGAACAGCCCCTCGTCTTGAACAATTATACCCTCGGCTTTATTCTATTAACCGTTAATTCTCTAAACCGTTACTAATTAAGAAGATATTCATATTTAATTTATTAACGAAGGATATCATTCATTTCGTACCCTAAAATTAAAGTGCCGGCCAGAAAATATCAAAAGTCATATTTATAAAACAAGTGTTTTAAGCATAACATTTAAAAAATACTAACTTATTCTTTAACGACATTGACTGACCGCTTCCACCGAGGTCTTAGGACCTTACAGCCTCGCACAGTATAACGGATCAGCCGGTCTCTTCTGTACAAATCACACCTTGAAGTTAGGTGAAGTAAGCCTGAAGTCCCACCTGGCGCTAGGGATCGACACTGTTGGCAGCTCATTTCAAACCCACTTCACCTTAATTGTTTATGGTGAGATTTATACAGAATGGCATTACGATGTGCTCGCTATTGCATTCGCCGCGTACACTTTTTTTTTTTTTAGGATTGGAAATCATCAAATGACTCCTCCCGCTCTGGGTGGAGCGGAAGGGAGTGTCAGGCTCTTACTGACTAAAACCCACCCGTGTTCCTTCCTTCGCCCTTTATGTTCCGGGCCAGCGGTAACCCTTTCAGACAATCCCGCTGACCCGGCAGGCTTCGGCCCTAACGGGCCCCTTCGGTTGGTGCTGACATCTCTTTGAGGTGCGCGTGGAACACGTACGCGCCGTCCGGCACGGGCCTGGTCACGGAACAGATTATCTGTTCCGTGGGCCTGGTCCTGATCGGACGATGAGCTACCCATTACTCTCCGCCCGCAGGCCCGCGCCTACGGTGGCCGGGAGTCGTCGCGCGGCTCCCGACGCCCGGAGCGTCTCCCGCGGCGGCTGGGACGGGAGGCTCTCTCCCTCAGCCGTCCCGCCGCCTCCTTCGCTAGCATGACTGCTTCGCAGAAGGAGGCTCCCTCTCGCCCCGGACCATGGCTCGAACCAGGCCCGGACGCGAGAGGTCGCCGCCGCTGCCGATCGCCTCAACGAGGACACGGCGGTGCTCCGCCCAAGCGGGGCAGACCTCCACCGTATGCTCCACCGTGTCCTCTGGGCGATCCTGGCAATGGTGACACCCGGGCGTTTCCTTCCGCCTGATTATGTGCAAGAACCTCCCGAAACTTCCGTGTCCGGTGAGGACCTGCGTCAGGCGGTAGGTGAGGGCGCCGTGACGCCTCTCTAGCCACTCCTCAAAGAGGGCTCTTATCGCCGCTATCGTGGCGTGCCCTGCGCTGGGTTGCGACAGTCGCTCTTTCCATGCCGCGCGTACACTTTACTGACGATCGTGAAATTTATGACCGGCTACTCGGAGCTTGCACTGTACTGTACCGACTGACGAATATGGAAGATTTCGATACACTTAAAAGTAATAAAATCGCACATAATATGGGATTTTTGCAGTTCCTGTTTTTTTACACATATTTGCTCAAAAAAAGCCCAAAACAACCATTTTATAAAAATGTTTTATTTAAAATTCAGCTGTAAATCTACCTAAAAGTGAAATTCAAAAAAGAAGTATTGGTGGCTTAAATGATGATTACTATGGCAAATTTATTTAACGACTTCTTTATTGATGCCATGAAAGAAGATATTTTAATAGTGGCATAATTATACAAATACCTCGCAATCGAAACTCTATGTTCATGAGACCGACTAGTCCAAGTGAAATTCAAAGAATAATAATATGAAAAATACTAGCAGCATCGGATATGATAAGATTTCAACACAAAAATTTAAGCTGGTTTCTCTTAAAATTTCTGACAGACTATGTCCTATTATAAACTTAGCATATTTAATGGTTTGTTTCCAGATAAACTGAAGGCTACATTAATAAAACCGCTTTACAAAAAGACAATAAATTTTTTGATTATTAGTATTATCTAAAGTTTTTGAGAAAGTAAATATTAAAATTTTTTGATTCGCAGCCGAGGAGCAAACTGGGTTCTGTAAAAATAAAACCATAAGCACAAGATTAATTTAAAGGAGGAACAGGAGGAACTTTCTCCAGAAAGATTAATTAATGACTAATATTGACAAAACCCCCAGTCTCTGCACTCTACATGGATCTCAGCAAAGCATTTGATTATGTTAATCATAAAATACTTTTGCAGAAGTTAGCCAAGTTCGTGGTAATATTCTTAAATTTATTGAATCTTATCTTAGCAATAGAAAGCAGTTTACCAACATCACACGAATATGCCCAAAAATCAATAACATGGTTCATTCTACATCGGACAACAACATAGGGGTCCCATAAGGCAGTGCGTTGGGACCATTGTTATTGATTATTTACATCAATGATTTGCCAATAATTATAAAACAACCTACTTTTCTTTTTGCTGATGATTGCACCCTTGTATTTAACGGTAACGACAGAATAACACTTGAAAAGGATATTAATGAAAACATCGAAAAAATTATAGAATGGACCACAACTAAGGATTTAAAATTAAATTTCGATAAAATTAACACAATGCCATTTCTCAATAGAGTTGCACAGTTTAGTGATATTAACATCAATGTATTCAATTAAAAAAGTCACTCATGTAGACACTACAAAAATTTTGGGTCTACATATTGACTGCAGTTTAAATGGAAAAACACACATTGAGAATTTACGCCTAAAGTTAAATCCACAAATCAACAATCATATGCTTTCCAAAATGGATAATGGATATATCGACTGTACTTTCTGCATACCACGGTTATGTGGGATTCATAATTTTATTTTATTTAGGTAAAGTTACAGCTAATAATTTTATAAGGTATGAAATACACAGACACACACAAGAACACAAGAGACACAAGATGATGCTTTAAGGCTCAGAAGAGATTTGTCCGATCGATATGTAAACTCAAACAAATATAAAGCTCTCCTAATAATAAAACATCTCTTTTGAATAACATTATATTAGGTCCGGGATTGGTTTTGGTATTTTATAGTTGCAGTAAAATCTGTTTGTATCTGTCTGGTTTTCATACCATTAAAAAGATGACAAATAAAAAAGTAAAAACAGTTACCCTCCATTTTTCAATTGTTTTACGATTGCCATAAAATGAGTAAATTTAACGAAGAAATTTGATACATTTTGAAGTTTTATTACAAAAAAAGAAAAAAATACGACATAAGCCGCGAAAAAAATGTGATGTTTATGGATTTACCGCAGTGTCAGTAAGAGTAGCACAAAGTTGGTTTAAACATTTTCAGTCCGGGAATTTTGATGTCAAAGACGCAGCTCGCTCTGGTCTGTTACGGAAATAGCCAATGCCGTTATTATATAATTTTAAAATCAAAAGTAATGATGTAACTAATATTTTTGTAAAATATAATTTAAAAAGAGTGTCTATGGAGTTTCTTGCCCGTTCTTCTCCATAGGTACCTACGCTTTGGAATGGGCAACTAGCTTGATATTTTCTGACTGACCGACTTCTTGACAATTCAAAAGTGCCTGTAAATGGCTTAATTGAAATAAATGCTTTGAGTTTGAGTTTACGACAACAAGTGCGAAATATCATGGTCAAAGGGAGCGAAACCCGGATTATCTCGCAATAACGTGATGCTGAGTGTATGGTGGGATTGGAAGGGCATAGTTCATTATGAACTTTTACCGCCGCAAAACCATTGATTCCGATCTCTATAACTGCCAACAGCTGATGAGACTCAAGCAAAACCATCGATTCCGATCTCTGCCAACAGCTGATGAGACTCAAGAAAAACCATCGATTCCGATCTCTATAACTGCCAACAGCTGATGAGACTCAAGCAAAACCATCGATTCCGATCTTTGCCAACAGCTGATGAGACTCAAGCAAAACCATCGATTCCTATCTCTGCCAACAGCTGATGAGACTCAAGCAAAACCATCGATTCCGATCTCTATAACTGCCAACAGCTGATGAGACTCAAGCAAAACCATCGACTCCGATCTCTGCCAACAGCTGATGAGACTCAAGCAAAACCATCGATTCCGATCTCTATAACTGCCAACAGCTGATGAGACTCAAGCAAAACCATCGATTCCGATCTCTGCCAACAGCTGATGAGACTCAAGCAAAACCATCGATTCCGATCTCTATAACTGCCAACAGCTGATGAGGCTCAAGCAAAACCATCGATTCCGATCTCTGCCAACAGCTGATGAGACTCAAGCAAAACCATCGATTCCGATCTCTGCCAACAGCTGATGAGACTCAAGCAAAACCATCGATTCCGATCTCTATAACTGCCAACAGCTGATGAGACTCAAGCAAAACCAACGATTCCGATCTCTGCCAACAGCTGATGAGACTCAAGCAAAACCATCGATTCCGATCTCTATAACTGCCAACAGCTGATGAGACTCAAGCAAAACCATCGATTCCGATCTCTGCCAACAGCTGATGAGACTCAAGCAAAACCATCGATTCCGATCTCTATAACTGCCAACAGCTGATGAGACTCAAGCAAAACCATCGATTCCGATCTCTATAACTGCCAACAGCTGATGAGACTCAAGCAAAAAATTGAGAAAAAACGGCCGGAATTGATCAACAGAAAGGGTCCACACTCTTTCTGTTGATCAATTCCGGCCGTTTTTTCTCAATTTTCCGTCTTTTTTTTTCCGGCCGTTCTTTCATTATGATAACTCCAGACCACACACATTTTTAGCCACTCAGCAAAAATTGGAAGAGCTTGGTTGGGAAGTGTTGATGCATCCAGCATATAGTCCTAACCTTGCAACCACAGATTTCTACCTGTTTCAGTCTCTTCGGAATTCTTTAGATAGTGTTAGGTTAGGTTAACATCAAGAGAGCAAGAGGACTGTCAAAACTACTTGTCGCAGTTTTTTGATCAAAAGTCCCAAAATTTCCACAGCAATAGGATTATGTCACTACCTACAAAATGGCAAAAAGTTATCGAACAAAATGGCACAATATTATAATCGAATGTAAACAAACTATGAAAAAAAATGTATTGAATTCGTATAAAGAATACGAAAAAACTTTTTCCCCGACCTATTATTTTCTATGGCTCCCCGTGTATACAATCACCTACTAAAATATTTAATGGAAAAACTGAAAAGTCTTTTGATAGATAAAGCGTAATTACAGTGTATGGCAATATTTTCAGGATAAACAGCTATAGGATTTATTTTATAGTTTATTTGTAAGCTTTATTTTTTATCCCATTCCTAATTTTAATTCGTTTACTTTTTAATTTCTTTTTCGTGTTTTCTTTTATGTTTGCATGCCGAAAGGTGAAATATGGTGCTACCAACATATACATACAATTATTTGATGAATGTAAAACACCTACATATTGTTTACCCATATTTGCAAATATTGATTTGGAATTTGAATTTATTCTTCATACCGAAAATTAAGACAAACGACCTAAGACGAAACCTAGTCTTAAATAATTTATTTAATACGTCTTATTTTTAGCCCTTCACTTGTCATCCAGATCACTCACTTTATTAAGGCGAAATGTGTGTGTACTTTAAATCGGTACACCTCTATCTAACCCTTCGAGACATACAGGCGTGATGTAAGGTATCATTATAAGGAAGAATAGAACAGAATGCACTCTAAGAATGGAACAGAAAGCTCTCTAAGAATGGAATAGAAAGCTCTCTAAAGATGGAACAGAAAGCTCTCTAAGAATGGAACAGAAAGCTCTCTAAAAAAGGAACAGAAACGTCCCTAGATCCTCGCAGAGAGACCTTTCTCCTCCTGTCAGCGCCATTAAAATTAAAATAAACTTACATTGAAGCCCCTGACTTAAAATAGACTATGGTGCCGACGCAGTTCTACCTCGCGGGATACCTACGGGCAACATCGCCCTCATCGCCCTCATCGTTAAGCAGGAAGTTCGTATGCGGCCGCTTTACTTCCTTCCTATGTTATAGTTTCGTGATAATCTAGTAGGTACCGACTGGTTTCATAATAAGTACGAGATAAACTTGGCGGCGTTATGTTACCTTCTATAGATTGGTTGGTAACATGATGTGCATACCGATTAATCACTTAAAAATATTGTATTCTATTTTTATGACCTACTAGCTGAATCAACGTTCCTAGCAAACCTCTGTGGTTTTCTGGAATGTATATTTTGTCAATTGTAATGTTAATAAGTTTCTTGATAATATCAATAAAAAAAATCAGTATGGAATGAAATGGAAGTGGATACTGAATGATCAACTTAATAACATTCGATACCAGATGAACTGCCATACGGAATTAAGTGACGAATTTAATTACTTTATTGAGTCGGGATCGTATTCAGAGTTCTCTGCAGAGCCGTGCGCTTCCATACATACGTTTGACGAAGGTACAAAGTCGTCATTATATTTAGAAAGATTTGTCATGATTATGTGAGTGGGTAGCAGGAGAGTGGGTAAGAGTGGGGTAAGTATAGATTCACTTGATGTAAGAAAAAATTGTTTATCATCTCACGGTAGGTACCGATCTCCATTCAGTGTAACAGCACCACCCATAGCATCTTCAAAGGAATAAGGCCTTTCACACTAAACTGCAATCTATACCTACTTAATATTATAAAGCTGAAGAATTTGTTTGTTTGTTTGGTTGAACGCGCTAATCTCTAGAACTACCAGTCGGATTTGAAAAATTCTTTTTGCATTTGATAGCCCAATTCTTGAGGAAGGCTATAGGCTATTTAACATTACGCTATGACCTTTAGGAGCCGAGCAAAAAGAAAAAAGTCAGAAAGAACGCTAAGCAAAAACGAAGTAATAGCGCGGGCAGGCGATGCAATGCGACGGGGTGGGTCGGAGTAACAAGGAATTTCACGCGGACGAAGTCGCGGGCAGAAGCTAGTATAAAATATCCGAGAGACAGTCGCTGAGATAACGTAAAAAATGTTTGAAAATATCATGAAAAACGCAATGAAAAGGGTTCACCTCTGCCATGCTGCTAGAGGTGGATATTTGTCCGAGATTATTTTCCATACTTAATTGCCGGCCCTAAATACTGTATTTTATAAAAAAAAAATAAGTGTGACACTCGGGGACTGCCGCGGTAAAGCTATTGCATAGCATTTTTTATCAACTTAATATGCAAAAAATATTAATTTATTTTTTATTTATGTAGTATTTCTTTTTCTTTGATATTAATTCAAGTTACACTTTTTGAGCGTGGTGACCGATAAACAAACAGTTTTTTTTTTCTTTTATTGAAGAAATGAGAAGTTAATATCGTTTAAAATATTTTTATTATCTTACAATACATGGTGGGTTATTCAGGAATTTTTATCATTGAAACTATAGGTTTATGGTAACTGAAATAAGAAACATAAGTTTGAGACTTGATATCCTCAACTAGTCGCGGGCTCGAACTCACTCATGGACGCGGCCACAAAGCACGCTGTCTCACCTAGCATCGTGTCTAAAAGAGATAGAATCAGTTATGAGTAGCGATGTTCAAATCCGCTATAAACTGTAAACGTGTTATAAACTATAAACTATATTCATATAGTCTGTTATTTTATACGCTATAATTATAGCGCGCTATTTCAAAACTCGGGCGCAGTCTGAACGCGGAGACGCTATAATTTAGCAACACGCTATCAGTGCTATCACGCTAAACGGACTTGATGAATTGATGATGCGCGGTAGATATTATTTCGCAACGCGCTATACATTATAGTCGCTAACGCTATCTTGCTATCTCGTTCTGGCCCCGCTGTGCGAACGCTATCTTACTATCTCGTTCTGGCCCCGCTGTGCGCGTTTAAACTTTTATTCATTGAGTAGGTTGAGGCGCTATAATATAGCGCGAAGTCAGAGCCGCTATAGCACACGCTATACGCTATGTACAAATAGTCTGTTATATTTTGGCGCTATACGCTTTATTAACCACCACTAGTTATGAGCAGTTAGCAGCTAGTCTACACGCATACGTCTAGTTGCACGCACACAAACACCGTGCCGAAGTCTGCCGAACTGAAACGACGTTAGACGATGCACGGCTTTCAACGCCGCGCCGCTGCGCCGGTCGGAGTGGGGGTGTGTTAGGTTTTATTTTTGTTACGGAATTTCTGATTCGGTCGCCGCGCTCAAAGCCCGCGATAAAAGCTATGCAATAGCTTAAAACTTAATATTTTTTATACACTCAGCGGCACGGAATGTGGCCCAAGCGCGCTATGTGGTTTATTATCAAAATGAAACGCGAAACAGGGTTTTTTTTTGTAAAACTTAAATGTTTGTTTGAATCTTAAATTGCATTAAAAATTTACAAAATTACAAAAATGACATTAAGCTCTAAGTTTAATAAAAATGTTTTACAATGAAATTTACAAAATAAAGCTATGGTACTTAAAATGAATAACGCGTATTTCCACCTCTGGCCCTGATGACCGCCTGCATGCGATCAGGCATGCTGTGGATTATGTTTTTAATGTCCACATGGGGTATTTCTTCCCAGGCGGCCACCAAAGCGGTTTTCAATTGACTGATAGTCTCTGGAGGGTTGGTACTGGCTCGGATGCGTCTTTTAAGCATATCCCAGACATGTTCTATGGGATTCATGTCTGGGCTTCGTGCCGGCCACTCCAATTTGGTAATTCTCACCTCCGACAGGTAATCATCCACGCAACGTGCTGTGTGAGGTCGGGCATTATCTTGCATTAAGATGAAATCTTCGCTACCGATTAATCCCATGAATGGTAAAACGTGTTCCTGAAGGATCTCTTCAATGTATCGCACTGCCGTTAGGCGACCTGCAACTACTGCCAACGATGTGCGTGCGTCGGAACAGATCCCTCCCCAAACCATAACTGATCCACCATGGAAACTGACGGTTTGCCTGGTGGTTATTGGGAGAAACCTTTCCCCATGCCTTCTCCATACACGTTCGCGGCCATCTGGAGCTCTTAAGGCCACTCTGCATTCGTCAGTCCACAGAACTTTACTCCACTGCTCGTGAGTCCAATTTGCGTATTCGCGAGCAAACTGAAGTCTAGCTACACGATGGTGCCGGAGCAGTTCTGGACCTCGAGCTAGTCTTCGAGCACGCAGATCCCGTTCCTCCATTCTCCTTCTTATTGTCCGCTCACTTACATTGACCCCTCTTGCCATTTGTAGCCGCTGCCGTATTTCGACCGCAGTAAGGAACCGATTTCTCAAAATTGCGAGAGCAATAAATCGGTCATCTCGCGCTGATGTACACCTAATACCGCCACTTCCTGGTCTCCTTGTGTAAAGGCCGGTCTGGTCGTACCTTGTTAAGGCGTACCTGAGAGTTGTACACGGTACATTTAAAGTTTCAGCAATCTCTCGGTGGGGGGTTGTCCCCTGACTCCGAAGCAACACAGCTTGAGCAACTTGAGCTGAAGTTAGAGGCATTGTGTTCCAATTCTGGAAGCATAAATTACTACAGATTAATAAACAATAAAGATTAAATGCACGACCATTTGAATAATCGAGTTTTAACTCACCCGTGTCTTGTGCGTTCCAGTAACGATTTAACGTTAAGTGTCACAGAAATTAAACAAACGATTTTTTTTTGTACTTACCATCTTATTTTAACAAAAAACAAATATCCTGACAAACTGTCACTCGAAATTCTTATACGCGATGTCAAAATCGCCTGTTATCGGTTTGTTTAAGTTTGGGCCACATTCCGTGCCGCTGAGTGTATTTCATAGAATAAAATTTTAAAAATAAAGTGTATACCTGTTATTTGCCTACCCTGTAGTTGCAAGTGAATTTTATAACTTAATAATTATTCAATATTTGAGCATTTCAAAAGGTATACTGATAAAGTAACAAAATAGAAATTGAAGCAGAATTCCCAGAGCGCAGCCATATTGTTCGTACAGTCCGTGCTACTCTATTCACTTGCAGACAGTTGCCGAGGAGAGTGTGGTGAGCTAGCGTCACTTGTAGTTGTAGACCACGTCACTTAGTCACGCGTCGTTCGTTGTTCTAATTATCACAATAATAGAAAAGTCCAACTGAGGATGTCCAAGGTACATTGGTTTCTGGTTTCCCTGGTACTGGCTGCTAACGAAAAGTCGACAGCTAACTTCTGAACCGTCGTCGGCGTCGTCCTCGAGTAGTGACGGCGGCTGCCTTTGTTTATCAAATACATTACTTGGCGCTTCATGCCGCCACGCGCCCCAGAAGTACTTATCGCGCACCGGTGCGCGGCGGCGCTTTTAATCGCACCCCAAGTGTAAACGTTGACACTTGACAGCCATCGCACCCCAAGTGTAAACTTTGACATTTGACAGCACAGAGATTTTTTCTTAAAGCTCAAGGTAAAGCTCATTCAGTTAATAATGAAGGAACACAACACTCCTCTTGTTAAATTCTTGTCACGCACAGTTTCGCACGAAAAAACTTTCCGCCACAAAAACAAACAGTAGGTGAGACGTTGGGCAGTTTCAGTGTGTGATCTATCGGCGGCTCCGGCAGCGGGCGGGGCAGACAGATCACACGCAACACTCGTAGCCCTGGAAGGTAAATAGGTAAATAAATCTATCAATAGATACCTAGTTACAGATATTAAGATCATCATCATAATCACACAATAGCGATTAATGGTAAATAAATAAATATCTTTTAGAGTTTAAAGCCTTCTTCGTAGATAAATCTAGCAAAAGTTTTATTGTATTGGACAGTCACCCTCTTCTTACCCCATACTCCCCGTGAACGAGCGTGCGTAACGTGCCGCTGTCTGGTAGCAGTCGTGTAAAGCCGTGTTAATAGCCTGCACCATTGAATACAATTCAATTTATTAATATGAGCTTCCATCTCGCGCGAATATCCGCCGGCGAGTGGCGTGCATGGCAACGCCATCTCGTGCCAACACGTCATATTATTTACATGCTTCACAGCGTTTACAGTGCGTGCCACGTAAGAAGAGACTTGACCCCGCCTCCCCGCCTCTTTCCGCCGCCCCGATGACGCCCGGTCCCCGTCCCGCACCGGGCGTCATCGGGGCGGCGGAAAGAGGCGGGGGTGGCGGGGTCAAGTCTCTTCTTACGTGGGACGCACTGTACAGCGTGTGTCCACACTCGACATAATTATGGTTCAGAAGTTCCACAGTGTAACCCAGCCTTGCTCTACCTACTGAGCTAGCCAAGCTACAGTTTTATTTATAGGGTATAATATGTTAGGGAAATATTCAATTAAGGGGGAAGCGCTGAGGTAGCCCGCGACATTCAAATTTTCTTACATCTTTTGCAATTCGCTGGTCAGTATTAAGTTGTAAGTCGATCAAAATATGAATCGCGGCCGAATAAATATGTATTTACAGAATGACACTCGACATAATTATGGTTCAGAAGTTCCACAGTGTAACCCAGCCTTGCTCTACCTACTGAGCTAGCCAAGCTACAGTTTTATAGGGTATAATATGTTAGGGAAATATTCAATTAAGGGGGAAGCGCTGAGGTAGCCCGCGACATTCAAATTTTCTTACATCTTTTGCAATTCGCTGGTCAGTATTAAGTTGTACGTCGATCAAAATATAAATCGCGGCCGAATAAATATGTATTTACAGAATGATAATCATGAGAATCAGTAATACAACTTGTTAGGTTAGTATAATCCCAAAATGTCAAGATTTCATGAAATAGTCATTCTTTGGGATTACTTGGTCTTAGAGAGTTGTGTTGATGACTTTAATGATTATAATTCTGTTAATGCATATTTTTTACGGCCGCGAATCATATATTAATCAACGTACAACTTAATACTGACCAACAAATTGCAAAAATCGTAAAAAAAATTAGAACTTCGCGGGCTACCCTGGCGCTTTCGCCTTAAATAAGTACCTACCTGCTTACACAATACAAAGTTTATTGTAATAATACAAAAATGAAGGTACACATACAAATAACATGGCGAGCCACCAAACTAATATAATTATCTTACCAAAACACCTGGACATTCACACCAATACAACCAGTCTCCGTACCTGGTTGTACCGGAGTGTACGCCTGCATGAGACAATTACAATTTTTCAGAGTAGCTATAGCGAGTCCGTGAGATGAACCACTTAATAACTAATGAGATTGTGCTCATATAGGGAAAATAACGATGATGCAAAGCAAACCCGATACACAATTCCTTATAACAACTGGTCTTATCACCTAGTTCCTACAAAAGGCCTAACTCTCTCATAGATTAAATAGATCAATGTTCACTCAGTATAAATAATTCCATCAGTTATCGCTCTTAGTTTACACTTTCAGTTTACTCGATCAGTTGTCGGGTTTTAAGACCCTTGGCGTCATGTACAGGATAAACCTGTGTACACGAACAACGCGCGTAGCCTACGGGCTTAGATGGTGACGCTTGCGTTACCTGGAGTGGCGAACTTCCCTCATCACTTGAATTCGGCTAAGTAACGCCTTCTTGAACAACAGATGACCACACCACAAGGGATAACCTCAAAGTTGCCTGCGCCCGGATCAATTCCAAATCATCTGACCACAGGGCTGCACCAAGGCATCACGACTCAACCGCGCAAAGCACCGATCTTAAAAGGCTAGCATAACAGCCAGACCTGTAACAACGTCCTCGTGTCTGAACACACATAAAGACCTAGACTATAGGCTATCCAGCAAGAACAAAGAAAATGGTTGAATACACACAAGATTCAGCTTCCACTGAACTTATGAAAACCCCATCGGGCTATTTGGGCACATCCAGGTCCAACCTGGAATAAGTCCCGCTCAATCAGCCTTGAGGGTCAAGTCCTCAGTCGTAAAGACCGGAAATCTCCTTTTCCTTTTCAAACCAATCTGTCAGTTAGAACTCCTCCTCCACAGACTAAATAAAATCTTATCGATTTGTAACTTTAAATTAATTAGACATTGTATATAAATAAAATGTGAAAATTATGTCTGTCTGTTTATTTACTCTAAATAAGTAATTGACATTGTAATCAATTTACTAAACAACATGACCCTAGCGCCATCTAGTGACGCGGAGACTACGCTCCTCGAGCCTGCCCAGACCCACGAAAGACGTCGCCACCTATCGCTATAAATATCTATTTTTGCAACGGATATAAAGGAGCACACGTGACATTACCTTCCCACACTCATTATTAATAAGAAGACCTTCAGCAGATGCAGATAAATTAAATAGTTTTGTGATATTTATTTAAATATTTTAAAAGTTCGTATACCTAATGGCGGCGGGTGCAAGTGGCTCAGCGTGCACGACATGAGCCCTATGGAGTATGGCACTCGCTGGCGGCGCGGCGGCGGGCGCTGGGCATTATACATCTGAATTGTTTACACGACGAGACGAGATTGCAATTTATTCCTCGCTGTTCCGTGCTCGCTGCGAATGGAATATTTTATAAAATTCACCGCCAAACGAGCTGCGCGCCACTTTGCCAAATAAATAAAACAACCTTGTCTTGCCAGGGACTCTTGTACAGTTTGGTTCGATAATTATCTATATATCTGTCTTCTATCTATATATATAAAACAAAGTTGGGTTAATTACACCATTTATAACTCAAGAACGGGTGGACCGATTTTTATGACCTTTGATTTGTTGGATTTGACTCCGCCCCGAATAGCAAATTACTATTAAAACACGGGATTTATTCACGAAAAAAATATTAAGACAATTCTCATCTCATACATTTTCCAATTTATTGATTCTGAGGCGGTACGAAGTTCGCCGGGTCAGCTAATTTATTATATTTGTCCTCTTTAGGCTACCGTATCAAAATGGTAAAACGGAACCCTTATGTTGAGACTCAGTCTGTCTGTCTGTCACAGCTGGATATCTCAAGAACTACTAATGCTACCAACTTGAAACTTGGAATAGTTTTAGACGACGTTTACCCAATTATATTGCAAATAAGAAAGAAATAAAATGTTTTTTGCAACAGGGACTAAAAGGGGGTCTGAAAAATTCGAAGTGGGGCTACTAGGGCATGTGGGGTATCATATAAAAGAGCGCAGTTTGCACATTCTCAAACATTTTTTTAGGCCGCATAGATTTCGACTTTTGATGAAAAATGTAAAAAAAAAATACCGTTCCCCCCTCCTTATCTCCGAAGTTTGCAAAGATAAAAATCTGAAATTATTCTATGTAATAGAAGTTTATGTAAAGACTAGCTGTGCCCGCGACTTCGTTCGCGTGGATGTCGGAAAACAAAATGTGTCGCTTAGGAAAGGTCTAATTACCACTCCTTCATTGAAAAGGAATAATCTTCCGATCTTGCCTGGTAAGGTAAAGCTTCCGTTACCTGGGGTTCTCTACCACAGACCTTTCGACTGCAGCCACTGCGTCTTCATGGTTCATAATGACAATGCGACGAAGTCTCACTTTGATTTATGAGAATAAATGAAAGCGCCTGCTCGAGGCTTATTATCTGACCAAACAGCCATACTTCCGTTTTATTTAACATCTGTTTTAGAATACTAACTTGTAAAATCATACCCATTTTATCTAAAGTACTCGTATATCTGAGGTTAGTAGGTGAAGTTTGAAGTTAGTTTTTATAAGTCTTGGTCTGAGTTTTTATTGTAGATATCTTACACACCAATATTATGCCTTTATGGCTGAATGTTGCCGAAACAAATATTTTTATATAAATACTTACCCATGCCATTTCATATATTATGTTATTAATAATTTTTATTGTAAACCGTTGTCATAATATTCTAATACTTACATTGTATAGTGCACAAATGTTTATGTTAAATATCTATATTGTATGAACGGACAGACAAACGAACCAGGCTTCATATTAGATAGCTAACTGGTCGGCCGCCGCCGCCGGAGCGCTGCGCGCGAGGTGGGGGCTCGCATGCCGAAGCTACTCCCGCGCATCAGTGTGCGCCGGCCGCCCGAGTCGACAGTCGGTTCAATGCCTCGTGAGCGATCACTGTGTCGCCCGCGCCCGGTCCGCTGCCGCGCTTTTACTAACGCTCGCTAATCCCTTGCGTACTCGCTATCGTAATAAGTTATATCATAATACTCAAAACTGTACCTACCTTCTGTTTACTCCTTCTTCATATTTCGTTAGTGTTCTTCTTGTGCTGTGAACTACTGTGCTGTTTGCTAATAAACTTTAATCTATCAGTGTATAAACTCTCATTTCTTCCCGCACACACTACCTTCACGGACGCTAAATTGCTACCTTCAAGAACGCTAAACCTTTATCATAGCGTCGAGATATGTAGAACATAAAAAAACCGGCCAAGTGCGAGTCGGACTCGCGCACCGAGGGTTCCGTACAAACCTGCAAGGTTTACAAAGTTCGTTCATTACGACAATCGAGTCATAACTATGGTATTTTTATTGCAAAATGAAATTCATAACATTACAATGGGGAAAGATGGAGGAGCATAAATTTAAGACAAAGATCTCTTTATCGTTTAAGTAATCCTTTATTTTACGCATTTAGATTATACAGCTACATTCACCAAAATATCGGGATTGAATGACGATGAGTGAGGTCGTCTTTGCCGTTTGAAAAATGTTGCCCTCCCCATACATAGTATAATAACTCGCGGTCATTGCTGTAACTGCAATTATGTTTACAATCACAATTTTTTTGGTGGTATAACTACTTAAAATTTTAAGCTTTTCTGAATTTTTCTGTTACCTGTGCTGTAAGCTATTGCTTCTTACCAAATTTCGAGATTCTATGTCAACGGGAAGTGGTCTTTAGGTTTTAATTCCCTTGCGTGTAGTTGCGAGTTTCAAAATATGCGGTATCAATGGTTGTACTTTTGCGTTTTGCGTTTTTGCGTTGACTTCGAATTTTTTTTTTCACGGGTTAAAGGCAATTAGATCTAAGTATTTGATATGAATTTCAACTTGATAGCTCTACGCGTTCATGAGGAAAAAAGTAATAAGTTTATATTTATTAAAAAATAAATACATATTTTGTAATGTATCTAAAAATTTAAGGTTTTCGGAATTTTTCCTTTATGTGTGCTATAAAACGTTGCTTCATGCCAAATTTCAAGATTCTAGGTCGACTGGAAGTACCCTTTAGGTTTTGATTCCCTTGCGAGTACTTGCGAGTTTCAAAATATGCAGCTTAAATTGCTGTTTCTTTTGATTGCGTTGACATAGAAGTTTGATTTTATTACAGCTTAAAGGTATTATGGACCTGAGTATTTGGTATGAATTTCAATTTAATACCTCTACGCGTTTATGAGGAAATGGGTAGTAAGTTTAAAATTATTAAAAAAAATATATTATGTGATGTAACTAAAAATTTATAGTTTTCGTAATTTTTCCTTTATCTATGCTATAAGACGTTGCTTCGTACCAAATTTCAAGATTCTGAGTTCACGGGAAGCACCCTGTAGGTTTTGATTCCCTTGCAAGTGTCGAAAATTTGCGGCATAAACGGCTGTATCTTTTGATTGCGTTGGCTTAGAAGTTTGATTTTTTCACAGCTTCAAGGGACAGTAGACCTGAGTAATTGATATAAATTTCAGCTTCATACCTCCACGCGTTCCTGAGAAAAAGGGTCTTGACAGACGGACGGACAGACGGACAACAAAGTGATCCTATAAGGGTTCCGTTTTTTCCTTTTGAGGTACGGAACCCTAAAAAGAAGAATACACTAAAAAGGAAGAATACATCAATGGTATACTGAAGTTTATCTGAAAAGTAGTTTGAAGTCTTTCATAATTTATTCTGTAAACCTGTGCCCACATTTGCTTAAATCTCTCTTTGTGGATAGCCTTAAGATATCTTGAGGGTCGATAAGGTTTTAACCAAGTCAATGGCCAAGAATTTAGTTATTGTCTCGAAGACATAATCTACAATACCTTTTTATGACATGGCAGTGCTACTTGGGTGTGCACCTGCCGCACCTGCTCAATAAATCAACTGCCCGTCTGGCGGAGTGTGCTGAAGCGTTATCATGGTAAAGAAGGTTAAAAAAAATCGAGAAAAACGGCTAAAAGCTTAAAAGTATCATGATCTTAAGATCATGATACTTTTAAGCTTTTAGCCGTTTTTAGCCGAACCTTATGTAACTAAGAAAATGCTTCTCTGTAAACGATGTTAGGAAGGTTGCTCGCCCCTCGAAAGAGCTCCTACATAATGTTGCCCATGTGAAAAGCAACCCATTTACTTTGGTTATATTCGACACCGGCCGCCCTCAAAAACTATGAAAATGACACCCATGACGCAAACTTTAAACATGATTTTGTTCTAAATCTTTTACTGCCGAAAACCAGAAAAAAGTTGTGGTGCCCGTATAGGGTCGCTTTAGATTTAATACAGTATTTATGTGACCATCGTTTAAAAAAATCTGATTACAAAAAAATATAACCGACTTCCATAAAAAACCTCTACCAAGTGCAAAATAAGCTTGAAGTCGAAGTCGTTGGCAAGAAATTACGGACTCCTATTTTGTTTTTAAAGTCGGTTGTATTTTATTTTATTTCACACAAATTCGCGTAAGTGCTACTTTATATTAATACCCAGCAACTTTCTTTGATCTCTGTACAATAAGTATACTGTTCGTTATTGAGGAGTTCTATTATCAGATCTTCACTCTATTAAATGGGATCATCTCGGTCGAAAACTCTTTCATAAAAAAAAAACACTGGCACTCCGGTAGTGCCGACAGAAGTGAAAACTTGAACAATTACGAGTGTATTTTGTGAATCGTCTTATAAACAAAACACGCGTGTTAAGGTGTGTTCCTTATTTTATAGGGTTTTTTGAAAATCAGGTATGATGACCAAAGTGACTGGTTTATTCTTCTCGTGAAAGGAATTTATTCAGATTTGCTCGTCGTCAGTTATATATCCGTGGTTCAGCGCCATCTCGTCGTTGTTGGATGAACTACGTAGTTAGTACGCGAGGCCTACGTAGTTAGTACGCGAGGCCCTCGTAGTTCTTCCCGATGTGCATAGATGGCGCTGTCCTCAACAACGCGCGTCACGTCTTACGAATTTTCGATCAGGGTCACGTGACCTGAAGCGAATTTAGAAGTTTTTACCCATTCCAAAAAAAGTACACAGCGCCGCTAAAGAAGTTTTCACTTCAAAAATTGTGTGATATACGGACGGACTGGACAAAATGATAAAAGTTTCGTTTTTTGGGCCATTATATGTGCTGGACAAATGATAAAAGTTACTTTTCTTGGGCCATTACATGTGCTACGAAACCCTAAAACATCCGAATTGAGGACTTCTTCCTTTTTGAAAAACCGACCACAAATGATGTTATTTGCTGATGACACATCACTGATTTTTAAAGTAAGCAGACGTGCACAAGAGCTTGACAACGTAAATAACGCTATGCTTATGGTCCATAATTGGTTTACTGTAAATAATTCTTTTTTTAGTGAGATAAGTGACAGGCATAATTTTAACACTAGAAATAGGGACAAATTAGATCAACCGCGTTTCAGATTGTCTAAAGTAAAAACTTCTGTTATGGGTTACTGTGTAAAATGTTATAATAAAATACCACTCGATATTCTTCAACTAAATGAGTAGAAATTTAAAACATGCATTAAACGCACACTATGTAGACAAGCATTATTACAAGTTGGATGATTATATCGTAGATAAATATGCTTCGCTTAATGCTGGTCCTGCTCCACAGGCACTTGGGCTCACTAGTTAAAATTTCAATAATTGGAAAAGGTGCTTCCCTTTTTCTTTTTAGTGTTTCTGACATTACGAACATAATTTATTTTTTAATTTTGTTCAATCAAGTCTTACTTGTTGAATACTTCATTATTACATATCTATTTTTGTTTGGTAGTAAAATTCTATTAATCTCTTAAATAAATTGCAAACTATAGTTTTGTATAATATAAAAGCATTTTTTAAATTTAGTAAATGTAAGAACCATGATCTTATATTTTGAATTGTTTCTTCATTTGTGTCTCTTTTTTACATTGTTCTCACATATAGAAGCAACAAGAATAATGTACCCAGGATTTTGTAATATCTTGATTTAAAAGAGTGTCCATGGAGTTTCTTGCCCGTTCTTCTCCATAGAGATCTACGAATATGGAATGAGCAACTAGCTTCAACTAACTGACAATTTAATTTTGACAATTCAAAAGTGCCTGTACAAGGTTTAATTGAATGAAATAAATGCTTTGAGTTTGAGTTTTGAGTTTGAAGTCGGTTATAAAGATGCCTCAAAGAATCCTTCAGATTTTCTTTTCATTTAAATTCGTATAGAGGTATGAGGAATAGGGTGTAAATTTCACTCATAGGTACTCTATAGAAAAGGGAGGATCCTCCGACCAGACAGGTGTTGTGTCTGGCGGGCAACTGCCCAATTATTCATTCATTCATTCATTCGTTAAAGAGAACTGAGGAAAAACTTGAGTGAAATGAGACCTCTAGAGAGAAATCTAGAACCAAAATATATTCTAAGAGCCAGGTCCACAGTCCACAACCATAACAGCATTTACTTCTCTACGAAACTACTTTCTTTCCAACAATTTTATGACAACAATTTCGTTTTTATAATAAAAAAATCATAATAAAAAAGGCGAGGCGAGGGCTGGTTCGAGGTGGCGCGGGAAACGAGTTCCTGAAAGGATTTGGGGGAGGCAAAAAGTTCAAAATAAAAATTCAAGATAGCGGCTGAAAAAATCTTTCAAAATGACGAAAATTTGTACATTTTTGCAGCCAATCATCTTGGATTTTCATTTAGACGTCACTATTGGCTTCAGTACCCTCAAAAACCATGAAAACGACACCCGCGACGAAATATTAAAAAAAAATTGCAACCGCCATCTTGGAATTTTAATTTTAACCTCGTTATTGGTTTCAGCACCCTCGAAAATCATAAAAATGAACCCAGAACAAAAAAAAATTATGCAACCGCCATCTTGGATTTTTATTTTAACCTCGCTATTGGATTCAGCACCCTCGAAAACCGTTTATCCGTTTTAGTAATTATAATAAAACTAAACAATTTAAAACTACCGTTTATAATAATATTAACGTAAAATCTTATTGGGCACAACTTAACGTGCTTATTTTCTGCATTTTCATTCTAAAATAAAAGAAATAATCAAACAAACGATGAGGGCGCCAATAGGTGGTCGGCGTAGCCACGGTAATAATATGTCTTTATACTGTGGCGTAGCCTTAATGAAATCTACAGAGCTAGCGCTAGGAGAACATAGGTACTGTGCCACGGTATGAAAGCACTTTTAATTCTGCAACACAAAGATGTTCTCCGCCGTGAATGACACATTTCCGTGAGTCGCAGAGCCTGTGCGCCAGAAATTTATTAAAAGTCATCTCGCAGGTAATATTACTTCTTGTCAAGTGTTTCCGCTAGAAAAATCCTCATTAGTGGTCCGCGTCGCCCTAATGAGGTGCGGAATCACGCTGTCACTTGTGCGCGAACACTCACGTAAATCCGTGTTGTTCACAGTACACTGCCGAGCGTGACCGCATGATGAAGGTGTACTTCATCTGCACGCTAGCGATCTACCTCGCCGGCGTCGCCATCCAGAGCATCGCCTACAACCTGTGAGTACAGTACACCACACAAGTCCCAACGCGTGCTCACTGCAAAAAAATGCCGGGTACGCATTCAAGCTTCATAAAGACTCCAATTTGTTTATTGATAGGAAATATTTTCAAAGAAGGGCACAATTTACTTTAGATTAAGGTTACGCCCTAATCGAAAAAGCTCAAATTCGTCAGTGCGTCGTAATATACTGATATCTTTTTGAAAAGGAAAACTTGTCACTTTGCTACTTGAAATAACTAAAAGGTGTAAAACGCTTAGGTTCATAAAAGATTGCGGCTCTACTCGTCGAGTGCAGTGTTCTGAACCAGTGAACCGATTCCTTCCAGACGATCACACGCATTATGTTTTAAAATCTGTCAAACAAGTCTGCTTACTGAAACTTGTAGGAGAACTACATAAAATAATGTTGACTAGATATTATTGTTGAATCATAATAGAGGTTGTGTGTGCTGTGTGCAGGTCGCTGGTGGGCGTCGCGAGCATCGCCGCGGCCGGGCTCGTCGTCGCGGCCTGCACGTACCTGGTGCTCTGCCTGGGCTTCGAGGTGAGGGCTACCACGACGCAATACTAATGAGCACGGAGTGCACATGTCCTTACACCCCGTGTATGTGCAGCACGCCGGGGAGCGCGCGCGCCGCGTGTCGCAGCGCGTGCACAACAACCGCACGCTGTCGCAGATGCTGTCCTTCATCGTGGTCACCGCCTTCATCATGCAGATCCAGCTTGTCATGGTCAGTGTCATCGCCATGCCTTTAATCATGATCCCAAAGTTGCGGTTAACTAACCGTTACACGCAACTATTAGGATCGGTTAGAACTGCGGCCAATTTAGACAAATTGAATATTGTGAGTTCCAGACAGGTTATTACACTCAATAATTGTTATGCCATATGAGTGGCTTGCTAAAGAAATGAATATTCAATATCGATTTAATATCCAATATTATTAATATAGATAGGTATGTTTATTGGAATAGCTACACATTCCCATAGAAACTAACTATCCTTACATACATCTTTAGAATAATAGACATGTTGCAGTTCTTTAATGAGTAGTTAGCTGGCTCTGACCGTGTCCCGTGGCGCAGATGGAGGCCGTGTTCACAGCGGCGGGCCAGCCCGGCGGTAACGCGACGCTCGCGCAGCCGGGCGATTTCCACTATTGCCCCTACGACATAAATGAGGTAAAACACACACACACACACACACATTTGGCAACTTGATCATGCCTTGAACTTTCCCTTAATCCTATGAAGATCTCACACCACGATAGTCAACCACTATTTCGTCACAAACGCTGACATTCTGTTCAGCGAGTCCATGGCTATCTAAATAGTGTCAGCTTAGAACTTAGCTACGAGTACAGAATTATCAGAACAGAACGATCATGAGTTCCTGTACCGTGCAGGAATCTGAAACTGTTTATCGGAGACGGTTTATTCTGTAAATAGGAAATTGGAATCGGAACACTTTATCCAAAGAACAAACTTAACTTTGTCGTTGAAAAATGTTCTCCCGATAAACGTCACGGGTCAATTCTCCAACTGCAAATGCAAGTTTGTAGAACAATAGATATAATTTATATCTTGCAAACATGGGTCCAACATAATAGGTGCTAAAATACATTCAAGCTCAGCCATATTACCATTCGGCCAGATCCATCAGTCCAGAGCAATACAGGCAATTCTTTTCTCTGATAAAAACTCAGTCTCAGTCAGTTTTATCTATAAAAATCTACCCTTAAACAGCACTGTTGTCAAGTCTTTCCAACATTTCCAACCACTTGGTAATTTATTGTAAATTATTGGGGCCATACAGTAAACACTTCTTCGCGCCAAAGTAGTTTGACACGTTATTTAATTTTGACGTAACTTACTCTTGTCACTCCTATTTCTTGGAAATACACCAGCAAGACGTCCAAAACGACTTGGATTTTGCTTTACAAACACAGCTACTTCGAAAATATAAATACAAGGAAGTGTCAAGATTTACTGCTTAAAATAAGGCTTGCAACTGTCTGTAGTGTTTAAACATTGAACGGAGACATCTTTTTTGGAGCGTGAGGAGTGTTTTGGTATCTACTTTAAGAGGATAATCTATATAAAACATATGCAGTTGGACTTAATTTTTTACACAATATATCTATAAGTCCTTACAAAGTGCATCATCTTTGTCTTACTTAAAGGGTGATGGACAAAGTACTATATACCCCGTCCCCAATTTTCCTTTGATCCAACAAACCTCAGTTTTGTCTCATATTTTTTGTTACGGGCTGCAAAATAACAAACCGTTTGTCAAGTATTAAATATATGGGTTTTCCTAAAAAAACATCTTTTAGGACGCTAAGGCCCTTCGTCCTTTATATTCAAATTATTTTTGTCAAGCCGCTTAATTATGCAGTCAAGAAAAATATTTATGTCATTTTCATATTTAATTGCATATTGCAACATTGCCAACATGTCATTAATCATCATCTGCCTAGCCTTTTCCCAGATGCAGCTGAATACCTGGGTATGTTATTAATATACACCGTGTTCTTCACGTTATGCATAAACTTTGTCAAACGCTTCTATAGCATTTACAAATTAAATTTAACAAAGGAAGTAGTACCTTAAAAGGCTTCGTTACAAAGATATTTGTAATTTCATTTAATGAAATTTAATTGAGCTATGCAGTAAGAATGGGTCTTAACTTATTTTTGACAAGTTTCAGCCCGTCAAATCTTATGAAAACGTCGTTGCCAATTCGGATAAAGAGACATGCATATTGGGTGATTTAAATCAAGGTATTTAGTTTGTATGAAAATTAACAAAAAATAAGAACCCTTATTTCCATGGTCTGAACATCTGGCCGAAGTTTATGCATATCGTCCGGAACCCTGTGTATAATATAAATAAAAAAGGGTCCAGAACAGTTCCCTGTGGTACACCGATTGCAATTTTATGTTCTCGTGATCTTGATATCCCTTCATGTTTATTAACTATATTAATGAGACTGATTTCGGTTATTTGCGTTCTGTTTTCTAAATACAATTTTACGAGTATAAGTTCGAGCATGTTACATCTAAATGACTTCGAATTTATTTAGGTAATACGGTAACAGGTAATACGGGCTGGTGTCCTCAACTCCACGTCAATGCGCGTATTTTGCGTACGGATTTATTTAGTAATGTATTATAACGGACGTAATCAAACGTCTGATTCATATCACAAAATATGTAATCGCAAAACAATATTTTTTTATGGGATAAATTTACGAATTAATAATTTTCGGAATGTCTCCTTTATTGCTGTGAGACGTTGCTACTCGCCAAATTTCATGATTCTAGTCAACGGGAAGTATACAGGAACGGAAGTAACGGGAATTTGATTTTTATTTATTTGCGTGTATCAAAATATGTCGCATAAATGTCCGTGTTTTTTATTGCGTTGACTTAGAAACTTGATTTTTTTTTGAGCTCCAAGGCAACGCAGAACAGAGGAATCAAGTCAAAAGTTGATATTAATTTTAACTTGATTAATACTTAATTTGGACTTGACCACGCGTTCCTGAGTAAAAGGGTCTTGACAGGCTGTCAGACAGACATACAGACTGACGGATAACGAACCCTAATAAAAGAAAAAAATACTCTCTTAGTCCTCACATTCACAATTATTAAAGTAATAATAATTATAATACCTACTTTAAAAGTAAACATTCATGTTGTTTGGGGTGTAATGCCCAACAGTGAAAATGTTATGGACTTGTTATTTATAATGTATTTATATGTGATACATTATGTTATGTTATGTAAATGAGTAGACGAATGCTTTCCCTTGATGGATTTTGTCACATCACTATTTAAATTTCGTTATAAAGTAGTTACACATAAGCTGTCATTGTACTGCAGCTAATTATTAAAATTCCGACTATAGCCGCTTGATTCTTGTTGTTATGATCGCTGTGTTTCTTCTTATGGGAGGCTTCTTGATTCTGATTTGTCACTGAACTTGTCTCTGACATGTTGTCTTGTTTACGCTGCGACGATTCCATTGAAGTAAACTTCGCCTATATGTAGTCTAAGAAAGCCTTTAATACAGATAATTCTAGCGAGTGTTTCAGTGATTCAATGTAATCTGATTATGTCTCAGCGTCCAGTTTTTGTGCTAAAATGTGCACTAGTAGCGGATCCCAGGTTCTAGTATCCACTTCTAAATTCTTGATGGCGTGCAAACATTATCTTGTGACGTCATGTGTTATCTTCATTGGTGCTAGTGACTGTTGTTGCAGTTCGCCGATTGTTTGCGTAAGAGGTCGTCCAGTTTACTGTTGGGCCCCGTGTCCCTCTTGTTAGGACTTTGTTGTTGCCGAGGACGGGATTGATCGCTGTTGTTGCACTCAGTTATGTTAGATACTGGTTTCTCCTTCCTCCTCGCTCTCTTGTTGCTCTTGTAATTTCTTGTTCGATGAGAACATCGAACAAGAAATTACAAAGTACCTCGGAACAAGGTCAAGCAAGAATGCTTGACCTTGTTCCGAGGTACTTTCGAACGGTTTTGTTTGCACCGCCGCGCCGGTTCTCCTGCAGACCGTTTGTGACCGACAGTTCCTGATTTTATTGGAGAACTCCTTGACTTCTTTATAACATTTCAATGCCGTATTATATAAATCGCTTGTAAATTAAGGATGACCAGCACTTGCTTCTGTAAACAGACGATTATGGTTGAATTAGAATTCACTCCATAAGTTTTCCAGCATTTGCATACGCCGTTTGAACTCAAACTCAAACTCAAAGCATTTATTTCAATTAAGCCTTGTACAGGCACTTTTGAATTGTCAAAATTAAAATAGTCCGTCAGTTAGTCAGAAAGTTGAAGCTAGTTGCCCATTCCAAAACGTAGATCTCTATGGAGAAGAACGGGCAAGAAACTCCATGGACACTCTTTTAAATCAAGATATTACAAATCGTGGGTACATACCTAATTATTGTTGCTTCTATATGCGAGAACAATGTAAAAAAAAAAACTCAAATGAAGAAACATTTCAAAATATAAGATTAAAAATAAGCCTTGGCAGTTAAGAAATGACCAGTCTCAACCGACGGCGCCCGTTCACGAACATGACGCGTGGATCAGCACCATCTAGCTCAACCATTTTGTAGGGAACCGAATGATCCAACACACGCGCCACCATCGATGAGACATTTAAGTGAGCATGACATGTTCTCAACCGCCATGCTCTTTCAAGTCAACATGAAAAAAATCATAGTAAACGAAAACATGGTTCTTACATTTACAAAATTTAAAAATGCTTCTAAATTATACAACACTATAGTTTATAATTAATAGAATTTTACTACCAAATAGGAAGAGATATTATTTAATAACGAAGTAGGTATTCAACAATTAAGACTTATTGAATAAAACAAAAAAAAAAAAATTATGTTCTTAATGTCAGAAACACAAAGAAAAAAGAAAAAGGGAAGCACCTCTTCCAATTATTGAAATTTTAACTAGTGAGCTCAAGTGCCTGTGGAGCAGGACCAGCATTAAGCCCAGCATTTTTATCATCGATATAATCATCCAACTTATAATATGCTTGTCTACATAGTGTGCGTTTAATGCATGTTTTAAATTTCTTCTCATTTAGTTGAAGAATATCGAGTGGTATTTTATTATAACATTTTATACAGTAACCCATAAAAGAAGTTTTTACTTTAGACAATCTGAAACGCGGTTGATCTAATTTGTCCCTATTTCTAGTGTTAAAATTATGCCTGTCACTTATCTTACTAAAATGATGTAGATTTTTTCGAACGTACATAATGTTTTCATATATATATTGACAAGGAACCGTCGTGATGTTATTTTTTTTAAAACAGTTATCGTAGAGAATCGCGTCTGCTGAGCTTGTAGATGGCTCTGACAGCCCGCTTTTGCAGAATGAAAATAGACTCAATATCTACAGCCCGTCCCCACAGCAAAATACCGTAAGATATGATGCTATGGAAGTAACTAAAATAGACCAGTCTCGCGGTATTCACGTCTGTTAATTTTAATTGAAATAGTCCAAGTTCTTTCTGTCCCAGCAATCCTTCATGTTGTTGATGCTGACTTTCTTGAAGTTTTCGTAAAGTTCGCGCTGATTCTCGTATTTTCTGATGACGCCATGTTGCCAAACTTTGAGAAGTAGGCTGTTGCTCCACATTTCTGGTTCTTGGTATTGTGCAACCTTTCTCATCTACGATATGCGCCTTCTCAATTGGTTACTGGTGCGACTCGCTTGTGAGAGACCAGTCCAACCGATTTGCGACCGTAAAAGATATAAATCACACAATTCTAAATTATTCGAAGGACCAAGGTACGTTATGTTATGTTATATAAGTAGACGAATGATTTCCCTTGATGGAAGTATTGCTACTGAATGTCCTTCTTAAATGCTATGACGAATGCACAACTAAACAATTTTGATTTGCATAAATGAGTGTGATGTACAAACTATAGTCAGAATTTTAATTCGATTCCAAATTTGACATTAGCTACTGTCATTTTGTGAAATAATGATACCACATATAATAGTGTAGTGATGAACACAAAAATCGATAAACAATCAGTGTGTGTGCCATCAGTGTGCCAATTAAAGACTAAATTATTGATTATTATTTAAATAAATACATAATTATTCATAATAATTATTTATTAATTAGTAATCGCTGCTCTATTTTATAAAAAGTCAATATTTTTGTTTTTATAATAAAAACAAAACTTATAATAAAAGAGCCTAGATAGTTTTCAGTATTGGCAACCCGTGCGCGCTCGTGCAGCTATCGCCATTTTGTTTATCGTGTCATTCGGCTTCATTCTCCCAGTCTGACTGCACTAATATCTTATTTCATTGCGAATCGATATTTTGTTGGGTTTTTGTTAAAGTGTTGTTACGTTGTGTTTGTTGTTACGTTTGTTACGCGCATCACTATTAATTAAAGCGCTGACACAAAGGCACGAGGCACGCCGCGTGCACATCGCGATCGTCGACCCCGTTGCTACAAGGCGAAACTGCTGACACAGAACATGAGGCCTGAAGACACCGTCTACGTGACCGAGCCCGCGCACTTCGCATCCACCATCGATCGAGTCAATTTGATTTTCCAATAATTGTAATTCTTCTATTAAAATAAATTAGTTTGTAATAAATTCGGTTTTTTTTGAGTCCTCCGGCAGTAGCTTACGTAATTGGCGCAGTCGGTAGGATTCCCGGGTCGTTCTTGCGATAACCGGTATATCGCACCGCGTTCGCTACGATAGACTTTCAACGTCGCGCCGGGAGATCCTGAACAAAGAGACTACGCCGGAGATCCAGATATCGATACCGCTCAACGAAGACCAGAATGTTCATGTAAGTCCGCTGAACTTTCTTAGTGGTTGCTTGCTCCTTTTTGTGTGTAGGTTCCGTATACCTTATCCAAAATTTTTTATCCACGTAGATCAAGTACGCCTAGGTTAGTTAGTAGTAGGAATAGTAGTGTAGATTCTAGACGTAATATTAATCCTGAAATTGAACCCGAGATGGCCGATTTAGACACTATATTTAAAGCCCTCCGCTTAGTTCCTGATTTCGATGGGAACCCGAATGTACTTACCAGGTTCATTAAATTATGTGATCAGTTAGAACTTCAATTCATTCAAGAGGGACAACCGGATATAAATCAATTAGCGCTTTTAAACGGCATATTGATCAAAGTTACAGGGCCCGCCGCCCGTCTGATTAATGCTAACGGTATACCTAATGATTGGGTAGGCATACGTAGCGCTCTTGCCGACCAGCGAGATGAAACCGCCCTCTATAACGATTTGGCTTTACTTATACAAGGTTCCGGCACGCCGCAGGAATTTTACGAGCGTTGCCAGAGTCTTTTCAGCACCGTTATGACATACGTTTCATTGCACGATACACTGGAATCAACTATTGCGGCCAAACGCGATTTATATCGTAAACTAACTTTGCAGGCCTATCTCCGAGGTTTAAAAGATCCTTTAGGTGCGCGTATTAGGTGTATAAGACCAGAGACCATTGAGAAGGCCCTAGAGTTCGTGCATGAGGAGACTAACACTATGTATTTGCAGAGCAGAAATGATAACTTGACGGATAAAAGATCTTCATCTCGAATGCCGCCTAATCAACAGAACGAAATTAATCATAAAATGCCAGTCCATTCAAATAACACGCTTGTTCCGTTAAGACCTAATCCTTTTAATATGCCTGTTCCGTTTAGACCGCAAGGACCGCAATTTATGTTACGGTCCTTGCCATCTCAGAACCAATTTAGAATGCCGTTTAATCCATATAACATGCAACCACGTGGCCCGACCCGTACGCAACAAGTATTCGGCACACCACCGCCTTATAATAATCAGGGTAGTTCTGGATTCAGAATGCCCCCAAGGAACCCTTATCCGCCGAATAATGGTCGCAAACCGATGAGCGGCGTTAGCCACTTTGCATCTAGGCCCCTGCCTGCTACTAACAGCTGGAATTGGGCACTACAGGGCAATCCACCACCTTCAAATTATCTTAAAGCCCGTGATGTTAATGTGAACGAGTGTTCGAATTATGGAGAGGACTATTACTACCCTGACTTATCTGACTACTTATATATTGACCCCTATAACTATGGCGACTACAACAATGATTACTTTTATTTCAACGACAGCACATATGACCACACTACACCGCAACAGACTGACGGGACTAACGACAAGGACAAACCGCCTGATCAACAGCAACCCTCAACTAGTCAGGATTTTCAGAAAGCTCCGAAGTCAAACAGCTCAGGATAGAATTAAATTTGCAAACCCAAAGGCAGCTACCGTTTGTTCGTGTTCATAACTCTTCACTTAACTTTCTAGTAGATACCGGTGCAAACCAATCATTCATCAGTCCAGAAGCAGTCCAGAATTATTTCCCGCACATACCTCTTAACTACGATCCATTCGAGGTTACTAATGTGCATGCCACAAGCAGGAATGACTACTCCATCAACTTACCCTGCTTTCCTGAATTCCGTGACACGGAGCCAATTAAATTATTCGTATACAGATTCCACGATTGTTTTGATGGTTTGATATCAATGGATTTACTTACCAAATGGGAAGCTAAATTAGATTTGAAAGATCTGACATTGATAACTAAGTTTGCAATGAATCCCATCCAAATTTATAACTCTCGTAATTTAAATATCTACGAGGAAATCGTACCAGCAGGTAGCTGTAAGTTAATACGGTTACCTGTCAACGCACCCGATGGTGAGGTTTTTGTAGAGGAACAGATTATTTGTAATTGTATTATATCCGAATGCTTGACCACCGTTTCTAATAGCCGCGGTATGGTTGAAGTCACTAACCTAACCAACAACGATATAATACTTTCACTGGACCATGCCACTCAGGCAACGATATTCAATGTTGAAAGCGCTGAACAAATGTCACCTAAAGATGTTACATCCCGGTTACGCACCGATCACCTAAACGAAGAGGAAAAGGCAAACCTATTGGCACTATGTTCAAAGTACGCCGACGTCTTTTACATTGAAGGCGAGGCATTAACTTTCACCAACAAAATAAAGCACAGTATTAAAACCACAGACGAAATTCTGACCTACACTAAAAGTTATAGGTATCCATTCATACACCGACAAGAAGTTAGTGATCAAATAGCGAAAATGTTAGATCAAGGAATCATTAGGCCATCTGAATCTGCATGGAGCTCACCAATTTGGGTCGTCCCAAAGAAGGTTGACGCCTCTGGAAAACAGAAATGGCGTCTAGTTATTGACTTTCGGAAGCTAAATGAAAAAACGATTGATGACAAATACCCTATTCCGAACTCTTGATTTAGCATCAGGATTTTACCAGGTTGAGATGAACCCCGACGACATTCCCAAGACCGCTTTTAATGTCGAACATGGGCACTTCGAATTTTTGAAAATGCCCATGGGACTTAAAAATTCCCCTTCCACATTTCAACGGGTAATGGATAATGTACTCAAAGGACTCCAAAACGTTATCTGTCTCGTCTATCTCGACGATATAATTATATTCAGCACCTCTCTTCAGGAACACATGAACAACCTAGAAAAGGTGTTCCAAAGGTTAAGAGAATCTAACTTCAAAATCCAGTTAGATAAATCAGAATTCTTAAAACTCTAAACCGCATACCTAGGTCATGTCATCAGTACCGAAGGAATAAAGCCTAATCCAAATAAAATCACAGCTATTCAAAATTATCCTCTACCTAAAACACCTAAAGAAATTAAACAGTTTCTCGGACTCCTCGGTTATTACCGAAAATTCATTTCAGACTTTTCACGTATTACCAAACCCCTGACACAATGTTTGAAGAAAGGAAAGAAAATAACTTTAGATTTAGATTATATTAACTGTTTCGAAAAGTGTAAGACTCTATTGACCAACGACCCTATCCTTAAATACCCCGACTTTGACAAAGAGTTCATCTTAACCACAGACGCTTCCAATTTTGCAATCGACGCGGTACTCTCACAGGGTCCTATCGGCTCGGACAAACCCGTAGCTTATGCTTCACGGACACTTAATGAAAGTGAAGTAAATTACAGTACAATAGAGAAAGAATTACTAGCGATTGTATGGGCGACAAAATACTTTCGGCCTTACCTTTTTGGACACAAATTCAAAATAGTAACGGACCACAAACCATTACAGTGGGTCATGAGCCTAAAAGAACCAAATTCACGGTTAACCAGGTGGCGGTTAAAATTAAGTGAATACGATTTTACCGTCATCTATAAAAAAGACAAGCATAACACCAATGCCGATGCCCTCTCTCGCGTTGAGATCCACAACGAGGAGGTTAGTTCGATGATTGCAAACGCAACTGACAGACCACCATCCCTAGCTAACTCCAACACCCTGACAGCACATACCTCTGAAGAGAACCCTATACTCGAAATACCCATCACCGACGAACCCCTAAACAAATTTCACCGACAGCTGTGCTTGACCGTTGTAGGTGACTTTAAAAAACGACCTACCGCAACTAAGCCATTTGACACCCACACTCGAACATCCGTTCAGCTATCTGAATCTAACCTAGAAGAGGATCTGATTAATGCCATTAAAGAATACGTTAACCCTAAGATCAAAACCGCCCTCTTAATAAATCCACCCCTTGCAATGTACAACATAATCCCTTTGTTACAAAAATATTTTAAAAGTTCATCTATGAAATTGGTATTGGCAAAACAGGAACTTGAAAACGTAAAAGAATACCTGAGGCAACAGCAAATTATTCGTCACTACCACGAAGGCAAAACCAATCACCGTGGCATTAACGGGTGCTTTCTAGCTTTATCTGTTAAATATTATTGGCCTAAGATGCGAGAACACATAACCAAATTCATAAATGACTGCACAGTATGTGGACAAGCAAAGTACGATAGGAGCCCCATAAAGCAAAAGTTTAATATAGCACCCCCTGCCACCAGGCCTTTCGAAATAATACATATGGATAGCTTCTCAGCACAGAATGAAAAATACGTAACATTCATAGACGCCTTCTCAAAGTATGGTCAAGCTTACCTCCTTCGAGATGGGACTGCAGTTAGCATCATACAAGCTTTACTAACTTTCAGCACGCATCATGGCCTACCACTAACCATTATTACAGATCAAGGGACCGAATTCACCAACCAGATGTTCTCCGAGTTTTGCAAGGTACATAAAATAATTCATCACCAAACACTAGCATACTCACCACACGCTAACGGTAATATCGAACGCTTCCACTCCACTATATTGGAACATCTTCGTATTTTGAAACTAAAATACAAAGATGAGCCAGTTATACATCTGATGCCATATGCTATAATAGCGTATAATAATTCGATCCATTCCTTCAGACGATGCAAACCGTATGACCTCATATTAGGACACACTGACCCACGAGACCCGACTGACATAGATCTGACTGGACACTTACTACAACAATATACCGAAACGCATAGGGAACGCATGCAAAAAGTATACGAACTGATTAGTTCGTATACTTTTTGCATGCGTTCCCTATGCGTTTACGAGACGTCTCTCGCTAATAGAACAGCACTCATAGAGAGTCGTAATAAAACCCGTGAGGATGAGGTCGACTATGAGCCCGACCAACAATTAATATTCATTAGTAATCCCTCTGCAAGTAGATCTAAACTCGCACCCAGATACAACCAGGACACAGTCCTAGCTAATTTACCCATCCACATTTACACTTCTAAGAAAAAGGGACCCATAGCTAAAACTAGATTAAAGCGTGTCCCTAAATCCGCGAAATTGTTGCAGGATACCCCTGATGCTGATGCTTAGCCTAACATGGGCACAGGAGATTAACCTAGAACGACTTGAGATTGGACCCGGACTACTGCCCTTCAAACTAGGACCCATGAAACTCATCACCCATTATCATACATTCCTTCAGAACATAGAGCTAACGGACATAGATAACAATATTAACGAGATACGAATTCAACTTATTAAAGCCACAGACAGACTAGACAACTACACTCGCACTTTATATGAGCTTCAAATAGATAGCTTGAACGCGAAATTAAATAAAGCCTCATCTCATCTACAAACCTTAAAGCCCAATCGATTCAAGAGAGGATTAGTAGATAGCCTCGGATCCGTAATTAAGAGCATTACAGGAAACTTGGATCATACAGATGCCATTAGATATGATAACGCCCTTAAAGCCCTCAATGATAATCAGCAACAGATAGCTATTGAGCAAAATCATCATATAAGTCTGAGCAAAGGTTTAATGAACGAACATACAAAAATTATTACGAAACTAACAGAGAATCAAGTACAATTAAATTACAGTCTGCAAATTTTACTCGACGCCGATAAGTATAAACAACACAATCTTATAAAGTTTGCAAAGTTTTCGCAAACACTACAAATAATTACCAATAACGTAGATAGTTTATTAAGCGAATTAAGTAGGTTAGAGAACGCGTTAGCACTTTCCGGTCAACTGCATACTCATCATTCCATGTTAGGTACAGAAATACTAAGCGATATGATCGCAAACTAAGCGCGCTTTATAATAAAGACCAATTACTAGAATTAGAAATTAGGGAATATTATGACATCATTAAACCCTTAGCTTATTATCGCGGGAGTCAAATAGTTTTTGCATTAAAATTTCCCATAACGTCTCCACTAAAATTCCTATTGTATAAGCTAGTCATTGTACCAAATAAAAATAAGCAAGCTATCATCCCATCCTACCCATTCCTAGCAATCACTGGAAACATTCACGCGTACATAGAGGTAGAATGCCCGAAGGTAGCTTCAGAGTATCTCTGCGAAGAAAAACTCAACCACCAAATGAGAACCCATCCAGACTGCATTTGCGATATCATCGGAGGTCAAACACCGCACAAAACATGCAACACAATTACTATCAGCCTGACGAAGCCCGCGATGGAAAAGTTAGACGACCGCCGCTACGCCGCGGTTGTGTTCCCGAAACCAACACAAGTCCAGTTAATCTGCGAACAAGAAGAATCCATAACCTTAGCCGGAAGTTTCCCAGCCACTATTCCACATAATTGCAAGTTACGAACAGACGAATTCACTATCGTCAACATTAACGACCACATTAGAGGACAACCCATGAAAATAAGCAACGTGCCAGATGACATCGAAGGATCAACCATGCCACCCCTTCAAATCAATGCTATTAACTTAAAGAAGCTGCACGATATTCAAGACAGAATAGACTTACAGAAGCCAATCCACATTGAACCAACATCAACCATTTACCATACGACAATCCCATTTTATGGTACACTACTCGCCTTATTGGTACTGGGAGCAATACTATTATACCGAATCCGCATCCGTCGGGTACAGAAGAGGAAGTAAATGACAACTCCAGATGAAGCCACGTACGCTGAGCCTGAAACCCGCCAGAACCAGCCAGCATCCCAAGATCAATCTAAACTCTCGACGATATTTCATCTCAAAATCTGAAATAGTCGTCGATCTAAGGGGGGAGGTGTTACGCGCATCACTATTAAGTAAAGCGCTGACACAAAGGCACGAGGCACGCCGCGTGCACATCGCGATCGTCGACCCCGTTGCTACAAGGCGAAACTGCTGACACAGAACATGAGGCCTGAAGACACCGTCTACGTGACCGAGCCCGCGCACTTCGCATCCACCATCGATCGAGTCAATTTGATTTTCCAATAATTGTAATTCTTCTATTAAAATAAATTAGTTTGTAATAAATTCGGTTTTTTTTTTAGTCCTCCGGCAGTAGCCTACGTAATTCGTTTATAGTTTTTTGTGAACTTTGAGTGAATCTATTTGTTTTGGTTTTCCATCAAAATGGATCCTCAGCCAAGTACATCACAAAAAGACGTGGATGTTTTCTTGTCCCCAAGAAAAAAACGTCCACGAAAAGCTTTCACCGTTACTGAAAAAGTAATGATCCGCAACGCCTACAAATACGTGAAAAATGAAATTTCTGCGCAATTGGAGGCCTTTGAAGTTGTGGAAGAAAATGAATGTATGAGCAAAGTTGCTGACATATTGGGAATAACCTCACGCTCTGTTTGTAACGTTTTGAAGGAAGTAAATACAAGGTGCGCCGCCAACTCCTCCTAAAAAAACTGGACCAAAGCGAAGTTTCAAAGATAAAATTGATGAATTTACATTCTCTGCAATACGAAGAATTGTTCATCAGTTCTTTTACCAAAATGAACCTCCAACCATTGCAAAGGTTAGTCAATCAGTCAGACAGTATTATTTTATACCTACATCTTTTATATATAAGTAATGATTCCAAGCTATTATAAAACTTACTATTTTAGATTTTACAAGTGATGAACGATGATTCAGAAATGCCCAAGATTTCCAAAGACACCCTCAGAAAAATTTTGAAGCATCTTAATTTTAAATTTGTTGCACGGTCACGCAAGAGCACACTTATTGATCGAAATGATATAATAACATGGCGCCAGCGTTACTTGCGATCTATATGTCAGTTTCGACGAGAAGGGAGACATTATATATTATCAAGATGAAACTTGGGTTAACGCAGGTAAGGCTAACATTTATACACAAAATTAATTTATATACATTTTACATTAAATTTAATAGTAATATTGAATTCGCATCACAAAAAATCACAGATCAGTATTAACCCATTGAGTGTCTAATTAGCAGACACAATAGAATTTAATTGTTCTTATGTCGCACTGTGTAACATAAGACATTCGAAAGGTTAAGTATAAGTATAACATATTGTGTAAAAAAAATATTAAATTTTAAATCACTTACGAGTAATTTGCTTATACATAGATTCAAATAAAGTGTGTTAGTATAGTAAACCGCATAAAGATATAACTGTAAACATCGAATTTGCACAAATTATCTGATGGTATTTGGCTATAAATAAACATATTTATCCCATATACGTAACAAAATTATCACCTGACTGTGGAATGACACTTATATCTAAAATGCCATCAAATCAAAATTATGTGACACTACATAATCAGCTTGAATATAATCGTTGGTAGAATAGACAAAATTGTACAGGGTTATGATGAATGCTCCAGGGTAGCCCGCGAAGTACAAATTTTCTTACGTTTTTTGCAATTTGCAAGCCAGTGCTAGGTTGTATGATGATTAGAATATTATTTTGATGAGAATATTATTTGATATTTGATTCTATGATTTTTGTGATGCTAATTTACTGATTATATGTTAGACTTAGATGAAAAACTGATCTGTGATTTAAATAATAATGACTATCTACACAACGTGAAAATAATTTCTAATATTTATAGGTGTTAAGGTGTGTTCCTTATTTATTAAGGGTTTTGCAAATCAGGTATGATGACCAAAGTGACTGGTTTACTCTTCTAGTGAAAGAAATTTATTTAGATTTACAAATAAGTAGGTACACAGGATAGACTTCAGTTCGTATGTGGTCGCGGCAGTGGTAAGAGAAGCAAGGGGCCCGCATGGAGCTCGTCGTCGGTTATATATCCGTGGTTCAGCGCCATCTCGTCGTTGTTGGATGAACTACGTAGTTTGCTGCTTGACTAGTGTCGCGTGCGCAGTGTGTTAAGATGTTGAATGTTTCGACGCGAGGCCCTCGTAGTTCTTCCCGATGTGCACAGATGGCGCTGTCCTCAACAATAGGTAGGAACTTTGATCTGTGATTTGATGCAATAATTACATTAAGAATTAAAATTAAGGGAATAAAACTAATAATTTCCACATCAACAAGCTGTTTAATTTATTATAGTCACAAGGTGCATTTAATATATATTTTTAATTAGCCCCCAAAACTTTTGAACGCGACTGTACGGACAACAGCTTAGGTATACTACGTCCAATAAAGAAGGTCATCGATATGTATGAATCAGTCGCTTTTTAGTAGTCATTGGAATTTGGTCGGATAACCAGCCGTTGTTTACATTTTTTGGTTTTTTGTTTATATTTACTTAATGCGAAACATTCTAAGCTGAATATTTTCACCATATATTTTTGACTAAAGGCACATGATTTTGGTTTACAACTACACATCTCAGATTGAGCCGGTTCTTTGTATTTTGCCGTCAAAGTTATGACACCATCGTTTTGACTTTTAGCAAAAACGCATGCATGAACAGTTTTGAAACTTTGTATGGTTATTAGCGTCAAGAAGGACCGAATACAGTTTTCAGCGAACTTGTTTCTTGTCTAATTTAGGCGCTGCGATGTTTTTTCGGGTTTTCATAAAACCGCTGTAACTTGAAAACTATAAATATTTTCTTAAATCTAATTGGGGCACTAAGGGGCACACATTAAGAGCTACTCGTGTAATTTTATTCTACAGGGGCACATGCAATGGTTGTAGAGATATACGATTCATCAAAACGTTACTCCAGCAGGAAATGCAATATCTCGAAAACCTGAAGGAGCACAGATTTTATTTTTGGGGGCACATTTTGGCACACATATAAGCTCTCTGGCCATGCACAATTTTTCTCTCTACGATCATTCGTTTTGAATTTTCCTGCTAGAAAAACGTTACCCCAGCAGGAATCGTTTTTTCCGTTTTTTTTCAAAACGACAGGGGGCACACATTTTTTATGTGGGGGCACATTTACAGCAGATAAAGCACCAATTATACGTTCTACTCCTATAACTCTAGGAGACACTTTCTTGCTGGGGTAACGTACACAGAGGGAACGCCAACGAGTACTCCTGCGGCGACCTAAGGTCACGCGCATTGCGTTGAATAAAGACATAATTATGCAATTTGTTATTTTATTTAAAGTAACGATACAATGTTACAATTTTCTTAACTTAATTAAGGCTAGTTAATACTAACCCAATAAAAATACAAAACCTAAATACATTCTTTGATGTTTTTTGTTTAAATTATAAATATCGAATAGGTACCTACTTACGCTAGGTATATACAATTGATGTCAGAATGAAATACAATACACTTCATTGGTAATAGTCTCATCTCCATCATTCTTTTAATTTCTACGCCAAATTGGCCGCAGATATTTTTTTTTAATATCCATTTTGTTAGGTACCTAGGTGTTTATCTACAGAATTACAATCATCTCTGATATCTGAGTAGCTATATGAGAGCTTAGGTATTCGATGAATCTAGCCAAGGTACAGGTGTGCTATGTAAACCTGATTTGCTATTTAGTTTTACGCGCGGTCCGCACCACAAGTAGACTGACACTACACGACAATACGATTTTACAACATTAGGTACATGCTAGCGGAATGTTGAAAAGTGGAGTATTACATTAACATTAAATTTAATACTAATATTGAATGTTCATGTACATTTATTTTAAAGTCATACTGTAAAAAAAACTTGGGTGGACAAGAAAGTCACATCATCTCGACAAGCGTTTTTGGAGGGACTGACCACTGGATTAAAAAATCCATCTGGAAAAGGCAAACGTCTCATAATTAGCCATATAGGTAGTGAAGAAGGCTTCCTGGAAGAAGGGCTCATGATTTTTGAAGCAAAGAAAAATTGTGAAGATTACCATGATGAGATGAATGCAGTTTGTTTTGAGGAGTGGTTCGCTGGAGTCTTACCAAAATTAAGACCAAACTCAATTGTGGTGATGGATAATGCACCTTACCACTCCCGAAAATTGGAAACGGCACCAAAAATGAGCTGGAAAAAAGCTGCCATTCAAGATTGGCTTTTAAATAAAAATATTCATTATGAACCAGATATGGTTAAAGCTACACTTTTAGAACTGATTCCACATAACGAGTCTTTTATTTTTATTTATTTTATTTATTAAACTTTATGCACATAATGTACAAAGGCGGACTTAATGCCTTGGGCATTTTCTACCAGTCTACCTTAGGGTGATGCAGAGACAAAACAGTAGGTGCAACAGAACGGAAAATTTTGAAGAATAAAATATAATAATAAATACTTATATACATACATACAACAAATTATACAAAGTGAGGAAAGATAAAAAAAATAAAAACATAGATCTTTTAATAAGTACGCTGTAGACGAAATGGCAGCACAACATGGGATCACGGTTTTAAGACTGCCCCCTTACCATTGCGAGCTAAACCCTATCGAATTGATATGGGCGCAGGTAAAGGGGCATGTAGCTCAAAATAATAAAACTTTCAAATTGACAGACGTGAGAAATTTATTTCAGGAAGGCATTCAAAAAATTACGGCTACCGAATGGTCTAAATGCGTATCCCATGTTGTCAAAGAAGAGGAAAAAATGAGTAGGCTAGATATGTTAATTGACAATATCACAGACACATTTATAATAAACTAGCGACCCGCCCCGGCTTCGCACGGCTGCAATGCTGATACTAAATAAACTACAGAAAAACTGTGAACGTTGTATATAAAAACATAGCGGCCCGCTCCGGCTTCGCACCGCCGCAAACGCTACGTCCCGCAATTTTTAAATCTGTAATATCTTCGAAAATATTCACTTAAATCATAAGGTGTAAAGGGCCATATAGATCTATATTAAATGAACAATGTATTCAAGGTATTTAATTGGTTAAGGATTAATGCTGTATTGGTTAAAATCGCTTCGAAAATTAGCCATTATTTGTCGTAAAAAGTAAATGACAAAAAAAAGTTATTGTGGGTTATCCATAAGAGATAGACATATACCATCACGGACTTTTCTGTAGACCTTTTCAATGTGTACAATACTTAGTACATTATTTTGATAAAACTCGTAGGGTTCAGCCTGCGTTTGCAATGTAAGCGGAAAAAATGTAATTATTTACGACATCACATTAGAAACCTCAAAAATAACAGTACTTCTCCACTATTTAATGGATGTTATTATACATATAAACCTTCCTCTTGAATCACTCTATCTACTAAAAAAAACCGCATCAAAATCCGTTGCGTAGTTTCAAAGATTTAAGCATACAAAGGGACATAGGGACAGAGAAAGCGACTTTGTTTTATACTATGTAGTGATGTTACAGAAAGTGACAGCGATAGCGATGACGGCGACAATATATAAAATAAATTATTACCATAATACATCTATCTGTTTTATTTGTCATGTTCCTTCATGATCACATTTTTTTATTTATTTTACACACAATTATAAAAGAAAAGTCTCAGATCGTTAATTAATCGTCAAAACTAAATCATCGGTTCAGAAATATTTAATTTCCTGATTACTTAGTTTACGAGAGTAAAATTATAATCGAGAAGAATCGATCCGGAAATATTCCATTTCCATATCGAATAATTTCGCAACGTTACTATTTAGTACTTGTCATAACGTTGCAACACTGAAATTGTCAAATCTGGAATCGAATTAAAATTCCGAGTATAGACGAATCGCTGATATTCTGCGTCATCCTAGTGTGAAATGCAATTGTCTCAGTGAATTTGATTACTGATTGACTTTAACTAGAATATAGAACAGTTATTTTGTGAATCAAGCTTTGTTAACGCAAATTATAGTGATTTTGATAAAAACTCGAGTGTTAATAATTAAAATTACAATTCCTTGCCCAAGTACCCACGGCTGACCAACTATGGCGGACTCTGATGTAGGCCCTCCTGCGCCTACATCAGAAGTGGGATCCCACGGGCTGCGACCAGAAGAGACGAGATCATCGTTGGAAGACCATGGTGCCACAAAATTATTAAGCAACATGGAAGCACTGCTCTCGCGAATGGTCTCAATGTCACAGATGCCTAGCACAAGTACAGCTGCCACCCAACTTTTGCAGTTCAACCCAGATGATAGTGATGCTGACATAGAAGGTTGGTGTAACGTTACCGAAATGATTGTGCAAAAAAAGTGTTTAGAAGGAGTCGAGCTACTTATGGCTCTCACAAGTGCACTAAAGGGTCGCGCAGCTTCTTGCATAACTAGATTAAATCTAACCGAGCTGACTTGGCCGTTAGTAAAACAGTCTTTACTGGCGAAGTTTTCAAAGCCGAAATTGCCGCAAGACTATTTTGACGATATATTGCGGTTCCAGATTGGAACGAAAGAAACTGCATCTGAATCTGCAATGCGGTTGTGGAATATGATCGAGCGAATACCCAAGACTGACATGCCTGAAGAAGTGATTACTGGATTTGTGGTATTTGTGCTCTGCCAAAAAGACGGTGTTATACGTCGTGAGCTGAATGCACATCTCATCAGTAGTAGATCTCAATTGTTCCGGATTCTAGGCGGTATTTCTTCGAAGCGGCGCCTCGAATCAGAGATGCAAGAACTAGAAGTGAAACGACCCCGTATGAGTGATACACGGTTTCCTGGAAAATGCCATTGGTGCGGATTATCTGGACATCGACAAGCTGATTGTAGAGAGACGTGAAAACGCCGGATCATCAGCACAAGCAGACACCTCCAACTCTTCGCGTCTTGCTGATAGGACACCAGCTGTCACCTGCTCGTGTGCGGCAAGCAAGGGCATGTGGCGACAGTTTGCCCCGACAGAAAAACTGGTGGAGGAGCGGCAGTAAGGAGGTCAACCTGTGTGGACAGCGCACTTCGAGAGGCATCCTAAACAGGTCATCCGGTGAGCCCGTTTCGTTTCTATTTGATAGTGGGTCATCTTGTTCGCTCCTCAAAGAGAGTTTTTGCTGTAAATTTCCTGGTACTGTGTGCAATTCTCTTGTCTACCTAACTGGGATCGGGGGTGATGATGTTAGGTGTGATACTCAGATTTTAAATGAAGTAAAAGTAGGTGAAATAACTCAGACCTTACTTTTTCATGTAGTACCGGATTCTTGCCTATCGGAACCTGTCATATTAGGTAGGGATATCTTAGAAAATGACATTGGCGTCCAAATAGATCAAGATCAGCTTAAATTCTTTTCTAAGAAACAGTCTAATTCTTGTGCGCTGCAACCGAACAAACTAATTTCCGATTCAATTGACACTGATCTTGAAGGTGAAGATAGAGAATCTTTAGTGAAACTGCTCAACAAATATGCTCAATATTTTATAGGAGTTCCAACTAGAAAGGTTAATACTGGTATGTTAGAAATTAATCTAATTGACCTACACAAAATTGTCCAAAGATGTCCTTATAGATTAGCGCCACCAGAAAAGCAAATTGTAAGAGAAAAGGTTCAGGAACTTTTAGATGCCGGGATTATAAGAGAAAGTACTTCACCCTTCGCTAGTCCGATACTCCTAGTTAAGAAAAAGGATAATACAGATAGGATGTGCGTCGATTTTCGGGAACTGAACTCTAATACTCGACCCGAACACTATCCATTGCCGCGTATAGATGATCAAATAGACCAACTTACAGGTGCCCAATTCTTCACTTCTCTTGATATGGCCTCTGGTTTTCACCAAATCCCTGTTCACCCTGATTCAGTATTTGTGACGCCAGAGGGCCAATATGAGTACTTAGCCATGCCGTTCGGTTTGTGCAATTCCCCGTCTGTATACCAGAGATGTATAACGAAAGCACTATGCCACCTTAAGAATAAACCCCTGGTATATATGGATGATATTCTCTGTCATTCTAAAAGCGTCCGCGAAGGCCTGGAGCAGTTACACGAAGTTCTGGGTGCGTTATCTGAGGCAGGATTTTCACTCAACTTGAAAAAATGCAAATTTCTAAAATCAAAAATTGATTATCTGGGATATTCGCTTCAAAGCGGTGAAGTAAGGCCCAACCTTCGTAAAATACAGGCCCTGGTAGATGCTCCACCCCCAAAAACAGCCAAACAAGTCCGGCAATTTCTTGGTTTGGCCTCTTATTTCCGCAAGTTTATACCTGGTTTTAGTCACACAGTCGGCCCATTGTATCCACTGACGAAACTTAAGGGTCCCATCAAATGGACTGACAAATGTGAGGACATACGTAGGACAATTATTGGCACGCTGACATCTGAACCAGTCTTAACCATTTTTGATCCCGAGCTGCCAGTCGAGTTACATACCGATGCCAGCTCCGAAGGCTATGGCGCAATCCTTATTCAAAAAAGAGATAATTTACCTCACGTTTTAGAATATTTTAGCCAACACACAAGTGATACAGAGTCCCGCTACCACTCATACGAACTGGAGAAGCTGGCAGTCGTACGAGCGGTAGAACACTTTCCTCATTACCTCTACGGGCGACACTTCACGGTCTTCACTGATTGCAACTCGCTAAAAGCATCTAAGTCAAAAGTAGACCTGACACCACGTGTTCATCGCTGGTGGGCTATCCTTCAGGCATACGATTTTGAAATCGTATATCTTGAAGGCCGTGGAATTTAGCACGCAGACTATCTTTCTAGAAATCCCCAACCCGATACAAACTTAGCTTCCTCAACATCTTCTGTCAAAGTACGAAAAGATGTCAAATTCGTAGAACTGCATAAAGGTTGGCTTTCGGTAGAACAAAAAAGAGATCCTGAAATACAAGATTTGATACGTAAACACCATAATAATGATTTCCCCAAATCCGTATCAGAAACGTATGACGTCAGAGACGGTATCTTGTATAGGAAAATTGCACGGAACAAAATTGTATCATGGTTGCCCGTTGTCCCTCGCTCGTTAATTTGGACTTTAATTAGTCACATTCATAGCGAACTACAACACTTAGGATACGACAAAACGCTAGACAAAATTTATGAACAGTATTGGTTTCCCCAGATGTCAAAGTGTGTTAAGAAATTTATAGAAAGCTGTATTATATGTAAGGCATCAAAAGGTCCTTCCGGAGCTCAAGCTGTTCAGCTCCACTCCATTCCAAAAGTGTCTTTGCCCTGGCACACCATCCACATTGATTTCACTGGTAAGCTCAGTGGCAAAAGCGACCGAAAAGAGTACTGCTCGGTAATTATCGACGCTTTTACGAAATATATATTACTAGAACACACCTATTCATTAGATGCAACTTGTGCTGTTCAGGCCGTAAAAAAGGCAGTATGTCTTTTTGGTGCACCGAGACGTATAATTGCTGATCAAGGCCGTTGCTATGTAAGTGCAGAATTTAAACATTTCTGCGCCGAGCATAAAATCGACTTGCACTTTATAGCAACTGGTTCTACTAGGGCTAACGGACAATTCGAGCGTATTATGCGAACGCTCAAGAGTCTTATCACAATTATTGAGAATGACCCTAACAAAATCTGGCGGGAAGAACTTGGCAATGTCAGTTAGCATTAAACAGCACTAAATCAACCGTAACTAAATACTCACCGACCGAGTTGATGATAGGGATTCGTGCACAATCATTAGGACTAACTAAAATAGGTATTTCCGGTGCCGAAGAGTCAAACCGTCTAGATTTAGAGTCTGTACGAGACGATGCTTCACAAAATATTCGGAAAGCAGCTGCAGCCGACGCTGAACGATTTAATAAAGGTCGAGCGATAATTAAACCATTCTCAGTAGGAGACTTCGTATTTATAAAAAGTAGCGAGCGAAATCAAACTAAACTTGATAGGAAGTTCAAGGGGCCGTTCCTTATTACTGCAATTTTAGACAACGACCGCTATGAGCTTAAGACAGTTAGTGGTGTAGGTTCCAGACGTACTTACAAATATGCACATGAGAATTTGCGCGCAGTACCTAAGGGGCACGAGGGTTTATTAGAAGTAACTAGTAGTCTATTGAATGAAACGGAGGCCGAGACGGCGCCAGAAGAGGTACACGAGAGTACTAGTAGAGAAAGTACACACTCATGACATAACGATGACACCTTAACTCTCGAATCCAACACCGATACAGCTGGCTCAGATACTTTAACTGCGGGTTCTGATACTCTAAGTATACTCTCGGATGACGAAACGTTCCAACTACACGAAGTAGAAGTCGAAATCCATAACAATTAGGTACGTACGAGACTTGTGTAATTTTTGTGTATCGTATGTGCCGGTGGACGGAATGGTGCCGTCCGGTCAATGCCATACTGGCTGGTCGAAGGGACGCACTCTTCCTGTCTAGTCCATTTTTATTGAGTGGTCGAAAGGACAGTGTCGTCCGGTCCATCCACGATGGTCGAAAAGACACACCCGTCCGGTCCAAAACCTGTATTTGAGTGATTGTTCGAAAGGACAGTGTCGTCCGGTCCATCCGCGATGGTCGAAAGGACACACCCGTCCGGTCCAAAACCTGTATTTGAGTGATTGGTCGAAAGGACAGTGTTGTCCGGTCCATCCGCGATGGTCGAAAGGATACACCCGTCCGGTCCAAGACTTGTATTTGAATGATTGGTCGAAGGGACAGTGTAGTCCGGGCTACCCGTTACATCACGGTTAGTCGTAAGGACACACCCGTCCGGTCCAAGTCTATATGCAATTGAATGGTGATAGCAATGTCAAAGCCAAAACTTATTCTGCTTGTCAGGTTGGACGAGCGTATATTTGAAGTTGCGTAACGTTGTTTCAGGATTGCATCCAGGTACGCCCGAGGACGGTCGCTAGTCAGTTTGGCCATGACGGCGCATCGCTGATATGTCGTATTTATGGCTGCTGTCAGCTGTCACCGGTGACAGCTTCTACTGATGGTGGTGACAGTTAACTTAACGTCCAATGTCAATGGCAGAAGTCAGAATAAGAGTGACAGCCGTCACTCTAGCGGAGCGTCGGGCGGGTGGGAGCACGGCGGCCATGTTGAAGAACACTTTTTGAGCAAGAGCCGACCGTGCACCACGTACTAGACGAATCGCTGATATTCTGCGTCATCCTAGTGTGAAATGCAATAGGGATGTTGCCTGGGTAAAAATAAATCGATTCGATTTAGTCCCTCAGTAAGATTATTAAAAAATATTGAACACGTATTTTTTGTTTTATCAATTAGATAAAAAATTACAAAGATATATCACATCAAAGTTCAGGAGTGGGGGGCTTTGACGTAATAACGTGCTAAAATTTGTAGCACGGCGTGACGTCATACGAAATTTCCAAGCGCTGTATCTTCGTAATTTTTTGTTTGCCAGACAAAAGAAAAAATACGTATACAATATTTTTTAGTAATCTAACTGATGGACTAAATATATTTTCTTAGTCAACTACCCTATTGTCTCAGTGAATTTGATTACTGATTGACTTTAAGTAGAATATAGAATAGTTATTTTGTGAATCAAGCTTTGTTAACGCAAATTATAGTGATTTTGATAAAAACTCGAGTGTTAATTAAAATTACAATTCCTTGCCCAAGTACCCACGACTGACCAACTATGGCGGACTCTGATGAAAGCCCTCCTGCGCCTACATGTATGTATATAAATGATGATTTAGCATAATAATGAAAATGACAACTTTTATGGTTATATCAAAAGGCGAGGCTTAGCAGAGCGAGGAGCTCAATGTCTTTGTTGCGTTTCCCTTCATTAGCTGCCCCACTGTTGTGCTTCAGACTGATATCCTCCATGTACTCGTATCTCCATCTGACCAAAGAACGCTAATATTGGGCATATCCCTCGGCATCCCTCCTCCGTTGATTCTGCCTTGAAATCCGGATCAAACGAAGCATAATGGGAACAAACACGCAAACTTACATTACACACACACAACATCGCCATCATTTCAGCCGAAAGACGTCCACTGCTGGACATAGATCTCCCCCAAGCACCACCACTTTGACCGGTTTTGTATTTCTCACATCCAGCGGATCCCTGCGGTCTTCACCAGATCATCGATCCGCCTTGTGGGAGACCTTCCAACGCTACGTCTTCATCACCTCCCTAGTCCTTACTCCGGAAATCAAATCCTGAGCCCGAAAACACAGACTAACTGATTAGTTTGGGGCCCACTAGCAACTAACTGTAACCGAGCTGTAGGTAATATTTGAATCCACATGTTAACTTTTTTTTTTTTGTCGCTGAGAAATGGTATTACGCATCTCCGCTCGTCGGGGGACGACACGGAGTATGTGGGACTCCCTGCCAAGGTGGCAGAATACCCACTAAAACTCAGCGGTGTTCCCTAGTCGCCTTGATGGAGGGGTCATGGGAATCCGGCTCAGCCTTTGCGTCCACAACCCCCCCGGCGCATGTCCGCCTAACTGGCGGGCCCCGCATATCCCCCCGGCTGGGGGGCTACGGGAATGGCCGGGAACACCTGGCCATTCCCGTCCGGCACTGGTGGAAGCCTGTGCAATACAGGCGAGGGTGCCCCCGCACCCGTCGCCTGCTGGCTTCCACCTGGGAGGAGTCGGAGGTGACTGTCATACTGACGTCGTCTTCGACCCCTCCTCCGCCTTCGGAGCGGCTCCGCGAGAGGGTCTTCCTCCCGCGCGCGCTCCGCCGCCTCCTTCTGGGACATGACGTGTTCGCAGAAGGTGGCGACTGCCGCCCAGGACCCCTCGTCCCTCAGCATGGCGTTGACCAAGCCGGGGAGCGAGAGGTCCGTTCCGATCGCCGCGGTGAGACTGCGGCGCGCCTCGGACCACGACGGGCACACCTCAAGAGTGTGCTGCGCCGTGTCCTCCGCCGCGTCACAGCCGTGACACGACGGCGTCTCTCCCCCCCCCCCCCCGATACGGTGCAGGTGCGATCCAAAGCAACCGTGCCCGGACAGCACCTGCACCAGACGGAAGGAGAGGAACCCGTGCGACCGCTCGAGCCAGTCTCGCAGGACCGGCCCAATCGCGTCTAGGGTTCGGCGGCCGAAGGCTGCGGCGGCGAGGTCCCGCGTCCAGTGGACGACTATGGCGTCCTTCGCCTCCCGCCGGACGGCCTCTTGCACTTCGGGGGCGGGGCGTTCTCCTCTCGCCCTCTGCCCCGCCGTCCATTCATACACTCTGGCGAGCACCCACGCCTCGAGTTTCCAAGGCGGGGTGCCGGCCAGAGCGCATGCCGCCGAGATATACCGTGCGGTAGGCCCTCGCCACCCGCTGGGCTATGGCCTTTTGGGGGGCCCGCAATGCGGCGGCGTTCTACCTCCTACGGAGGGAGTCCTCTCAGATAGGGGCCCCGTAAAGGGCCATACTCCTCAAGATGCCGGCGTAGAGCAGCCGGCATCGCGCGCTGGGCCCCCCCAAGTTGGGGAGCAGCCACGAGAGGGCACCCGCAGTCTTCAGCAGGCGCGTCGACAGCCCGCTAAAATGCGGGCCGAAACGCCACCTGCTGTCGAGTACAAGGCCCAGATATTTCATCTGGGCCTTTACCTCAATTCGGACGCCCTCTATGAAGATGTGGGCGTCTGGTGGTTGGCGCTGCCGAGGCCCGTGGAAGAACACGGCCTCGGTCTTGTGCAGCGCCACCGTCAATCCTAGGCGGCGGATACTCCCTGCAACCAAGGATCCGCCTGCCGAGGCCAAGTTGGCCGCCTCCCTGAAACTCTCCCCCCGAGCGGCGAGGAGAGTGTCATCCGCGTAGCAGATGACACTCGTGCCTCGGAGGAGAGAGCCACATGTTAACCTGTGTTAACCTGTGCAGCTGCACGACATGTTTATGGGCAATAACTGCCAATGTTCTATTTCTATGAGCTTTCTATTTGTGTGTTTGGCAGCATTACCTGCAGCTGACGCTCCTGGCCATGTTCCTGTGCGCGGTGCACCAGATCCTCATCACCGTAGTGAAGCTAGCTCTGCTGACGATCACGGCCGCCGCCTACGTCGCCGTCACCACACATCAGCACCTTGTCTTCCAGCAGCACTTCTACGACTACCAGTGAGTGCTTTATTATGTGATGCTCCCTCAAATGTCTTGCTGACGGTAGCGCGTTTGTTGGATCATTCAGTTTCCTTCAAAATTGTTGAGGTGAATGGTGCTGATCCATGTTTTATGTTAGTAAACGGCCCGCCGTTGGTTGTGACTAGTCATCTCTTAACTGCTTATGTTTAAGCTTTATATTTTGAAATTATTTATATTTTATATTTATTTTTTTACTTTTTCAAATATGATTTTTATGATACACATAAAGAACAATTTCGAAAAATAGTGTTACAGCCAAATTAGACCGATTTAAAATTTTCCATAGAAACAGAGATTTCAGTTATCTTTTTTTTAAATAAGACATTTCTAACATGTTCTTAAGTAACTTTTTAGACCTTTGTATCCTGCTTATGCGTATGAAGTTTACATTCATTTCGAAATACAAGGGCTTGGAAGTTTGTATGAAATCCTGAACGGCGTAAACGCTCTTAATACGATTTTTTTCCCACTTCTTTTATATTGATGATGTTTTAACATAGCAAGTAGTGTTAATTGAATTTGTGTGGAGTAGGTACTTTACTAACAGACCGGGAGATGATGACCCACCGGAGAAGTATGGCACATAGCGATCTAGACAAAATCAAACGGGTTGCTAATTTAATTATAAATTATAAATTTAAATTTATAATTTTTTATTTTTTATTTAAATTGGTTTACATTCTGTAACTATTTAACTCACACCCTGACTTATTACTTGTAATTTTTATTTTATTTTATTTAAATGAAACTTTTACCTTGTTTGTAAATATGTGAGCACCATGCATCTATCAGATAATTAATTTATATTTGTCATGGTTTCATTTTTAATTCTTTTACCTATTGTGGTATAGTAATTTTATTTTAGGTGCATCGTCTTCACATATTATTATTATATAATTAATGTATACAAAATATTGTAAGTAAAACATTTTAAAAGAGTAACGGTGGAGTTTCTTGCCCATTCTTCTCCATACGAAAACTACCTTTTGGAATGGGCGACTAGAATCAATTCTATTTATTGTAATTTCTGACGTTCAAAAGTGCCTTTAATGTGCCTATTTGAAATAAATGCTTTGACTTTGACCGCCGGGTTTTTTTTGTTGAAATACCGATAAATTAAAGAAATTTTGTGAAAGAAATTGTTTGACACCTCCGGATTTTCGAGCAATTTCAATTAATTATTCTGCAATTGCGTCCCGTGCACCACCGGTATAAGAACATTATTTTCCTCTCACTTATTACGTATATGAACCCCCCTGAAAGCGCCATACTGTAAGAAATGACTTACCAAAATGTGTCATCATCTCCCGGTCTATAACTTTAATTTCGGAAGTCGGTGTCAAAAACCGAAAATGTGGAACCAACGACACCGACTTCCGAAATTAAAGTTATTTTTCACTTTGTAGTTTTTTTTAATCGCTTGATTTATTAAGTTTAAATTTTTCACTTTTTAGATGTACGTTGTTGTACCCAAACATTTTTTTTATATTTTTAGATGTTAGTAGCACCTGGCACTGCTTTTGGTTAACCGAAACTAAACCAAGTTTTAAAATTTAGATAAAGCAGATGTTGCCTAAGTGGAATATTATGTATTAGAACACGGGTTCCCCTGATATCTAAACAAATAAATCATACATTCACTGACAGACAACGTACCACTTAATCCTCTGGTTCTAGAAGCATAAAATTTCCATAAATAACGAAAGTGAGCACTTAGGATGGATTTTTTGGAATTTTGTATGCATGGAAGTTCGTCATTTTTTCCGACGGGAAATCCCATCGCGCAGAGTCGCAGACGGCTTGTTCACTATACATTGCTGGATTGTCTCCCATAGACACCGCTGCGGCTTGGACTGGAACCAGCAGTGGACCAACATCGTCATTGCCGTGGGCGCCACGGTGGCGCTGCTGCTGCACTCCCATCAGACAGAGAGCACGTACCGGCTGGACTTCATCTGGAAACTACAGGCCAATGGTAATCAAATGATCCTTATGTACAGTCGCGAGAAAAAATATATTAGGTACGATGGACAGTTCGGCAATAATATTTGATATCATGATTCATTCATTCATATTTGTTCTCAATAAGCAAATAATATGCAATCATCTGTGAAAGGCTCATAAAATTAGCGCCACAAAATGTGACATCGAATGAACACCAAAACTATCTGACAAGCCACGCAAAGTATTTACAGGAGCATCAAATTAAACACCAGACATGTCTTGCGTTATAGATATTTGCTCACTCGGTTCAGTTATAGATATTTGCTCACTCGGTTCAGTTATAGATATTTGCTCACTCGGTTCAGTTATAGATATTTGCTCACTCGGTTCAGTTCAGGAGAATGTACATACCTTGTTGTGACCAAAAATATATGGCCAAATTTAAAAAAAAAACTGGTCCCTTTTATATTAATTTTAATTGATAGTCCGCACTTTCACACAAAAGTCTGACAACAAGTCTTATCAAGACGTATTGTGTTACTCGGTAACTAGGTTGTGGAGATCAGATACGCAGTCGCTCCAAGTAAAACATTGGTATTCAGCTGCAACCGGTTAGACTAGAAGCTGACCCCAACTAAGTTGGGAAAAGGCAGGTAGATTGATATTGGTTGAGCTGAATGGTGCTGATCTATGCGTCATGTTTGTGAACGGGCGCCGTCAGTTGGGGCTGGTCATCACTTAGCTGCCTGGGCTTATTTTTAATTATTTTATTTTTGGATTGTTGTTTTCTTACTATTTTCTGTACTCTGGACGCTTTTAACGTGTAGGTCTTTTTTGCATCGTTCTCACATATAATTATAAATTCAACATTAATGATGTAACTAATATTTTTGTAAAAATATAATTTAAAAGTGTCAATGGAGTTTCTTGCCCGTTCTTCTCCATAGGTATGTACCTACGTTTACAAATGGGCAATAACTGAAATAAATGTTTGAGTTTGAGTATGAGTTCCTAAGATAGTTTCCCCAAATTTCTTATAGTTTCGAATTTCCCCATACGGCCCAAAAAAAAGACATACACCGTATAATGGATGGTGACCTATCCATGGACCGACCTCGACAAGCGTTGCTTAACTTTGAAGATCGACCTGTGCAGCTGTAAGTACCTACTTACCATTTGTTTTGTAAAACGGCTAGCGGTTATGTAAAACTGCGGATTCGACGATCCATCTGTGACATATGCACGACACATACATCGTTCATTCATCTTTTTGAGGTTGACTGTACAAGCATGTCGCTGAGATGTCGCCGTGACTGTATTATGTGTGTTGTGTCGCAGACGAGAAGGAGGAGATGGAGCACCTGGAGGCGTACAACCGCAAGCTGCTGGCCAACATCCTGCCCGAGCACGTGGCGCAGCACTTCCTGTGCAGCGACAAGAACATCGACGTGAGTACACACGGCTTCAGGAAATTGACGACAATGCTTCACTTTCTTGATCCTCCTCAGCTAACATAGGTCCATAGGTGCACAGGGTGATGCCACTCAGTTAGCTCCGCTCTGTGGCTCAAGGGTGCGATCATTTATCGTATAGCGGCGAAAGTAAAGCAGTTTAAAGGTTCGGCTTTCTTACTCGCACCAATTCTAATATGCACAAGCAAGCGTTAAGATGCTAAAACGGTATAGCGTGTGGTATCGTATGGACGTCGCACTATCCACAGTATTGTGTGCACGTCGCACTATCCACAATATTGTGTGGACGTCGCAACTCGCACTATCCACAGTATTGTGTGGACGTCGCAACTCGCACTATCCACAGTATTGTGTGGACGTCGCAACTCGCACTATACACAGTATTGTGTGGAAGTCGCAACTCGCACTATCCACAGTATTGTGTGGACGTCGTACTATCCATAGTATTGTGTGGACGTCACAACTCGCACTATCCACAGTATTGTGTGGACGTCGCACTATCCACAGTTTTGTGTGGACGTCGCACTATCCACAGTATTGTGTGGACATCGTAAGGCGACGGTTACACGTAAAGTATTTACTGTGATCCATCAGTAAATACTGACGTATCGTGGTATTTAATTAACGTGTAACCTTATGTATTGATGTATGTCATTATTTAATAATGGATTTCTAGATTTCTTGATTCTGTATTGATGATCCGTCGGATTATGATAAATATTGATCGTGTAGCCTTGCGTCAATATTTATCACGTCAGTACGCGTTACGCTAGCGATGGAGACGGACGACTTTTTTGATCTTGTAGAGGCGGACGCACCGTCGTTGTCGTCGCCCCGCACCTTCTCGAAACGTACTAAAGATCAGGAAGTTTCAAAAGAATTTATCCTAAATTTAGAAGTATTGCCAGAGATATACGCACGGAACAAATATTTGTATTGCCTACAGGTAGTTGTTCCGGGTCTGGCTGTTTGTGTATGTGAATTTAAATGTTTGCAAACGCACCCACGATACAGGAGTAATTCCTAGTGTGGGGCAAAGTTTAAAAAAAAAATAAAAAATTCAAAGATAATTATGGGATAGTTCTTCAAAAGATTACAAAAATTTTATAGTTTAATATTTTTTGCCCATCGCTTTCGCTTGACCTTTTTATTTACACTAAGTGCTCAAATAATAGCCACGCAACCTTTAATTTTCAGCTCTGTGGCCATTTTAGACGTTTATATAGCAGGAGACCGGACACAATACTGACGTAATAAATATTGAACGTGTAGGCCAGTGTATTAATCCATCAGTAAAAACTGAAATCCATCAACAAATACTGTATTGACGGATCACAATAAATACTTTACGTGTAACCGTCGCCTAAGTCGCACTATCAACAGTATTGTGTGGACGTCGCACTATCCACAGAGTTATAACGCAAACTTTTGCACAGACTGTATGCGCGTTCAATGCTGTATATCCGAGGTTTAAGAGCTTGATTTTAAACTGTCGTCCTTAGGTTGGTCGCAGTTGCTATTCCAAACAGTATGTCAGTGGTGTACCATGTGTGTATGTGGCAGGAGCTGTACCATGAGCAGTGCGAGTCGGTGTGCGTGATGTTCGCGTCTATCCCCAACTTCTCCGAGTTCTACGTGGAGCTGGAGGGCAACAACGAGGGCGTGGAGTGCCTACGCCTGCTCAACGAGATCATCGCCGACTTCGACGAGATCCTCGCCGAGGACCAGTTCAAGTACATCGAGAAGATCAAGAGCACTGGTGCCACCTACATGGCGGCCTCGGGTGCGTAGCGGACGGGTTGATGCTAAACCTAGTATTTTCGAAAGTACTGACTTATATCACAATGTTGTGAAAATATATTTCCAGGCCTAACGGCTGCCACCCGCGACCTGCGCGGCTTCCGCCACGTCACCGCGATGGCCGACTACGCGCTGCGCCTGCGCGAGCAGCTGCAGTATGTCAACGAGCACTCCTTCAACAGCTTCCGTATCCGAATCGGTAAGAGGAGCCCTGTCTGAGAAGCGCGAGCAGCGTGGTGCATCCTGCGTCGTGCACTAGCAGCTATAGACCACTAGCGCTCCCCTGATGTACCGCGCTGTCCAGCTGGGACGGGCTGCAGTAAGACACGGGCGAATTATCTCCAACGCGAATTCTACGCTCTAAGTTGCACGCTTGCTCTTGCGACCATTGCGCTAAAACATAGTGAAGCAAGTGAGGAACGAGGTTTGTGTGGCCCGCCAGGCATCAACATCGGGCCGGTGGTGGCCGGCGTGATCGGCGCGCGCAAGCCGCAGTACGACATCTGGGGCAACGCCGTCAACGTAGCCTCGCGCATGGACTCCACCGGACTGCTGGACCATATCCAGGTGTGCACCCGAACGGGGTTACTCGTTAATTTACTCTAATGCGATGTATTCCTCGGCGGCTCTTAGTACCTATTGCATTTGCAAGAGACATAACCAAATTAATTGAATTTGTGTTCCTCCGCGATTGTAATGTGGTACCGCAATGTTAATAATATCCGTCACTTTGCGAGCTCTGCTCTTTTCGATGCATGCGCGCGACTGTGAACTCAATTGCGTCGTATGTGAGTTGTAATTAGAGCGGCAAGCGTCGGGCGGCTGATGTAGAGGGTATGTTGGCAGGTGACGGAGGAGGTGCACGACATCCTGTCGATGCGCGGCTACCGGCTGCGCTGCCGCGGCACCATCGACGTCAAGGGCAAGGGCAACATGATCACCTTCTTCCTCGAGGGCGTCGGCGAGACCGCCTCGCCCGGCGCTCAGGATATCTACCACGTAGGGAGACATTTTCCTTTATAATTGCAACCAGAAACTTGTATCATTTTTGTTTTTATGACCTACATGGGGATAACAAAGCTCAAAAATAACACGTTTCACAAAATAAAAATCAAGGTCAGACTATATTTTCAGTCATGATCTCAAAATTAATATTTTTGTAAATTAATCATATTTATCCTCATGAAAAGGTTCAATAGTCACGATGTTCGCTGCATGGTGTTCCAGGACCCGCAGCCGTCGACGTCGGGCACGAGCCACGAGGTAGTGATGGAGTGCGCGCGAGCCGAGCACCGGCCGCTCGAGACGCTGTCAGAGGGCCACACGGATGAAGACGGCGGGCCTTCGCCCCGCGCCTCAATCCCCAGAGGTAAATTACAACTCCTCCAAGAACAACAGAATACTAGCATTAGTGACAACATCATAACACACACTAATCGTCGTCTTTCGTCACTAATGCCAGTTGTCTGGTTTTTTTTTAAATTACTTGAAGGTTTATGGGTGTCAATGTTTTGAAGATTGGATAAAAATAAATAAAATAGATATTTCTAAAAGTACCTACATTATAATTGCATTATATTTTTTCTATCTAAAATTACATGAAAAACTTTAGGTATACACTCAGGGCCGTCTTAACCATATTGGGCGCCGGGGTGCGAAAATCAGCTTGCGCCCCCTTGCCAACAAAAAGAAATTAAACTTAATTTTTGTGTTCCATTTTTAAGACGGTTTCCACCAATTTTCTCCAAGGGATTTTTTCGGGGCGGTGACGTGCGGTTACAGCGCTGGAACGTTGCGGTTATAATGAGTGATTTGTGATGACCTGATCGGCTTGCGCCCCTTAAGACCTTGCGCCTGGGTGTCACGCACCCCTTGCACCCCCGGGTAAAGACGGCCCTGTATACACTAACATCCTCACTAATAAACTTTTACGCACGACGTATAACGCTTACTCTACCAATAAAAGATAATTGACAGTTCAGTTGTACACAATCTGTTTGAGCAGGAGTTTTTATTTTATGAGAACTTATGCAACTGTTATTCAGTCCTCAACCATTGTATAGTGAGCGGCGTAACCGTAGTAACCGGAGATCTGGCAGCAATTTTACTTATTTGTAGGAACGTTCGCATCCAAATCTCAGTCTCAATGATGGATTATTTGCATTATTTCCATGTTTTTGATAAAATGGACCGTGAAGAACCAACAAGAAGAAGAAAATGTTACAAAAATCGTTTCGATCCTTTTACTTTACAAGACACAAACTTACTGAATGAAATGTAGATTCAGTAAAATATATGTACGGAAAATAGTTGAATTACTTAGAAGTGATATCAGTTCTGTCTGCTGCTCGTGGTGGGATCAGGATCTGATGGACACTAATGATGACGAATTCTGATGAATTTGACTATCAGAAACATACCACCACACACCACATCCATATCACCACTGATGAATTTGACTATCAGAAACATACCACCTCGCACCACATCCATATCACCACTACTCTGAAAATGGTGAAGGAAAACATCATCATTCACAATCCGCATGCCCTAAAACCAAAAATTCTCGTACATGTGACATCCAAGCCGCACTGGGCCCGCGTGCTGGATTACGACCGGTACGACCCCTCTCACAGAGTAATAGTGGGAGCATTATAGGCCGATTATGCTTATGCTTTGTTTTCAGAAATATTAAACCTAATTCATAAACTTAGGTAAACATGGTATGTTACAGACCTTTACATAAACTTAGGTAAACTTGGTATGTTACAGACCTTTACATAAACTTAGGTAAACATGGTATGTTACAGACTTTTACATAAACTTAGGTAAACTTGGTATGTTACAGACCTTTACATAAACTTAGGTAAACATGGTATGTTACAGACCTTTACATAAACTTAGGTACACTTGGTATGTTACAGACCTTTACATAAACTTAGGTAAACATGGTATGTTACAGACCTTTACATAAACTTAGGTAAACTTGGTATGTTACAGACCTTTATTTACATAAACCAGACTTTTACATAAACTTAGGTAAACATGGTATTTTACAGACCTTTACATAAATTTAGGTAATCATGGTATGTTACAGACCTTTACATATGCTTAGGTAAACATAGTATGTTACAGACCATTAGATATACCTACTTAGGTAAACATATTATGTTACAGACCTTTACATAAACTTAGGTAAACATGGTATTTTACAGACCTTTTTGCGACCGCTTGTCAAGCAATGGTTTTATTTTTGGTATTCGTGTCGGTGTTTTTGTTTTCTATTATGGAAGCAAACTCTTTCATACATACAGCTTTTCAATAAATTCTGAAAGTAAAATGCACCGATGTGATGACCGCGTGATAATTATATAGGTCAAGCTACAAATACATATGTTATCTAGTAAAGTGACCATACCTTTTGTAAAGTGTTCCAATTCACAGCCGATCGATTCTATAAAAATCTCACCGTGAAAACTTAGGTGAAGTGAGTTTGTTTTTGCTAGGAATTGACACTATTGACAGCTCACTCCACGCTCACTTCACCTAAGTTTTCACGGTAAGATAGTTACAGAATCGCACTGCAGATCGTCTTTTTGCCTTCCACTGATCACTATTTATGTTATTATTCGCCATTATTATATTATTTAAAAACAAATTATTTAAAGAGAATTTCGTTGGGACATTACTTTGACATTTGAAAGGTGCGTTCTTTAACTTAATGACGTGGTAGTACTTAACTTATAAAGTAGGTTTCATTGTGTCTATCGTTTTACCATAAAAAAACATTCATCCGTTCACGAACATGACGCATAGGTCGCTAGGTCTACGCATAGGTCTAGGTACGCCACCGTCAGCGAGACATTTGTGTGAGCATGACATACTATCAGCCGCCAGGGCACATTCAGGACAATGAAAGACACATTACCCGATAAATGGTACATAGGGTATAATATACATAGAACTCACATCTGTACTATGCAATTATACAATATAAAGGAAATTGAGTTTATACAATGCAAAGATAGTCTTACAATCTTCAGCAGCTCCAACAGAATTTTCAAGTGTTAATCAATTAGTTGTGGTTGTGGAGCAGGACCAGCATTGAGCCAAGCAATTTTATCAGCGATGTAATCCCCGAACTTATAATATGCCTGACTGCATAGTGTGCGTTTTATACAAGACTTGAATTTTGTCTCATTCAGTTGAAGAATGTGGGGAGGTATTTTATTATAACATTTTAAACAGTACCCCATAAAAGATGAGTCTACTTTAGCCAGTCTGAAACCTGGGTGAACTAATAGGTCCCTATTTCTAGTATTATAATTATGTCTTTCACCTCTTTTAGTAAAAATATGTAAGTTTTTTCTTACATACATGATGTTTTCGTAGATATATTGACAAGGTACCGTCATGATGCCAATTTCCTTAAACAGTTCCCTTAGAGAATCGCGCCTGCGGAGAATATAAATGGCTCTGATTGCTCTTTTCTGCAGAATAAAAATAGAATCGATGTCTGCAGCCCGTCCCCAAAGTAAAATACCGTAAGACATGATACTATGAAAGTAACTAAAATAGACCAGTCTCGCGGTATCTACATCAGTAAATTGACGGATTTTTCTGACAGCATAAGCTGCTGAACTTAGCCGTCCTGCAAGAGATGTTAAATGAGGACCCCATTGTAGCCTTGAGTCAAGCGTGATCCCCAGGAAAACAGGTTCATCGACGAATTCTAGTTTCTCTTGATTCAATATTATCTCACAATCACTGCTCTTGACATTTGGTAAAGAAAATCTTATGCACATAGTTTTTTTTCCATTTAATACTAAATTATTAGCAGTGAACCAATTTTGGACCTGCAGTAGGGCGTTATTTACGTCGTCAAAATTTGTAGCACGTCTATTTACCTTAAAAATTAAGGAAGTGTCATCAGCAAATAACACCATTTGTGGTTGATTTTTTAATAAATGGAGTAGATCATTTACATACACTAAAAAGAGGAAAGGACCCAATATCGAGCCTTGTGGCACACCCATTTTTACTGTTAAACCATGTGAATTAACACCATTTATTTGAACTTGCTGTTGTCTATCATTTAAATAAGAACTTACTAAACTGAGCGCAAGTTTTCCAAGTCCGTAATGCTCAAGTTTCAAAAGTAAGGTTTTGTGATCGACGCAATCAAATGCCTTGGAGAGGTCACAAAAGATACCTATGGCGTCATGGGCCTCTTCCCACGCGTTAAAAATGTGTTTTAATAAAGTTACACCAGCGTCTGTCGTACAACGTCCTTTGGTGAAACCATACTGTTGATCATGTAGGATTTTATTCGAGTTAAAATGATTGAGCATTTGAGTGAGCATTATCTTTTCAAACACCTTGCTGAAAACCGGCAAAACGGATACGGGTCTATAATTATTGGTGTCTTTACTGTCCCCGGATTTGTAAAGTGGTATTACCTTACTGTATTTCATTAAATCGGGGAAGACTCCTTGATCAACACACGAATTAAATACTAAGGCTAAGTAAGGTGCAATAGTCTCAATTATAGAGGTACAGACTTTAATGGACATTCCCCAAAGATCTTCGGTCAATTTGATCTTAATTTGCTTAAAAGCTTTTATTACTGCTACGGGGTTAATATGTTTAAATTGAAATTCAACCGGGCAAGCTGGAAAGTTTGCTCTTAATAAATCAATTGATACGTCGGATGAGGAATTTAAGGCTTCCGTCGTTTTTGATGGAATATTAGTGAAGAAATTTACAAACTCCTGAGCTACTTCTAAGTTAGAGCTTATGGTACCATGTGAAGTCTCCAATGTGTAATCAGTGTTTCGTTTTTTATTCCTACTAGTTTCGTTATTTATAATTTTCCAAACAGTTTTTATTTTATTTTCTGCTGATTTGATTTTATTGCTAATGTACAGGGCTTTGGCTATTTTACAAGTACATATTTCTAAATAATTTGGAATATGTAGCAACATACTTGCTGAAAGTTTCAGTATTGATGTAAGGCTTAAGGCCATACAGCTCGAACAGTCTTTCCCTACTTTTCCTAATACCTCTAGTTGCCCAGTCACTAAATATAAAATTAGGGCAAATATTTTTTGTTTTCTTTTCAAAAGTTATATTGAATTGAGTGTGCACTATTGAAAAGAAATCCTCGTACAATTTATTTGCATCATCCATATCATAGCCCAGATCATTCAACTTATTATTTAGGGTACTATTGAATCTATTTAGTTTACCAGTCGTTATTGGTCTAAATTGTATTTGCACTTTTTGCAAAGGTGTTTTAAACTTAAATGATACCGTTTGTCCACTATGATCGGACGGCAGATAATTTACGATGGTTTTATCTAAATAATCACAATCGCAAAATACATTATCGATACAAGTAGCAGAAGTTGGAGTTATTCTAGTCGGTTCTGTAAAAACATTAGATAGATTGAACGATTTAAAAAGGCTTAATAATCTTCTGCTATTTGAATTATTTTCCAAAATATTAATATTAAAATCACCACAAATAATTGCGGCTTTGTTATTGGATGCAAGTTTCGCTAGGACATCTGCCATTATTGACTCAAATACAGAAAAGTTCTGATAGGGGGTCTGTAAACGCACACTATGACATGCTTATCTAGCTCAACACAGGACAGTTCGATGCAATGTTCAATTGATAAACCCACTATGTCATTTCGTTGCTTGGATTTTAAACAATTTTTTATCAAGACTACTCACTTAACGCTTCCACTGTTAAAAGGTCTAATGAAGAGCCAAGTCCCTAACGTTACAAGCCCCTAACTCTACAAACCTTACATCTTGCTCAAACTGGCTTGGCCGTTCCATTGAACTATTGCGTGACACAAAATTAAACACTTTATTTTTTACCAAAAGCCCAGGTGTGTCTGTGCTATAGCTGCGACACGGCCAAGCCATACATTGTAACCGAGAAAGGATTTGTAGAGTATAGCCTTGTTAATCGAATCGAATATAAACTTCAACCCCAAATATAAGTTTTGAAAAACTTGTAATGATTTTTTTTCTCACATTATTATTGGTACCAAGTTTCAAGTTAATTAGATTGCGCATTATGATATTTCATACACTTTGTCACCACGTAGTTCTAACCCCATAGATTTGGGGCATACACTTTTTATCGGTTACTGGGTATTTGGTCCATACATGGACCTCTGAAATAAACAAAGAGATCTACCTTGTTTTACATTACATAATATTAATAAATGAAAATAATTTTCCAGAGACCAACGGCTCAGTGAGCCCAAAGCTGCAAAACGGTGGCGCGTCGTCTCGCGAGAGCATCGCGGAGGCCGTGCGAGCGCGCGTGAGGCGCCGGCTGGAGCGCCCGCTGTCGCTAGCCGACCAGACAGGCATGCCCACGCTCTCGTCGCTCATCAACTCCAAGGCGTACTCCACCGACTTCGACCAGAGCTTCCACATCTGCGAGACGAAGAAGAACTTCTCGCTGAGCGACGTCAAGCACGGCGTGATCGAGTCACGCAGCAGCGGACAGATCGAGGCTCTGCTGGAGGGCACCGGCCCGCGCCGTGCCGCCAGCCTCGCGGACTTTCTCTTCCGCCGCAAGCAGACTAAACTCAGCTCGGCAGTAGTCAACGTCATCGAGAACCCGATGACCGCGATGTACGACTACAGCCCGAGCATCTCGGTCGCGCACGAGGAGTCGCTCGCCGGCTAGACGCCCGGCGAGCCGCACGGACGAGTCCCCCGTACCGACGGGCCGCTCTGCGCCACGCGGAGACCTGCCGGAGATCGTCGTCACCTGTACTTAAGTGCTGGTTTTGTAATGCTTTTATATAAATCAACGGCAAATAAGTACAGCGTCATAACTTCATTTGTAAATATAAGATGGACACAGTCCCGGCAGAAATCTCTTATCGACAACGAGTTGGTCTCATTGTCAACATAATGGTATTTGAACAGGCTTCCTCTGTTGTCTCTATGGCCAGTCCTACTTGCTAACAAGTAACATAGTTGAATTTCGATGGTTTTGTTTAAATCAATGTTGTGGTATGATGAAGCAGTATCAAAATAATTTGAAACATCCAGTTGAACCTTGAACTCCAAGATATTTCGACACTAGTCAGACTATACAACGACTTTGTCAGCCGGAGAGGTTTATTGTTCGTAAATAAGTAAAATATAACAAGTCATTAAAAATAATAATTTGTCTAGAATATAAGGACTCTTCAACGTCCAATATTTCCAGCTTTTTCTGTATTTTGCTTTCATCGGAGAAAAGGGCTGGGAGGAGGAATGATCCTCCTCCCAGCTTTTTTCTCTCGTCCAGCAATCGTTTCAATGCTCTGTTTCTTCCTTATTTTCATCTTTATATTCGATAATAATCCGCTGACAAGTACTTCTCTATTGTTGAAACGCGTGTCTAAACATAGTTTATTAGTGATGACTTTTCATTATAACACACATTCGACGCTGACAAACCATCTATGAAATGTGACAACCTCACAATGAAACATGTCGCTTGAGCGGCCTAGCCTGTGAACAGCGACGGAGCGCCTCGACTACCATTGTGATGGCCATGCTCCTTATGACGACTTATTTCCGGAATAGAACCCCACCATAAGACTGAAGGGCGGAGCCGACCCTCCTCATAACACACGTCATCACTGACATGGCCGACACTTCGGCAGTAACACAGCACATGATAATCTGACATGCTCTCTCGGACACACGTCTGAGCATTACCAGGCATTACTCGCAAACAGCCACAGCACTCGAGGAACCGTCGCCCGGGCACTAGCCGAACTTGCACTTACGAATTTATTGATATTATTGTAGGAATGCGGCGCACCGGACGCGGTTTCCAAGGTTGTGACCCTGCTCACCGCTCAGTGTGGCCCACGCAGAGCGAGGTAGACTTAAGTATTTACATAGTTAAGGATTGCGGTTGTGTATACACAGTTATTGGTGTGTTGGGATATATGAAAGGTATTTGTCAAGTTTTCTGCCGACTTTCGGCTTTATCGTGGTTTAATCTTTCTAAAACAGTCAATCTGATTCTGTAGAACTGTGTACTGTGTACCTTGGTTCAATACAAATGTTGGCAATGGAACTGTCATCTAATATAAATGTTGATAAAGTGCTGTACCCAGGACAAGCTCGTGTGCGAGGGTGCGCGTCGTCGTCCCGCGACTCGGCGCGCTCCCGACCGCTCCCGATGCTCCCTACGTAGCTCAGTAACACTACTATGTATTCCACTGTTTTCATAGATCCTGCACAATGTGACACTCCACACATAGCACTACGATGTAACCTTAATCAAATAACGAGCTTATAGTAACTCATAGTGAGGTAAGACATGATAGTATTGTGTGAGAGCGAGCAGTCCGCCCGGCACCGCACGGCGGCGCCCGATGCCGCCCAGTGCCGCCCGGTGCCGCCCAGTGCCGCCCGGTGCCGCCCAGTGCCGCCCGGTGCCGCCCGACGTCTTGGACACTTGAAGCTTTAATACACTGTGCTCCTTTCGGCGGATGGAGAGCTACAGTCAAAACGTGTCGTTCGGTTAAACGATTACATTTTCCAATCAATTGGTGCTTTTTGGAGGTTAAGACTTAAAGTTTGTAACCTCATGGGGTGTAACCTTTAAAAATTTCATATATAAGCATGGTGTAATAAAGGCTCGGAAGTCCCAAGGCATTGTGTCGGTAGACCCAGCCGTTGTAACTATTAATCTCAATGTACTTGAACTGATTAAGTATTTATATATTATTATGTGTATATTAGGTTTAATGTGTATTTTACTAGTATAATACAATTACCTACATATATTACTTGTTTACGTCCTGGATACAGGACTCTGGTATTTTAGATGAAATATTGACTTACCGTAAGGGTTTAGTCAGGGACAGAAACACGCCCGTCGCCTCGCCTCCAGTGGTGTGATGTGCCTGCTCGAGTGTGCTCGGGCGTGCTTGGGTGTGCTCGGGTCAGCTCGTGTTGCCTGTTCGTCTGCTCGGCATCTGAATCTCACTCAGCGCCGATAGTGTGAATGCTCGGTTGATTGGCCGCGTGTGTCAGCTGTTTGAGTGTGAGGGGCGAGGTGACTCTGTGTTACGGGTAATTGTCTCATCACTACCAAAAATAGTAGCTAAATAATTATATGAATGTATACGATTGCTGTTTTACCATATTCGACTAATAATTGTAAAACAGTTTGAGGCAGAAGTTTATTAAAATAGTCAGTTCGTAAGCGGTGCACCGTCGACAGAGCATGGCAGTGACAGTTGCAGTGCTGGCCCGTTTCGAACGCTCTGGTAATGGCTGCGTATTGAGTCTCAGTTCACCTGCTGTCTGCGATGGATTCTCGTCAGTTGCTTCGTTGGTTCATAAGGAGTGTCACGGAAAAGGTTGCGTATACGAGTGATTATAATATGAAGCTAGTAACGCTTTCGTACAAGAGTTGGGATCTCGTCAGTTGCAAATTGTCGGTCCTTTGGAACGCATCGGTAAATGCTGCGTACTGAGTGTTTCAAGATCGGGTTCTTACGTGGAATGACAGTTGTTTAGTAGGACGGTGCACCGTAGTTTAGGAAAACGCGCATCTGTGTCTATCTGCTTACATGTATGTGTGTAGTTCGCTTCGAGCGGCTCCATCGCTTGCAGCGCGCCGCGTGACACGCACCTTAATTGCGTAGCACACTTTAAATTGCGCGGATTGTTGATCCATTGCATAATAAGTTCGAAAAATCGTCTGCTAGACAACATAAATAAACGCAATGAACGTGGCTGAACCGAACCGTCTAAATAAAAGGCATTGCGATAAATTGCCATTTTACGTGTGTTACGCAATCAGCCCGTCCCGATGCGCGCACGCAACTGATCGGGCAGTCCTGCGCCCGCGCCCTCCCCCTCCGTGTGCCCACTAACCCAACTCCGACCAAGCTCCCGGGTCCAAGCTTAAAACAACTATACCTATTTTAATAAAATTTATATGAACTGTATATTTTAGTTTAAATATAATATCTAATGCATCTTCTTCTATAGCAATTACGTCGTCTGTAAGGTTACGCGCAAGAAACACTAGGGCTCTCATGTATTTGTATGTACATATCAATATGAAGGTGTAGCGCCACTACGCAGTACAGTAGGTACGCTGACGAACAAAATGACGTGGCAGAAAGTGTCGCACACAGCGCGTAAGGTTCTGTTGCTCGTTGTCTCCCGCAGGGGGACTCCTGTACATAGTCTCCGTCTCCCGCGCACACTTCGCTGTAGGTACTTCGTACACAATAGGTTCATAGTGTTGTGTGCATGTTTACAGTAGGTGTTAGCCCTAAGTACCAAATATATTGTCGCCAGATGATTTATCCTTATTTTACTGTGATGTTACGAAAAGAAATTATTTAATACAGTAATTATTTAAGATTGGGCTTATTCCAAAATTTCCAAATGATGATTTATTTCGAAATCTAATAAGATGCTATGTTTACTACTTACATAATATTATGTAAGTAGGTATATACCTACTTACCTACATACTAGAGTATTATACACTTATAAAATAATTACCACAGATTTTTCCCTATTTACCCATTTGTGATCCAATGTTTTGGGCTAACAATTCGGATCCCTAGTAATCCTTTTGGTGTTTTAAATTTAAGTATGACAAAATTAAAGGTAAGTATTTTTGATGTCGTATACCCATTTAATGCTAATTATTAACTTCAATTATTCATTAAATAAATGTGCCAATCGTGAACGACCGACGTCTCAATCGTTTGCCAATAGTGCCAACACTGGAGCCGCACTCTGCTACCGCTATCCGCGATCCATCTGATGCGACACGCGAAGCGCTATCTGTCGCACGCGATCGTCTGATGCGACACGCGAAGCGCTATCTGTCGCACGCGATCGTCTGATGCGACACGCGAAGCGCTATCTGTCGCACGCGATCGTCTGATGCGACCCGCGAACCGCGATCCGTCGCGAACAAGTACAATAACTAAATAGGTACATTCGAAATGAATTGTTGTAATTGTTAAGTATGTAGAATGCATGGATCAATTAATTATTTTCTAATAGGTTAAGTAGTATATTTCGTCTATAATTTGATGATAAAAAGCGTTATAGTTATTATAAAATACCCAAGACTGGAAACGCAAACACCCCTTTACGTATCCCTAGAGATACCGACATCAGTCAGGCATCTACACCACCTGAGGAAGCAAATGTCACTTTGAGGAAAAAAACAATATATCCAAATTACGACACAACTTGTTCCGATGACCTGAGTTTTTTAGGCGACACCATACCTATGGAAAATAATGATATTATCCACATAGAAGAAAATGTAAAGACCAAGAATGATATACATACTCAACTAACAATGCAAGGTTTGAGTAAACTAATAATCACACATCTTAAAGAAAACAACAAATCTATTATACAAGAATTACAAAACACAATACATACAGAAATATATAGTGCTATTACAGAATTAAGATAAGATTTAGATTATAAAACAAACGCCTTAACAACACAGAACGACCAAAGAAAGCAAGAAATAGAAAACATTAATAAAAAAATAGAAAAACTACAAACAGAAAATGAAAACTTAAGGAAAGAAATAAGAAACCTAGCTACAGAAGCATCAAAAGTTCCACATATACAAGAAAATAACCATAGAAAAATTGTGCTCTACGGCCTGGCAGATTACTACAGAGAGCCTGAAAGTGCACTTCACAACAGATTAATAGAACTGTTCCGTGATATAGTCAACATAGACGTCTCAGGATATATAGAAGACCTGTTCAGACTTGGAAGACCCGGCGGACCTAAAAACCGACCGCTTGTTATCGAATTCATTAGTAAGAGAATGGCTAAATATATTATTAACAATAGCACTTTTTTTCACGGAACCGGACTATTCATATCTGAATTCTTAGATGCAAATGCACGAAAGTACAGAGCACAAATGCGAGAAGAATTATTTAAAGCCAGGAAAAATGGATCTCATGCAATTATAAGAAATAACCACCTGTATATAGACGGAAAACTGATTAACATAGAAAACAACAAACATCAATACGAATACAACACCCAAGAAAATTATATAATATTGAACAACACCAACCAACTTTGCTCTACAAATATGTCCAACGAAACTGAGAACCAGACATTTCGTAAACAACGACCGACCATTTAAAATAATGTTTCAAAATTTTCAAAGCCTCAATAATAAACAAGATATACTCGAAGCATTCATTGATAAAAATCCACTGTATAAAGCAATATGCATTTCAGAAACTTGGCTAACTCAAGAAAAACTTGATCTCATTCAATTTAGTGGATATAAATTTTCATCTTCCTTCTGTCGCAGCATTAGAACAGGTGGCGGTGTTTGTACACTTCTACAAGAACATATTGACAGCATAAATAGAAACGATATTTCAGACATGTCTATAGAATATATAATAGAACTATGCGCCACGGAATTACCAAAAGAAAATTTATTGATAGTAACTATGTACTGGAATAGAAGAGAGGAAGAAGTATTTTACCAACAATTAAAACAAATTCTAAAATATATAACCAATAAATATTACAAACTTAATATAATAATAGGCGGCGATTTTAATGTTAATATAATATAGGATAATTTAAAAACCAAATCAATTTTTAAATCTTATGCGGGAACATAATTTTACTCAACACATAAAAAGCCCTACACGAATTACACCAAACACTGCAACGTGCATAGATCTAATATTCACAAACTTTGACTACAAAGACATGTACACAACTACAGAAGAGTTAGGTTTTTCCGACCACCATAGTGCAATTTTACATTTAAAAATACCTAAACAATCAGAAAAATATAACTGGTACAAAATGAAAAGACTATATACTAACACAAATATATCAAAATTCAAAGAGAAAATACAAAAACTTAATTGGAATGATATTCTTAAAACCAATAATAACATTAACATAAATTATAAAACATTTAATGACTCACTTACCTCTATTCTAAATCAATGTATACCGTTGCATAAAATTAAATTAAAAACAGAATATAAAAAATACTGGCTAACTGTAGGTATAAAAAAATCTTGTTTGAATAAAAGGCTATTAAAAACATTAACAATAAAAACTAAAAATCCAATACTAACAAAATATTATAAAAATTATGAAAAAATATTGAAGAAAACTGTCACAGTTGCAAAAAAACTACACTTTAAAAATAAAATTATGCATTCTAACAATAAAGTTAAAACAATGTGGGGAATAATCAATGAACGCACAAACAAGAAACTAAAAAGTGAGAAACACAACATAACCCTACAAATAAATAATAGCTTAACTTCAAAACCCCAAGAGGTAGCCAACATATTTAATAGTTTCTTTGCTTCCATTGGTGGGGACAGCACAATACCTACCGGCAAAAAACCAAAAGTACCCCCGGCGTTTTCAGCTACACAAAATACACTATTTCTTAGCCCAGTAGATCCTTACGAAGTAAATACAATAATTAAAAATTTAAAAAACAAACAAAGCCATGGAATTGACAAACTTCCACCCACTCTATTAAGACAATGCGCTGACGAATTAACCTTGCCATTTTACATGTTACTTAACCAATCTTTTGAAGAAGGCGTTTTTCCCGATTTATTAAAAAAAGCTCTTATAAAACCGATCCACAAGAAAAATATAAAAACCGACCCAAACAACTACCGTCCCATTGCTCTCCTACCAACAGCCTCAAAAATATTTGAGAAAGCCATGTGCGATCGTGTTTATGCATTTTGTGAAAAATACAATATATTCAATGATAGTCAAAATGGTTTTCGCAAAAATCGATCTACCGTTTTGGCTGTTTATAAATATATACAAGAAGCCCTCAATATAATTAATAATAAAAAATATGCTGTAGGATTGTTATTAGACATGACAAAAGCTTATGATAAGGTGCAATATGATATACTATTAAATAAACTATATAACATCGGTATCCGCGGTAAAAGTTACGAATGGTTCACATCTTATTTAAAAAACAGAGAACAAGTTGTAGAAATTGAATATTACAATCTTAAATCAAAAGAAATAGAATTAATTCGATCCCAAAACATGCCCGTAAACGCTTCTATACCACAAGGAAGTGTGATAGGGTGCCTGCTATTCCTTGTTTACATTAACGATCTCCCTAACCACATCAATGAGTCATGTGTATTGTTCGCCGATGATATTTCTATTTTAACACCATGTGATAATAATATAAACTTAAACCAAAAATTGAGTTCTATACTTGACACTGCAACACACTGGATGAACGAACACAACCTTGAAATTAACTACAATAAGACAAAAATAATAACTTTCCACCCCCGACAAAAAAAACCTATAAGTATAAATTTCGAATACAAAGAATCAAAATTAGAAACAGTAAATAAATTCACCCTTTTAGGCCTAGACATAGATTCACACATAGATTGGAAATCACATATTCAAAAAGTAAGAACGAAATTATCCAAGTTTTCATACGCTCTCCGAGAAATCAAGAAAACAACAGATCTCAAAACAGCACTAGTAACATATTACGCGTACGCATTTGCATGGCTCAAGTATGGAGTTATCCTATGGGGAAATAGTACAGATGCGCCTATATTATTCACTTTACAGAAAAAAATGGTTAGAATTTTAATAAACATCAAAGACACAGACTCCTGTAAACCCCACTTTAAAGACCTAAAAATATTAACCCTGCCCTGCCTCTACATACTTGAAATTTGTAAGTTTGTACGAAAATATCCTCAATTCTATACCAAAAGAGGGGATATCCAAACACAAATTGCACTTAGACATGAAAGCAGATTGAACATACCCACTTCACGATTGAAAATGCACTCTTCTAGTGCATTTGTTATGTCCATTAAAATATACAATAAGTTACCGGAATACATTAAAACATGAATAAAAATAATATCTTTAACAATAAATTAAAACAATTTCTGATAATCAAAAGCTACTACACTATTGACGAATATTTTAGCGATAAATTTCAACAATAATAAAAACTATATTTTACACAAAACCTACATTTAATTTTAAATTTCACTTTGAATATAAATTTATTTTAAAACACTAAAATAATGTCAGTTTAAAAAATTAATATATGCTAAACAGCGCGCAATTAATAATAAAACATTCTACAAGACTCAATAAAATTGTAAATATTTAGTTTATTATAATTTATAATGTTAATAATGTAAATCGTGCAATATATAAATAAAACTTAAAAGCAAATACTTACTTAAATAAAATATAAATACCATAACAGCAAATGATACTATTTATTGATACTATTTTAATACTATTTTAATTTTTTATTTTAATTTTATTTTAATTTCATATTTTTATATTATTATTATTTTTTTTATAACAAGCGCCTTCATCCTCTCTCCTATTAAAAATTAACTTTGCTGTGCCCGACAGGGTCCATGATTCAATGTTTTAAAATACCAACCATTTACTATGTACACATTATGGAATGCAATAAAGTATTGAGTATTGAGTATAATGTAACGTTACCAAATATGTGACCAAACGCATAATATTCAGTCATAATTATGAAGTTTTGATTTTATTATGTTATTGTACTTAACACGACACGCGTGTCTCTCCCCCTCCGCGGCGCCGCAGGGCCCCTCGTGGCATCACGCAACATCGCGTTCCTTCGCTCGCACGAGTACAGTCGCCGCGCGCCTCCGCGCTCGCACTCCGTCAGGTCACGTGCTCGGCGGCAGCTTCTCGTCCAAGTCTAGGCGTGTGTAAGCTTGCAGTATTAATTAGTATTATCAGAGTCTACCTTTACTTAACAGTATGAGCGAGCACTACGACTGTGCGGCAGTGCGCGTACGAGCTGACGTGGTTCACTACTGAATAGAGAATATTGGTTCCGTTTCGTAGGGTTATCGTATTGTCCAGTAACTGGGTTGTGAAAGTTAGATAGGCAGTCGCTCCATGTAAAATACTGGTTTACAGTTGCTGCATGGTTCGACTGGAAGCCGGCCCCAACAGTTGGGGAAAGGCTCGTCAAATGAAGATGGTTCCGTTTCGTTTCATGGTATCTATGGTAACGTAACTTGAGTGCAAGAGGACGAAGCGCCCTCGATCACGGTGCACTATGGGACCAACCGGTGCGCTCCAACTCAAACATCTATAACTTTTTGTTTCTTGACATTTTGAATTGAAATTTAGTACAAGTATTCCTGAACACTTAAGTTATTTGGATAATTAAAACATTGCCACTTTAAAAACTAAATTTGTTTAGTAAAAAAATGACAAAGTAAAATCTTGAAAATAACAACGTAGTTACATTATTATTTAAAACTTTAAAAGAAATATGCGAGTAATAAAAAAAACAATACATTATTCTACTCATCACTTGTCAATACTAAAAGCTCTTTAGCTTCGTTTAGTAATTCTTTTGCTATCACAATACTTGATTTATTTAAGCTAGATATATACTCATATGGACCAGAAGTATACAACAGTATGTGCAGAATGTCTTCCATTTTGGCTGACCTGGAACACTTCCGAGCGTGATTTAACCTATAGGTACTTATAGTCTTTATTACGAGCTTCTTGAGCATCTTCAGATAATTGGCCTATTGGCAAAACTGCAAAATGCTCGATTATTTTGGCACCATGTATAAGAATTTTGTGGACTGAAGATGGCACATAGTACCAGTAATATTTACTCACATATAACTGTGCAGTCCCCAGCGTAATTCACCAAACTTTACTGAGTTTATAGAAAATCCCGGTGGTTTGCAGAATTATGTATAATCTCTTGATCAACTCTTCATCTACACCCGTGATTTCTGCAGAACATTGATAGTTTTGGTAGAACCTCCTTGCCGTATTTCCATCATTACAATTTCGGAACCTTAACGAGGTTTATCAATGTGTAAACCAAGCAATTCCCGGAAACGAGTATGCCCGTACTTCTTTTTTCCTTCTTAAATAATTCTGTTTTGTGGAGTTGATGCAAGCCCACTTTTCAAAGCGTAGATTATAAGAAATATGCAGAGTCATTTCCATACATCATATCCACGCATGTAAGGTGGAGAGTCCGTATTTAAAATTTTAAACGCATCATCATTCTCAACTCTTGCAGTTACTTTTGCTAGGTCGTTCACCTGTTTAGGATTTGCTCCACCAACAGAGCATAAGGCACTCGACGGTGTCTGCGTTAATTACCTTGTATTGCTGCAAGCGTAGGAGTTAATTCATTAATTTTGGCTTTGCGTTCACTTAGGTACAACAGCTGTGGTTTTTTTCTGCAGTTTCTTTTGCAAATTCCAGAGGAATGGGTTTGCAATATCTAACTGAAGAGCATGTCGAATTTTGCCATATAACTGCTTTGCTTTCTTCATCCTAATGATACAACCAATACTGATTACAACCACAGCAGATTAGAAATATGCAACATCATTAATATCATATGTGTGGATAAAATAATCACCGCAAAAATAAAAATATAGTGAAAATATTTTTCCCTCGGTCGACATTTTTGTTTCTAGCTCGAAATGGCGCAACAATGAGGAAGGTTTTTTTATTTAAAAAAAATAAGGTTTTTTTTTATTTCCTTGTAGTATTACTGAATAGTTAAGGAATCTAAAAAGGCCATTAACCCGACATCGGCAGCTAACGGCAACAAGGAAACCTCTTCTTGGAAAATAAAAAGACGGAAAATTTGCCTGTGACACTTAAAAATTTAATTTTAAGTAGTATATTTTGCATAAAACATAACGTACCTATAAACTAGAGATCTTGTACTTATACATTCCCTCAAGAACTTAGGAAATATTTTAAGTTGCACATCCATAATGGGTAATCTAATTAATATGAAATTATCGAAGTTCAAAGTTTGGGTGTAATTTTATATACCTAAAACTGTTTTTTTTATTTTTTACTATTATATCGGATAGCACATGTATTTCAGAATATAAAAGAATCAAAACGGTTTCAATAACACTACTTTTGTGCGAACCAATACCAATAATGTAACTTGTTACCTATATAACTTACATTCTTCTCGAATATGTTTCTGTTCGTGTTGATTAAGTCAGCCGGTGTTAGTCGTATGAAACACATCAGTCAGTCACCGAACCATAGATATAAGAAAGAAGGAGATGGGTCAATATCAACAAACTGAATATTTTTTCAATTTTGGTGGCGAAATTTGTATCTTAATACAAAAATAACAAACAATATTTGTATTGAACATTTAATGATTTCAGATGTCTTACACAATGTTAAGGGTCAATATCAACAAACTGAATATTTTTTCAATTTTGGTCGCGAAATTTTTTCTTCAGTTTACGTGAAAAATAAGGACCGGTGGCGTGAAAACGCCACCAAAACCACCAAAATTGAAACCAGATATAAAAAAAATCTCTAAAAATAGGGGTTTTTAGTTACAATTAAATTAATATCACTGATTTATGCGTAACCCAAATCACTATCTATAATGTGTAGCTTACTATTAAAACACTTTAAAATTAACAGCAAATCGATCCACCAAAAATTGAACAATTTTTGTCCCCCGTGCCACCCAAGATGATACTTACGTTTTTGGCGGAAAATCATAGCACTAATCACACACCTGTTACGCGCAAGTGCACAACTGAGAGATGTGAAATAATAAAATGTGATTGATCGCACACGCACGAACACGAAGCTTCATTTTATAGTATGTTGAAAAAGTGCCACCAAAATTTTGATCTTTACTTGGACAAACTTTGATCGACTACCCTGTGCTTTTAAATTAGATTTTCTAATATGGTTTAATTGTTTTTAGATAATGTGTCTCAAGCATATACTAACGAATTTATTTATTTTTTATTGTACAGCAAATTGTTGCTTTGGTGAATGCAATTATATCAAAAAATGGAGCTGGGACAAGCCACCTAACTTGAATTTTAAGGCGATTTATTTTTTCCCTATTTATTTAAATACACAGTTATAAAAAAAAAAAAACTGGCACTCCGGTAGTGCCGACAGAAGTGAAAACTTGAACAATTACGAGTGTATTTTGTGAATCGTCTTATAAACAAAACACGCGTGTTAAGGTGTGTTCCTTATTTTATAGGGTTTTTTGCAAATCAGGTATGATGACCAAAGTGACTGGTTTATTCTTCTCGTGAAAGGAATTTATTCAGATTTACAAATAAGCACACAGGATAGACTTCAGTTCGTGGTGTTGGTCGCGGCAGTGGTAAGAGAAGCAAGCCCATGGAGCTCGTCGTCAGTTATATATCCGTGGTTCAGCGCCATCTCGTCGTTGTTGGATGAACTACGTAGTTAGTACGCGAGGCCCTCGTAGTTCTTCCCGATGTGCATAGATGGCACTGTCCTCAACAACGCGCGTCTTTCGTTTTACGTCTTACGAATCTTACGATCAGGGTCACGTGATCTGACGCGAATTTAGAAGTTTTTACCCATTCCAAAAAAAGTACACAGCGCCGCTAAAGAAGTTTTCACTTCAAAAAAATGTGGCCCTAATTGAAACAAGTTACGTAGCTTACTATAAAAAAAAATAAGAAACATCCTATCATTTAACACCTCGATTCTCAACGTGGACGCGTAAAATTTGCTGCTGGGATATTCACCCAGATATGCCCGGTAGTTGAAAATGTATCAGAATCCGATGTCGCTAGGTTGGCTTCACCACCGCGCCACTACACACATGTAAGTTCAGTAAAAGCAATAAATACAAAGTCGCGCACACACTTACAATTCATAAATCAGAACGTACTACACAATCAATAAATAAACCTTACCTCATCAAACAGCGTACATTTATAACAAGTTGTAACTTACAAAAAAAACATCTGTCGCTCTCGTTGTGCTTTGCAAAAGCCATTTATTTTACTTAGACGCTAGTGATTGACTAAATCGGAAAGTCGATTTAATCGATCACAATCACGGTCGAAAGCGCACTAGTTCGCGGAGACGGCCATTTGCCCAGTAAATGCTCATTTTGCTCACGACGCGTGAACACACACACTTGCCATTTCTCCTGTTTTTTACATTTCTATGCACCGAACCAATTATAAGGTACAACAGCCCCTGTCAGCAGTCGCAAGTGGCTACAGAGTCCTCTCCTGAATTTTAGGAAGCTGTAGGATGCGGCGTTATGTGAGCGGAGATGTTACTCCTCTCGTGCATAGTTCTCCATTCGTCGGAATCGTTCTCGAGCAGTCGCAGCGAGCACGCACCAGCTGCATGACGTGGCTCGTCACACGATCCATGTGTTCTACTCTATGTATACTACTGTTTAAGACGTTTTGACGTCGTTACTATTAGCATATACGATATACATATTCAGTAATTATAGTATTTCCGAAGACTTAGTTTCGCTTATTTGCATAAGTTGCAGTCGGTGAGGCGCCGACAGCACCACGTTGGTTGCTGAAGGCTTAATCTCAAGCGAACAAGCGTCATGATCAGAGATCGGAATTGGGTGTGTGAAAATACCTAAAGTTTGCAGCGAGACATAACATAGAGCTGTTACAACCACTTAACTGGTTTTGAATTTTACCGGTTTAGTTTCGGTTTTTTGTTTTACATGTTTTCACCTTTGAAAAACCGAACTATAAACACTAGCAAGCTGCTAATACAGTTTTAAATTAATTTTTGTTTTGAAGTTTTCTAGTTCAAATTCGGTTTTTAGTTCTACTTGTTCTGTACGTCTTAAACACCGAATTTTACACATCTGTAAGCTGTAATACAGTTTTAGATATTTTTGTTATTGTTGTGTGTAGTTTTCGAGGGCTAACCGAGAAGGGCTTAATTTTTTCTAACCGATTTCAAAAAAAGGAGGAGGTCCTCAATTCGACTGTATGTTTTTTTATGTATGTGTGTATGTTACTCGATTACTCCGTCAATTAATAATCAAGTAAGCAGGGCAAGTAAAAACGGAGCGACGCCATTAAAGTGAACGCCGCGCTTACATGCGCGAAAATGTTCGTTTTCCTTGAATCAATTTGTAACCAAACTTTTTAACTTAAGATACAGATCAAAAAAAAAAACTGGCACTCCGGTAGTGCCGACAGAAGTGAAAACTTGAACAATTACGAGTGTATTTTGTGAATCGTCTTATAAACAAAACACGCGTGTTAAGGTGTGTTCCTTATTTTATAGGGTTTTTTGCAAATCAGGTATGATGACCAAAGTGACTGGTTTATTCTTCTCGTGAAAGGAATTTATTCAGATTTACAAATAAGCACACAGGATAGACTTCAGTTCGTGGTGTTGGTCGCGGCAGTGGTAAGAGAAGCAAGCCCATGGAGCTCGTCGTCAGTTATATATCCGTGGTTCAGCGCCATCTCGTCGTTGTTGGATGAACTACGTAGTTAGTACGCGAGGCCCTCGTAGTTCTTCCCGATGTGCATAGATGGCACTGTCCTCAACAACGCGCGTCTTTCGTTTTACGTCTTACGAATCTTACGATCAGGGTCACGTGACCTGACGCGAATTTAGAAGTTTTTACCCATTCCAAAAAAAGTACACAGCGCCGCTAAAGAAGTTTTCACTTCAAAAAGAAATTAAAACCGCATTAGCATTTTGCAGATATGTAAAATTCTGTGTTTGTCCGACAAAGAACAATTAGGACTAAAAACCGAATTTTAACCGGAAAAGTACAAAACATAAATTAATTTAGAACTGTATTAGCAGCTTGTGAATGTTTATAGTTCGGTATTTCAAAGGTAAGGAACATGTACAACAAAAAAACCGAAACTAAACCGGTAAAATCCAAAGCCGGTTTAACTTCAGTGGTTGTAATAGCTCCATATTATTATGTCCCGCTGCAAACTTTAGGTATTGTCACAGACCCAATTCCGATCTCTGGTCATGATATAAAACAATCTGTTACTTATACAGGGTGGAGCGTAAGTAATAACACGAACCACTAACACTACAGATTTACTGTTCATATTTTTTTTTAATAATTAATAACCTTTCTGCTATTCCCTAAGGTTTGTCTATTGATGTGAACACAAATTTATTGGACAGCTTATGTTTTCTCCGATGTTAGGGTTTGTCCCTCATTCTCTTCTTAGCGTGTCGATGGCAATCTAAATAGAGTCGGCCTAAAATTTGGCAACGAGTTTGGTACTTTAATTACCGTCCATCAGCGCCTGTACAAACAACAGTACACGCTGGACAGTGGACACGATATTAGAACCTATTCGATACAACTTTGGTCTCTTTTTAGGGCCGCCAAGGTCTTTGGCTTATTCATAATGGAATCGTGTCAATTCGTGTCTGCAACAGACGCCAGTGACAAAGTGGCAAGTGGAAGAACCATGCCAATGCAAATTGCCAATCAAGATAGGTGCTAAGCGGCCGTACACAATATTACCGTGTCCTCGCAAAGTATCGTGACAAGATCTATAAGTTGGCTGTCTCTGCCGAGTGATCAATTGCATGCCACAAGCGTAGCGAGCGACACAGCTGCTGACAATTGAGCGTTGGACATGGCGTGCAATATACAAATAATTTCGTTTTTAAACAATCTACAAAAAATAAAAAAAAATACCCTCGCGAAATTTGCATTGGTATAACGCAGAGTTTCCGTCGCGTAATTTACGGCAAATATGTCGCTACGCGTATACCTAATATGAATAAAGATCAGCCATTATTTCGTAGATTAAATCATTTTAATTAATGTAATGTTTATTACATATAATAATTATATTTTGTAATTATGTTTAACAAAAGAATAATGTTTATATTCCTAACATAATCTAATTTATAGGGTCACTGATATTATTTTGCCTTGTATGAAAAATGTTTCTAAGAGATCCTGTTTAGGTTTATAGATTACTATTTAACTCCTTCGTTCTAAGAATCAGATTCTAACAAATCTTCAAGCTGTCTCCAAAGGACACGGCAGTAGATATAGGTATACGTACATACTGATAATGTTATCAGCGTGCATGCATATATTTTACGCGGAAGCAGGCAGATACAGTCAACTACACGTTAATGGTAATAATTACTTGACGTTGACAATACATTTATGTCGATGCTTTGGGTGACCGCGCATCTGGCTGTCTCGAGTCCCGAACAGCGGGCACGCTGCAGTCGCCGCATTGTAATTGTTCGTGTGTAGTTATAGAAAAAGCAAGTAGTTCTATTCAAGTTAGCGCAGCCATTCGTGTCGCGCTCACCGCGACAGCCGAGCATCGGCGTGACATGCGCCTGTAAGCAACTGAATGGAAGCGGTTCAATGTGGTCGTGTCGTGCGGCGATTGCATAGAAAGGGGCGTTTTTGTAGTTGAAGTGATACCACTGACGTGCTGCTGACCGTATGTCCTTCTAACTCGCCTTAGCCGTGAACAGTCACGCCTGGCGAGCATGTCATGACTGTCACGATTGTCATGACTTTCATGACGGCTCGTTGGACTCTAACAACTACTGTCATTTGGTTATAAGCGATATTATTTAGTGAACCTGTACTACTAGTTGTTGTATATTGTGATTGCCTTGCTTTACACACGTACCTGCGTGAGGTAATAGTGTTCATTGATCATTGTTTAAGAGTTCTCAACTAACTTTTTAGACCTTTGTATCCTGCTTATGCGTATAAAGTTTCATTAAAATCGGTTCATTCATTTCGATAAATAAGTCCTTGAAAGTTTGTATGAAATGCCGTACGGCGTAAACGCTCTAACTGTGAGTGTGCGTCCACATTGCGAGCCTAGTGCGATTGCGACGACGGGCGCGAATTATCAAACAAATGAAACGCGCCTTTGCGTCCATAGTGTAGTGACTAAGGCGGAAGCCTAACGCGACGGGCCTGAGCGAGACAACGCACGTAGTTTTCAAACGTTCCCGTCCGCGCGTTCTGGCCACACTACGGGCCTAGTCAGCAAGCGACACAACGTGCGGGTAGCGGGAGTAACAAACCAGTTCGGTGTTATCGCTCGGCGTATGCGCCTCTGTATATTGTTTGTTGTAAAATGGCGGTGAATACTGAATTGTTCATAACTGCGATTCAATCTTCATAATAATCTCAATCTCTCTAATCTCAGTTCTTCATATAAATTTAAAAATTCACCAAATACTTCCCGGTTTTTATTTATTTCGTGCACACCATCTCTAGTGTTCAACACCTCCCATCTCAGGATCAGACTGTCTAGTAAAAATATCAAATCCTCGTCCATAGTTTGCAATCCCTGAAATACGTCGAACCGCTACAAGAGCTCGCGCGTCACTGTGGCCACCGCACGCGCCCGCTCGCCGCGCCCGCGTTAGGCCCCAGTCACTCGCATTCAGTGTGGACGCACACTAAGATCCTACTTTAATTGTGTTTGTGTTCCTGTTCATACGGATGATACCTATTATATCATCTAGGCCTTTTTTATCAGCTAGGTGTAAGTAGATACCTAAATGTTAAGAATAATATCACATCCGCGTCACACAATTTAACAACAGGATGGTGATGTTATAATCCACGTTTAAGTGAAAAAGGATTCGGCACTGAACATCAAATAAACCAACAAACTGTTTTTCACAACATGCAATGGAAGTAGGATGAGCATTGTTCTCTGTAAATAATGATATTTTGCAACGGCACTAAAGTAGAGAAGTCTCTGAATTGAGTGATAGGTACAGTCATCGCACGTTCATTGTGGCGATTTGACTTTGATTGCAGCGTCATTAGGGCTGTTTTTATGTCGCGCGGCTTGTGCTTCCATGCGAGAGCTTGCGCGTGTGAGGCACCCGCAAACCTCCGCATGTCGCGTGCTTGTGCCATGCAAGGAGGAAAAATATGTGCGAAACGATGGGACAAGGGCGGTGCGCACACAAGCCAGACACACGCACGCGGACTCGAACCCGCATGATACGGAAAAAGCACTTATCATTTCGTAGCAGTAATTGCGTATTATCGTGATTCAACTTTTTATTACCACGTGTGTGCGGTAGACCGTACTAGCAGAAACAACGAATGTGTCGTGAACCAGCTCGGCGTGTCACGATGTCAGGGCTCTTACTGAACTCGAGCTAGCCTATAATGATCAAGTCGACAGATGGAACAGTCAAGGAAGCCTGTTAGTGAATAATATACCTACTTGTATGACAAGCTTGAGGGCCGTATAGGTACCCAACTAATATTTGATTGTAAATATCACTTAATTTCCTGACTTTTCGTGCGTGAGCTACACCGCGATTGAAGCGTTCGCTTGGACCTCAGACGTCTACTTCACATATCCTCAACATGCTACATATATGTTGGCATCACTATGGTTGTACCCTTCATGCGCCGAGCACGAGCTGCTGAGGAGCCGCGCCTCCTACAGCTGTAACGTGGCGGGTCCTCACAGCTGTCTCGGGGTACTTAGTCAGTCCTCACGAGCGCTTCAGTCTTAGTCGCACTTACTGTTCTATTTTTACTTGTTAAGGTGCCTTTGATGTTTCCATTTTATAGGTATTTATTACGCTTTCATTGTGTTGTAATCTGATAGTTGCATTAAATGGAGTCACGTGATCAGGACGCGTTTTATTATCTAATTTAGATAATCAACCGTTATATTTTACATTTTCACCCCTACAATTCCATAAACCTATCTCTACCATCAGTGATGGTAGAGGTAGGTGATGGTCCAGCACCTACCTCTTGTTGAACATTGAGCTAGCCAGACGTAATGATACCTTACCTACTAAATCAATACGCTTGGTAAACTCATTGCTGATCACAGCCAGTGTGGTCGCTGAAGTGGGTCCAGGGGCGGATACTTAGCCATTATACAGGTAAACCCTTGTCTTCGGAATAACCTGAATGAGAGAGAGAAATATTATCTGTAAGTATTGGAGTGCCGCAGGTCCCCAGCCCCGCAGTCGCGTCGAGTCGCGGTTATTTGGGTAGTAAAGGTAGCTAGGTCAGCATGACGGGTGTATTGTTACAGAAATTAATATATTATATAATATGAAAGGAATGTACAGTCGAGTTCATTAATATATTGGCCCTTTCAGGCTTGTAAAATATATGACCGTTAAAAAAATCATAATATTGTGACAACTATAAGCATCATTAAATTGTGGTCAAGATTTAGATTCATTAAGAATATGTGAGTGATTTTTCTCAGCAACATCTATACGGCCAAAAGCACATTATTATAATTATCTGCACATTGTAGGATTCACAATTATGTATGCACATATGAATACAATAATATCTAAACAAGTAAATGTAATTCAAATTCAAGCTTATTACTTACGTAATAAAGATGATTTTGCTAGCAATCTTAAAATTGCATGGTCAAGGAGTTTGCAACATTATTTATCACTGGCTAGATTAACTTTAAATGACGTTATGTTTTTCTAATAAAATTATAACTGACGCACATGTCATTCAACGATTTAATTCTACGTAAATCGTAGAATATTAATTCTATTGAAATATACCTACCCATTTAAAATAAAAATGTATAGAATTGATGAGCATACGAAACATAAAATAGTTTATATGTGTGAGGAAGGTGTTTCTAAATCAGCAATTGCAGAAGAATTAGGCATATCGGTAAACAAAGTAATTTTAGGTATTGGTCCATGTTTTTCTCTGATCTCTAATGTGGTAATTTAAAAAAATCGTTCTTTAACAGAGAAATACTGTTACATTATGGTGGAAAAGGTGGTAAGAAGAAGGAAATCTTACAAAACATGTATCTTTTGACCGACCTAGGAAAACTCGAAACTCAAACTCAAACTTTTACAAACATTTATTTCAATTAAACCATTTACAGGCACTTTTGAATTGTCAAAAAGTCGGTCAGTCAGAAAATATGAAGCTAGTTGCCCATTCCAAAGCGTAGGTACCTATGGAGAAGAACGGGCAAGAAACTCCATGGACATTCTTTTAAATTATAGTTTTACAAAAATATTAGTTACATCAATAATGTGAATTTATAATTATATGTGAGAACGATGTAAAAAAGACGTACGCGTTAAGTGTCCAGAGTACAGCAAATGGTAAGAAAACAACAATTCAATATTAAAATAATTAAAAATAAGCCGAGGCAGCTAAGTGATGACCAGCCCCAACCGACGGCGCCCGTTCACGAACATGACGCATAGATCGGCACCATTCAGCTCAACCATTTTGAAGGGAGCTAAATGATCCAACACACACGCCACCGTCAGCGAGACATTTGTGTGAGCATGACATACTATCAGCCGCCAGGGCACATTTAAGTCAATGAAAGACACATTACCCGGTAAATGGTACATAGTGTATAGTATATACATAGAACTCACATCTGTGCTATGCAATTATACAATACAAAGAAATTGAGTTTATACAATGCAAAGGTAGTCTTACAATCTTCAGCAGCTCCAACAGAATCTTCAAGTGTTAATCAATTAGTTATGGTTGTGGAGCAGGACCAGCCTTGAGCCAGGCATTTTTATCAGCGATGTAATCCCCTAACTTATAATATGCCTGACTGCATAGTGTGCGTTTTATACAAGACTTGAATTTTGTCTCATTCATTTCAAGAATGTGGGGAGGTATTTTATTATAACATTTTAAACAGTACCCCATAAAAGATGAGTCTACTTTAGCCAGTCTGAAACCTGGTTGAACTAATAGGTCCCTATTTCTAGTACTATAATTATGTCTTTCACCTCTTTTACTAAAAAGATGTAAGTTTTTTCTTACATACATGATATTTTCGTAGATATATTGACAAGGCACCGTCATGATGTTAATTTCCTTAAACAGTTCCCTTAGAGAATCGCGCCTGCGGAGAATATAAATGGCTCTGATAGCTCTTTTCTGCAGAATAAAAATAGAATCGATGTCTGCAGCCCGTCCCCAAAGTAAAATACCGTAAGACATGATACTATGAAAGTAACTTTTTGTATAATAAAATACGATTTTATGTTACAACGCTTATATTATGGAGCACATTTGGATTGACACACAGAATGACAACAACATTTTTCTATTCAAAATAAGTACCTAGTACATGAAATTACTCTAACAAGTGGCCAGGGTGTTTCTATTAAAAAAGGTAAACCAAATAGTTTCAACACCTCCCCGTAATGGAAACATCCTGTACATACAGATATACAAAAATATATACACCCTAATAAATTAATAACAAACACTATAAATAATAATCACGAACACTTAACAAAACAATGAATACACAAAAACAAAAGCAAGCTAGCTTATGGCCTCGGTTATACCTAAACCTTTAAGACACATAAAATGTCGAAGTTTTGTTAACGGTTTAGTAAGGACATCGGCTGGCATATTACGTGTGTTAATGTAATTTAAGACAAGGTTTTGTTGATTAAGTGAATCGCGAATAAAATGGTGCCTAATATCGATGTGTTTGGTGCGTGCGTGAAAGGTGTCGTTATGAGATAATTTTAATGAACTTTGATTATCTGTATAAATTTTGATTGGGCGATCCAAAGAAAATATTTCTTTAAAAAACGCCTTGAGGTATATGGCTTCTTTGCACGCTTCACTAAGAGCCATATACTCAGCTTCTGTAGTTGAGAGTGCGACTGTTTTTTGTTTGCGTGACTCCCAACTAATTGGTGCTCCACTCATAATGAAAAAGAAACCTGTGAATGAACGACGATCGGTGATATTACTTCCATGGTCTGCATCTACATAACCGATGGGATAGTCTGGCATGACTTTATGATAGTGAAGTTTCAGGTCCTTGGTACCCTTAAGATACCTCAGTACCCGCTTGGCAGCTCTCCAGTGCACCTTTTTGGAATAAAATACGATTTTATGTTACAACGCTTATATTATGGAGCACATTTGGATTGACACACAGAATGATAACAACATTTTTCTATTCAAAATAAGTACCTAGTACATGAAATTACTCTAAAAAGTGGCCAGGGTGTTTCTATTAAAAAAGGTAAACCAAATAGTTTCAACATAACTAAAGTAGACTAGTCTCGCGGTATCTACATCAGTAAATTGACGGATTTTTCTGACAGCATAAGCTGCTGAACTTAGCCGTCCTGCAAGAGATGTTAAATGAGGACCCCATTGTAGCCTTGAGTCGAGCGTGATCCCTAGGAAAACAGTTTCATCGACGAATTCTAGTTTCTCTTGATTCAATATTATCTCACAATCACTACTCTTGACATTTGGTAAAGAAAATCTTATGCACTTAGTTTTTTTTCCATTTAATACTAAATTATTAGCAGTGAACCAATTTTGGACCTGCAGTAAGGCGTTATTTACGTCGTCAAAATTTGTAGCACGTCTATTTACCTTAAAAATTAAGGAAGTGTCATCAGCAAATAACACCATTTGTGGTTGATTTTATAATAAATGGAGTAGATCATTAACATACACTAAAAAGAGGAAAGGACCCAATATCGAGCCTTGTGGCACACCCATTTTTACTGTTAAACCATTCGAATTGACACCATTTATTTGAACTTGCTGTTGTCTATCATTTAAATAAGAACTAACTAAACTAAGCGCAAGTTTTCCAAGTCCGTAATGCTCAAGTTTCAAAAGCAAGGTTTCGTGATCGACGCAATCAAATGCCTTGGAGAGGTCACAAAAGATTCCTATGGCGTCTTGGGCCTCTTCCCACGCGTTAAAAATGTGTTTTAATAAAGTTACACCAGCGTCGGTCGTACAACGTCCTTTGGTGAAACCATACTGTTGATCGTGTAAGATTTTATTCGTGTTAAAATGATTGAGCATAAGATTAAGCATTATCTTTTCAAACACCTTGCTGAAAACCGGCAAAACGGATACGGGTCTATAATTATTGGTGTCCTTACTGTCCCCGGATTTGTAAAGTAGTATTACCTTACTGTATTTCATTAAATCGGGAAAGACTCCTTGATCAACACACGAATTAAATACTAAGGCTAAGTAAGGTGAAATAGTCTCAATTATAGAGGTACAGACTTTAATGGACATTCCCCAAAGATCTTCGGTCAATTTGATTTTAATTTGCTTAAAAGCTTTTATTACTACTATGGGGTTAATATGTCTAAATTGAAATTCAACCGGGCAGGCTGGAAAGTTCACTCTTAATAAATCAATTGATACGTCTGATGAGGAATCTAAGGCTTCCGTCGTTTTTGATGGAATATTAGTGAAGAAATTTACAAATTCCTGAGCTATTTCTATGTTAGAGCTTATGGCACCATGTGAAGTCTCCAATGAGTAATCAGTGTTTCGTTTTTTATTCCTACTAGTTTCGTTATTTATAATTTTCCAAACAGTTTTCATTTTATTTTCTGCTGATTTGATTTTATTGCTAATGTACAGGGATTTGGCTATTTTACAAGTATTTCTAAAAATTTTGGAATATGTAGCAACATACTTGCTGAAAGTTTCAGTATTGATGTAAGGCTTAAGGCCATACAGCTCGAACAGTCTTTCCCTACTTTTCCTAATACCTCTAGTTGCCCAGTCACTAAATAAAAAATTAGGGCAAATGGTTTTTGTTTTCTTTTCAAAAGTTATATTGAATTGAGTGTGCACTATTGAAAAGAAATCCTCGTACAATTTATTTGCATCATCCATATCATAGCCCAGATCATTCAACTTATTATTTAGGGTGCTATTGAATCTATTTAGTTTACCAGTCGTTATTGGTCTAAATTGTATTTGCACTTTTTGCAAAGGTGTTTTAAACTTAAATGATACCGTTTGTCCACTATGATCAAAAACAACTCATGATCAAGATATGCAATATATATAAATACTCATTCTTATCTTGGATCCTCTAATTTGTAATATCCTTGTTTACATAGTGTACTTTTAATATTGGTTTAAAATTTTCTTTCATTTAATTGCAATATGTCACAAGATATTTTGTTGTAGCATTTAACACAATACCCCATAAAAGATGTATGTAGGTACTTTAGATAATCGGAAAAAATGTTGATCAAACTTATCTTTATTTGTAGTATTAAAATTGTCTATCACTAACTTTATATGTTGATTTTTTCTTATACATAATATTTTCGTAAATTAATTGGCAAGGTACTGTCATGGTATTAACCTTTTTAAATAGTTCCCTAAGAGATTCGCGGCGACGTAGATTATAAATGGCTCTAACAGCTCTCTTTTGTAAAATAAAAATGGATTCAATGTCAGCAGCCCGACCCCATAGTAAAATGCCATATGACAATACTGTGGAAGTAACTAAAATAGACCAAACGCGCGGTTTCTACATCTGTTAACTGTCTTATCTTTCTAACAGCAGCATAAGCGGCCGAGCTGAGCCGCCCCGCAATAGATGTTATAAAATATGAGGTCCCCATTGTAATTTCTCGTCTAGCGTGATTCCTAGGAAAACTGTCTGATTTATAAATTCTGGTTTTTGGCCATTCAATATGAGTTCACATTCGCTACTTCTAACATTCGGTAATGTAAACCGAATGCATTTGGTTTTTTTTCCATTAAGTACTAAATTATTTACCGTAGGTATAGCCTTCAGCAACCGTATTGGACTTCCACCCGCCGTGACGTTTTAAAGTGGTGAGATCGGCTCCGGAATCAGCCAAGAGCGTTGCCGAAGTTCTCCAAAAGCAGTGACCGTGTATAGCTGAGGCTCTTCCAGTTTTAAGAAAGTGGCAATTTCTCGAGCACCTATTTTATTTACTCCCATAGGCTGTCTTGAGCATTTATTATTATGGTATTGTATGAAAAATCGGTCGGTTTTTATATTGGCTGGACGTAAATTTTGGTATTTTTCTACAATATATTCTTCGCGTACGACAAAAGACCTGTCAAGGTTCGTCTTCGTATTTTTCAATTTTACTAACAGTCATTTATCTGAATGCTTTTCGATATTATTAACTGTTAACTGTAATAGCTCGTTATTGCGACACCCTCCTAATTCCTATGATCAGTACAACCTGTAATGAAAATATTACGTAATAATAAAATATGCATAATTTAACATTTACAATAAATATTTTAACAGTATTGCTAAGCCAGACTAGGATTCATTGCGCCTCCAAAAATTAGTAGTAGGCAGTAAGTAAGTACCTTTATACGTAACACTCTACACACTTAATAACTAACAATATAGATTTATAGGTACCACTTACTTTAGCGGCAAGAAAATTGCAGTCCGGAGCTTCATTAAGAAATTTTTCTATGTTAAGGGCTGGATCTACGCCATTGACCTTGCTCATGTGGGCGTTACCAAGACAAAGCCCCCCGCGTGCGCCTCCCCACCCCTAACAATAACTTCGTGCAACGCGAATATAATTTTGTGCTAAATGTTGCATCATCGCAGCGCCCGGCGCCCGGCCCCCGCCGCCCGCCGCATGCTATCGCTATCGCTTCCAGTAGCTGTATCTAATGCAGAGGTGTAAAACCTTTTGAATGTCCAAGACCGAAAGCAAGGGAAAATATAATTATGTATATTGTATAATTTATAGTTTTTACGCGTTTTAGGTTTAACTATGATGAAGAGACTTTTACATGTTACCATTGTATATCTTGATTTACTCGATAAAATTTACTACTTACTTTAAAAAAATCTGGGAATTATGAACCTGGAAGGACCGGTCAGATTTACCAAAACTGTCAATCTGAATCCATCCTTCCGAGACCGGGTTACCTATAACATCGCCAATTTGCGTGATTTTGAAGGGTTCTATTATACTAACAAAATGTATATGATGTTGCTGTTGTGTTATAGACCGGGAGATGATGACACATTTTGGTAAGTCATTTCTTACAGTATGGCGCTTTCAGGGGGGTTCATATACGTAATAAGTGAGAGGAAAATGATGTTCCTACCGGTGGTGCGCGGGACGCAATTGCAGAATAATTAATTGAAATTGCTCGAAAATCCGGAGGTGTCAAACAATTTCTTTCACAAAATTTCTTCAATTTATCGGTATTTCAACAAAAAAAACCCGGCGGTCGCTATGTGCCATACTTCTCCGGTGGGTGTTTAGACCCGCCATACTTTTTTGAAAATGTTTTTTTTTTAATTTTTTTTTATTTATTTCTTACAGGCAGATTTTTTTTTAACAATTGTTTTTTATTAATCTTGTACGAAAATCACCATGCCATACCATTCCGACGGTCCAAAATACCCGCCATACCCCCTCAAACATGTATTTTTTTTAAATTCGAGAAACCATTTCTTTCAGTATGGCACTTAAGTCGTGGTCAGTTTATGGTACAGTGAGACAAAATTATATTCGCCATACTTCTAGTGCAGTATGAAAGTGGTGCCATACTTGAAAAATTGTATTTTTTAACCATTTTTAAAACACGCCTATAGAAGCCGTGACATTATTTTTTACAGTATGGCATAAATGAAATCAGATTGTTCCCATACTATTATGAGTTGAAAAAAATATGCCATACTGTGACCATGGTACGAAAGACCGTCATACGCACGCTACGGTGTAAAAAAAAATTAAAAAATGAAAGGATTTCTTACAGTATGGCATTTTAATTTTTGGAAAGTTTATAAAAAGTATGATTCAGGAAAATTATCCCATACTCATCATGAAGTCCAAAAGTAATGCCATACCCGGAAAACCGATTTTCAGCGACGTATTTCAGCTACAGTACGTCCAAGTTATATATATATATATTTTGAAAGCCATGCTTTTTTAGTAAATCGCTCATACTGTGGCATCTTGAATTGATTTGTTTAAAAAAATCGTTTTTAATATCGCTAAGGGGGAACGCCACTGTGACGGGCAAAGAAATCGATTTTTTTTTTCAATTACCGTAAAGCCACCTGTATATCTGAAATACGTTAGAATTACCTGGTTTATTTAGTTAGCATGTTAAGGCGAAAGCGCCAGGATAGCCCGCGAAATTAATTTTTTTTTAGGTTTTTTGCAATTTGCTGGTCGATATTAAGTTGTACGTTGATTAATATATGATTCGCGGCCGTAACAAATATGTATTTACAGAATTATAATAATTAAATTCATCAACACGACTCTCTAAGACCACGTAACCCCAAAGAATAACTGTTTCATGAAATCGTCATTCTTTGGGGTTACGTGGTCTTAGAGAGTTGTGTTCATGACTTTAATGATTAGTGACGCCTGACCAGCACAGCTGCTGTATACCAGCATTAGAATTTGTATTGAGGAAGATAGTTCGAAGACGTTCGAGCGTAGAATATTATACGACATAACACATTATTTAATTAAACAAGATTGTCCCTACATACAACTTTCAAATTTCGTATTTACATTCCTCACATAACCAACTTTCAAAAAAAAATGGTGCCATACTGTAAGAAATTGTTCAAATGTTGCATAAAATTTTACAATTATTTAATAACATTATACGTATATCACCCACTCTACAGGTATGGCATTATAACAATTACGTTTCTAATCATAAAAACAACTACTAGACCAAATTTTAAGGTGAAAGAAATGGTTTCTCGAATTTAAAAAAATGACATGTTTGAGGGGGTATGGCGGGTATTTTGGACCGTCGGAATGGTATGGCATGGTGATTTTCGTACAAGATTAATAAAAAACAATTGTTACAAAAAAAATCAGCCTGTAAGAAATAAATAAAAACAAATAAAAAAAAAAACATTTTCAAAAAAGTATGGCGGGTCTAAACACCCACCGGAGAAGTATGGCACATAGCGACCGCCGGGTTTTTTTTGTTGAAATACCGATAAATTGAAGAAATTTTGTGAAAGAAATTGTTTGACACCTCCGGATTTTCGAGCAATTTCAATTAATTATTCTGCAATTGCGTCCCGCGCACCACCGGTAAGAACATCATTTTCCTCTCACTTATTACGTATATGAACCCCCCTGAAAGCGCCATACTGTAAGAAATGACTTACCAAAATGTGTCATCATCTCCCGGTCTATTACCATGACAACAAAATTATACCGTTGTCAGACTACTAAAACTGTTAGTTGAAAATATCTATTACTTATAATTACATTGGTAAAACTTATTGCAGAAGTATTAAAGGAAAATAAAAAATCATGGAACATAATATGTATATATGAAAAAATTAAATTTTTTGTTTTCAATGTTCATATGATAGTCGTACATTTTAGGCCGGATGTGATGTAATTTCTTGAAATTGATCGTGTCCACATCCTGCGACTATTGTACCAACCACACCACATGTATTTAGGTTATTTTTTTTCTGGACTATTGTTTCCATCGATTACAAAATCATATTGCATAAACGACACTTCAGCGTCAATTTAGTCATTAGGCCTGTCAGTGGTTCAGATATAATTTCAATCGACTGTAAGCCGCAATTCAAAGGCTCATGGGATGATAATTATATTCTGTAGTTCTTTAAAAAAATGGCTTACATTTACAATACGTCTACCAATAGATTTTACTCTGAAACAAAATTAATTTAAGTTAATGGAACAAACTGTTCTATCTATTTCACTCAAGATTGTTAAAGAACATAAAGAACCTGGTATCTTCTGTTTCTTTATCATCTGTTATTTGGTTTCGATCTTGTTGCAAACTATGTTCAATAAATAGGTGGTGACTCTTGAGTACTTGGGGGACTCTTGGTAGTAGAACTGAAAAGTCACGAAGATCATTGTGTAAGTGTAATAAATAAATGTCGTTGTTGCTATTACCCAATTTCTTTCCTCAATCTGTAATATCTTGAGTCGTGAGTTTATTTAAAACAAAATTATACATGTTTTCTCCATAATTTATTATATGCACCGATTTTTGTTGTACGTTGGGTGATAATAATTTATTTATTTAAACTTTTCGCACAAAAAGGTACAAAGGCGGACCTAATGCCTTAGGCATTCTCTACCAGTCAACCAAGGGTGGTGAAGAGATTGGATGGCAGGTGCTTTGTTTGAGAGGAACAATGACAAAAAAAAATCTATTAAAACTAGTCTATTTATTGGCAGTGGAGCTGTAAACAAACAACGATTTTATAATGCAAAATGTTGGGTTCAATCACGGAATAGAAAAAAAAGAGTGAAACTGTCGATATTCATAAAATAACCGCTGTCACCAAACTGACACAATATTTGAGTGTACGTCATCATTGCGAAGTTCATTACCGCGATGTACGTTACTGCGAAAGTTTGTTATTGCAAACTTACGTTGCAATAACAAACTTTCGCTGTAACGTACATCGCAGTAAAGAACTTTCGCGATAACGTACTTCGCAATCAAGAACTTTCGCGATAACGTATTTCGCAGTAAAGAACTTTCGCGATAACGTAGTTCATAGTAAAGAACTTTCGCGATAACGTAGTTCGCAGTAAAGAACTTTCGCGATAACGTACTTCGCGCGCCTCAAAGAGCTCTCAGCAATCTGACGGAGCCCCCATAGAGGGCCAAACGCCTGCCCGGGTCGTGGGACTGTCTTATCAGGTAACCGTGACCCTGAAACGTAAAGGGCTATTGATGAACTCATTGGATGATACCTAATCGTACAGTGATTGTATTGTAATTCATTAATGATTGTATTATGATAAAATTTAATTAAAATATTTTTGGAACAAAATATAACATGGGTGTAAAAATTATTGGAATCGATTCAGTTACTGATTCTGAACAAACTAGTATATTCAGGTTTCGCATATCCTAAAAATAATGTTGTAGATATCTACACAAACTTTATAAAAGTAAAATTGACAAAATGTTTAACATCCATGTTCGTTACTTATACTTTCATACTTTTTGTTGACATAGTTTTACGTTCATAATACCGAAATATCAACCATAAATGATTTACAAAATAATAGTGCCCTTCAAAACATTTTTGTGTGACAATGGCGGATTGGCGGTGGCTAACGGCTTCTACAAAGGCAGACAATACGAACAGAATAATAAAACGTTTTTCCCGTCGAAACAGAGTTCATTATTAGTTGCGAGGTGCTCTTTTCTATGAAAATATTGGGCCGAAATAAGACCTTATTTTTATAAAGTTAACCGTGTAATTCGATTGTGCATCGGATTCTCAGAATAATTTTAGTAAACTGCGTACTTACCTAGTTTAGAAAAATTTTTAGTTTTCACCGTTTATGGTTTAGTAATAAAGACCTAATTCTCTTTTCGTATTAGTTTATGTTATAGAGTCTGTACCGTATACCTACTAATTTTGTGTATACCTACTTTAAAATTCTAATTGGTTCGGCTACCGACAATAATTTTGTTTCTTTCTTTCTTTTTAAAGAAAACGTTGCCCGACAATAGTAATTACTCCTGTATCGTGGATGCGCGACACAAACAGCCAGACCCGGAACAACTACCTGTAGGCAATACAAATATTTGTTCCGTGCGGGAATCGAACCCGCGACACGCAGCGCAGCAGTCAATCGCTCAGCCACTGCGCCAACCGTGTCGTCAAAGTGTGTTTGCGGAGAAAAGTATCACAGGTCCGTTCAGCACAGCGTCTCGTCCCGCACTGATTTATTGGGCGCCGGAGGGGTGGCTACGCGATCTGCGAGTAGCGATTACGTAAAAAAATCGATTATAAATAATTAAGAAAGTTATTGGCAAAAATAAGCCGAAGGGGACATCGGCGTTACTTAATATAATATATTGGTGGCAATTAAAAGATCCTGTGATTGATAGTTTAGGAGAAAAATGGTAGTAAGTTACAAAAACAGAGGTCACTTTGCGTATTTATTTATGATATTTCAAATATATTTTTATTTTTTTTGAGCCGAAGAGGACATGCTTTATATTGTGTAGATTAATATATATTTTTTTGAGAAAAATTCTTGTAAGGATTACGGAAAAAAATGGTTCTAATGTATCCTAAATGAAGCCCAATTCACATATATCGACGCCTTAAGGGCCGTGAAAATTTTGGACTTTTTAGCCTTATGCCCAACTGACATTCTTTTTAGAAAATATACGAGTTTTGCGTATGTTTCAATATGCACGTTATGTTTTGTTTTTAAAGTAGAATAGAATAGAATAGAATACTCTTTATTATGTACACCATATAAACAGCTTTAGCAGTAGCTTTCAACATTGAGTAAATACTCCACATTATAGATGATCGCCTCGTCTGTGATAAATCTAAAAAATAAGATAGCAACACCGTCTCCGAAAAACTGCTTGCGCCCTTTGTCTCCATTCATTGAAGACATGGTATGCTTTCAGATATTTCTCGCGAGACTTCTCAGGTAGGAAACTTAATTCTGCATTAATAACTTGTTGTTTTAACTCTTCCGGTGTTAAAATACTGTTCTCGTCGCTAGTTTCACTCATATTTTACGATTATTTTAATATTTTTAACTTATTCAACTCTGTACGCCAGTCACGAAATTTTATTCCCGCTCTTTTATTTAAATTAAGGCGTGCTCGGAAATAGCACCCATGATATTTTATTATTCAAAATATATTACATACCTAAGTATTATAAACATTTATTGAAACTAGAAATAAATATTTACAAGTTAAATATCAGTTTTATTTGCAGTAAATACTTATTTTCGTTTAAATACAACAATAAGTTAAAAATTCAATAAATTACATTAAAAGACATACTTAATTTTCTTTTTGTATTTCTTTAGTTAGTGGGTGAATTTCCCAAATGACTTATTTTTTTGTCTTCAGTGAAATTAGTATTTGAAAAATGGAATATTGTTCTGAATTTTTTTTTTAATATTCAATAGTTAGTTATTGGGTTGTGGCAAAAATATAATTTGCCTAGGACTATTTACAAAGGAAATAAATACATAAACCTCTATTTTTTTCAAATCGGTGCTGTCCCTCTACTTTTTTTACAAACAAAAAAGCTTATACACTAATAAAAATAAGTAACTTAAGTATATAACTTATTCTATTTCATAGAATATTAGTTTTGTTATTAATATAGAGCATATTTTATTACATAATTAACGATTATTATTACTGAGAGGCACAAACGTACTTGTCCTGCAAAATGTTCTCACATCGCTGGATAAAAGTAATTTAAACCTAACTTTACATCGACGAGTCTGACAGCGTCTCCACCCCTATTTTATTTCCCTCGTTAGTGTGTACTAACTAGTACGCAGTCAGGATGGACGTGTGTCAAATCGCTGCATATTCCCGCCAATAACGTAAGTACGCCATTTCAGTAGCTCCCGGACAATTATTTTATATTATCGGTGGTTGCATTTTTCTAGTGTAATGAGTAGTTTTATTATTGTTGTTTGGTTCTAACAGAGGTAGTAAATGAATTAGCTTCATTGACTGTTATTGAATTTATCCTAGATATTATGCATTTTTTGTAATTTTCTAAAAAGTGTGTTATTTCTCACGTCGCTGTTCTCATATCGCTGTAATCGGTGGTCTTTATTGCCAACGATGTGATAATTTACACCGAAATGATAAGAAAAAAAGCAATCGGTATCTTATATCTAACATCGGTGTTTTGATTCATGATCAACGCACGTTTTGTCACATCGGTGGATTGCTTTATCATATCGGTAGATCATTTTATCATCTCGGTGAGTCGTTTTATCATATCGGTAGATCCCATGTCATTTCGTTAATTATACAAAGAAACAATGGAACATACAAACACATACATTATATACATACATATATACCTATATACAAACATTCATACATACATACATATATACTTACCTACATAGACTGCCAAAATCATTACCACGATACCACTGAGTAGTAGATGTATAAATGTATCACTAGGAGAGGTCTGTATTCGGTAATCTACGTCTATAGGCTGAGATGATGATGGTGAGGTGGAGCAATTGAACGCATTAAAGGTTTCTCTAGAAAATATTTTTTAGTTAAAAAAATAGTAAGTACATAATAATAAATAGATAAAAAGAAAACATCATAATAGCTTAATTTTGTTTAAGAATGCCGAGACCAAAACTAAATGAGGAGGAGAAAAAAGAGAGAAAAAAGTTGCTGGAAAGAATAAGAAAAGCTAAAATCAAAAGCGATCCTGTGTTAAGAGAGGAGCGTTTAAGAAAAGATAGATATAGATACCTACTAACTATGTATTTCCTTTTTGATATTCAAAGGTGGATAGTTTATCATATCGCTGGATATGTACATAATTTCGGTGGATAAACTTATCATATCGGTGTACAGAAAAAATAATCGGTGCCGGTTTGTCATATCGGTGGAAACCAGAATTCAAATTAAATTTTCTCCTTAGTCTTAAATGATACGTTGATGATATTAAATTTGGGGATATTTAATATCCTAAAGATTACAAAAAACCTGAATAATATACAAAAAAAATATAAATAAAAAAGTTCACCGATATGATAAAAAAATGGCATTTGTTGAAATTCACCCTAGTACGAAATTCCGAACGTGTTTGTCTTTGAGGTCGAATTCAAAATTCGAACCTCGAAAGGGCTGGTCTTTCTCTCTCTCTTTCTAATGGCGGGAAAGAGATAGTGTGAATGTTTCGAATTAAATGATTTGAAAAAAAAGGCTGAATAATATATTCGCGGCTTTCTGAAAGAAAAATTAAAAAGTTACTTTGTCTCACTCAGTGAGCGAAATCGCATTTTGCTCTTTGATTTCACGTAGCAAATAATAATAAATAATAATAAAATCATTTAATTCAGATGTCACAAGATCCATATTCATAATTATTCACGTTCACACGTTCACAAAATTAATTCACTATTGTTAGTAAAAGTACAGAACTTACTTAGCTATGTTAGTATTTAAACGTAAATGTAGGTTGCTCCAAAACTTTTGTAGCCGACCGTCTAGTCTGTCACTAAACATCGCCAGAATGCTGTTAAGGCTGGCGCGGACTCTGCAGCGCAAGGCGGCGCACCGCTTGCGCAAGATGGCATAGAAACCGTCCACCTGTGCATCCGCAAACATCCCTGATGCACTGCATGCCCGCGGCAACCGCAACAACACCCTAAACGCGTTATTGTATTGGACGCGTAAAGCATTGAACGATCTTTGCGTATAGTTACTCCAGAGATTGCAGGTGTACAGCGATGTACAGTAGCCCAGTAGGCTCGAAAAAGTGTAACTTTGACTTGAGCTGTACACCGATTGAATCTACTGGAGATCATATTCGCTCTTATCGCCAATGCTCTACGCTCCCGTTCAATATCCGGATCATCATGTAAATCCTATGTTATCAAGTGCCCAAGGTATTTAAACTGTTTAACCCTTTTGAGAGGTGTACCATTAAGTGACACTGTGGGTACATACGATGGACACTTGGTACCAGACTTAAAAACCATCAGCTCACTCTTACCGGCATTATATATTATTTCAGACAGTGATCAGCAGCATACCGTTCACACACAGTCAGTAGGTCCCTCAGTCCACTGATTGACGGACTAAGCAGCACCATGTCGTCTGCGTAACTTAAATTATTGACGCTGACACCGTCTATTCGACATCCAACACGCATGCTGCTCAGCTCGACAATCAGGGTATTCATGTACAAATTAAAAAGCTTTGGTGAGGTCAAGCCGCCCTGTCTAACCCCACATTGTAGTCCATACACGTTTGACCTGGCATTGCCCCATCTTACTGTATTAAGCTGACCCAAGTACCAACTTCTAAATATACGTATAAGATCCCTAGGTACATTGGCGCCCTCTAGTTTCTTCCACAGGATTTCATAATTTACTAAATCGAAAGCCCGTGAAAGATCCAGGAAACACGCATATATTGGGGTCTTTCTTGATGTGTAATACTGGACGGTATGCTTTAGGCTTAGAATAGCACTCTCGGTCGACAGCCCAGGCCTGAAACCAAACTGTGCATCGTGCAATTGTAGGTATTGATCTAATTGCATGCTAAGTAAACCATCAAGCACTTTGGAGATCACCGTTGCTAAAGAAATGGGCCTGTAATTGGACAACGCAGTTTCGCCTTTAATATGGGAACGACCTCGGTTTTTGTCATTTGAGGCGGCAAGTAAGAGTGTGACACACACAGAGTAAAAAACATTGCCAGCACTCGCGACAGATGAGACCCAGCATGTTGAAGATGCTCAATGCTAAGTCCATCGTAGCCAGGTGATTTCCCACGCTTCATGCCTTGAATGATATGAGCAACTTGTTTTGCATTGAACTTTAGTGTATACTCCTCCCCTTCGGCTGCCTCAGCATTGAACATCGAATCAACAGAATCAAGTGACGACTTTACAGAAAAATGATCTTTAAACAGGTTTGCAATAGTTTTAGTATCCGTCACACCATCAATGCTAGTAGACAAGCCAGGCGACAAGCCAGGCTTATGACTCAGTCCCTTGGTACACTTCCAAAAACTCCTAAAATCATTTTTCGAATGGTGAGATGCAATTATGTCCATTTTAATCTGCTCCTGGTGCTGTTGGCACCACTTGAGCTTAGATTTAAAAACTTTCCGACTTTGCACCATGTCATCATACACCTGACCAGAGGAAGGTCTTCTACAAAGTACCCATGTCTGAAACCTAAGCCTGGCTTCCCCATGAGCCTCCCTGACGTGCTTATTCCATCCCATTATTCGTCCTTTCTTACGTCCTGTCCTACCCTCGCTACTACACTCAGAAGCCCTACAGAGCGAACTTATAATATCACAGTACATTTGGTCTAATATTTTTTTATGTTCTACATCATTACAACATTTATCACAACATTTACATAAATCACTAGGGAAGTCAATTGATCTCAATAATTAATTACCAAACAAAACCTACATGTTTGAGCTACTGAAGTGTTATTAAAATTTAAAATCTCGACTCTCGAGTAGGTACTTATGTTAGGACTTTATAAGTCTATCACTTAGATATTCGTTTACCGAGTTAGCTTTTATTTAGCAAAAATTGTCTAGGTTTTTTTTTAATAAGTTATATTTCTCTTCTTTTTTATTGGTGCGGGATAGTTATTATGTATATAATTTAATGGATATTACCTATGGATTTGTAGAGTGCATTCTCAAGTTTAGCCTAGATCGGTGACTGAGTAGATAGCGTACCTATTTGAATGTCTTCACGTTTTGAATAAAATTCTTGATATTTCCGGGCAAATTTGCATGTTTAATTGAAATGTATTATGTATACAGGGAAGGGTTAAAATATTATGTTTTAGAAAGAAAGTTTTGCAACTATCTGTTTGCTCAATGTTTACCAGGATTCTAACCAATTTTTTTGTAGGGTGTGCAGTGTTTGTGTATCTGCCGGTCGATTCTGTAAAAATCTCACCGTGAAAACTTAGGTGAAGTGAGTTTGTTTTTGCTAGGAATTGACACTATTGACAGCTCACTCCACGCTCATGCTTCACCTAAGTTTTCACGGTGAGATTTTTACAGAATAGCACCGCTGTGCTGTTTCCCCAAAGGGTGACACCATAGCTAATAGACCGGGAGATGATGACACATTTTGGTAAGTCATTTCTTAGAGTATGGCGCTTTCAAGGGGGTTCATATACGTAATAAGTGAGAGGAAAATAAAGTTCTTACCGGTGGTGCGCGGGACGCAATTGCAGAATAATTAATTGAATTTGCTCGAAAATCCGGAGGTGTCATACAATTTATTTCACAAAATTTCTTCAATTTATCGATATTTCAACAAAAAAAACCCGGCGGTCGCTATGTGCCATACCTCTCCGGTGGGTGTTTAGACCCGCCATACTTTTTTGAAAATGTTTTTTTTATTTATTTCTTACAGGCTGATTTTTTTTAAGCAATTGTTTTTTATTAATCTTGTACGAAAATCACCATGCCATACCATTCCGACGGTCCAAAATACCCGCCATACCCCCTCAAACATGTAATTTTTTTAAATTCGTGAAACCATTTCTTTCACCTTAAAATTTGGTCTAGTAGTTGTTTTTATGATTAGAAACGTAACTGTTATAATGCCATACCTGTAGAGTGGGTGATATACGTACAATGTTATTAAATAATTGTAAAATTATATGCAACATTTGAACAATTTCTTACAGTATGGCACCATTTTTTTTTAAGTTGGTGTGTAGCTTGTAGATAGATGGTAGCTGATGAGGTGCTGGTATGTTGGTGCCGAGGAAGATGAAATGATTGAGACAAGACAAGTAATACACGTCTATATTGTACCAGTGTCGCAGATGGAAGGGAATAGTGTTGCCACTATTTACACAATGTTTTACATTTAAAGTTGGTGTTGCAAATCAAGAATTAAAATCTCCAACATGCTGCGGCCTCACAGAGATAGCAATAAACTAACAAAACGTTACATAAAATTAAATTGAACTTACAAGTTAACATTAACATTTACAGTTAGAGAAAATATATCTAAGAACTCTCAAAATCTGTCTATTACCTATTGAATACAATGATCATTGTATTCAATAGGTAATAGACAGATTTTATTGATGGCCCGGGAATGAGTTTTCCCATTTGGGGTCCTGACCTCCACTGCCCTAATTTTGCCATCATGTCCTGGAAACAAATTAACAATTCGTGCCATAGGCCACGACATGGGAGGAGTTTTGTCCTCTTTTAAAATGACTAAATCGCCTAGTTTGACATTACATATATTATTACGCCACTTAGGCCTATTTTGTAACAAATTTAAGTAATATTGATGCCACACTTTCCAAAATGACTGTTTTAGAGAATTACACAGTTGCCAAAACTTAAGCCTATTTTGTGGAATGTTACAGACATTATTTTCAGGATACATTGACATTGCAGTACCTATAATAAAGTGACGGTGTTAGATAACAATAATCATCAGTATTTGAAGATAAAGGTAAGAGCGGTCGAGAATTAAGCACTGCTTCTATTTCAATTAATACTGTATTAAGTTGTTCGTAGGTTAAAACAGTTTTTTTCAATATTCTTTTTAAGTGAAACTTTGTGCTCTTTACTGCCGCTTCCCAGAGCCCTCCAAATGTAGGCGAGTAACGTGGTATAAAATGAAATTGTATGCCACGCTCGGCGGTAAATCTTTGAACTTGCATTTGGTGGTTCTGAGAAGTTTGCAGTTTGTAGAGTTCGACTAATTGACTCCTTGCACATTTAAATGTGCTTGCATTGTCGCAGTGAATTTCGATGGGCAACCCTCGTCTAGAGATAAATCTCCTCAAGCACGCAAGCAAGGTTTCCGTGGTCAAGTCTGACGCAAGTTCAAGTGCACGGCCTTTGTCGCGAAACATACGTATACACAGATATACCCTTTACCTATTAATGATCGTCTTACGCGAGAGAGTTTTACATCAATTGGCCCAGCGAAATCCACGCCGACCTTCTCAAATGGGCGGCTGGTAGCTCAGCCGGCAAGGAGCCCATTAGTTGCTTGGCTACTGAGGCCTTTTGTCTGAAACACACAATACATTTGTGAGTTACTTTCTTAACTTCTAATAATCCATTAACAATCCAAAACCTTTGGTTAAGATGCGAGAGTAAAAGCTTAGGCCCTGCGTGCAGTAACCTCTCATGTTCACACCTTATAAGCAAGCTAGTAATTGAAGAGCCTTTGGGCAGTATGACAGGATGTTTTTGTGAATAAGCGATATCAGCATAATGCAGTCTACCTCCAACGCGCAATAGGCCTTGGCTGTCGAGAAAGGGATGCAATTCGGATAGATTACCTTTCAAATTGTTATTATTGCTTATTGCTTTGATTTCAGATTTAAAATATATATTTTGTTCATGTTTAATTATTAACATTAATGCACGATCCAACTCAGAAGCTTGCAAAAAGTTTGTATTTATTTTAACTTTATTTTTATTAATATTGTTTAAAAATCGCAATATGTATGCTAATAGCCTTACTATTTTATTTAAATTGGAGTAATTATAGAAGCGCTTGAACACATAATCTAGCGGATTTGTATTTTGGCATACCAAGTTGCTGGAAAGAACTAAGCAGGGTTCCACAGAGAGCGAATCAGCGAAAGTGCTGGAAGCAGGAAAGTTGTACTCACTGTTTTGCAGAAACTTTGGACCATTCCACCAAATATCGCGGCTGCTCAGCTCATTTGGGTTGACACCTCGGCTAATAAGATCAGCAGGATTGTCATTTGTGTTGACATAATGCCAACTACATCCAGCTGTGTTTTGACGAATTACACTTACTCTGTTCGATATGTATGCCTGAAGCTTTGTTAGCTCAGTGTTTAGCCATGCAAGGACAATTTGTGAGTCGCTGAATAAACAGACATGTGTATTATAAGTCCGCAAAATCAATTTGGATAGCAGTAGGGCAGCATTCAGTTCAAGCCTTGGCACGGTCATGCCTTTCTTTTGAATAGGGTTGATTCGCGATTTGGAACAGAGTAAATGCAATTTTGTTTTACCTGCTTGGTTTGTGAGTCGTAGGTACACACAGCATCCGTAGGCTGTCTTACTTGAAGCATCTGCAAAGCCGATTAAATCTGCCGAGTCTGCTTCTGAAATTCTAATGTTCCTATCTAAAAGGATTGGCTGCATTGCAGCTAAATTATTGGTAAATTGAAACCATTCTTGCTGAACATTTGCAGGTGGACTGTCATTCCAACCTGTGTTCAGTAGCCATAATTTTTGCATTATCGCCTTTGCTGTGACTACAATGGGCATTGTTCATATTTTTTTAAATGTTGTAATTGAAAAACCATTTCGAGGAATAGCGTTACTGATCATTATGGACTAATTACTTTTGAAAAATATTCATATGTTATTGATATTTTTGATAAAATACGATTGACCTTCTTTGCCCTTTAAATTACGTACGACTTTGGCCGTACAGTTTTGTATCGTTGCCTCAGAAAATAAAAAGTAAGAGGCAAGTATTGTCTACAATCTGTCAAATGTCAAATTATTGTAAATATGTCAAAAATATAAACATTCTTGTTTATATCTCTACATTACATACATTATTTCAACACTCGACAATATTTTAATATACTGGAAGAGTTATGGAATACAGGAAGTGCTTTGTTCCAACTTGCAGCAATAATAGTAATAATGTCGCCGCTTGCGTTATTATTCTATTTCTAAGTCGCCGCGTCGATTGTTCTAGTGACGATAGAGAGTAGTATATTCCTTGGAGGACACTTACACATAAAATAACCATTTGTAAATAAATACGCTAAGCTAGGATTCGATTATTTAAGACGTCTATTCGGCCTATTTACACTTTGACAGATGTGACTTTGTTGACGTTGTGTTGACAGATTAAAATTTTTAATTATGTACTAGTAAGGCAACGGCACTTAATCTTTATGCCACTGGATGACGTCTGCAGTGCGATTCTGTAAGACCTCATTCCAAACTTCGCATCTGAATCCGCTGTGAGTTGCTTGATTGGCATTCTAAAAACTCTGTTGACAATTCGAATTTACACTAGCGCTACACTTGCGAGTGAGCGAGTGAGCGAGTTGAACTAAATTGAACGTGAGATTTTGACAAGTAAAGTATGAGATGACGTAAGAGTTTGTATTCTGCCGCCGTCACTTCGATGCTCACTTCGCATTCGAACCCGCAGTGCGATTCTGTAAGACCTCATTCCAAACTTCGCATCTGAATCCGCTGTGAGTTGCTTGATTGGCATTCTAAAAACTCGGTTGACAATTCGAATTTACACTAGCGCTACACTTGCGAGCGCGTGAGCGAGTTTGTTGGAGCAAACATATGTAACCTCATGTCTGTCACATTAATTTGTAGACAGGCTGGTTGTGAATTTTAAAATGAGATTGTTTTTAAAATTGACAACTGTTGTTTGGAACAATAAGAAAATTTATTTTGATAGATTTATTATTGTTGTCAACGTGTGTATGTCCATCAAAGTTCGCTTTCTATATCTTTTATCTTTTCTCACATATATATTTGTTTAACACCAAATAAAGGTTTAATTATTCTGCGCTGTGTTTAATTAACTGAAGACACAACAACGAGTTCCAACAAAGGTTATATGATAAAACCAGAGTGCCTAATTCATGTGCGTCAAGCAAAGACGGCCAAGGAGGCTTGGAAAGCTTTAGAGAAAGCATACGAAGATAAAGGGCTAAATAATCGCTGCAGATTGCTGTCAAAACTAGTTAGTCTTAAACTGGAGCAGTTCACGACTATAAGAGATTATATTTCGGCATTGATGACGACTGCACAAAAACTGTGTGATCTAGGAAAGGAAATAGATGACGAATTATTGGCTGCCCTAATGCTTCAAGGTTTAACAGATAATTTTCAAGCTATGAGATTAGCAATTGAAAATTCAAATATTAAGCTTACTACGGATTATGTGAAAACTAAACTTTACCAAATGGAGGATACACATACAGCGACTACGAGTGCAAACAATCATGCTCTTTTGACAAAGAAAAATACTTTTAAACAAAAACAACAGAAAAAGTTTAAATGTTTCATTTGCAATGGACCACATAAAGCGAAAGATTGTCCAGACAATCCAAGCAAGAAGAGAAATGAAGCATCTACAGCTTTGGCGATGACGACTTCAACTTCAGAAGATTTTTGGATTGTTGACTCGGGAGCTTCTAATCATATGACTTCAAGGCGTGAATGGTTACATGATTTGAAGAAGTATGAAAGGGGAGTGACTGTAGTGTGTGCAAACGGAGAAAGGTTGCAAGGTATTGGAAGTGGCACAGTGGTATGTACGAAACCGAATGTTACAATTAATGCTATGTATGTCCCGAGATTAGCTGCAAACTTACTTAGCGTTAGTGCTGTCACTAAGAAAGACCTTAAGGTAGTATTCTACAAGGGAGGTTTTAACGTAGTAAAGAGTAGTAATTGTGAAATAACAGGCGAACCTTTACTTATAGGTGTAGAGGAAAATGGTGTGTATAAATTAAAGCAAAGCTTAAAGCACACAGCGCTGGCGACTACTATCAGTGGAGATGAGATGGACTTATGGCATAGAAGAATGGGTCACCTTGGAGTACGTAATCTTAAACTATTACGCAATATCATGGCGACAGGGGTGAGTTTTTCTAACAGTTCTAATACACTAGAGTGCGTAGCTTGTCTGAAAGGAAAACAAACCAGACAACCATTCAAGAAAAGCAGTCCAGCAAATAGAGCAGACAGTGTACTTGAGCTAGTACATACTGACGTCTGCGGACCAATGGCTGAAGAGTCATTTAGCGGATTCAAATATTTTGTAACGTTTATAGATGATTATACGCGTAAAACCTTCGTATATCTTCTTAAATGTAAAAGTGAAGTATTTAATAAACTTGAAGAATTCAAAACTTTTGCGGAATTACAGACTGGAAACAAGTTAAAAACTTTACGGTCAGATAATGGCAAAGAATATGTAAATACTCGGATGAATGATTTCATGAAGAAGTACGGAATCAAACATCAATTAACGGTGGAATATACACCTGAACAGAATGGTGTAGCAGAAAGGGCAAACAGAACAATGGTTGAAAAATCTAGGAGCATGATCCAAGAAGCTGGATTAAGCAATAAGTTTTGGGCAGAAGCTGTGAAGACAGCTGTTTTTCTGAAAAACCGATCACCAACGAAAGCTGTTAGGAATAAAACGCCTGAAGAAGCTTGGACTGGAAAGAAACAAAATCTGACATATATCAGAGTTTTCGGATGCAAAGCGTTTATGCACATACCTAAACAAAAACGCACCAAGTGGGATCCGAAGAGCAAAGAGTTGCTTCATATTGGATACTGTGAAGATGCGAAAGCATATCGTTTGTTTGATCCAGAAACCAAGATGGTACATAAAGCAAGAGATGTTGTTTTCTTCGAAAATCAATTTCAACCCATAGAGAGAAGTTCAGAAACAAAGAAAGATGAGATATCTATAGTTTTTGAACACGAAAATCCACCAGTTGTACCAACAAACACTGTGATAGAAAGTGAAGAAGAACTTCAAGAACAGAATGAGACTGTAAGAGAAATAAATACAAATGATTTAGATCAAAATGAAGAATCTAATGGCAATGAAACAGAAAGCTGTGATGAATGGGAATCCCTTGATGAAAGAGACGAAGAGGTACTACAACCAGAGCCGGTACTTCCTAGTGAGAGAAGATATCCATTAAGAGAGAGGAAACCTAAACAATTTCCGGATCACATCACATATCAAGCTATTGAAAGTGTTTTTCCACTGACAGTGGATGAAGCTTTATCACGCATGGATAAAGAAAATTGGAGAAAAGCAATTGAGGAGGAGTTAGATGCTCTACAAAAAAACAATACCTGGACACTGGTCAAACCACCAGCGTACCCTTACAACATCGTTGATTCTAAATGGATATTTCGAATCAAAGAAGAGGTGGGCGGATATAGGTACAAGGCACGCCTGGTAGCAAGGGGATATAGTCAAAGGAGAGGCATTGATTACCATGAGACCTTCGCACCAGTTGTGAGACACAGCTCACTCAGAACTTTAATAGCTCTCGCAGCTAAATTGGATCTTCAAATTGATCAGATGGATGTTAAGACTGCATTCCTAAATGGAAACTTAAATGAAGTTGTTTACATGAAACAACCACATGGTTTTGAACAAAAAGGAAAAGAGGACTATGTGTGTCTTCTGAAGAAGTCATTATACGGACTGAAGCAGGCTCCAAGAAGTTGGAACATAAAATTAGATGAGGAACTGAGGAAGCTAAACTTTAAGCGATCCTTAAATGAACCCTGCGTCTACACTAGGACTAGAGGAAAGAACATAATAATCCTGGCTGTCTATGTAGATGACATTCTGCTATTTTGGAACAATTTAACAGAAATGAAGGTAGTGAAGAAAGAGCTTATGTCGAAATTCGATATGAAAGATCTTGGCAAGGCAGAGTTGATGCTTGGTATTCAAATTAAACAAAATTTGAATAGCATAAACCTCAATCAAGAAAAATATATCGAAAAGTTGCTTAGAGAATTTGGCATGGAAGATGCAAAGACAGTTTCAACGCCGGAAGTAACTGGACAAAGGCTAGAGAAGCCTCCATCAGAACACAAGTCAAGAGATGACCTACCATATAGAGCATTGATAGGTTCTCTTATGTATCTTGCTGTGTGCACACGTCCAGATATTGCTCATTCAGTGAACAGTTTGAGTCAGTTTAATAATTCATTTGACGAGAGTCATTGGATCGCAGCAAAACGAGTACTTCGTTATCTCAAGGGCACTAAGAGTCATGGTCTAAAATATTTAAAAGGACAGAATGGACCTCTAGAAGGATATGCAGATGCAGATCATGCTGGAGAGTTTGATAGGAGATCATACTCTGGTTTGGTCTTCATAATGCAAGGTGGCGCAATCAGCTGGGAGAGCAAGAAACAAAGAACAATAGCTCTTAGTACAGCAGAGGCAGAATATGTATCGCTATCAGAAGCTGCAAGAGAAGCAATATTCCTGAGAAGGTTTATAGCCGAAGTAACTGATGGACAGGGCTACAAATTGGATGAAGCCGTGACCATTTTCAGTGATAGTCAGTCTGCCATCGCTATTGCCAAAAACCCAGTACATCACCAACGTACTAAGCATGTAGATGTGAGGTATCATTTTGTGCGTGAGGCAATTGTAAATAATGAGATGATACTGAAGTATAAGGAGACCACATGCATGGTCGCAGATGGTTTAACGAAACCACTTCCAAGAGAGAAGTTTCAGTGGTGTGTGAGAGGTATGGGTGTGTGTGTTTGATAAACATGTATGGTGTGTGAATGGACACGAGATTAAGGAGGAGTGTTGGAGCAAACATATGTAACCTCATGTCTGTCACATTAATTTGTAGACAGGCTGGTTGTGAATTTTAAAATGAGATTGTTTTTAAAATTGACAACTGTTGTTTGGAACAATAAGAAAATTTATTTTGATAGATTTATTATTGTTGTCAACGTGTGTATGTCCATCAAAGTTCGCTTTCTATATCTTTTATCTTTTCTCACATATATATTTGTTTAACACCAAATAAAGGTTTAATTATTCTGCGCTGTGTTTAATTAACTGAAGACACAACAACGAGTTCCAACAGAGTTGAACTAAATTGAACGTGAGATTTTGACAAGTAAAGTATGAGATGACGTAAGAGTTTGTATTCTGTAAGGTAATTCCGCCGTCACTTCGATGCTCACTTCGCATTCGAACCCGAATCAAAGTGTCAAATAATAAGTATCTATTTTACGAGTGAAAATACAACAAATCCTATATAAATAGTGTTAAAATAATATTTTTATGTCAGTGTTAAAAATTAGTACAATAACTACATAATTAGTGGTTAAAAACTACTTTTTGGGCCTTTGTATATAGTGAATACAGCGATAACGATAGCAAGAATGTTTTTGTTTAAATCTTTATTAGAAGAGGCTCATGCTTTGGATAAACTAGAAAAGCGTCGACAATCTAACCAAATTCGCAGTTCATTTTTATTAACCCGAGATGACGACTATGTGAGCGTACCTATATAGATTGTTAAAGGAACTAATTGACCAATTGGAATATGAGTTTCAACTCGTGCAAAGGACTTTCAACTCGTGTAAAAGTAAGTGCTTCATTTTACTAAGTATAAAGTTACTTTTGTAAGTATTTATACAGTTTATAGCGTTTATAGCTGATAGATTTGTAAACAAGCACACCACCATAATTTATTGCTTCTCATGTAAACACTTCATAGGAATATTCAATATTCTTCATATACTTAATACAAGTAAGAGTGAACAGGCTTCTTCTGGGTAAGCTCACTCCATCGTAGACTTTGTCTGTGTCATCTCTGACCTAGATTAGAGTCAAGAGCAAACCCATTTCAAAAAAAAATAATCTCTTAGGTTGTTGCCCTGCTAGCTATGTTTTCATGTTAGTATAAGGACCCTATGTAATTATTTGATACTTATTCATTTTTTCAGGTGATTCAGGATATGCTCAGCGCGCCTACCTTGTGACGCCAATTAGTGGTGCTGAAGATAATTCCCCAGAAGCTTTCTACAATGACCGTCACTTAACTGCTCGCAATTCAGTCAAACCAAATCCAAACTAATCACCAATGTACTTTCAATAAAACCGCTCTAGTATCTGTTTAAAATAGTTTTATTTATTATATATTATATTAACTTACATGACTACACTCTATCTCTATTCTTAGCCGCTGCGAATGCTTGCAGCCCTTTCCCCACTACAGCTACAGCTTCAGCTAAAATCCTCTCTTTCCGCACTCCTCTCCAGAAAGGACTGCGGGATTTGTGCATAAAGTCATTGTATCTCCAGCTGCTGTTCTTCCACCCTCAGAAATCTGTACTAGTCGGGTGGAACTGCGGCGTGAAGGAGGGGTGGGTGTGTGTGAAAGTGTTATCGGTGGAGGGGACAGGCTACGATGATTTGACTGATTAGATGATATGAGGATTTGGAGGAGTGTGTTCTTACTGGATATTCTGAAACAACAGAAACAATCCTAAAATGGAAACCCACTTACCTATATATATAATAATTAAATATGTATTGATAATTCCAAGGAAAGTTCCTAAAGTGAAAGTAGATGTTATTAAATAATAATCAACAAAAATAAGAAACTAAAGTAGCTAAGTTGCTATCTCCCAAAACTATAGCTCACAGTCACTCAGACACATACCTGCAAAATGCTTGGGCTTGGTCCAACAGTTGCGCTGGATGAGGAAGCAAACAGTGTTCTTGAAATTGCAGGATCAGGTAGTCTGTAATTGTGTTCTTGACTATCCTCAATCAGTTTGGAACCCTAAAAAGTAAATTGGATAAAATGTTACTCCATATACTACACTAATGTTACTCGTATTTTCTTTCTTTCTTTTCTTTCTTTCTTTTCTATATCTTCCTTATGGAATAAAATTAGACAAAAATATTTAGACTGAAAATAGTACCCTAAAACTAAATTAGTATTTGAATTATATTAGTAATTAATTTTAATATAGATAGGTACTACATTTAGATCTAATAGAATCTAGACACATCAGATTTATAATAGTGGGTATGTACCTAGTAGTTAGTAGAATAATATTAACTTACATAAATCACAATAACTGGTGGTTCCTCTGTAGGTGCCTGACTCTTGTTGTGTACAGACGCCAGCACATCAACCTACCACAATCTGTCAGATTTTCCCAATCAACTTTGAACCTTATACTTTGGCGATAAAGTTGAAAATCTATTAAAGAAATCTGACAGATTGTGGTAGGTTGATGTGCTGGCGTCCGTACATGAATCTATAACGGATAAATGCTAGATAAGAGTATATCATTAATTAATCACATACAATTATGAATTAAATTTAAATATCATACATAGTCAGTATCAGCATCTTGTATTGGTTGTGCTTCATGTGATGGAGATAGAGTATCATTTTCCTGAAACAGGTAATAATAAAATTTGCCAAATAATTCAAATAAAAATACACTTTACATTATTATATGTATTTTAAACAGATAGATTTCCCAATTCTTGGACAATACCAGCCAGACAGGATTGATGCAAAAAAGCTAGTACCTATTTTAGCATTTCTAGATTTCTTACCGGAAACCACCAGTCCTACCAAGACCACCAGTCAGACCAATACTACAACCAGACATTATAATTAAAGGAATTATAAAAAAATGCTGTAATGCACAATGTATTTTTCAAACTATATTTAAGAAACTCCATTTTCTTATTATTAATAGTCATTGATTGAGTAAAATTAATAATAAGATAATGAAACCAAGGAACACACTTAACAACTTAACTGTCCATAAAGTAGACACAATAGTTAAACAATCAGCATGAATCATATATGACTCATGGGACAGGGAAACTGTTACAGTCGCCGGCACGTAACTTGGCAAGGTTTTCACATAGTGGGAGTAAGTTAGCGCATGTTCACTTAGTGCAACAAGAAAATGGTCACTTTTATTGTTTGTCATTATACTATGGTTATTGCCATAGATTATTAATTTTTAAACATGTCTGTTTACAAGAAAGTCAAAGAAAGGAAAAACACATCTAACGATTCTTGCCAAGTTACGTGCCGGGAACAATAAGACCAAGATTCGTTGCACATTTTTAGTGGTTTGCTTTGAGGAATGTTAAGTGGTTCTGACAAGTAGTAAAGAAAGTGACGCTCACCTTGGTCGACTGTTTGAAATTTTTGATACTATTTAGGTGCACGGCTAGTTCCTCCCACTGGCGTCGACTTCGCTCTCTGGCATTTTGAGTTCTCAAGAAACCCTTCGCCATGCTGAGTTTCTTTTCCATAAACACTACCAGAGTTTCAACCTGAGCCGACGATGGATGAGAGGAACGTGGCTCATTTGGACTGGAACATTATTGTTGGATTATAAAACAAAATAAATACTATTTTAATTAATATAATTTTTAAACTTTACAACCACAAATATAAACTTACTTCATGATTATTTCACTATTGTTTTCGGCACTGAACGATCAAATCAAATACAAAAACAAAACAAAACAGCGCACACGCACTACCAAAATATTGTCCCGGTTGACATTTTTTTTTTTCGAAAGGGATGCATAGATTATATTCATGGCACAAATTCAGAGTTTTCTGTTTTTTTGCATATTAGCTGCCTCAAATAAGCAAAATAAAAAAATGAAATAATAAATTTTAATTTAAACATCATATTAGCTGAAATTCTGTGCCAAAAACTCAACAATTGTGTCAAAAAACTAGAATCGATAAAACTCGACTAACATTTTGTTGAGTGTGGCAGTCACTAGTACAATATTGGTCGCTTCGGAGCTCACTTCACTTCGCAAGTGACTGGGTAATGCTTACAGAATGCAAAATCAAGGTCATTTTGAACCTTATGCGAAGTGAGAGTGGCTAGCGAAGTGAGATGCGAGTTGTCTCTTGAATTTTACAGAATCGACGTGCCGAATCAAAGTGTCAAATAATAAGTATCTATTTTACGAGTGAAAATACAACAAATCCTATATAAATAGTGTTAAAATAATATTTTTATGTCAGTGTTAAAAATTAGTACAGTAACTAGGTACATAATTAGTGGTTAAAAACTACTTTTTGGGCGTTTGTATATAAGTAGTGAATACAGCGATAACGATAGCAAGAATGTTTTTGTTTAAATCTTTATTAGAAGAGGCTCATGCTTTGGATAAACTAGAAAAGCGTCGACAATCTAACCAAATTCGCAGTTCATTTTTATTAACCCGAGATGACGACTATGTGAGCGTACCTATATAGATTGTCAAAGGAACTAATTGACCAATTGGAATATGAGTTAGTGCCTCTGATAAAGCCCACAAAACGTCGAGGCAAAGGACTTTCAACTCGTGTAAAAGTAAGTGCTTCATTTTACTAAGTACATAAAGTTACTTTTGTAAGTATTTATACAGTTTATAGCTGATAGATTTGTAAACAAGCACACCACCATAATTTATTGCTTCTCATGTAAACACTTCATAGGAATATTCAATATTCTTCATATAATACAAGAGTGAACAGGCTTCTTCTGGGTAAGCTCACTCCATCGTAGACTTTGTCTGTGTCATCTCTGACCTAGATTAGAGTCAAGAGCAAACCCATTTCAAAAAAAAATAATCTCTTAGGTTGTTGCCCTGCTAGCTATGTTTTCATGTTAGTATAAGGACCCTATGTAATTATTTGATACTTATTCATTTTTTCAGGTGATTCAGGATATGCTCAGCGTGCCTACCTTGTGACGCCAATTAGTGGTGCTGAAGATAATTCCCCAGAAGCTTTCTACAATGACCGTCACTTAACTGCTCGCAATTCAGTCAAACCAAATCCAAACTAATCACCAATGTACTTTCAATAAAACCGCTCTAGTATCTGTTTAAAATAGTTTTATTTATTATATATTATATTAACTTACATGACTACACTCTATCTCTATTCTTAGCCGCTGCGAATGCTTGCAGCCCTTTCCCCACTACAGCTACAGCTTCAGCTAAAATCCTCTCTTTCTGCACTCCTCTCCAGAAAGGACTGCGGGATTTGTGCATAAAGTCATTGTATCTCCAGCTGCTGTTCTTCCACCCTCAGAAATCTGTACTAGTCGGGTGGAACTGCGGCGTGAAGGAGGGGTGGGTGTGTGTGAAAGTGTTATCGGTGGAGAGTACAGGCTACGATGATTTGACTGATTAGATGATATGAGGATTTGGAGGAGTGTGTTCTTACTGGATATTCTGAAACAACAGAAACAATCCTAAAATGGAAACCCACTTACCTATATTATAATTAAATACATATTGATAATTCCAAGGAAAGTCGCTAAAGTGAAAGTAGATGTTATTAAATAATAATCAACAAAAATAAGAAACTAAAGTAGCTAAGTTGCTATCTCCCAAAACTATAGCTCACAGTCACTCAGACACATACCTGCAAAATGCTTGGGCTTGTTCCAACAGTTGCGCTGGATGAGGAAGCAAACAGTGTTCTTGAAATTGCAGGATCAGGTAGTCTGTAATTGTGTTCTTGACTATCCTCAATCAGTTTGGAACCCTAAAAAGTAAATTGGATAAAATGTTACTCCATATACTAATGTTACTCGTATTTTCTTTCTTTCTTTTCTTTCTTTCTTTTCTTTCTTTCTTTTCTATATCTTCCTTATGGAATAAAATTAGACAAAAATATTTAGACTGAAAATAGTACCCTAAAACTAAATTAGTATTTGAATTATATTAGTAATTAATTTTAATATAGATAGGTACTACATTTAGATCTAATAGAATCTAGACACATCAGATTTATAATAGTGGGTATGTACCTAGTAGTTAGTAGAATAATATTAACTTAGATAAATCACAATAACTGGTGGTTCCTCTGTAGGTGCCTGACTCTTGTTGTGTACATGAATCTATAACGGATAAATGCTAGATAAGAGTATATCATTAATTAATCACATACAATTATGAATTAAATTTAAATATCATACATAGTCAGTATCAGCATCTTGTATTGGTTGTGCTTCATGTGATGGAGATAGAGTATCATTTTCCTGAAACAGGTAATAATACAATTTGCCAAATAATTCAAATAAAAATACACTTTACATTATTATATGTATTTTAAACAGATAGATTTCCCAATTCTTGTACAATACCAGCCAGACAGGATTGATGCAAAAAAGCTAGTACCTATTTTAGCATTTCTAGATTTCTTACCGGAAACCACCAGTCCTACCAAGACCACCAGTCAGACCAATACTACAACCAGACATTATAATTAAAGAAATTATAAAAAAATGCTGTTATGCACAATGTATTTTTCAAACTATATTTAAGAAACTCCATTTTCTTATTATTAATAGTCATTGATTGAGTAAAATTAATAATAAGATAATGAAACCAAGGAACACACTTAACAACTTAACTGTCCATAAAGTAGACACAATAGTTAAACAATCAGCATGAATCATATATGACTCATGGGACAGGGAAACTGTTAAGACCAAGATTCGTCGCACATTTTTAGTGGTTTGCTTTGAGGAATGTTAAGTGGTTCTGACAAGTAGTACAAAAAGTGACGCTCACCTTGGTCGACTGTTTGAAATTTTTGATACTATTTAGGTGCACGGCTAGTTCCTCCCACTGGCGTCGACTTCGCTCTCTGGCATTTTGAGTTCTCAAGAAACCCTTCGCCATGCTGAGTTTCTTTTCCATAAACACTACCAGAGTTTCAACCTGAGCCGACGATGGATGAGAGGAACGTGGCTCATTTGGACTGGAACATTATTGTTGGATTATAAAACAAAATAAATACTATTTTAATTAATATCATGTTTAAACTTTACAACCACAAATATAAACTTACTTCATGATTATTTCACTATTGTTTTCGGCACTGAACGATCAAATCAAACACAAAAACAAAACAAAGCAGCGCACACGCACTACCAAAATATTGTCCCGGTTGACATTTTTTTTTTCGAAAGGGATGCATAGATTATATTCATGGCACAAATTCAGAGTTTTCTGTTTTTTTGCATATTAGCTGCCTCAAATAAGCAAAATAAAAAAATGAAATAATAAATTTTAATTTAAACATCATATTAGCTGAAATTCTGTGCCAAAAACTCAACAATTGTGTCAAAAAACTAGAATCGATAAAACTCGACTAACATTTTGTTGAGTGTGGCAGTCACTAGTACAATATTGGTCGCTTCGGAGCTCACTTCACTTCGCAAGTGACTGGGTAATGCTTACAGAATGCAAAATCAAGGTCATTTTGAACCTTATGCGAAGTGAGAGTGGCTAGCGAAGTGAGATGCGAGTTGTCTCTTGAATTTTACAGAATCGACGTGCTGTACCTTAAAAACTTAAAATAATTAAATAATTTTTATTAAAATAACTATTGAGCCAATCATCAAAATATTCAAATTAGTTTCTCAAAATGCTCTAAATTTACAAAAAATAAAATATAATGGTTAGAAATTTTGGACAATCCCTATTGGGCTCACAAATCCCATTGGGTCATAGAACCTACCTATATAACTAAGTATGCTCCTTTTTGTAACCTTATTTTTATTGAATGGTTCTGGAGATTATAAAGTGATCATCCTTTACATTTATTTAAAGTCCTAAAGCTTTCATGTTATAATCACCCTTTTGTAATTCTAAACTATCAAAGTGTCTATCGTTTAATGGTATATTGTTCAACACATTCTCATCATTTGATGACCATTTATGAGTATGGAAACTACCTAATTTAAGCAAATCACGAAGTTGGTCTTTGGCAGCTATAGTAGTTTCTAAGTTATTATCACAATAGATAATATCATCAACATATAGGGTGAGTGGGGGCAAGATCGAACGGTTTTTTGATGAGATGAGCAGTGTTGTATTTGAAGTCTTGTAGAACAGTACATATGAGCTTATGCTGAAAAATTATTTGTTTGAGTAAAGAGCAAAGAGTATATTTTTCTATCATATTAATAACATCCTGTTAAATCTGCTCCAAAGCATAAAAAAAATTAAATTAAATGTTTTTATCACGAAAATGAACCAGGGGAAAGATGAAAGGGTGATGGGGAAAGATCGAAATAGTTTCTAAAATCGTTTAAATGATTGTCAGACGCTGTTGGTGGTCACTAGTCTATAGTTTGAAGTGCCCTAAAAACTGAGAACTGACTGAAGTGTCAAAATTCCTTTAGTTAAGAAAGATATAACGTTTTTATATTTTTATATATTTCAATCTTACCCCACCGGGGGAAGATTGACAAAGAGGTTCTCAAACTTTCCACTTTAATTGCTTAAGGTTATACTGAAAATAAAACATTGCTATCAATCAAATATATCCTTTAATTTTACTTTATCCTAATACTTACCGAGATATTACAAAACAGAGAGTTTGCATTTTTCTTTCATCTGAGTCTACAAATGTAGCGCAATACGTAACAAATAAAAGTGACATAAAGATAAAATATTTCAAAATTAAATAGTTATCCAAGCAACAACTTAGAAAAAAAAAATGTATGGCTTCATGCCCATAACAAAAACATAAAAAGACTCTTCAAAGGCAAAAAAGCAATAACAAATCACTTATCTTACATTAATTTGCCATATTTAGGATCAATATCTTTAAAGATTCAATTTTAATATTTATTACATCTAAAGGTACGAGTTCGTAGTCGACTGCAGACAGCAGCAGAATACGACGTGTCGCTGCGATACTACTGGGGTCTATATATTTCTATGAAAACAACGTGTCGCTAGCTACGGAAGGTATTTCATAGAAACACATAGAAACCAGTAGTGTCGAGGCGACACGTCGCCTGCTGCTGCTGCTTGCAGTTGGCTACGAAGTTGTACCTTAATTCTTAACATAATAATCTCGACTTCGGCACGGATTTTTCGGGATGTCTTGTTCTTTCACACTATGACGTATTATATTATAAAGATTCCTTCCGTTTTACTTTCTCTATGGCCGATGTCCGGACGTAGTTACGTGGCATGGTGATTCTGAATTGACAAAATGCAATTATTGAATAGTCATTCGGTAGTCCTAAGTTGGTATTTATAATAATAATATTTGTAATCACTAATCAATTATACACAAAATTAATTCATTCAAAATTTGCATAAACGATATTCTATAAGAACATCATAAAATCATAAAAGGGTAGGTACCGATTATTTTATTTTGTATACTTATCTTATCATGAACAGTTTGAGAACATCTGACTATTAGTATGACTTTTGAAAACGGGGTAAGGTCGAAACTTTTAAATGTTCTTCTTACCCCGTCAAATATTGGTGGGTAAAGATGGAAAATTGAAATAAATCCTAAAATACGAAAAATAGCCATATTTGGATGTAATAACACAACTAAGAATTAAAAATAATGAGTAGATATTCCAATAAAACATTCGTATTCACCTCGTAAGTAAAGTTACAGAACACGGGGTAAGATTAAAACACTCGATTAATTTGCGTAAAAGTCACTGCGCAGACATTTGCATTTTTCACACAACCATTCACTCAAAGCGGTAAACGCTGATTGATATGTGCAACGTAACAAAATGGCGATCTTAACAATGTTGTCATAACTGCAAAAACTGCATTAAGTCTGACGTTATGGACAACTTTTTGTGTTACCCCGTTTTCTATCTTCCCCCCACTCACCCTAGATCATTTTCTATAATAGATGATGCTAGTGGGTATGATTTTTCATATCTATTTGCTAGCTCATCTATGCAGCGAGTTGCCGATAAATTGAAGAAATTTTGTGAAAGAAATTGTTTGACACGTCCGGATTTTCGAGCAATTTCAATTAATTATTCTGCAATTGCGTCCCGCGCACCACCGGTAAGAACATCATTTTCCTTTCACTCATTACGTATATGGACCCCCCTGAAAGCGCCATCCTACTGTAAGAAATGACTTACCGAAATGTGTCATCATCTCCCGCCGCAGGCTTATTACCTAAAAAAAAGCAATCAGCAAATATCGCGCAGTCACTGCGCGATCAATCGCTAAACGCTAAATAAATCGGTATTATCTAAAAATCTTGCGGTGATCGCTCGCCAATTGTTACTATGCACTTATCGCCACGACACTAGCGCCAAAATCACTATGGAGCAAACTCCGAACTAAACTCAATTGTCAAATGAAGAATGTTAAGTATAAGTTTTGTTACGAAAAAAACTTAAAAACCACTTAAACCCTCTTAAAATTTACCAAAAATAGCTTAGCGCCGGTTACAAGATGCATAAGTGGGTGAAAACAGTGTTAACTTGGACTCGAAGCGATTCGGCTGTTCAACAAGTAAGTTTTAAAATATTATTGATGTGAAACAAAGGTGTACTAATTAACTTAAAAATTAACAATACATAATCTTGTTTCAGTATAAAATGGCAAATAGAGTGTCTAACGATCAACTAGAAGAACTATTAGATTTTCTAGCTCAGCATCCTGCTTTAGCCAGGGGTGTTGGCCTTGGCTCAAGATCCAAAGAAACTGTGGAGAGGCAGTGGAATGATCTTGCCAACAAGCTCAATTCTTTTGGCTCTGGGTCATCAAAGACGGGCGACCGCTGGAAAAAGGTAAATGGTATACTTAGTTTTTGTAATTCTTAACAGTTTCTAATAACCGCATGCTAATTTTGTAACTTATTTTGATAGATTTACCATATTATTTGTTTTGATTTTATAGTACTGGGCTGACCTAAAGCATAAAAGCAAGACCAGACTAGCCAAACGGAGAGAGGATGCTCGAGGCACTGGTGGTGGTCCAAGCAACCAAGAAGATCTATCAGAAATTGATAAAAAAATCTTGGCCATCATCGGGGAACAAGCTGTTTATGGTGATACTCAGCACAGAGTACCTGTATTTGTAAGTTACCTACTAAAATGTATAATATTTGAATGCATATTATGTATTTATTATAACACATTTTGTTTTTTAGAACATTCAACCTGAAGTCCAATTTACAACAGAACCAGACATTGTTGTTTCAGAAGAAATTGTCATATCAGGTAAATAAAAATCATTACCTACACAATCATTCATAAATCATATATTTTAGTATTTAATCCATCACATCAGAATCTGTTTTAAAAGTTAGTACTACATTTTGCTTTGTAGTATTTTTTTTTTGTTTCTCTCTATATAATTAGATTTATATTTTTGACCAATACTACTTTTATTTAATTACAGACACTTCAGAACTTCGTGAGCCTGTTGCCAGTTCAGTAGAAGTTCAAATACAACAAGTACCTGAACCACATCAGACAGGTAATATACCTCAAATGCTTTAGATATGATAATGATTAGAATCTAGATGTAAGTATCTGTACTGTATGGTATTATTCACAGTGATATTCATTGTATCAATCTCACAAGCAAACTTTGTTATGTAGTTCCACGCATTACTAATATATGTAGTATCCGTGCAGGTACCCTATTTGATGTCAATACCTGTCGAACTAATTCTGGTTTGCGCTGCCCTATCCGTCGAATGGTTAAATCTTATAATTTTAATTTTGTTAATATTGATACATTTGTATGATCAAAACCCAAATTTAAATGTAATGTTATGAAAACTATTATTAACCAGTAATGTTATTAGGAATGTAAGCAAGTCTAGATTTAATTATTTATTTGTTTTAGTGTTAATTATTACTCTGTTTGCCCAGTAATCAATTCAATCAATTAGAATTTCTATTTTGCATGGTGTAATTAATTATTATTAATATGATGTAACTATTTATTAATTATTTATTACTTATCTAGTGGCACTCATAATCATATTGTCTTTTGTTAATCTGGATAATGTAGTGGGCTGCAATATTGTTAATATTTTGTATTATCTTTTCTCTATTCCAAGAACATTAATTCCATATTGTAGCTGTTTATTGTCCCTCAATAAATAAATAAAAAATATGGGTACCTTCTGTAAGACACATTGTAAGCGAAACCATTATTTTTCTAATCATATTTTACAGGATTAGAGAGTCCCGTGAGTCAGCCTCTGCCTGCTAGAAGTCATCCCCGCCCCAGACATAATAGAGATAGTACTACTAGTGAGTATGTTTTATTGACAATAACACATTGGTTGATATTGTTTCACGCTTGTGACTAACACACATTGGGTGTGTGCCTGGGTTCGATTCTCAGGTTGGTCAGTGTTATTGGTACCTTATTGCGGAAAAATCCTAATAGCCTGAATGGCTGGCGAAGCAAGTCGGTTAATAGCAATAGCCTTACCCCCTTTTATATACATGGGAGATCTATCAACGTATCTGGCAAACTGGGTGTACAAATGCACATCTGCCCACCACTTCAAAGTTTATAATGACATTTTTAATTCTCATTACAGTTTCAAGAACAAGAATCGACCCCGAATGGGTGAAGGAATTAGAGATGAATAGAGTACAGGCGGAGAACAAGATGGCTGATGCTACTCTCATCATCGCTGAAGCTGCAAAAAAGATCGCTGAGGCCTCTCTCATGAATGCTGAGACGAATCGCATGAATGCTGAGACGTCTCGCATGCTGTTAGAGGTCATGAAGGCGATTAGCCAGTCAAACAGCGCGCTAGCAGCTATGGACACAAGCTAATTAAAAAATGTAGTACTTAAACTAATGTATTTTAATAAATTAAACACTTTTACACGTCAATCATATATTTTTTAAACTAGGTGAGGTCGGCGTTTCCTATCTGACTACTCTGAGAAGAAAGGCCGAAACAAACTCAGAGGTCATAGTCTCTTTTAAAGTCCAGACATAATCTTGGTCAGGTTATATGAAGACCATGTAGGTCGATGTCTGAGATGGTCTTTTGAGGAAAGAACCACACAGATTGAGAGGACCTGTCCAGTCAATGCACGCATTTGTCAGAAATCGTGCAGCTCAACTCAAGACTTAAGGAGCTCAACGATTCGACGAACAATACCAAAGAAAGGACATTTGGGTAGGCCACATAAATTACTCAAACTGCTGGCAGTTTGAGTAATTTATGTGGCCTACCCAAATTTTTTTCTTATTATTCTCTGCATGGTCTGGACCATGCAGAGAATAATAAGAAAAAAAAAATAAAATGAATAAAATAAATGACCCACACCGTCTTCACATTCACAATAATTAAATTAAAAAGAAATAAAATTTGTTTATTTCAGACTAGGTGATGTCCATATTTTGTTAGTAACAAATTAATTATCTTAGGACTAAGGTTAGTAGCAATGTAGGTAGGTAGGTAGGTATAACTTGATTGAGAATAAATTAAATTTAATTAGAACAAATTAATAAATATTTTTTACAAATAGAACAAAAATAATAATAATAATTAGCCTAGGTAAACAATAAATATGTAATACTTTACAAAGTAAGCAAATATCATTGTTTTTTAAAAATATATAAAAAAAACACTCAAAATGCAGAAATAGGAAGCAACTCAATCCCAAGCCTTTTGTCCTCAATATAATCTTTAACAGTATAAAATGCTTTCTTGCACAACTTTCGCTTAATTAATGATTTAAATTTATTAAGGCTTAGATCTTGAACCTATGATTGTTATAATAATATTTATCAAAAGTCAAAGTATTTATTTGAAATAGGCACCTTTGATTGTCAAACTTAGAAATTAGTTGTTTTATCGCCTCCTAGCTGACCATAATCTTTGGACAATTCGATCTCGTTGTTGTCGGCCTCTAGCTAGGAGCTGTAGTTCAGCACCAGCACTCGCATCCTCCTGTGGTTGTGGTGTGACTTGGTTGCTAAGATCTCCTTCAATATCTTCATTCGTCATCTGTGATACTGGCAACCGATGTTTGTTGCAGATGTTATGCAATACAGCACAGGCATTTATGATCATAGCCACTACTTGATGATCATAATGCAACACCCTGTGTGCCAGTAAACATCGCCAACGTGCTTTTAAAACTCCTATGCAGCGTTCTACAGTATTTCTCGTTAGACAGTGAACATTAGTATAATGCTCATCTGCACTATTAGGTTCAGCGTTCACAATTGGAGTTAAAAGCCATGGTCTCAACGGATATCCAGAATCACCTGAAATATTAAAATTGCATTGTAAATGTGTACAAGCAGTATACATTAATAATAAAATGTAAAACAGCGTTTATTTAAATTTACCTAGCAACCAGATAGTCTCTCCTCTGCTGTGCAGCTCTTGGAGATGCTCTTGTATCTCACAATTTCTCCAAATGTAAGCATCATGTGTAGCTCCACCAAATGATGCATCAATATTAATAATATTCAAATCACTGTCACATATCTAAAAAAAAAAACATTATAAAATGTAATGCATTAAACGTGTCATCACCTTGCACTGCATATCACTTATCAAACAATATTGATTGTACTGTTATTCCAGAATCTTTGTAGGACTTAGATAGATAGAGTATTCTATAATGTAAACAGGACAAAAACAAACTACATGACTTACTATTTGAACATTTCTTGAGTGGTAATGTTTTCTATTAAAAAACCTTTCTTCATGGTCACTGGGCTGAATTAGAGCTACATGAGTGCAATCAATGCAGCCCAGGCAACCAGGAAATTCAAACTTGTTTGAAAACCTAAAAACAAATAAACATTAAATCAACCTATATGCATAACATAGACATTCACTCACATATACCTATCTATTATTTGTATAGATACTTCAAGCACTTTAGTGTAGGTTATATAATGTTTTCTTACCCATTAATAATTGTGTTTCTTTCTAGTTGAGTTTGAGGGAATCTAATATGCTTTCTTAAAACACTTTGTGTATTCAAAGCGATGGTCACCTCTTTTACAGCTTTGGATACACTGGCTTGACTAAGCCCATGTAGGTAACTCATTCCCACAGGTTTTTGATAGGAGCCCGTAGCATAGAATGAGAGAGCTGTAAGCACCTGTAAAATCACAACAATATCTTACTTATATTATCTAAAAGAATAATTGTTAGCTTCATATTTAAAATATAGACTAAACAATGCAAAGATATTATCATTTACACCCACTTACTTTACATTCTACACTAACTTTTGTTCTTCTTCTCGTTCGTGCCATGAACGGTCTAAGTTCAGCGCACAAATTCATAAACAGCTCTTTGGAAAGCCTGTAATGAGCTTTGAACTCGGCGTCAGACAAGTTCAAAGCATTGGCTTGATCTCGCAGGCTACGTCGCAACCGTGCTGTGTTACGGCTTTCAATCCTGCTAGCTTCAACCTCAAGTGCTTCAAGCAAGAGAACAGCACGAGCCATACCTAATACCTCAATAGAGATTTGAGACACAAACAAATTATATATTTAACTAGAATAAACTGGATGAATAGTCTTTCACGGTACACACAGTTAGTTCTAATGAGCACACGACACACGACGGAGTTAAAATGTACAGAATTTTAGATAAAATTCTTCGAATTAGAAGACTAATTTGTAATAAGCAAGCAGCGAACGATTAACATCGAGGGAAAAGGTTATCGCAAAGTTGACAGCCAATTTGCTCGCCGAACGCTGTCGCTCTGCTGTCAAAAACGATGCGTAATACGAAATAGTCGCAATCACCTCGCGATCACAGTAGGAACCTGCACTTTTTAGTTACCTGATTGTTCCATAGAGGCAGCACTATCGATAGTTTGCTATGCTGTGGCTATTGCTGTTACATAATACCGATTAGGGAAATTTGCACGATAATTGGGCAAATTTCGCAATTGCTAGGCTTTTGCAAGATAGGTAATAAGCCTGTCTTCCCGGATTTGTCCTAGTTTGAAGGGCGTGCGGGCGGGGTTTTTAAATAGTGTCCGGGTAAAACCCGAACACTTTCTGTGTTAAGGCAAATCCGACTTTGAATGATTTGCAATAAATTAAAGCATAAATCATAGTTAAAAATTCGCCGCACGGCAATTATCGTGCGCTCGTGACAATTCATAATTTGCTTTTGATTTACAATTTTTTTTTAATGTTCGTTGATGCCAAAAAGACGAGCGTTCCTAATTATTTTTGCTACTGCTGATTTTCTATAAATAAGACAAAATAATATGATACATATCAATGTTTTTATTTTATTGTACGTATTTTTTTTTCGAGGGGTTCGGGTTTAATCTTAATTCACCCAAATGTCCGGGGTTTTTGAAGTTTTTATCCTGGGTCCTTAATTTAGGTGATGGCAGCCCTACATAGGCACATAATAGGTGGTGAGAGCTGTTTGCGTTTAGCTGTTTCAATTATTATTTACAGAGAAAGAAAATTTGAATAACCGCTCGAAAGAATAGATCGTTGCTATTTTTTAACCGAATTCAAAAAAGGAGGTTTTCTATTCGATCCGTATGTAGGTATTTAGAAACGTGTTTCACCTAAGATACCAGTAGCGCCATCTAGTTCACAGGTATTGCACTAAATTACACAGAGAGTGGGCTGATTTTTTTCAATCAACTTTTAACTCTAATCGAGGAATGATTTTGAAATTTTGACAGTTATTTCATACAAAAACTGTCAAACATCAATTTTATTCCTCGAATAAATGGTATCTGGTGATGGAAAAACAATATAATAGACAGAACCGAAGCAAAATTAAATAAACAAAAAACAATTTAATTAAACGACTTTTGGTTTTCATCTAAAACGCTTGGCTTAAAAACCCTGTATTCAAACTGATTTAAAAGTCAATGTATTGAGCTGCCGCTTTTACTTCATCCAGCAAGTCAAATCAAGTCAAGCAAGTCAAGCCTTCCTTTTCAATTCAATTTAGTATTGAAAAGATCGCGTTTGCGGACGGTCGCAAAATTTTCGTGTCCGTGTAAACGATTTTCGAGTAAGGACTTTTAGTTGGTGATTTATAGATCTATATTTCGTTTCGTGAAATTATTTATTTGATCACCATGGAGTGGACCATGCCGGTCAATGACATATTCGACGAAGAGGTGACGAAGATAACTGCTACGATGCTGCCGGAACATTTCTCTGGCGATGTACGCACCACTAGGTATGAATACCCCAGCAGTGTCTTATTATACAGATTAACATCATCCATCATAATCAGCTGAACATGTCTGTTTAAACTAAGGTAAGTCTAAGTACGAATAAGGTAATCAATAGTGCGACACGCCTTGTCAAGGTTTGTGTCCATATACGTATAGAGCGGCTGGCGGCAGACAGCGCAGCCGCGCGTGGCGCGAGGTGCATCATATTAGAACAGATCAGAGGGGCAATTCTACTAATTTTAACAACGTTCACAGTCTGATCTCAGTCTCAATCTGTCAAAAAATACTTCAAATTTCCCTACATTTTGACAAGTTTTTGACATTTCTTTGTCGCTGAGATGAGACTGCGACTAGATTTTGAACGTTTTAAATTACGAGAATTGGCCTTCAGGGCACAATATTGATTGCACCTGCAGTGCACTACTATTGCACACCTGCTTCACACCTGCTTGTTTCGTTTCCCGGGGGCCAGATGTAACTCTGACAAAATTGTAAGTATTAATTTTGAAATTAACAATGACAAAATATAGCTCTTGTTAATGCTTGATCATTGGGAATCTTACTGTTTCACTAAACTCTTTTTGTAAAGAATATCAGTTTAAAAAAAAATACCAGCCGCCTCTAAGATGACCCACTGACCAAATACTGATAAGTACTGTTAGGTATTTTTTATAAAATTGAACCAAGTAACCCTTAGTTAAAGATGAGCAGTCACTGGACAGCTTCCGTGCAAACCTGTTAATAATATCAAATATTTTGCTGAATATCTGCAAGAATGACAGAAATTTGCTCATTGTTTGTCCAAGAGGGGTCATAATTGCTTAGAATAGGCTCTCTCCATTCAACATATGTCTGATGACATATGTTTACTCATGTAGATAGTTGTACTGTGGAATTATTATGTCTTTAACTGATCTGCCGTACTTACAATAAGTGCAATAACTCTTGCACTTATTGTAAGTACGGCAGAACGGCAGTGATGTTAAAGACATAATGATTCCACAGTACAACTATCTACCTAAAGCTTATTATGAAGTTGATCTTCAGTGCTCTGGCTCACGCATACTTTCCTTTAATTTCTGTATTTGTCTATCATTGTCATATCATAGCCTTGTTCATTACTGCCCAAAACGTTTTTCACACCTCACACCTATAACGAGTCAAACTCAAACTCAAAGCATTTATTTCAATTAAACCATTTAAAAGCACTTTTGAATTGTCAAGAAGTCGGTCAGTCAGAAAATATGAAGCTAGTTGCCCATTCCAAAGCATAGGTACCTATGGAGAAGAACGGGCAAGAAACTCCATGGACACTCTTTTTAAATGATATTTTACAAAAATATTAGTTACATCATTATTTTTGATTTTAAAATTATATAATGTGAGAACGATGTAAAAAATTAAGAAAGACGTAGGTATGTGTTAAAAGCGTCCAGAGTATAACAAATAGTACTTAACAAACTACAATCCAAAAATAAATTAATTAAAATAAGCCGAGGCAGCTAATTGATGACTAGCCCCAACTAACAGCGCCTGTTCACGGACATGACACATAAATCAGCACCATTCAGCTCAACCATTTTGAAGGGAGCTAAATGATCCAACACACATGCCACACTATCAGCATGACATACTATCAGCTGCCAGGGCATATTCGAGTCAATGAAAGACATATTATTACCCCATAAATGGTAGCTATAGGGTACATAGAACTCACATCTGTGCTATGCAATTATACAATACAAAGGAAATTGATTTTATACAATGCAAAGATAGTCTTACAATCTTCAGCAGCTCCAACAGTATTTTCATGTGTTAATCAATTAGTTGTGGTTGTGGAGCAGGACCAGCATTGAGCCAGGCATTTTTATCAGCAATGTAATCCCCTAACTTATAATATGCCTGACTGCATAGTGTGCGTTTTGTACAAGACTTAAATTTTGTCTCATTCAGTTGAAGAATGTGGGGAGGTATTTTATTATAACAGTACCCCATAAAAGATGAATCTACTTTAGCCAGTCTGAAACCTGGTTGAACTAATAGGTCCCTATTTCTAGTACTATAAGTATGTCTTTCACCTCTTTTACTAAAAAGATGTAAATTTTTCCTTACATACATGATGTTTTCATAGATGTATTGACAAGGCACCGTCATGATGTTAATTTCCTTAAACAGTTCCCTTAGAGAATCGCGCCTGCGGAGATTATATATGGCTCTGATAGCTCTTTTCTGCAGAATAGAAATAGAATCGATGTCTGCAGCCCGTCCCCAAAGTAAAATACCGTAAGACATGATACTATGAAAGTAACTAAAATAGACCAGTCTCGCGGTATCTACATCAGTAAATTGACGGATTTTTCTGACAGCATAAGCTGCTGAACTTAGCCGTCCTGCAAGAGATGTTAAATGAGGACCCCATTGTAGCCTTGAGTCGAGCGTGATCCCTAGGAAAACAGTTTTATCGACGAATTCTAGTTTCACTTGATTCAATATTATCTCACAATCACTACCCTTGACATTTGGTAAAGAAAATCTTATGCACTTAGTTTTTTTTCCATTTAATAATAAATTATTAGCAGTGAACCAATTTTGGACCTGCAGTAGGGCATTATTTACAAGTAAGTAAGTACTTTATGAAATCCAGAAAGTGAAGATGTTACCAATGAATTTGCTTTCTATCAAAGTTTTATCTCAGGTAGGCGCCATCACGCACACTGAGGTAATGTGCACATGCATCCAAAATTCTAAACACAAGGAGACCAAATCAACTTTGTGAAGCAAAACATCTGCATACTTATATTTAATAAAACACTGCATTATTTCATGGGTATTGTTTAACAATTGGTAAAATAACCCAATGGGCCAATAAAAAAGTTAGCAGTTTTGTCATTGTATGGAGATTTAATTTAAAAAATAATCTGGGGTCATGGTCCCCGCTAAGTCGAGCAAAAAGCTGCTCGGCCGTACCATCTTTTTCTCGAAACAGTTCAGGCCATTTTCGACCCCCTATAACTTCGGTGTGGATAGAAGTAGAATCCTGAATTTTCAGTAACCAAGCAGGCATTGTATAAACACGGTATATTTCAAATTTCATGCAATTTGAACCAGTAGTTTAAGAATTATAACTAGTCAAAGTTTCTTAATTTTGTCACTCACTCACTCCCTCACTGACTGACTGAGCGATCATCAAAACTCTAAGGCACTTCTAGCAGACATAGGAACTTCAAATTTAGAATACAATTAGTGTTTAGTGTATAAATCAAGGAAAAACTAAAATATTTTGCAATTTCAGTCCACATTTCTAGATACACCAACTGCATAAATAACTTTGTAATCCCATATAAATATATAGGATTACAAAGTTACATTTGCAGTAGTACCTGTATGTATATGTATAATAACTATAATGGAATAATAGGTGTAGATAGGTACCTAGATATAATTATGTTCAAAGGCAACTTATAAAATGGTCCACGATAATGTTAAAAAAAAAGTAAAAAGGTACCGGAAAGGAAAAAAAGTAGGACTAACTTATCTACAAAAAGAAGTGAGATGCCATCAAAAACGAACTTGTAAAAAAGCCGTCTTGCATCTCGGTTTTTCTACTGTAAAAAGTTGTGAGATCCATGTAATACCAAGTCAGTTAATTTTATTCCGTCATACTTAATGGACCTTCTGTCTTAAGTTATTACGAAATTAGCTAACCTAACATCTTATAGTGACCATATCAAAATTAAAAATCTTTTATGTTTTAAATAAATAGATTGTCTTGGCAATCACACTAAACAATCTAATTTAATATAATATTTATTACTTTAAGATACATTGTGTTTTCATGCGATGGCCAAGTCAATCTATTTATTTACGTAGGTACTGTACGTGGCGCGGGACCTAAACTTCGCCACGTTGCATGGTGATCAATTTCCAAAAGTTAGGGGGACGAAATTATTAAACACCTAAATTATGACTTAAAGGTATAACATTAATTAATAGTATAGAAAATTCTTAAATAGTAAATATCTAAAAATTTTAATAGATAAATAAGCGAAATAATATAATAATTTGATAAAATATAACTTGTTGACACTTCCCGTGACCCAAGGGCTGGCTTTGACCTTGGCCAGAGGCTAAGCATTTGCCATACGTGGTAATGCCGCCAGTCTCTTGGGTACATTACCAGTCGACAGCGATGCAGATGAATTTTTCGATTTATTTTAGTTTGTGTATAGTTTTAGTTAAGTTAGTTATCAAGTTTCAACCGCGCCTCCTCGCCTACCCCTCTTATCAAACAAGACAAAAACAAAACACAATCCCTTCCCGCCAGCAGAAACTATTCGCCCGGCATATATTTGTGTTTGAATTTGAATCTTCTGTATGGTCCGGGAGCCACCAATCCTGAAAGCTCCGTGATCACGGATTCTAATATTTTTAATAAAAAATAAAAGTTAACGTTTAGACGAACAAGATTTGCTTGGTCGGCGTGGATTTGATTGGCCGGAAATATTTTAATTAAATTATTTATTATTAAATTTCCATAATTTTTTTTCCGTCATCACGGATTTTGATCAATCTTATATAGAATTTTGTGTGAAATTATGTTCAACAAGAAAAAATCCGGCCGACCAATGATTTTTAGCCGGAAAGGTCACGCATACCTATTTGAATGGTGTGATAAGGGGTAAAATTTATCCATTATCACGGAAACCTTTTTCTTTTTTTTTAATTCACGTGTTTTAATGTCGCATTTATAATTATCTTGGTATGCGTGCTTACAAACTGCCGAAAGTATCGCGCATACCAAATTTTATTGTATGAGTGAGGATTATACTGTTATAGATTTCACTTACTTGATGACATTTCTTTTAGGGTCTTTCTTCTACCTCTGGTCTCTTCCTTAAGTTTTTAACTATTTATTATACTAATTAATATGGAAAAGAGGAAAAACAGGATTTTTTTTATTTGGGTTGATTATATACAATAAATGAAGGTTGATACAGAAAATATGTTCAATTCAAGTTTATTAATCAATAATCATCTAAATCATTATCATCAAAATTATCATTCCTCTCTTCTTCTGATTCTTCGCTTTCTTCCTCATTCTGTTGGCAACTTAATATTTCCTCAACCTTTAACGGTGCCGATGGGCCAATGTACCACAATGGTTCGAGTTTACTGGATTCATTTACTTGCCATCCACATTCTGTTGGATCGTATAATGTACAAATAGGTTCAGTAGCATTTTGCCACATTGCGTTTACAAAAATGGTGCGTAATATTTTTTGCGTTCATGTTTTCCAGCATGGTGGAATATTATTTGAATTGAAATTTATCATACCTTTGTAAAATTTTTCTTTGTCGGTTGTACTTGCAAAAATTTTTAAGAAAAATTCAAATCTTGCAATATTGACATAATTATTTTTTACGTTATACATTTCATTTGTAAATCTTTGAACTAAATCTGTCTTCTTTATCATTTATGTCTTCCGGACTTGTTAAATGCTCGAACATGTTCTGATATTTTTCATTTTCTAACAGGAGGTTGTAGGCTTTAATTTTTCTTTTACGAACCAAAGCTGCTGTACAATCACAACCTGTAAAAGCATGGAAGCCCGGTAGAGCTCGACAGACTGATGAACCTAATATTGCAAGATTTGAATTATTCTTAAAATTTTTTGCAAGTACAACCGACAAAGAAAAATTTTACAAAGGTATGATAAATTTCAATTCAAATAATATTCCACCATGCTGGAAAACTTTAACGCAAAAAATATTACGCACCATTTTTGTAAACGCAACGTGGCAGAATGCTACCGAACCTATTTGTACATTATACGATCCAACAGAATGTGGATGGCAAGTAAATGAATCGAGTAAACTCGAACCATTGTGGTACATTGGCCCATCGCCACCGTTAAAGGTTGAGGAAATATCTTGAATTGAACATATTTTCTGTATCAACCTTCATTTATTGTATATAATCAACACAAATAAAAAAATTCCTGTTTTTCCTCTTTTCCATATTAATTAGTATAATAAATAGTTAAAAACTTAAGGAAGAGACCAGAGGTAGAAGAAAGACCCTAAAAGAAATGTCATCAAGTAAGTGAAATCTATAACAGTATAATCCTCACTCACACAATAAAATTTGGTATGCGCGATACTTTCGGCAGTTTGTAAGCACGCATACCAAGATAATTATAAATGCGACATTAAAACACGTGAATTAAAAAAAAAGAAAAAGGTTTCCGTGATAATGGATAAATTTTACCCCTTATCACACCATTCAAATAGGTATGCGTGACCTTTCCGGCTAAAAATCATTGGTCGGCCGGATTTTTTCTTGTTGAACATAATTTCACACAAAATTCTATATAAGATTGATCAAAATCCGTGATGACGGAAAAAAAATTATGGAAATTTAATAATAAATAATTTAATTAAAATATTTCCGGCCAATCAAATCCACGCCGACCAAGCAAATCTTGTTCGTCTAAACGTTAACTTTTATTTTTTATTAAAAATATTAGAATCCGTGATCACGGAGCTTTCAGGATTGGTGGCTCCCCGCCCAGTAGTAAGTATACGCAAAATAATCAGATGAAATGGCTCTCAATGTAGTACCTAAGTATGATCGCTGTGCAAGTAGGTATATTATTAAATATTATTGTATGTTCGTGAATCTGTTTCGACACCGGTAACAGATTCACGGATATACAAGCAATACATATAGCCTATGAATTTCCAATTCCAGAGGGCAAACTTTACTATGCAGTAAAAAAATATTTTGTTAGATTGGAGAGTAAACAGTTGAGTGACACTAAATTCAAACGGTCTATAAATTTGCGATTCCAAATAAAATTGCAAATGAACGATTTTCGGATAATTTACTGTATCTATTTTTGCTGCAAGACCTTGCTTCTTGCCAAATTTCTTGATTCTAGGTCAACGGAAATAATTAAAACCCTTAAGGTACGGTTTTAATTTATTTGCGAGTGTCAAAATATGCGACATGAATGGCAATTTATGCTAGCTTCTAATTCAACGTCTTAGAGGCTTGATATTTCTACAGCTCCAAGGAACCGTAGATCTAAGTATTTGATATAAATTTGAAATTGGTATCCCCACGCATTTCGGAAAAAAAGGGTCAGACAGATAAACAACGAAGTGATCCTATAAGGGTTTAGATTTTTCCTTTTGAGGCACGGAACCCTAAAAAGCAAAAGCACTTCCATCAAAGTATATTATATACTACATACTCCTGATCATGAATCATGATGAAAACAAACCTAATAATTTTTTTTTTTATATTATATTAATATCATTTATATATTATTTATATAAATATCAATATAATCGCATCACTTACCTTACGCTTTTTACTTTAAGCTAATGAAATTAAGAATTTTAGAATGACTACGTCATAATGGTCATAATAAGGACGAACATGATTGAACAAATCTATCAAATTTTTTTTGTACTGCAGAGTGATCAGCAAGCCTATGGTATCGTACTTAATGGTTTCTAATAAACAAAAATTGTCCTAATATTAAAAATAATCAATCCGCAAGTTCAAATCTTAACATTAAGAAAAGAGGTAAAATATGTATTTTGAGTACAGATAATAATAATAGGATTTTGAGCATTGCAGAAGACTCTTTTACTAGATCAGAAATCTGTCACCACATAGCACCTCATGGAAATGCAAGCGTATTACTAAAAGGATTAAAATAAAATGTATCCGACTTTACGTTAGAGGACAATTGTATAATCATGTTGGGTGAAGAAGACTTCAGAACAACGAATAGCTACTTTGACATTATTATGCATATCAGACATGTATTACAGGAAATCAACCATACTAACTTTATTATATGCGCTCCAACATATAAATGCGAGAACTACACTAATTTATATAACTCACGAGTGGAGACATTTAATAACTTACTTTTCTTAGACATACTGACACACGAATACGCATATCTACTAGACAGCAATAAAAATCTAACCTACAACTACACTGAGTATAACAGACGGACTGGCGCAATAAATAACACTGGAATACAAATAATTTTAAGGATATAATTAAATTAATTGATGACATAAAATATAATAACCAGATGATATCGACTGACATGAATTGTAGTATGGATAATCTGTCACAAGGTGAACTTTTTCGTCACTAAACATCTCCATGTAATGCACCAGAACATAGCAGGTTTATTGAACAAGTTGGACGCACTTACAGTATGTCTAACTGAACTTACAGAAAAAAACATACAAGTAGATGTATTATGCTTGACAGAACATTTTATGATGGAGGGCTATGAAAACCAGTTGAGCATACCAAACTACTGTTTAGCCGCTCACTATAGTAGAAAAGAAGTTAAGAGAGGTGGTTCATGCATCTTAATTAGAAGTGGACACGAATGGAAAGAGTTACTAAGAATCTCAAAAATGTCAATAACAGGGACATTTGAATGCTGTGCCATCGAGCTCACCAAGTACAATACGGCCTTTGTATGTGTGTACCGAATTCTAAATATGAACAATCTCCATAGTTTCTTTTATCAGTTTGAAACAGTCTTACACGAATTATCAAAGAATGCCTATAAAAATATTGTCATAGCTGGCGATTTCAATATAGACATATTAAAAAGAAATTATCAGTCGATGGAGTTTGAATGCCTTCTACTTAGCTTCAACTTAAAACTTGCAATAAATCAACCAACTCGAACGGTAAGTGGGACATGTATCGATAACTTTACGCATAATTATAACAAACGATTTGAATCTGAAATCTTAGAGTTTGCCCTTTTTCATTTTCAATCAATAAGTAATTGTTATTTTAATAAAAACAATCATTTTTATTCCTATACTTAGGTAGTTATTTTTCTTCAGAATCTAGAGTAATATAATAAAAATAAATAAAAACGTCCACCAAGCTTGATTCGGAAGAAAAATAATATACCTACAGTATGTTACAAAAGTATACTTGTATAAGCTTACTCTTGAAAAGTTTTCTCAGATGGTTTATCTGCTGACGGATTGCTCGCCAACCATTTCTATTTACTATAAAGAAAAAAAACCGGCCAAGAGCGTGTCGGGCCACGCTCACTACGGAACCCTACGGTTCCGTAGTTTCCCGTCCGTCACAATAAGTGTTCCCACTTTATAAGTTTAAAAGTGGGTATCCATTATGTTCGCGCTCCTGCAACTGCTTCCGGTAGTGGGTACGTGCGCGAACACGGAGCGTGCATCATTGCACGCTCCGCGGCAGGCGCTCCGACTCGTGACGGTTTTCAGCGCGAACACAAAGGGATACGTTCAGGATAATAAAATATGTAAACGAAGTTAAAAAAATGCTTGCATATACGATTATACTACAAACTTAGTCCAGTAATTATTTTGTACAACTTTTTGTCTTTTTTGTACAAAAACTGTTGTTTCCATCAAGTTCAAAATAATTTTCCTAGAAAGTCCTTATAAAGTTCTACTTTGCAGATTTTTTTCATATTTTTTAAACTTATGGTTCAAAAGTCAGAGGGGGGGGGACACATTGTTTTTTACTTTTGGAGCGATTATTTCCGAAATTATTGACATTATCAAAAAATGATTTTAGTAAACCCCTATTCATTTTTAAATACCTTTCCAACAATATATCACACGTTAGGGTTGAAATTAAAAAAAAAATCACTTCCCACTTTACATATAGGGGGGCTACCCTAATAAAACATTTTTTCCAATTTTTATTTTACCACTTTGTCGGCGTGATTGATATACATATTGGTACCAAATTTCAGCTTTCTAGTGCTAACGGTCACAGAGATTAAGCGAGGACGGACAGACAGACATGGCGAAACTATAAGGGTTCCTAGTTTACTACGGAACCCTAAAAACAATAAAATTGCATTATAATTGTTACAAAAATAAGAAAATCAACAAAAGTAATAATTACTGAAAATTTTCAAACAAGAAAATCGGCAAAAAGTAAAATAATAATTAAAAAAACATTTATATCAAATAAGAAAATCAACAAAAAGAATATGCAAATGTTGAGATTTGAACCCGGGCGTTAGTGAAACTTTAGTGATGCACGAGACCACTAGACCAATCGAGCTGTTGTAATATATGTTGAAATTACGCGTCTATAGATAATCTATACAAACAAAATATGGTGTGTACAAAAAAGTAGGTACTTACTTTACAATTTGTTTCGTCGAATAGGATCTCTTTATTGCCTTCCGTTTATGTATTTTCTCTTTGACCATTTTTTATACACTGATTGTTTATTTATACAGCTTATGAGTAGAACCGAAACAGTACAAACATTTACACCAACAACATAACTTAGAAAAAACTAATCATAAAATAAAATATAATAAACAGCTTTCATCAACAAACAGATACCAAAGTACGTACACTAGGTACCGACCCGAAATAATTGCAAGACTTCAAAGTATTTTATACGGCTACTCGCTCAACTACATACGTACCCAGCCGCGTCAGATTTCGCAAATGCGATCATGCTCTTTATCAATTAGAATCTACGGAACAATTTCGTATGAAAGTATTTTTACTTTAATGGTTTGTGAAAATATTAATTGTAAACGCGATTATGCTCCGTATTCATAGAAGGTAACGGGTCAATTTCCTATGCAAGTATTTTTACTTCCAACAGGGCTTTTGAATACGCAATTGTATTTCTTATTTGTATGAAGTCATGGATCAATTTTCGATGCAGATAGAAAATACTTGAAAGTATCTCGAGCTATGGTTTTTTAAGGTGGAGGTACTTTGTAGCTCTGGTACTCGATTTTGCAAGTACGACCCATGCCTAAACGCGATTGTGCTCCATAAGTAAGAATTCAGAGTTCAATTTCCTATGCAAGTTTTTTTTTCTTCCAACAGGGCTCTTGGTTGGAATAGTAGTAGAAACTTTAATCGTCTATACTCTATAAGTACGTATTTATTTGTACAAGCGATTTTGCTCCTTATTTGTATACTGTTAAGGTTCAATTTCCTATGCAGATAGAAAATACTTGAAAGTATCCCGAGATCTAGTTTTAGGACGTGGTTTCTTAAAGAAGTCGTACTTGTAAGCCCTGGTACACGATTTTGCAAGTACAACCCATGTCTAGTCACTGCTTTTTAGGCTAAGGATACACATTCCAATAGCTGGCACAAAAGTCTGCAAGTAGCTTGCATGCCGTGTGCCATGTGGTGCCATGACAATTTCTGATTGGTGAATATCTAATGACATGCAAGCTACTTGCATACTTTTGAGCCAGCTACTGGCATGTGTATCCTTAGCTTTAGTTACTTATACTCTATGGGTCACTGACTCGCTGTCGCTCCGCGTAGAAATGAAAGAGAAGCTAAAAACAAAAAGACGCCGCGATGGCGCGACGTTTCGTTCGACTCGAGACTCGTTCGAGTTATTTATCATTAAATACAATTAATCCTTACAAATATCTTATTTCAATCGATAAATAAAAACAACAGTTCCCTTTATTATTATACATTAGATCACTGTTATTAATTTTATCAAGATTTGTTTATAAATAACACAGTTACAATTGCAACGATTTCAATTTTAATGGTTATTTTATGATTTTTCTCTATCGAGAAAGGACATGTTAGGTTTTTGTATGGAGGCTGGGCTTTTATTCGAAGCTACTGTGAACAGGGAAGAGATCATATTTTTATGAAAGTACATAAATTAAGGAGACTGTATATTTTAAAAAAAATTTTTGAAAGCACCCTTTCCTTAATTATTATACATTTTAATAATCATTATTTAAAAAATAAATTGCAACCCACAGTAATTATTGATTTTGGCAACACTTTTCGGTTGGATGTCATTATTGTCATTGTGAATTGTGAACGTCAATCAAGTGTCAAATTCAATTCAATTTTGACCTGTGTACTGACAGCTGACAAGTATGACAACCTTACTGGCACAGGTAATATTTTCATAGATTCCATTAGCAGGCAAAGGAATTAATGCCATACATACTTATCAAGGAGTTGGTTTTATTTTAAGCCATCTAATATTATTTTAGAATATTTTAAATAACAATAAGGTGTATAATTTGCTTTAAAAAATGATATTTAACCATTTTTTCTTTGTTTCAATGTGCAAAAATAATATGACACCAAAAATATCTGGATTTAAAATATGTATTTATTCAATAATGGTGCTTTTAATATTTTTTCTGTTTTTGTCAGGCCATCCTGAATAAGTTTCCCTATCAGAAAAACCATACATGACAGCTGTTCAAAAAAATTATTATTTTAAGCCCATTTCCTAACATGTCCTTTACCGAAAACGTGTTTTGAACACAATGGTCCACTCATAAATATGATCAAGATTAACATATTTTTTTTGCTGTTCTAAAATGTATAAATTTGGCTAAAATATTGTTTTGGGAAGACTATTTTGACTAAGTACAGCGCCTTAATAAGTTATCGTAAACTCTGCGAACTCAACAATAACTTTTTTTTTTAATTCCACACTGACGAAGTCGCGGGTAACAGCTAGTACAAAATATATCAGCCTTGCATCCGCCATTCCCTTCTGGAATCGTAGGCAATAATGGCGACCTACGTGCGGTATGTCTGCGCCTCTTCATATTCTTTGATCGTAGTTTTAGTGTAGCGCGCCACCGCACACATTTTTACGTATTCGGGAGTAGGGCGTTTAGCTCCGCCCACATGCACAAGGTCAGTGAGCCATCTATACACCTTAAGAGGCCAGGGTTCATCGAAGATGTCTATCATATCATACTCCAGGGGAAAATTCAAAAATCTACTCCGTTCTCAATAAATTCTAACTCCAAGAAATATCAGTCTATACTGATAAAACTGTGGGTGCTCAATCATAAGCTGAACCAATTGTCTCAACTAAACACACTTTGCGAAGGCTATGCCCCGTTAGCAACTGAAGCTGAGAGTCTGTCACCCCCTCTGTAGGAGTGACCAGTTTTCAAAACCAATTTCCTCCCTTAACTCGCATTACTATTTTCTGGAGTACGTTCATGCTATCCCAGCCTATTCAAATTAAAAACATTGAAGATGTCGATATGTTCACTCCCTCAGGCCCCTTGAAGCTGCGAGGCATGGCACCTCACAGGCCCCTGAGAGCTACGAGGCATGGCACCTCACACGCTCCTGGCCGCGTCCGATATTTACTTCCCAGCATATGCGAAAAAATACAAATGAAAACATGAACAAGTTGTACTAAAATAATGAACTAATAAATTATGATGATTACATCTAACTGACATATTTACTATGACATGACAAGATAAATGTCAATAAAAGACAATAAATGTTTACCTATATGCTAACATGAAACGGTTTTAATCAATTTTAAAAGGTTTTTTATCTCTGAACTTGCGTTTAAACTTATATTTTAAAATTGAAAACTTTTTTATAAAATGTTGATTGTTTTTAGTAAATGTTTTTTATAAATAATTGAAAAACATTTTGGAACTAAGCTTCTGTTTGTAGCTTTTCTAACAAATCGAAATTTTTTCTTCATGCATGCTTTTCTTATATTGGTTGTTGCACATTGTGAAATAATATTATTAATGTGCTGATTGACAAAATCATTACACAGAAAAACAAAATAAGACTTTTTTTTTGTTGCATGAAGTTTTTCTACTGTTGTTTACTAATTTGGGTGCGCTGATTTCAAATCCACCCTCAGATTTTTTGTAGCAGCTCTAGTTAGTGAGATACAGGTACCGTCTTGAATTTACTTAAGTAGTCGATAGTTTCTATCAATAGCGGTGTAACTTAACTAGTTCCTTTATAAATTTCATTATGTCTTCCTCAAGAAGGACATGTTTAAATAATCCTGATTATTTTTGTGTTATTTGTGGAGAATATATGTTCCAAAAATTTCGTTTAAATGTGTCGGACTTCGTGAAAAAGGCATACTTGGACTACTTTGGGTTTCCGTTGCCGTCAAACGCTAAGGGTGCTTTTCCACTGAAGAGGAGCTGGGTGGAGCTGAGCGGAGACTTGCAGGAATCGTCCAGTCATAGACGAGACGAGTGACGCGCTGAGGATTTCAACCAATGTGATTGGTCGATTCTTGTACGTCTCCGCTCTGCTCCGCACAGCTCCGCTTCAGTGGAAACGCACCCTTAACCTTGGATACCAAGTTTGGTATGTAAAAGTTGTGTTGAATCTTTGCGACTGTGGGCAAACAAAAAAAGACCCACTTTGAAGTACAAAGCTCCTATGATTTGGCGTGAACCATCCAATCATCATGACGACTGTTATTGAGTTTGAAATTGAGTAGTGATAAAATCAAAGGTGGTATTTTCGATGGCCCACAAATCAGGAAGTTGATAGATGATAAAAATTTCATCAGCCATATGACAGCTGTCGAGAAATGTGCATGGGAAGAGTTTGTTTGGGTAGTGAGGAATTTTTTGGGCAATAGGAAGTCTGACGGCTACATTCAGCACGTTGAACAGTTGCTGATACACTTCCAGCGGCTTGGATGCAACATGAGTATTAAGCTTCACTACCTTCACAGCCATCTAGACTATTTTCCTGAAAATCTAGGTGACCTAAGCGAGGAACAAGGAGAGCGCTTTCACCAGGATATTCGCAATATGGAAGAGAGGTCTCAGGGGTAGTGGAATTAACATATGATAGCTGATTTATTGTTGGAGCATTCAAAATATTACTCATAATACATCTCACTCTAGAAAATCCAAAAAAAGGAAATATTATTCAGAATAAATATATTTAATAATTTTTTTAAACTTAAACTATGTGCATTTTCAATGAAAAACCCTGTCACTTCATAACTCCAAAACTAGAGCTGCTACATAAAAACGGCATATATTTTTGAAATCAGCGTGGAAAAATTATTCAGATTCATGTAAAAAATCTCATGCAACAGACATGCTGTTGTCCAGTGTTATGAATCAAGTTTGCAACCTAGTCAGTAAAAAAATAAATGAATCTATAAATTTCACAGAATGGGCATTGTTCATATTTTTTTAAATGTTGTAATTGAAAAACCATTTCGAGGAATAGCGTTACTGATCATTACGGACTAATTAATTTTGAAAAATATTCATAATGTTATTGATATTTTTGATAAAATACGATTGACCTTCTTTGCCCTTCAAATTACGTACAACTTTGGCCGTACAGTTTTGTATCGTTGCCTCAGAGAATAAAAAGTAAGAGGCAAGTATTGTCTACAATCTGTCAAATGTCAAATTATTGTAAATATGTCAAAAATATAAACATTCTTGTTTATATCTCATTATTACATTACATACATTATTTCAACACTATGTCATGGTCCCTTTCGGGTATAGGCCTCCTCCAATTGCCTCCATTTTTTCCTGTCGTTAGCTGTTTTCATCCAGTTACTTCCTGCCACTTTAATTATATCGTCTATCCAGCGGGCTTTTGGTCTGCCCTTTTGTCTTTTAATTCCAGGACCTGTCCATCTTGTTACTCGTTTAGGCCATCTTTCTTCAGAGGAGCGGGCAATGTGTCCTGCCCATTTCCACTTCAAACGCTGTGCGTGTTGTAGTGCGTCTATCACTTTGGTTTTGTGTCTGATTTTTTCACTGTTGACTTTGTCGATTATCTTTATGCCAAGGATGCTCCTCTCCATGGCCCGTTGGCACGAACGTATTTTTGACAAGGTGTTTATGTTAAAGATCCAGGTTTGGGCACCGTATGATAAGCAGGGCAGTAGACTCGAATCCATCACTTGTTTCTTTAATTTGGTTGAGAGTTTTGATTTTAATATTTCTTTGTAGCTCCAGTATTTTTTCCAGGCTATGTTGATCCGCCTGTCAATTTCATCTTGGTGCCTTGTGTTTTTGAATGATATTTATTTTCCGAGGTAAATGTAGCTGTCTACATATTCTATAGGTGTCTGGTTTATTTGTATGGGAATTTTCGTGCCCTTGGTAGATACCTTTGTTTTTGAGGTGTTTAGTTGTAGACCAATATTTTCGCTAGCAGCGCTTAGTTCTGTCAGCATTTCCTCTAGTTGTTTTGATGTCTTAGCGAAAAGGACTATATCGTCGGCGAATCTTAGGTTGCTGAAGTTTTTTCCTTCTATGATTATTCCTTTTTTGTCCCAGTCTAAGTCTTTCATTATATTTTGTAAGACAGCAATGAAAATCTTTGGTGATAGCGGGTCTCCTTGCTTCACACCTCTACGAATATTAAACTCTGTGCCTAGTCTATCTAATTTGACCCGGCTTGTGCTTTTCCTATATGTATATGTCCTTGATGATGTTAATGTATGCGTATGGAAGATTTTGATGCTCTAGTGCATCCCAGATACTCTTATGTGAGATAGAATCGAATGCTTTCGCGTAATCAACATACGCTATGTAGAGATTTTTCTTAAACTCTACATGTTTTTCTATTATTTGTTCTAGGGTATGTATGTGGTCGGTTGTTGAGTACCCTTGGCGAAAACCTGCCTGTTCTACTGGTTGGTTCTTTTCTATAATTGGCTCTATTCTTTTCTCCAGGCACATTGCAAACAACTTATACATTGTTGGTAGTAGGCTGATAGGTCGGTAGTTAGTGTAGGATTTTATTCGTGTTAATATATAATAGATAGTTATATAATAGATAATGATTTATAGAATTAATTTGTATTTGTATTTAGTACAAAATTACAATTGAAAATGTTTGACATTTGTTGTTAGTAAAAAGGAGACATATTGAGTCAATGACAGATGACATGACGTTAATGTCATTATAACCTAAAACGGGATATTTTATGTTTTTGCTTCATTGTTAGCCTTTTGACCGTCGATTAACCCATATTAGTTAACGGTAAAACATATACGGGTTTCGGCGTCATGACAACGTCACGACACGTCAGGTACCCCAAGGGTCCCCAAGGTCCCATAGCATTAACACACTGTGTATGTCAAAATAAAACGTTCGGAAGTACACTGGCCAAGTAGATGATTAATCGAACTCGGATATTATTATCAAAATATTATATTGATATTTTTTTTTTACATGTGTCCATTAATAACACATTAGAAATAGGTGTAATAGATGAATTAATAATACAGTGATACGTTTTTATAATTATATTTAATGTTTTTGTATTTACGGTTTCGCACTCATTTCAGATCCATTCGGGCTTCAGAACGCATGTTTGTTGTCAGGACGCCCCATATTGGTCATAACGTTATCAAATGGCAATAATTGAAAACCTTTAATTTGTTTGTACACAAAGGGTTATTCTCAAATTCACAGATTAATATGTTTCCTAAATTCAGGGTATTTTTCCCCGTTTTTTGATATATTGTACAAGTGCTCGCCAAAAATGAAACATCTCCTTTAATCATAAACTTAAAAAAAAACAAAAATCGCCATTCGAGGTTTAGGCAAAACAAGTGCCAAACACTAATGTATGGTGTTTGACGAACGGGAGCGGCTGACTCTTGACATGGTCGTAACCCCTCGATGTGAACAAACAGCGACAGCCTACAGCTGTTCTCTTAGGCAATAAAAGTAAAAATAAATGAGTAACGTAACATTGTTGTTGGTGACAGGTCTGTGCAGGAGCAGATCGCCAAGCTCATCGACACCCTGGGCGAGGAGTCGGCGTCGTCGCAAGGCCTCAACAAGGTCATCACGTCGGCCGACAAGCTGCGCAGCAACCCCAAGCACACCATCTACCTTCTCAAAGACCACCGCGGTAACAAGTAAGTATCCTACTTGTGTCCAATACTATTATGAAATATCTTTTATCTTTCATTCATTTTACCGAATACCTTGTACAGACAAACGCCAGCACATCAAGCTACTACAATCTGTCACATTTCTTTAATAGCGTTTCAACTTTATTGCTAAAGCATAAGGTTCAAAGTTGATTGGGAAAATTTGACAGTATCGGCGCGTGCTAGAGTCTGTACGTGCACCATTTTAACCGTATTAGCCAAAACGTCAACTATTTTTAGATAAATCAAACAATAAAGTAATCAAGTCATTCTTGAGTTATTAATGTGATAATAATTTGATTTGTATGATCTGACTGAAAAGTCGTCATGACACGGGCGTGTGATGTAGAGGAATGAGAGAAATGTGAAGAAAGTGTTAAGTATGAATGTGGGTGGCTGTGACAGTAGGAGAAGACCAAAGAAATGATAGGTGGATTGTGTGAAAGATGATAGCATCTTCATTTCTTAGCTAGAATTCCGAATGGACTCAACAATGGTGTTGCCATTGTTGACTACTGAGACATTCGGAATTCGGTGCTTCGCCGGCCCTTACTGTGTTTTCGGATAAGGGCAAGAGAACTTTGAATTTGATTTGTACAATCAAGCAATACTAGGGGTATTGCCCACCTATTTACTAATTGTGTAGGCACTTGCTAATACTGCATCCGGTTAGAGTGGAAGCCGACCGCGACATAGTTGGGAAAAGGCAGGCAGATGATGACTTGCTAATTGTTTACATTTTTTGCGAATTTACAATTTGTTTTAGTCTCTTGCGCTTACCTGAGCTGTGCGAGAGCAACGTTTTTCCAAACACGCGTACAATAATAAAGTCGTCAGGTACAGTTAGTGTTATTGCCAATAGAGCTCTATTACACATTGCGAAAGTATATATACAATTAAAAACTAGACTATGTAAAAACATTGAAACAAGATGAAATAGAAAAAGAATATCCTTATTATTAGTAGTATGCAGTCACATTCAGACATGTCATGAACAGTCCCAGGTCCGGCGTGAAACAATTCTTGTGTTCCTTCTCACGACAGATACCAGATACCAGAGCATCTGAAACTTGTAGTCTATAGGATTTCTAAACTGTATAATTTTATGAAACGACGGCGGTGAGAGTACAATTGAACCGTGCGAATAGTACAGCGTAAGTGTCAGCTTGTGCACAGCTTGATGAGCTCGAGGATTAGAAAAATAATAAACGTAGTATTTTTGCTCAGCGCACCTACAGTATGTGCTCTCGCGGCTGTGCGTGGCGCCATGGCCGCTGAGCTGCGCTAATCTGCCGCTCTGCGATTGATTCTGCCTCCTTACTCGTACAATGCCTAAGAATTTCCTTATTCTGTATTGTTTGCCATTTTATTTATCACTACCTATTGTTTTGTTTCTTTTTTAGGGTTCCGTACCTCAAAATAATACGGAACCCTTATAAGATCACTTCGTTGTCCGTCTGTCTGTCCGTCTGTCAAGACCATTTTTCTCAGGAACGCGTGGAGTTATCAAGTTGAAATTAATATCAAATACTCAGGATTGCAATCCCTTGAAGCAGTGAAAAATCCAACTACTAAGTCAACGGAATCAAAAGATACTGGCGTTTATGTTCCGAAATCAAAACCTATACTTCCCGTTGACCTAGAATCATGAAATTTGGCAAGAAGCAATGTCATGTAGCACAAGCAAAGGAAACAATCCGAAAACCGTAAATTTTTAGTTACATTACAAAAAAATAATATTTTACAAATTTGTACTTATCCCTTGGTGCGGTGTGCGAGTCCGACTCGCACTTAACCGGTTTTTATGCTTGCCTACGTTTAAGAGTAATTAATAATACAACACCATTAAAGAATGTGTGGGCCTCCTAGACGGACATCAGTCAAACTCGCTGTATCTAGCGTTATTAAATGTGTGAGTCTCCTAGACGGACACCAGTAAAACTTGCTGCATCTAGCGTTATTCTTTTTCATGAAGCCTTAGTGTACACTGAGTCACTGGAACTACGGCTTCCAATACCGGGATTCCGGTATTGGCGAATACCGGGATACCTGACATTTTTTGTTTTTTTTTCTTTAATACCGCTACCGATAGCATTGGTGATTTTATTTTATTTTCAGTAGAAACTACAGTGACACAATTTCGTACTATTGCATATTATATTTCCAACCAATATGTCATCTGTGTAAGCTTTAAAAACTGCTTATTTTAATTATCTCCTGGTTTATTCAGACAGTTACATTTTACTACTACTTGCGCAGCAAGAGGTGCATCCTACGGAAAAGTCACCCCATACATTTTTAAAGTATACAAAATTTGAGCGGAGTCATAACTTTGTAGGTCCACTAAAACTCGAGATACACGTTTTGTATACTTTAAAAATGCATTGGGTGAATTTTCCGTAGGATGCTAGAAGTAATAAGTAAAAAAACTGAAAGAAGTGTTACGAGCTTGGGGTTGGTGACAATTAAAACTGCCGAGAATTGGCACTTTAATAACACTAATAACAACTCAAACACACTAATTATGAAACACAATTGCACTACTGATCGCTCTAAGTCACACTTGAAGATCGCTTTAGATGTGTTCGCTTGTATCGCTGTATCCAATCTGCCCGGCTCGCGGCCCACACCGGGCTTATATCAGAGTGTTCTAGATCCTTCTACTGTAGAAACGTCTAGAATGTTCGAGTACATACCGTTCCCGACTGACCAGATGTCGATAGTTCTCGAAAGTTTTAGAAAGTTCTAGCGTCGAACTTTCTAGAAGGATCTTGACTCTACTAGTTTTGCTACCTGATACTAGATGGCGCTAGTTGTAACTAATGTTGTCATGTACCAGGCATTAATTGTGGCGCGCAACAGAAGTCTGCAAATTTCGAGGTTTTTCGAACACCACGCAGTTTGCACAGGTCTTTCGAAGCTGCATTTAGTTTTACACTATTGGTATCTATCCTAACAACAGCTCAATAAATCAGTACAGTGCAATTTTTTGTGACCTAACGCGATTTTTGTGTCTACGGTGACTGGCCTATAAAGTATAGTCACGGTAAGTATAGTCATATTAAAAAAGTGATTTTATATTTAAAAAGCGGTACTTTATTGTTTTTTGGTGAAACTTATTAGTGTTATTTAAATTTTTTTTAAACAATTTTGTATAAAAATAGTCTTATACCGGGATCGGAAATTTTCTATGCGGGATTATTACCGGTATTACAAAAATCCGGTATTCGAAACCCCTAACTGGAACTGAGCATTCGAATACTGTAAACTGATTTCAACACATCATAATGCTTAACTGTTGGAGTTCTCTGTCTGCGCGGGGACTCTGCAAGCAATTGCAATTTACAGCAGTATTCTTATGTCCAGCAGTGGACAATAATGACGATATCACTGCCAAGGACAAACAATGAAATGTTCTGAAATTTACATGTTTTTGACTGACACCACTCAATTATTTTTACCCGACTGCGCCAGAAGGAGGGTTATGTTTTTCGAATGTATGTATGTATTGCAGTACTAGTAATTACTGCATGTTATGTTTTCAACATTCCATCCTTCTTTAAGATAATATGCAACCTTATTTGGTCATTTCTCCTGATTAAAAAATCTAACTTTTGAATATTGAATTGCTTGTGTCAAGTGATTTTTTCTTTTGAAGTTAGTGTCACATGTTGATTGAACACCACTGCCCACGGGATGACCAGTGTTTTCTTTAAATTAACGTATGGTCGTGAAATTGTCTAATCTCACCGTGTGTGATATGTTTTATATTGCACGTGTTATATTTTTTAACTGTCTCACTTATGGTTGTCAATCCTGAAAATCAATTGTCAATCAATCAATCAAATCAATTGAAAATCCTGGACATTTACCAAAAACATTAAAAATAAAATTCAAACATGTCAAAGAGCCATTGCTCTTTGAAAGAAGTGTATTAAACTTGAAAAGGATAGACAAAATAAGAAACTCCTACATAAGATAAAGAACAAAGGTCATAGATGCTTTGCAACATTGTATGAGACTGAAATGGAAGTGGGCTGGCCACGTCGCACGTATGAACGAAGAAAAGTGGGCCCGTAAATTAACTACCTGGACTGGACCACCTAACAAGCGAAACAGAGGCAGACCAAAAGAGAGATGGCAGGATGAAATTAAGAAAGTCGCCGGCAGAGATTGGCTCAAAAAAACCACAGACAGAAAAACTTGGAGCGAAATGGAGGAGGCCTTTACTCGTTGAGAGGTCCTTAAAATAATAATTCAATAAAAAGTATTAAGTATAGAAAAACTCAATTTAAGTATTCAATATTATTTATGTTCAAGTCTTGACATTTACTAACCACAATTTATTATAAATTCTTTAATCCTAAATTGCATGAAAATAAAATTGTATTTGTAATTTTAACATATTTTAGGGAAATAAAAGGCTGTAATAATAATAATAACGTGGGCAACACTGATACGTCAACAACGTACATTTTTCTTTCTTATCTTTTATTTTCCTGTTTTTATTAATTTCCCATCTTTATTGATATCTTATAAAACCTTTTGGAATAATACATATTAAATGTACAAACAAAACCAAAAATAAAATGAATAAGCTCTACAAACACAGAAAAATTAAAAATGACGGCTGTCAAATTTGGCCTCCGAACAAAATACTCGTAAATCTGTGAAGATAATGAAGACAGTAATAGAATGTTGACGAGATCAGCAGCACGCCGTGCACATATACCACCTCCGGACTCGTCGCTCAGCCCCGCCCCGCCGCCGCCGGAATCCAGCCCCATCGAGAGAGCTGTGACACCGGCCGTGGCAGTTGCTTCGAGCTCGAGCGACGAATATTTTTCCCCGCCGACGTCGCCAACATCCGTACGTCGGCAGGGGAGAGGCCGGCCACCGAGGAGCTTGGAGCTTAGGGGCCATCCGGCCCCGAGCCGGGTCCCCGCTACCGGTGGTTGTGTGCAGCGCATGAGATGGACTCAGTCTATGAACGAGAACGTCATGCGCGCATATTACGGGTCTACAGAGGGGGGAACTAACCTCACTGCGTACCGCGTTAGGATGCTGTCTCTGTTCCAGGAACTAGAACCAACCGTCAACGTTTCGGCCCAAAGACTGTCGGATCAGGTGCGGGTCATCCAACGCAAACACAGGTTGGACGACATCGCACTTAATAGGCTGCGCTCGGAGGTACTGAGCAACCATATCGTTTCGACTTCGGCACAAACTGCGGCACAAGCATCAACTATTGATGCTATCCCGCCGCGGTCCAATCATGTTGAAGAAGATGATAGGGTTGACACAGTAAGTAGCCAGTGCAACGTTCGACTGAGGAGCGCCCTGGAGCATGCGTTTCTCGAGTATAGATTCACTCCAGCCGAACTTAGACCCCGATTACCGCGGTTACCCATGCACAAAAAAAAATAGGCCGCTGGTGTGTGCCTTGGACTTGCAGCTCAAAAATTTTTTCGAGAGTAGCAAGGATCTCGTTGATACACACTCGATCCTGTACTGTGCGGCTGTGGCGGCATGTCGTTTAGCTAACGTCAAGTTTCCAAGTTGTGACAGAGCTACTCGACCAAAACCAGCCGTACAAACCTGGCAGCACAGGATCGAGCGTCGTATCGATGGGACCAGGGTGGGTACTCATCGGCAAACTATACAGCTTCAGGGAGGGCAATACACGACCACGAGTGATGCGCTTTGTGAGACAGGCATTCTCGGGGACTGGAATCAGCCCTCGAGAATACATATCCTGTGTCACAGAGCGCATCGACTTCCTGAAGCAAAAAATTTGTGCATGGGCGAGCCGAATTCGGCGGTATAAACGGCGGATTGATCGATACACGCAGAATCGCATGTTCCAGAGTGATGAAAGGTGGGTGTATATAGCTTGGGAGCGACCTGAACAAAATGTGACAGATGTATGCCGCCCGGATGATGCCGCCACAAATGCGTTCTGGTGCAGCATCTGGTCGGTGCCCGTCAGTCACACTGAGGCTGACTGGATGCAGGATGTCAAGCGAGTGTGTGAGACTGTACCAGAAATGGATACAGTCCTAATTACGCCATCAGACGTTGCCAGAGCGGTCCGTCCGTTACCGAATTGGAAATCACCGGGACCGGACGGACTGCACAACTTTTGGCTGAAATGGCTAATTAGTTTACACACTTACTTGGCATCGCAGTTCCAGTCATCCTTAGTCTGGGTCGCTACCGCAGTTTCTAACAACAGGCGTCATCCACCTGCTCCATAAATCAGGTAGTCCCGCGGAACCCACGAATTATAGACCGATCACGTGTTTGTCGACGGTTTATAAACTTCTTACATCCATTTTGAGAGCGAAAATTAATACGCAGTTACGCACATTGAGAGTAACTCGATTATGTCTGCCTCTCAAAATGAATGTAGGAATGGGTCCCGCGGTACTAAGGAGCTACTCCTTATAGACATGGCCATTAGCCAACAGGTTCGTCAATCCCGCAAGGATCTGTCCACATGTTGGATAGATTACAAGAAGGCCTACGACTCGGTGCCACATACATGGCTCATGAGGGTGCTGGAGTTGTACAAGATAGATGCAACTCTACGCACCTTCCTTGAGTCGTGTATGGGGCAATGGAAGACGGTCCTTCGTTATCCAGGATGTCGACAGATCCAGGGGAATGATGAGCCTGTATAGATTAAACGGGGAATATTTCAGGGCGACAGTTTGAGTCCACTTTGGTTCTGCTTGGCCCTGAATCCTCGTAAGTACACTACTAGAGGATTCAGGTCTAGGCTATCGGTTGAGGAGAGGTGGTCAGGTCATATCTCACCTCCTTTACATGGATGATTTGAAACTCTTTGCCCCCAACAAATTACGTCTGATGGAGCTACTGAAGGTAACTGAAACTTTTTGGTGTGGACAAATGTGCAGTCACGCATGTAAAGCGAGGGGAGATTATGGAATCCGAGGAAATTCAACTCTCGGATTCCATCGGCCTCAGATGCCTCTCCTTATCCGAAAACTATAAGTATTTGGGTATGTCGGAACCGTTAGGCATCAACGATGCTGACATGAAGCAATCGTTGAAGGAGCGCTTCTTTTGTCGCCTGAAGAAGGTATTAATTAGTCTTCTTTCGGGCGGAAATAAGGTGCGCGCCTTCAACGGTTGGGTCATGCCGGTTTTGATGTACTCTTTTGGCATACTCAAATGGACTCAGACCGAACTCGACGCCCTGGATAGAAGGGTCCGTACACTACTGACCGCAAACCGGATGCATCACCCACGATCATCGGTGATGAGACTGTATATCCCGCGGAAGTGCGGGGGTCGAGGCTTTTTAAATGCGAAGACCCTCCACAACCGTGAGGTATGCAGTCTCAGGGAATATTTTTTAAATGCCGAAGTGGGTATGCACCGTGATGTGGTCGCAGTGGACAAGGGGCTCACCTCGCTCTCCATAGCTAAAGAGAACTGGCGCAAACCTGTAGTACTTTCTACTGATGACCGCAAGAAGGTATGGCAAAGCAAGGAGCTTCACGGGCGCTTCTATCGGGCTCTTCATGAGCCCGGTGTAGATTTCTCAGCGTCCGTATCCTGGCTACGTTTTGGTGACCTTTTCGGGGAAACTGAAGGTTTCGTCTGTGCAATTATGGACGAAGTTATCTTGACGAATAACTATCGGAGACATATTATGAAGAACGGGACGGTTGACGTGTGTCGGGCATGCCACCGTCCGGGTGAGTCTATCAGACATATTGTCTCTGGTTGTTCTCGTCTGGCTAACGCCGAGTACTTGCACAGACATAACCAAGTTCCCAGGATTATTCACCAGCAACTTGCTTTGAAATATAAGCTTGTGGATTCTGTACCTCAGAATCATGTTGACATGAAATGTTGACATGTGGAATGTGAGCTCGGCTATCATTGTGCCGATTGTCGTGTCGGCCAATGGTCTTATAGCCGAAAGCCTCGATCAACATCTATCGAGGCTCTCGTTAGGCGGTTGGATCAAGGGCCTGATTCAGAAGGCAGTACTCCTCGATACGGCTCGCATTGTGAGGAGGTTCCTGTCTATGGAGCCCTAACCACCGGTAGCTTGGACCCTGGTCCCGACACCGGCGGACAACTATTTTTTTATATTTTTAAATGTTTTTTTATTTTTTATATTTTAAGAAATATTTAAAAATGTAATAGAATAAGATAGCTAAATAAATGAATGACTTATTAATAATATTTTTGAACTGTAGTATGTTTTTCTGTCTTTCGATTATTCAAAGACTAACCATCTTTTTTTCATATTGTTTATCCAGTTTCTTTTTATTAATAATAATAATAATCTTTATTTTCCAGTTTAACAATTTACATTACCACTTGATTTATCATACCCTTATAAAGTCTTATAAATTGTAGGTTTATACAGAGTTATAAAACTCTGACACCCAAGCTAAGATTGAGCTTGTGTTATGGGTAGTGTTGCCCAAATGCAAGACCAAGACAAGACCTTAGCCAGTCTTGGTCTTGGTCTTGCGTCAATACACCTGGTCTTGGTCTTGGTCTTGGTATTGCGCTCTCAGTCTTGGTCTTGGTCTTGCAGCAAGAGTCTCGCAAGTCTTGCGAGACTCTACTACTTAGACTAGACTACATTCAAATACCTATTAGCCTATTGCTATATAATAAACACGTTAGTTTAGATCTTAGAACAACGTAACAGAGTAGGTAGGTACTTGTCGAGCTTAAATTGACATAGGCATAGTGAACCACCAAATTAATAAAATTAACTTGACAATAATTTAAAAAAAATGACGCAATTTAGTACCTAAGCGTAATTACTAACTCTATGTAGGTACCTTTAATGTTTTTCTATCCGTGTACTGGCTATCCTAAACTCTTCACAAACAGCTAGCGGTTAAAATAATTATCACATATACTTTTCATCTCCTACCTTGATACCTACTTCTAACTAATAAAATTTGTCGTCAGCTAGACTTTTAATTACCAGCACAAACATCTAAAACTTGAATTATATATTTGATACCTACATTAAAATGCATTATACATATCATTTTAGGATATCTATTGTGGCTTGTGATGACAGAAAATTGTTTGTACGAATTTTTATGCACCTATTATTTATCTATCGCACTTTAAAAAAAATCTGCTGATATGAAATAAAATAATTGATGTTTATAATTTCAAACTATAAATTTCAACCAATATTGCGCGTTCCGTGACTCATCGGTCGCAAAAAATGCAACATACGAGTACGACACGAAACAAACGAAAAATATTTTTTTTTTGTTTTAATAAAGTAGTGGTAATAAAAGCAAACTTGATTGTTATCCTGATCTCTATTATCTTTGAAACCAAAATTTGTTTCCTTTTTTTAATAAAGAACATTGACATCAACAATCGGGATTGTAACCAAATACCTACTATAACGCCCAAATCTCAGTTTGACTTAACTGCAAGACGCAAGAGTCTTGCAGGCTTAGTCTTGTTCTTGCTCAAGTCTTGCAGGGTTCAGTCTTGGTCTTGGTCTTGCTACAATTAGTCGGTCTTGGTCTTGGTCTTGCAAAAATGCAAGAACAAGACCAAGACTGCAAGACCAAGACCGATTTTGGGCAACACTAGTTATGGGTGTCAGGGCTCTCAAATTTATACCAAGAAGACAAATATAAGTTCGGAAATTCATAGTGTGGGATCTATAGACCGAAAAATAAAAATATAATTTAAACTTTTTTTTTTACTAGCCTATGCTGTCCCACTGCTGGGCAAAGGCCTCCCCCAAATCCTTCCAAGAACTCTTTTCCCGCGCCACCTCGAACCAGCCCTCGCGGTACGCATCCAGGTCATCTCGCCATCTCTTTCTGGGCCGGCCTCGGCGGCGCCGTCCATCTTCAGGCACCCATTGTGTGGAGATTTTTGCCCAGCGATCGTCGTGCATACGGCTGATGTGACCCGCCCAATCCCATTTGAGCCTGGCAGCCTTTTTTCCTACATCCAGTATGCCCGTTTTGGAACGCAGCGTGGTGTTCCGAATTCTGTCCTGTATTTTAACACCCAGAATGCTGCGTTCCATCGCTCTTTGGCAAACTCCAAGGCGGAACTTTTGCGACTCGGTGAGCGACCAGGTCTGAGCACTGTAGGTTAGGACAGGCAGGATACACATACGGACCTCTCGCTCCCCGACTTGATCAACGCCATGCTGGAGGATGAGGGGTCCTGGGCGGCAGTCGCCTCCTTCTGCGAACACGTCATGTTCCAGAAAGAGGCGGCGGAGCGCGCGCGGGAGGAAGACCGTCTCGCGGCGCCGCTCCGAAGGCGGAGGAGGGGTCGAAGACGACGTCAGTATGACAGTCACCTCCGACTCCTCCCAGGTGGAAGCCAGCAGGCGACGGGTGTGGAGGCACCCTCGCCTGTATTGCACAGGCTTCCACCAGTGCCGGACGGGAATGGCCAGGTGTTCCCGGCCATTCCCGTAGCCCCCCAACCGGGGGGACATGCGGGGCCCGCCAGTCAGGCGGGCATGCGCCGGGAGGGTTGTGGACGCAAAGGCTGAGCCGGATTCCCATGACCCCCCATCAAGGCGACGAGGGAACACCGCTGAGTTTTAGTGGGTATACTGCCACCTTGGCAGGGAGTCCCACATACTCCGTGTAGTCCCCCGACGAGCGGAGATGCGTAATGTCATTTCTCAGCGAAAAAAAAAAGGCAGGATACACATGTTGATGAGTTTGCGCTTCAGGGAGATCGGTAGATCACCCTTCATTAGCATCTTCATGGACCAGTAGCTTTGCCAGGCGTTCTCGATTCGGCGATCGATCTCCTTTTCCTGTCTGTTTTCGAATGAAACTAACTGGTCCAAGTAGATTACTCATCGACATAAATTATTTCCTGCCCATCTACCTCAACCCTACGCTTAGTGCTGTTGGTCATTAATTTAAACTTATACAAAAACAAAATAACTAATCAAAGAGAAAAGAAAACCATCTGTATAGTGTTATTTTATGTATTGTGTCGTAATAGTGTTGTGTTGAGTAGTGTTGTATAGTGTTGTGTTGAATTGAGTTGTGTAGTGTAAATGTTATGATGTGTTGGAAAGGTGTATTTGATAATATGTCGGACGGGGTACTGTTTGGGTGAAAGTAGGTGTGCGGCAAAGCTACGTATTGAGGATCTTTTCAACCTCATCATAGCTCAGGGTTATGAACCATTCACAGACCTTTGCTTTGCAATCAAATTTATTTAATGTGTTTAAGATGTAATCCAGTCAAAATAGACAAAAATAAGTCATAACTTAGCCAAAATTCGCATAGAGCTGAAAACTGGCTCCATTTTTCTCGAAAACAGTAAGTATTATCGTGAAAATAGGTCAGACAAAAGTTGTAGATCATACAATTCTCTACAAAAATGGTCCAGTCACTTTTTCTCTTACGACTCACCATTCGTGAGATATCGCGGTTTTAATAATTAGAAAATTCATATTTTATATAATATGCACACATTTCCGCACCACCTATGAGGTAATGTACTTGGCGCATTTTTTCTAACGTGGTTTCGCCAGTAGGTCTACTCCACGATCTATTGTAATAAAGAAAGTTTGATCAGATCGTATCCATCGCTAATATGGAGATTGTTTTGATTGAGCCAAATTGAAAGAATAGTAATATTGCTAATGATCAAAGTGGAATAGGTTGTTTTTTTTTCTACATGTCATTATACATATAAGATAATTGTCTAATACTACTTCGACAATTATTTCTTCGTTCTCATTTTCTTCTTCTTGCAGAAAATTGTTCGCTGTTCTAAGAAAAGGGATGCATCAATTGTCTCCTCATTAATCTCATAAATATCTTCATCTGTTGTATTTGTTTCAATATTGCAGCAAGTCTGATTCTGACAATTGATGCATACTGGCGAATAAAATAATCCCACTTTTTGACAGCCACAATGGGGATTGTCCAAAATTTCTAACCATTATATTTTATTTTATTTTTTGTAGAGCATTTTGAGAAACTAATTTGAATATTTTGATGATTGGCTCAATAGTTATTTTAATAAAAATTATTTAATTATTTTAAGTTTTTAAGGTAGGTGACGTCATCCAGTAGCATAAAGATTAAGTGCCGTTGCCTTACTAGTACATTCTTAAAAATTTTAATCTGTCAACACAACGTCAACAATGTCACATCTGTCAAAGTGTCTATAGGCCGAATAGACGTCTTAATTAATCGAATCCTAGCTTAGCGTATTTATTTACAAATGGTTTTTTTTATGTGTAAGTGTCCTCCAAGGAATATACTACTCTCTATCGTCACTAGAACAATCGACGCGGCGACTTAGAAATAGAATAAAAACGCACGCGGCGACATTATTACTATTATTGCTGCAAGTTGGAACAAAGCACTTCCTGTATTCCATAACTCTTCCAGTATATTAAATATTGTCGAGTGTTGAAATAATGTATGTAATGTAATAATGAGATTTATAAACAAGAATGTTTATATTTTTGACATATTTACAATAATTTGACATTTGACAGATTGTAGACAATACTTGCCTCTTACTTTTTATTTTCTGAGGCAACGATAAAAAACTGTACAGCCACTACAGCCAGTCGTACGTAATTTGAAGGGCAAAGAAGGTCAATCGTATTTTATCAAAAATATCAATAACATATGAATATTTTTCAAAATTAATTAGTCCGTAATGATCAGTAACGCTATTCCTCGAAATGGTTTTTCAATTACAACATTTAAAAATATATGAACAATGCCCATTCTTACTGCAATCCGTCTTGCTCTTTGATGTTGTAGTTGACTATGCTGGTCGCTTAAGTCCATGTGTTGTATGTGTAGTTCAGCCAGCTCATTTTTGAGGAAGGTGTTCTTTGCATTAATGTTCTCCACTTCCACTTCGCTGTCTTCCCTTATTTTCAGGGTTTTGGTTATTTTGTTAGATATAACATTGAATTAAATAAATTAGAATAACATTCAAATTGCCAATTAGTCAAATATTAGGAATGGAAATGTTAATGTAAATTAAGTTAAAGAGATAATAAGAACATAATATAATTATGCGAATGCATTTCTTTTGAGCTCGAAACAATCTGTTAAGTTCTACAGAATTACCCCATATTATAATGCCATAACGCAAAATTGATGAGATATAGCCATGATATGCACATAGTGCCGCATCAAAACTAACCACACGTGTCAATCTGTGTAGAACGAATACGAATCTATCTACCTTTGTGCAGAGTTCATCAATATGAGCTTTCCAGTTACAGTGTTTGTCTATTGTTATCCCTAGGAATTTGGTATTTTCAACTTCTTCAATTGCGTCATTATCGTGTTGTATTTTTAACTGTGGACGCTTACTGTTATTATGTTTGGAACTGTATCATTTTAGTTTTGCTAATATTAATATGGAGATTGTTTTGATTGAGCCAAATGATAATTTTATTTAGTGCCTCGTTTATTTCAATCTGATATTCACCTTCATCACAATTGTGGTTTTGAATGCTGAGGGTCGTATCGTCAGCATATAATATGCAGTTGTGGGAGGTTACACTAGCTAAGTCATTAGCATACAGCAAGAACAGAATTGGTCCCAGTATGGTTCCTTGAGGAACACCACAGTTATTTTCCCGATAGGCAGATCTACAAATGGTTTTTTGATGCCCTGCTTGTCTCGCTATCTCCACACATTGTTGTCGATGGGTGAGGTAACTTTCGAGCCATTTCAATGCGTTTCCTCTAATGCCAGATCGATCTAATTTGAGAAGAAGCAATTTATGGTTGACGAAATCGAAATCCTTGGACATATCTAAAAAAGTAGAGGTAATTGGTATCTTATCATTAAGACTTTTGGTTATCAATTTTATTAAAGCAAAACAAGCAAGTGTGGTGGATTTATTTTTCCTAAAACCAAATTGATCCTCATTTAGGATGTCATACTTTGATATGAAGCTGTAATGTTTTTCATGCATAACCTTCTCAAAAACTTTTTTTTGTTTTGAAAATAGTACTCTTATTTGTTGGGGCCAGAAAAATTGTATTTGGAAGGTGAGCTATCGGTGACGTGTAGTCAGGGTACGGGTCAATGGTCTTATTCGTCATGTCAATAAAAAAATTATTAAAAATGTCAGCTATCGTTTCTGGTTGTGTGTAAGTTTGGTTGTCCAATTTAATTTCGTTTATGTCTTGTGTATTTTTTGTGTCGCTACTGTTACTTTTGATTATTTTCTAGGGAGCTTTACATCTGTTAATTGATAGGGATAGATAACGTGTGTTTTCTATCTTTTGCGCTTGGTACAGACGGCAGCACATCAAGTTACCCCACTTTGACCTTGAACGCGTTATGAGCAACTACAGCGAGAATCGTGCGAAAGAGATATATAGCTTTTTGTCTGTTCTTACTTGTAATGTTTCGTGCTGCAGCGCGTACGTGAGGGTATGTGCGTATGATCATTCGTTGTTTAGAATAAAATACTGTGAAATAGCGTAGCAGATTAAACACTTGAATCGAATTTTGAAAGTCTTAGAATATGTTGCAACATACTGATGAAAGCTTGTGCTATTCATATGCTGCTTCAGGCCATAAATTACAAAAAGGTTTTCCCTGCTTTTACGAAAACCTGGAGTCGCCCAATCACTAAATAAAAACTTTGTGTAAATACTTTTAGTCTTTAGTGGGAAAGTGTCACTAAATTGAGTGTTTAATAGTGAAAAGAACTCAGCGTACAACTCATTTGGGTCACATAAATTATTAAAACTTTGAACACATAATTTACTGGCCAAAGAATTATTTAATTTTTCTAAATTCTTACATGTAATTGGCCTAAACCTTATTAAAAATTTTTGTAAAGGCATGTGGGAGCAAAAAGTTATTGTTTGTCCACTGTGATCAGATGGCAACTTACTTACAATTTGCTTGTGCAAATAATCACAGTTACAGAAAATATTATCTATACAAGTGGCAGAGGAAGCTGTTACTCGGGTGGGTTCAATAACGCCAACTCCCTAACTACCAACACTCCTACTCCCCTGCAGCCCCACCGCGTCCGCCATCATACGGTGGCGACCCCGTCAATGCCGCGGAAGGCAGGGAGAGCGGCGCACCGCAATACCGGCACTCCTCTCCCGCTGCGGCCTCCAACCCTTAGCCGCGATGCCTCCCATACGACATCGCGGCCCGCCTCAGTTGCGATGTCGCCCAAGCGGCACCGCAACCTACTTTTGGCCGCTACGTCGTCGTTGGTTTGTCAGCAAGCCCTGACGAGCGGCCCCTCCTCGGGTTCCTCTTCGCTTCACCGTGGGTGTCCAAGCCACTGAGCCACCCCGCCTCGACAATGCGGGAACCCACCGGGGAGGACACGAGGGGAACCTTTTTTTTTTTTGTTCCCGGGGTGGAAAATCCTCATGGATGTCCGCCGCCCTGGGGCGGGCGGCGGGGTCTGTCAGACTCTTACTGACTAAAAACCACCCCGGTGTTCCGTCTCACACCTACGCCGGGGGTCGCGGGAACGTACGATCCTTCCGCAACCCCCGGCTGGTGCCGGCCCGCCTCAGGGGGCCCGTCTGGTCAGGGGGGGGAGTGAGGTGTTTGACTCCCCCCGTGACGTCTAAGAGGGGCGCGCGTGGAACACTACGCGCTGCCACCTCGGGTCCTGATGTGTGGGGGGCGACGGACGTCCCCGAGTCCGTCACCCCTGGACCCGTTTAGGGGGGCTGGAAGAGGGCGTTGTCCGCCCTCCGCCGACGCCCGGTGCGCCTGCTGCGGGCAGGGTGAGTGGACGAGATCTCCCTCTCCCTTTCCGCAGCCTCGTTCTGCGAGACGACCGTTTCGCAGAAGGAAACCACCGCGTCCCAGGACTCCTCGCTGTCGACCATCGACTCGACCACGGCCGGCAGCGAGAGGTCACTGCCTACTTCTGAGATGAGGGCACGGCGCGGCTCCTCCCAAGCGGCACACTCTGCCAGCGTATGCCACGCCGTGTTCTCCCGGCAGTCGACGCAGTGATGACACCGGGCGTCCGGCTCCCTGTTAATGCGACACAGGTACTTCCCGAAGCAACCATGCCCCGAGAGCACCTGCGTCACCCGAAACGACAGGGAGCCGTGCCTCCTCCCGAGCCAGCGCTCGAGTACTGGCCGGACCGCCTCGATGGTACCGAGGCCGGCGGTACGGCGCGAAAGCCTTTCCCGCCATTCCGCCACCAGGACCTCGCAAAGCTGAGACCGACGCAGCTCCATATGGCGCTGCGTCAGCCCCTCGCCTCGCGCCCGCGCTTCCTCGCGCCACCGGTACAGTGACGCGAGTACTTTCGCCTCCAGGTCCCAGGGCGGGGATCCAGCCAGTACGCAAGCCGCCTCGTAGGAGATCGTGCGATACCCCCGGATGACACTGACGGCCATCGCTCTCTGCGGCCTTCGCAGGACTGCGATGCTACCGGCCGTCAGGTCGGTCGCCCAGATTGGGGCCCCATACAGGGCCATGGATCGCACGATCCCCACGTAGAGCCGCCTACAGGCGGCGCTCGGGCCCCCCAGATTGGGAAGCAGCGTTGACAGCGCCCCAGCCGCTCCCAACAACTTGGGCGCCAGCCGCCGGAAGTGGGGGCCGAAATCCCACCGGCTCTCGAGCACCAATCCTAGGTACTTCATGGTGGACTCGACAGCGATCCGAGCCCCCTCGACCACGATGTGTGATCCGGGCGGAAGAAGACTGTACATGGTTTTGTGAATCTGTTAGAAATGAATGATCTGTGAAGTTAGATGTAATGACTTCTGGCAGATCCAGTTTCACAATTTTATTGGGCATAGCTGGCCAGTCTTTTTCGTTATTTAACAGAAATTGTGGGCCTGACCACCATAAAGAACACTCGCTGATAAGGTCAGCCTTCAGCCCACGAGAAACAAGATCTGCCGGATTGTCTCTAGACGGCACGTAACTCCACGTATGACCTGCAGTGCTCTCCTGTATCTCATTTACTCGGTTACGCACGAAAGGTTTTAATAAACTCTGTGAAATAGCTAGCCAACTCAACACTATTGTTGAATCGCACCAAAACCGGCATCTAGTTACAGGCAAAGTAATAGAACTCTGAACCTTAACACACAGCCTTGCTCCTAGCAACGCCCCACAGAGCTCGAGACGTGGAATGGTAGTGGGTTTTATCGGTGCTACACGATTTTTCGATGCGAGTAATTGTACCTTAACTGAACCTTGCTTGTTCACCGACCGGAGATATACGCAACAACCGAAAGCTCTCTCAGATGCATCTGTAAAGATATGAATTTCATGCGATGTAGCATTGTCACATACAACCCATCTTGGAATTCTTAGATTATTTAAACATGGAAGAGTATTAACAAAATTGTACCAGAAATTGCATATAGACTCTGGCACCTGCTCATCCCAGTCACACTTGGCTAACCACAATTTCTGCATTACGATTTTCGCCTCGACTACACATGGACCAACCAAGCCTAATGGGTCAAATATTTGACTAATGACTGAGAGAATTTGGCGTTTAGACACCTTTTTCTCAGCATCAATACAAATGGAAAACCCCAAATAATCTGCCTCGCACATCCAACGTAAACCTAATGTTTTCGATGCCGCGTTCTTATTTTCAGACAATTTTAGACAATCCAAAACTGCTGAACTTTTACAAACCTGATCTAAAATTGACGAATTATTAGATTGCCATTTTCGTATATGAAAATTCGCTGATGCTAAGACAGATATTACCTCCTTGACCATTTCTACTACGTCTGAAACTGAATTTCCTCCTGACAGGTAATCGTCAACGTAGAAGTCACGTTCAATTGAAGACTTGACGATTGTACTGGTAGCGGCATTAGCCAAGCTGACTAAGCACTTTGTTGCTAAGTATGGAGCGGAAGCCGTGCCGTAGGTCACAGTATTAAGACTGTACGTCTTTAGCGGTAATTTTGGATCTGTCCTGAAAACGATTTGCTGCAAAGCACGTTGTGAAGGTGTAACAGCAACGGCACGATACATCTTAGCTATGTCTCCAGAAATGACATACTTGTATTGCCGAAATCTTAACAGGATTGATAGTAGATCTTCTTGGATAGTCGGACCAACCATCTGGATTTGATTGAATGACACGCCAGACGTGGTTGCCGCTGAGGCATCGAAGACTGCCCGTAGTTTCGTTGTCGAACTGGACTCTTTGACGACCCCATGATGAGGCACGAAATATTCAACATTGTCACCTGAATGAGGCTTCCTAGACGTTTGATTTTCTGTCATGTGTCCAAGACGCTCGTACTCCTGCATGAAGGCAACATAATGCTCCTTGAAACTTGGATCACGCAGGAAACGCCGCTCCAGTGATAGAAATCGACGTTTAGCCATCTCATATGACTCACCTAAAATGTTAGGATTGTCCTTTAAAGGAATTGTCACAACATAACGACCCTGGTCATCCCGAGTAGTATTATGACGAAAACTTTCTTAGCACGCACGTTCCTCCTGTGACAAAGCATATTTGGATGGTACAGAATCTGATTCCCAAAACCTGTTGAGGTTGTTATTTAATTCATCCATAGACACGTTGCAGTAGTGTGACTGGTTATTAGAGAATGAACGCAATGGAGCTGGTCCAGAAACTATCCACCCGAGTCTTGTTGCGTGAAGTTTGGGTTGATTCCTACCTAAATTTATAGATGAGGAACCTAAGACATTCCAAAACACTTCCACGCCAACAAGAATGTCAATTACAGACGGAATATGGAAAGATGGATCAGCTAATTGGATGTCTGCTGGAATGTTGATGTTGCTAAGATCTACAGCTGAAGATGGCAGCATCTTAGTAATTTCAGGCAATATGATACAGGTAATAGTTTCCCTGTAGCCACCATTCCTAGCCTGAATTGTAAACCTACAAGACTGTGTGCTATTAGATGTTTGCTTATTTATACCTGTTATTGTGGAGTTAGCGTTACGTCTAGACAATCCCAGCTTGTGACACAGTGTTTCAGTGATAAAGTTGGCTGTACTACCGTTATCAAGCAAGATCCTGGCGTCGAACTTCTCACCTCGGTTGCTGACCACTGTCACCAGAGCTGTGGAAAGTACAACAGAACGGGTAGTATTATCTGCAGTGTCACTTGACAAAACAACGTTTTCAGATGTGCCTTTTTGTAATTGCGCACCTCCAGAAACGTCAGTAAGTAAACTAGGTAAAGCAACACTAGGCATTGGATCTTGTACATTTGGATTAGACTGTTCTACGTGTAAAAGCGTGTTATGTCTACGATTACAATATTTACAGTGGGACAGTTTGCAACGTTTACTTGAATGCCCAGGTCGCAGACAGTTAAAGCACACATTAAGCTCCTTCACCTTTGCCAAACGATTTTCTAGTGACAACTTACGAAAGTCATCGCACACATACATAAAATGATCTTTTTTGCACAACGGACATTTCCAATCTTTTGTATTTTTTTTTATTATTAGTTTTATTTTTGATTAAATTGTCGCTTTTGTTAGTATTCTGTATATCTACTGTATGACTGTTAGTGCTACTGTCTACCTTTTCTTTTGTCGATTCGGAATGTTCAAAAGTCTCTAACAAATCAGCCCTCTTACTAATAAACGAACAAAATTCTGACAAAGAAGGAGATTTGGGTAAATTATTGCGATATTCTTCCCAATCTCTGTTAGTAACTTTGTCAAGTCGACTACTCATCATAAAAACCACCAGTGTACTCCACTGGTCAGTGGGCTCGTTCAGCGATTTCAAAGCTCTAATTTGTTTATTTATATTATCAATAAATTGACGTAAGGCTGCACACGACTCTTTAGAGACTGCTGGAATATTAAGCAAAGCCTGCACGTGGTTATTTACTAAAAGCCTACTATTGTTATATCGTTCACATAGCAATTCCCAAGCCAATTGATAATGTTCGCCTTTGAAGTCTATATTTTTTATAATTTGTTGAGCATCTCCCTTGAGCGATGCTCGTAAGTAATGGAACTTGCTAATGTCATCGATTGCACTACTACCATGTATAAGAGAGAGATAAGTGTCTCTATACTCTAGCCAACATTGATAACTACCATCGAAATTAGGTAAATCAATTTTAGGTAAGCGTACAAAATTTTGACGGAACGATGCACCTGTGTTTTTGTCTGCTGAGCCCGCTACAGACCCGCCGTCAATGCCGACATCAGCACTTATGAGCAAACTGCGTGCCTGTGCTGCCACTGCGTGGTACCGCTCCTCAAACATGGCACGTTCCCGGTACGCCTCGTCTGGCTTGTCCGAGAGCACCTCGATCTCCAACTGCAAATGATCAAATTCATCATATAGGGTATCAAATTTTCTAAGGCGACCCTCCAGCTCAATGCGCTGCAAACTAGAAATTGATTCGCAACTCACAAGCACGTTTATCCAATTGCAGAAATTCGTAAGCTTACCTTTCATAGCACTGCGTTTTCTTACTAATAGATCCTCAGTAGCCATTATAAGAAACCGGTTTTAGATAGATAAGATGCAAATGAGAATAAAAAAAAAATGTTAAGCAAATAAGTAGGTATTATGATATTACTAGTAAGTAGCAAACAGCAAACAGATGTTTTTGCAATGAATAGGCCCGTGACCTTGAAGCTCACTCGCTAACAAAGGAAGTGCCAGCCGGTGCAAACAATAAGATACCGGTTCGATGTAGCTATAAACTAACATGAACACACTATAAAACGATGTAAATAATCATTCATCATTCATTCATCATCAATTGATGACTCAAATTTGAAATTGAACTGAAAACGGTTGTAACGAAAATTTTTGAATTTGAATTCAAACTGGAATTTTAATAGAAAGGAATTTGGAACGATACACAAATATGCTTATCTTTATCCACAAGGCGGACTGTGTTGATTCCCACGAAGCAATTAGATAAATGTCTCGGCGGGTTCGACCAACGTAGTCGAGACTTGACCACCGTCGACGTGAAGACCTCGGGAACTTGTAGACGTCCTCTCCTCGCTTATTATAGGCGACTCCAACTCCAAACTTGTCTGCCAGTTAATGCAGCTTGTAGTGACACGGCGCTTTTGAAAACTCGTCGTATCAAAGTCCACCAACGTCGCCCGTACTGCCACCGCGCAAACGTCCTTTTTGTTCGTACAAAATACGGTGCGCGGATTTAAAAAAAGAAGGCCGATGGACCAAAATGTTGAGGACTTAACTAAAGGTTCTCAAAATGAAAGTAAAGTGGACTGTAAACACTTATAATATGGTTCTAATGGACAATACAATGTTGGGATTAACTTTGAACTACAAATATGCGCGCGCGTCTTCGACCGTGTTCGGTAATGGAGTGAAGTACGGGCGGCGGCCAGCCTGCTGTCGCGGTGTAGTCCCGCGCCGCGCCGCGCCCTCCGCGCGTCCTCTGGCGCAGACTAACATTCACACCTTGTGTGCGTGAACAACCCCTAGCACCAATTTTAAAAGGGATATTATAAGTCAAGCCACAACATTATTTATTGGCCACGTGATTAAACTTCTAATTTTATAACTAAGCAACGGGAAAATGACATGGCTTCTAATAAACTAATTCGTCTTTTTTACAAGGCCAACTAAATATTCTATAGAAAGCGTCAAGTAACGATCATCAATTATTGTGACTTGTCCTTCTTATTTATACATTGCCACCTTATTTACTAATTTGGCCACGGATTTTACATCTCGTCACCATTTTACGTTGTACAGCTTCAACTCAATGTCCTCAAAAATATATAATTCAAGTTTCTACAGACAGCATCATTTATTATAACTTATCATGTAAAATAATACATCATATTCTTTTATCGTGAAAATAGCCACTGCATGATTTGGCGCGAGTACGCAACCGGCCATTTGCACCAATCAGAGAGCGCCATTTGATTCATGTAAAGACGAGTTGAGTTGATCACGTGTAATTGTTATTGTCGTTCGTGCGTTCGTATCGAAAATCATTAGGTCTAACGTTTAATATATATAAAAAACGTCATTATGGTTAACACCCCGACTCAGAGTACCCCGACTCGGATAGGTTAGGTTAGAAGGCTAAGGCGGGAGCGAAGCGTAGCGGAGCTCCCGCCTTAGCCTTCGTGGTTATTTTTTTTTAAACCACCCAGAAGTAGGAGCACCGCAAAGCGGGGCTCCGTCGACCTATCTTAGCGCAGGTGGTAATCAGTTACTAGTAATGTTTAATATCTACTTAGGTTACCATTACCTATAACTATGATAGAACTTACAAAGAATAAAACAAAGTTTTTTTAAGTTTTAAAGTATGCGTTTTCATCATATATTACATAAGTTTTATATCTTTTGAGTGGTATGTCAAACGATTTTGTATTTAATGTATGTTATGTCAAACGATGTTATATGTAATGTATGTTATGCTTGTAAAAAATAGTTATTTTAAAATTATATCAATCGTTCATTATATTAACTAATCGCTATATTAAATAAAATTATAGGTTCCGTTATTATATGTTGTTAATATTAGAGATTTTATTGTTATATCATCTATTACTTACCCAATATTAATGGCCAATATACTATTATTGATGACATTTTTAGCAAAATTTGGACGATCAATGAATGTGGGATGAGTTACATTTTAAACGTACCGAGTTAAAAAATTAGAAGCTAAATAAACGTATTTTGTGATGTCATATATTACTATTTTAGAAGTTTACTGTTAGAATGCATGTTACAAATTTAGAAGCTAAAAAATAACCATCATACTGAGTTGAATTTAGATTGGCTTACACAGAAGATAACTAGTGGCTAAGATAGTATTATTTAGATGCTCGTTAATTGTGGCTGACTTAGTAATTTAGAAGGCAACATAAATTTTTAGAGGCGAATAATGCTATTAAAAAGAAGCCTGTTTAATTAGCACCCATTTTAAAATTCTGAAAAATTCACAGTGATTCTTTGGATCATAATACATAACATATATATTTTTTTGTGATTTCTAATTGTTTTGTTTTTTTTTTATGAATTGTGAAACTTTCCAGTAACGAAAAAATTTGAAATTCCCTCCATAAAAATTTGAAAAAATTACACTTGGTGCGCGCTTCTAAGACCTTAAAAATGACGCAAGGATCATTAAGCTTAATGCGGTTGAGATATTTGAAACAAACGAAAAACCTTATTTTTTTAATAAAACGGTCACGTGACCACCAATAAGGCTGAAACTTTGGCAATGAGCATACCTTTGTATTCCCGATATGGAAGACTCAGTGTTATAGCTTTACGTTCGGGGGCATTTTTCACCTCCTTATCCGAAAAGGCCCTTTGAATTTGTGTACGTTACCCCAGCAAGAAAGTGTCTCCTAGAGTTATAGGAGTAGAACGTATAATTTGTGCCCTATCTGCTGTAAATGTGCCCCCAAATAAAAATTGTGTGCCCCCTGTCGTTTTGGAAAAAAACGGAAAAAACGATTCCTGCTGGGGTAACGTTTTTCTAGCAGGAAAATTCTAAACGAATGATCGGAGAGAGAAAAATTGTGCATGGCCAGAGAGCTTATATGTGTGCCAAAATGTGCCCCCAAAAAAAATCTGTGCCCCTTCAGGTTTTCGAGATATTGCATTTCCTGCTGGAGTAACGTTTTGATGAATCGTATATCTCTACAACCATTGCATGTGCCCCTGTAGAGTAAACATACACGAGTAGCTCTTAATGTGTGCCCCTTAGTGCCTCAATTAGTTTTAAGAAAATATTTATAGTTTTCAAGTTATAGCGGTTTTATGAAAACCCGAAAAAACATCGCAGCGCCTAAATTAGACAAGAAACAAGTTCGCTGAAAACTGTATTCGGTCCTTCTTGACGCCAATAATAACCATACAAAGTTTCAAAACTATTCATGCATGCGTTTTTGCTAAAAGTCAAAACGATGGTGTCCTAACTTTGACGGCAAAATACAAGGAACCGGCTCAATCCGAAATGTGTAGGTGTAAACCAAAATCATGTGCCTTTAGTCAAAAATATATGGTGAAAATATTCAGCTTCGAATGTTTCGCATTAAGTAAATATTAACAAAAAACCAAAATATGTAAGCAACGGCTGGTTATCCGACCAAATTTGAATGACTACTAAAAAGCGACGGATTCATACATATCGATGACCTTCTTTACTTTACTCACTAACCGGTTCACACGTGTTGTGCCTGAGTACACTGACTTACAAAAGTAATAAGTAATTAAATAAAGTTGTTATTGGATTATATTCTACTAGCTGTTTCTATGACGTTACACATGATTAAGTACATTATAAATAGTAGCCTAAGTGCTATTCCAAGGTAAGCTATCTTCTCGATTCTAAATCCAGTAATTTATGTGTGAACGAAAGAAATACATCGAGATATTTGCCAGGTCTTTGACTTGGTCCCAATGTTTAAAAAAAATATAGTTCATGAAATGTGTGATGAATACCTACTACTAAAAAGAGGTAGCTCTTTTTTGTATATAAATAAAAAGCCCGTATTTGTCTTTTTATATTAGGTACATATATATTTATTGATAAGCCGTAGGTTAGATAAATTAACATTACAATGCGTGCCACGAAAGATGAGACTTGACCTCGCCTCCCCCGCTCTTTCCGCCGCCCCTATGACGTCCAGTCCCGTCCCGCACTCAGACCTCATACCGCTAAAGATACCTAAAATCGTGTACTGCGCATGTCAAACCACGTGGTGTGTCAAGTCTCATCTTTCGTGGCACGCATTGTAAGTTTTTCATCATTAAGGGGAATGCTCCAACTAGCCCGCGAAATTCAAAATTTCTTGCGTTTTTTGCATTTTGCAGGCCAGTGCTTGGTTGTATGATGATTAGAATATTATTCGCGGCTGTAAGACGTATGTAGTTACAGAATTATAATCATCAATACAACCTTCCAAGTTCATAAAGGTGTAGGAACCAAAAAAAAAGAGAAAAAGTCAGCCCTACTACACCTTTATGAACTTGGAGGGTTGTATTGATGATTTTGATGATTATACTTCTTAATAATATTTTAATCAACATACTACCTAGCACTGGCGTGCAAATTGCAAAAAACGTAAGAAAATTTGAATTTTGCGGGTTGGTTGGAGCATTCACCTTAACCAAATAAATTTTGGTATTACAGTTTTGAGAATTGTATTTAGTGTACCTATATGTCGCATTCATTTTCATTTCATTTTCAAATATCTTTATTTACCATGAACAATAAACAAAATGCACTTATCCTAAGTTACATTAACTCATTAAAATTAGGCACTTTATGAGGCTAGCGATTCACCTTTCAAAGCTTATGACAGATATGTAGTTTTAACTGCTTACAACATACACTTTGCACACAATAACCATGGGTACATGATGACAATATACAAATTATTTAGTTATAATTTACTGATTGCAAGGTATAACAAAAAATTATTTAACTATTATGCTGATCGCACGGTGTACGTATGTAAATAAGCAACCGTGCGACCAGTCAATGATCAGCGGACGGAGCCTCCCTGCCGCCCGCGCTCCGGTGTATCTGCGGCCGGGGCCGGGGCGGTAGCCAGCCTCTCGGGGGTCAAGCCACTGGTCGCTCGCGCCTTAGGACACTCCGGTGGAGGTAACAAAAGGTAGTGATGCGGTAGACGGTAAGTGCCGTATCTATCGATATATGGTAATTTGTCTAAGGTTAATGAACACAAATTTGAAATTAACGGGTTAGTAGTATTAATTTTGTTTTTATTATAAAATCTTGATGATATTTTAATTACGTGGTTGAATAATAAGGGAAGTTTAATTTGTTTATGTAACTTCTTAAGATTCGTTTTAAATTTGGTATTATAGGACATTTTTACTGCTTTATTTTGTACAACTTGCAGTAGTTGATGGTTAGAGAAACATGTGCTACTCCAGACAGGGCAGGCGTAAGTTATACACGGACGGACAAGCGTAGTATAAATTCTTAGTTTAGTATTGCTACTTAATTTACTTTTGCGATTCATTATAGGGTTTAAAGCGCCAAGGGCTTGGGCGCCCTTCAATCGCAAATCAGCAATATGTTTGGACCAATTTAGATGGCTATCCATTTTGATCCCAAGATAACGCACACAAGTTTTCCAAGGCACTGTATGGCCTGCTATTTTTAAAGTTCTTGAGGGGGGTTGCCTAGCACGGGAGAAAAATATTGCTTCCGTCTTATCCTCATTAATTTTAAGTTTCCATTTCTTAAAGTAGTCAAGAAGCAAATCTATAGAATATTGTAGGCGACCTATGATCAAATCCGTATCATCCGAAGAGGTATAAGAGGCAGTATCGTCAGCAAAGCAAGCTAATTTGGTTCGAGGTTGAATAGGTATATCATTTAAGAACAGGAGAAATAAATAGGGGCCTATAATGGAGCCCTGGGGAACGCCAGCTGGGACATTTTGAGGTGATGAGGTGGTGTTTCCGATGTGAACCTGGAATTTACGATCCGCAAGATAAGATTGAACGAGTTTAATTAGAAGCATAGGCACATCCAGAGTGAGCAACTTGTGTAGCAGGCCTTCGTGCCACACGGTATCAAATGCTTTTTCGATATCCAACAGAAACATACCTGTGGACTGTTTGAGATTTATATATGTCGCAGGTTTTTCATAAAATTGGGTTTTTGATGAAAAACCGGAAGACGACACATTTTAAAATAAATTTCATCATAAACCTGTACCTAACAATCCAGATTTTTGATCAAAAACCTGAACTAGTTTGGGTTTATGATAAAGTTCTTATCAAAATCACGGGTTTGCTTGGTTTTATGACAAATAAATCTATTTTAATGAAACAAATAAAACAATCCATCATCATTTGCAACTAAGCCAACAAGAAAGAAAACAAAGAAAACTTTGCAAGAAAGAAAACTTTGCAAGAAAGAAAACAATTATTTATTTATCAAAATTTTACATCCATGATCCAATCAATATTCTCCTCCTTCAATCCAATTATGAAATGAAATGTTTCAATGTCACGTACCTATATTAATTACCTATATAATTATTATGACGTCCGGTCCCGTCCCGCACTCAGACCTCATACCGCTAAAGATACCTAAAATCGTGTACTGCGCAAGTCAAACCACGTGGTATGTCAAGTCTCATCTTTCGTGGCACGTATTGTATATGTCGCAGGTTTTTCGGAAAGAGCGGGGGAGGCGGGGTCAAATCTCATCTTTCGTGGCGCGCATTGTACCTATAGTCAACCGCACAATGATCTGTGTTGCAACAACGTGTTTCCATTTTGTATGTCGTATTACGTATCTATGAGGGATTTATAATTATTAACGATTATATTAAATCTGATTATGTAGTGTCACATAATTTTGATTTGATGGCGTTTTAGATATATAAGTGTCATTCCACAGTCAGGTGATAATGTTGTTACGTATATGGGATAAATATGTTTATTTATAGCCAAATACCATCAGATAATTTGTGCACATTCGATGTTTGCAGTTATATCTTTATGCGGTTTACTATACTAACACACTTTATCTGAATCTATGTACCTATAAGCAAATTACTCGTAAGAAAATTATTTATCTGTGATTTTTTGTGATGCAAATTTGCTAATTATATGTTAGACTTAGATGAAAAACTGATCTGTGATTTAAATAATAATTACTACAAAACGTGCAAATAATTTCTAATATTTATAGGTAGGAACTTTGATCTGTGATTTGAAGCGATAATTACTTTAAGAATTAAAATTAAGGGAATAAAAATAATAATTTCCACATCAACAAGCGGTTTCATTTATTACAGTCACAAGGTGCATTTAATATATTTTTTAAATAGCCCCCAAAACTTTTGAACGCGACTGTACGGACAACATCTTAGGTATAATACGTCCAATAAAGAAGGTCATCGATATGTATGAATCCGTCGCTTTTTAGTAGTCATTCAAATTTGGTCGGATAACCAGCCGTTGCTTACATATTTTGGTTTTTTGTTAATATTTACTTAATGCGAAACATTCCAAGCTGAATATTTTCACCATATATTTTTGACTAAAGGCACATGATTTTGGTTTACACCTACACATTTCGGATTGAGCCGGTTCCTTGTATTTTGCCGTCAAAGTTAGGACACCATCGTTTTGACTTTTAGCAAAAACGCATGCATGAATAGTTTTGAAACTTTGTATGGTTATTATTGGCGTCAAGAAGGACCGAATACAGTTTTCAGCGAACTTGTTTCTTGTCTAATTTAGGCGCTGCGATGTTTTTTCGGGTTTTCATAAAACCGCTATAACTTGAAAACTATAAATATTTTCTTAAAACTAATTGGGGCACTAAGGGGCACACATTAAGAGCTACTCGTGTATGTTTACTCTACAGGGGCACATGCAATGGTTGTAGAGATATACGATTCATCAAAACGTTACTCCAGCAGGAAATGCAATATCTCGAAAACCTGAAGGGGCACAGATTTTTTTTTGGGGGGCACATTTTGGCACACATATAAGCTCTCTGGCCATGCACAATTTTTCTCTCTCCGATCATTCGTTTAGAATTTTCCTGCTAGAAAAACGTTACCCCAGCAGGAATCGTTTTTTCCGTTTTTTTCCAAAACGACAGGGGGCACACAATTTTTATTTGGGGGCACATTTACAGCAGATAGGGCACAAATTATACGTTCTACTCCTATAACTCTAGGAGACACTTTCTTGCTGGGGTATCGTACACTTTGAATTTATAAACATAATTTTTAATACAGTTGCTCAAAAAGTGGCGTATTGCAGGGACGTATAGCGTTCGGGATGTGAGCTATTACATACTCGTGCTTTTTTTTACCTTTCCCGAACTCGTGCGTTCTCTTTCCCAACTGTCAAAATAATGTCTATTAAAAAGAAAAACCAACCATGAAGTTTTTACTAAAAAAATACATAGAATTTTTATGATTCATGCAAATACGTATATTTCTAAAAAGAAGCTACTAATTTGATTCAATATCAGATTTAATGATTTGATTGAAAATAATTTTCATTTCATATCAATAAAAAAATTGTACTGAAGACTTGGCTGTATGGGCATAGTTCCCTTTGCCTACCAGAATGGTTGAAGAAAAAAAATCTCTGCTTATATTTTACGGTTGGCGCCATTAGTTAGTTGAGTTTATTGTGTTTTTATTATTTTATTAAATTGCTTCAGTTTTTCGCAACTGTATTAAAAATAGTCGTTCAGTACACGTGCGAAACCGTCATTGCAACTTGTTCCGACTGTCAACCCTCGCCTTCGGCTGCGCCTCGGCTCGGGTAGACATTTGTCGGAAATCTTTGCAATGACAACCTTTCCGCACTTGTAATGAAATATACTATTATGTTCAAAACACTCTATTATAGAAATAATTTTCATTCAGCCATTTATATACCTATGTAGTTTAATTCTGAATATTAGTTAGTAGTATTAGTTATTAGTTAGTTATTAGTTTTATTATTCTGTTTGTCTGATTCTGTTTTGTTTGAATCTGTTTAGTTTGTTTCTGTTTTTGTGTGTCGTTTAATTCTGAATAACCTACAATTTAATATTTTTAATACATTAGGTAATTTATAATAGGTATACATACTTCATACATAAAAGTTTCGGTAAACTATTACGTCAATAAAGAATTATTACTATTATTTTTAAAATGTCTTTGACACATCTCGGGGACCTTTGGAGTGATGGATTATCCTGCCTACAAGGTTGTGTCTATGCAAGTACTCTCCGTTAGCTAGACGAGAACACCCGGAGATAATATGCCTGATTGATTCTCCCGGCCGGTATTTCACAATAAATCTCCGGTAATTGTTCGTCATCATAACTTCGCCCATAATTGCACAGACAAAACCTTCGGTTTCTCCAAAGTGGTCATCGAAACGCAGCTAGGCTACGGACGCTGGTAGATCTACATCGGGCCCATGTAGGGCCCGGAAAAAACGTCCGTGAAGCTCCTTACTCTGCCATACTTCCATGCGATCATTAGTGTCAAGCACTACTGGTTTACGACAGTTCTCTTTAGCCAAGGAGAGCGGGGTGAGGCCCTTGTCCACTATGACTACATCTCGATGCATCCCCACGTCGGTTTCTAGGAAATATTCCCTGAGACTGCATATCTCGCGATTGTGGAGGGTCTTAGCGTTTAATAACCGTCGACCTCCACACTTTCGCGGGATATACAGCCTCATTACCGATGACCGCGAGTGATGCATTCGATTTGCAGTCAGCAGCGTACGGACCCTCCTATCCAGGGCGTCGATTTCAGTCTGAGTCCATTTGAGTATGGTCAAAACCGGCATGACTCAACCGTTGAAGGCACCTTGTTTCCGCCTGATAGAAGACTATTAAGTACTTTTTTCAGGCGGCCAAAGAAGCGCTCCTTCAACGATTGCTTCATATTAGTAACATTGATGCCTAACGCTTCCGACATACCCAAATACTTATAGGTTTCGGATGCGGAGAGGGCTCTAAGGTTTGTGGAATCCGAGAGTTGGATCCCCACGGATTCAACAATCTCCCCTCGCTTTACATGCATGACCGCACATTTGTCCACAACAAATTCCATCCTAATGGCGCTACTGGAAGTTTGAGTTACTTTCACTAGTTCCATCAGTTGCAAATTGTTGGGGGCAACGAGTTTTAGGTCATCCATGTAGAGGAGGTGCGATATAACCTGACTACCTCTCCTCAGCCGATAACCTAGACCTGAATCCTCCAGCAGTGTGCTTAGAGGATTCAAGGCTAAGCAGAACCAAAGTGGACTCAAACTATCACCCTGAAATGTGCCTCGCTCAATTCTTATCGGTTCGCTATTCCTCTGAATATTTCGACATCCTGGATAGCGAAGGACCGTCCTCCATTGCTCCATACACGACATCAGGAAGGTGCGCAGAGTTGTATCTACTTTATACAACTTTAACCGAGTCATAGGCCTTCTTATAATCTATCAAAAATGTCGACAGATCCTTTCGGAAACGACGAACCTGTTGGCTAATGGCCATATCAATGAGGATTAGCTCCTTAGTACCGCGGGACCCATTCCTACATCTCAAACTCAACTCAAACTTAAAACATTTATTTCAATTAAACGTTGCACAGGCACTTTTGAACTGTCAAAATTTAAATAGTCAGAAAGTTGAAGCTAGTTCCATTTTGAGAGGCAGACGTGATGGAGTTGGTGTCTATATGTTTCTAAATTTTAGTTGTCAATATGGATGTAAGAACTTTATAGACCGTCGGTAAACACGTGATCGGCCTATAATTTTTGGGTTCCATGGTACTACCTGATTTATGGAGCAGGTGGGTAATTCCTGTCTTTAGGAACTGGGGTAGCGAACCAGACTCTAAAGCAGTCTGGAACTGAGATGCCAAGCGAGCGTGCGACCTTGAAAACTATATAATCCAAAAGTTATGCAGCCCATCCGGTCCTGGAGACTTCCATTTAGGCAACAGACGAACTGTACGAGCTACATCTTGGGGGCAGATGGTGATAGCCCCCATTTCTGATATTGGATCGCAGGCTCGCTCGACTTCCAGAGTCAAATCACCTTCGGTGTGACTGATAGGCACCGACCAGATATTGCGCCAGAAGGAACACATATCATCATCATCCGGCAGGCACGTCTCGGTCACACATTGGTCCGGTCGTACCCAACCCCTATAAACCCACCTTTCATCGCTCTGGAAGGTGCGATTCTGAGTGTATCGCTCTACTCGCCGCTTATATTATTATTATTATATTATTATTGATATGAAAGAAAGAAAGAAAGAAAGAAGAAAGAAAGAAAATTGCGTTTATTTGGCAAAAAAACCCTTAAAAATAAACAAAACAAATTCAAAATAATTAAAAATAATAATGCCAAAAGGGCCTCAGCTCAGCATAATGCCAGATGGCAACACAAAGTGCACCACCTGACGCTGATTTTCAGCTGCTGCCCACGAGTGCCATACGCTCGAAAATATAAACACATTTAAAAATTCTAAAATACATATTTGCAAAAAATAAACATTACATTACACTATTTGCGCTGTAGCATGGTGCGGGTGACAGTTGCCCGTATGACGTTGACATTTGTCAGTACCACGTAGGGATGTGAGGTTATGCAATTCATTTTTATCGCTAACGATACTCGCAGCGTGAATCTAGTTCTCTTTAATATTGTTATGAAAATTAGTGTATTATTCAGTTGTGCAGTGTAACTACGTGTGTGCTACGTGTATAAACTTGTCAATATAAATGTTTTATGGCTACATAATTATCTTTGTACTTATATAAAATAATCAAAATCGGGTTTATGTTTTTTTTTTCGTGACAACATTTTTGCTCTATGGTGCATCGGCGCGGCGGCCATGTTGTTTACCCGTGCGATGCTGTGAGTGCGAGTACGAGTGCAAGCGCGTTATATTGTGACTTAATGTGACACGTATTACGATTTCATTGTTTGTTTTCATTTTTGTTAAATTGTTATTTGTTATAAGTTTGTTGAGTTTGTTGTTATTACCATGCCTAAGCATACAAAAAAAACTGTTTTGGGTAGTCAGGCCAGGGAGCTTGTTGTTCGCCTCCGAGACTACTTTGAAAGAGAACAACAAAATAATGGACCGTTGTTACCATTGAATCATATTGTAGAACGAGTAGCCGAAGCTCTTGATATTGGCCGCAATACTGTTTCGCGTATAACACGTGAGAAAATTGGCCAAGATGGGATGTTTGAAAATAAATTATCGACACCCAACAAAAAGCGGACCAAGGTGAAGCCAATCACAGATTTGGATGATTTTGCTAAGGTTGCTATTAGAAATCATATTTATGATTATTATAGAAGAATGGAGCTACCCACATTGCTCAAGCTTCTAAAATCATTAAAAGAAGCTGACTTGTTCAAAGGAGGTATTACTTCGCTACGGCAAGTTATAAAAGATATTGGCTTTGTTTACAAAAAAGTTAACAAAAGAAAGATTATTATGGATAGGACTGACATTGCCCTAGCAAGATGTCGATTTTTAAGGAAGGCCAAAAACATAAGTGATTGGAGCAAAGTTGTCTTTTTGGATGAAACGTGGCTAAACGCCAACCACACAGTGGGTAAAAGTTGGACCGACGATACGGCACAATCGTGTACCAAAGTGCCGGAAGGCAAAGGCGAACGCCTTATTATTTGTCACGCAGGTACAGCAAGTGGATTCGTCCCTGATTGTTTGCTGGCTTTTAAGTCAAAAAAAACTACGGAGTATCATGAGGAGATGAATTACGAAAAATTTAAAGATTGGTTCATAGGTCTATTAAACAATTTAAAAGAGCCTATGACCATAATAATGGACAACGCACCCTACCATTCGGTGCAAGTTAATAAACCCCCAAACCAATCCAACCGCAAAAGCGAGTTGGTGAAGTGGCTGAGTGAAAACGGAGTTACAGCAGATATAAAAATGTTAAAGACGGAGCTTATTGCCTTAGTCCGACGCCATAAGCCACCAACTCCTACCTATGCTCTGGACGAGATGGCAAAAGAAAAAGGCCACCAGGTCCTTCGACTACCACCCTACCATTGCCAGTATAACGCTATTGAGCTGATTTGGGCCCAAATAAAAGGTATGCTTTTAATTTCAATTCCCATTTTGAAGCTTTATAAAAAAATCAGCTTTCCGATCGTAGCATGTACCTAGTTTAAAAACATTACCAGATACTAGATTAGGCTGATTGATGATTATTTGAATACTTTTTTTTATAAGTTCGTTTATTTTTAGGTTACGCCGCAAGAAATAATACTTCGCCGCCATTTACGGCAAATAAGATGTTGGCCCTATTACAAGAGGCCATCAACAATGTTCAACCTGAAGACTGGTCGAAGGTCGTGAATAAAACAAAAAGGGACATTATGTCTGATTGGGATCGTGACATACATATTGACAACATAATTGAGTCATCGTTAATAATATCCGTCACAGATTCAGATGATGAATTGAGTGACAATTCAGATGTTCCTGACTCTGATATGAGTTTAGACGAATAAAATGTATTTTTTTTTAGCAACCTTTTAAGCAACCTTACCCTATAAATGTTCTGTTGTATAATTAGACCTTTTAAAAATAAAAATTGACCTACGCACAATATACGTTTTTTATTATAAAAAATATCGACTATCCATCGTAGCAGTACATCCCATCACTAAATACGTCTATGGCGTTACGTTATACGCATAACACTTTGCTTAATTTTTCATTCAATTTGATTTTATTTCTTGATTAGAACATTCTGGTTGGGTTTAATTTAATTTACTACAGTTATTAATTATTTAATATATTACGAATGTGGTACAACTGAAATATTAAGTCATAAATTGTAAATCGCGGCAACTTTCAAGAGTGAAACGAAATGTTACTGAAACTGTCACCCGCACCATGCTACAGCGCAAATAGTGTAGAAAACATTAGAAATTATAAAGATAAAATAAAATAAGTAACATTGGTAAAATTGTATAACGTATAAAATTAACAAAATGTATAAAACTGTATAACGTATAAAATTGATAAAATGTATAAAATTGGTAACAATAATAAAAGTAAAACAACACCAACAACAGTAAAAGGAATTGATAAATTAAGACACAATAGGTATCAAAAAGTTAAAATTTACAGAAAGTATAAAATTAGTAATAAAATAAAATTTGTAACACACTTCAGATTGTATAATTTACAAAATGTATAAAATTGATAAGCCAGACAGCAATTCAAAATTGCATTAAATTGAAAAAAAAAAAAAAAATATGTTATGTTTCAAATGGCTGACATGTCGGCTCGAACATCCCGAAATTCATATTGATGATTTAATAAAAACAACTTTAATTTTAATTTAAATGTTGAGCCACTTTTACTAGACTTTATGGGAGGTGGGATGTTGTTCCAACATTTGGTAGCTGCGTAACGAAAACTGCCCCTGAAAGCCGCTGACTTATGCTGAGGAATGGAAAGCTGTTGGGAACATTTTCTTCCCTCACCGATATATATATAGACAATACAATATATATATAGACAATACAATATATATATAGACAATACAATATATATATTGTATTGTCTGTATTAAATGAATGGCTTTTGCACAGCAACTATAGCGATAGACGTTTTGGTGTAAGTTGTACTGTGCATGGTAAATGCACGCTGTGTTTGACGAGTTTAAAAGGTTCATAATTGATTGTGTAGTTCGTTCTGATTTATAAATTGTAGGTGTGTGCGCGACTCTGTATCTATTGCTTTTAGTGAACTACATGTGTAGTAGTAGCGCGGTGGTGGGGCCAACCTAGCGACATCGGGTTCTGATACATTTTCAACTACCGGCATCGATCACTAATAAAGAACTAGATACACAATCAGCGGCAAAAAATGTCTTTACCGAATGTGCACCCAACTCAAAACTTGGGTGCACTTTTAATTGAGTAGCATTCGAACTCGCCGATGGTAAACAAGCCTCAGTGCTCATTTAAAAACTGTAAAAATCACACATCCAGGACGCTTAAATTCATATTTTCGGTAAGTATTAATTCATATTGTAATTATGTTTTTGTAACGTAAATAAATGAATTTTGAATATAGGGAAACTTTTTTTACACCGGTACACCGTGTGGCATATCAAATGAAATGGCTTACTGTGAGGATCTCATATAAAGTTATTTAAGAAAATAGACGAAAATTGGCCACCCCCCTTTAACTCCGAAACTACTGAGCCTAAAATTTTGAAAAAAATACAAAGTATAGTTCCTATAGGAAAACTTATAAGAAGTCTGTGGAGTTAAAACAACATGGTAAATCTCTCAATATTGTGCGTACAAACTTACATTTTCAGTTGGAATGTATGGGTGAACATGTTTTGTGATGATGATTAATTGACTATGAAGTAAGTACCTAGTAAAAGGAGGAAAATAAAAAGCTTTACTTTCGGAAGTCGGTGGCAAAATCAGCAAAACCAAATCACGGACTTCCGGAACAAGCTATATATTTTTACTTCGTAGTTTTAGAGGTCGGTTGTCTAGTAAGGAACGCGGCCTCTGTCTAGTTTGCTCCACTGAGTCACCGTGAGTCCGTGACCGGACGCCGACCTAGCTTCGCTGTCTACCTACCTTAAATACATATATTATCGATCGAACTGCACCTGCCATTACAGCTACACACTGCTGAAGGCATTATTCTAACCAAAATACGTAATTAAATCCTTACTGAATCACTTAAGGGGACTACATGACCTTAAAGCGCGGTCACTTTCGGACTGCTTAGAAAAACAAGACATCAGCAGCTTGCTTTGAAATACAGCCTTGTGGAATCGGAGGTGCCGTACTACAGGTATGTGCCCGACCCAGTTCTCGAAAATGGTAATATCACATTGTACTTTGACGTTCAAAAGTGCCTTTTATGTGCCTATTTGAAATAAATGCGTTGACTTTGACTTTGACTACTGGGATCTATCCATCATCACTTGTCAGTCCTGTCGGACTATTGTTGCCAATAAGCGTGATATAGTGGTGGTGGATCGATCAGAGCGGCGCGCACACACGCGCGCGCGCGCGCGGTTAACATAACCGTCCCGCATGATGAGAACCTCGTGAAAGCCGAGAAAGATAAACAGATCAAGTTTTTGAATTGGCTCGCGAGGTTGTCGATATGTGGAATGTGGACTCAGCGATCATTGTGCCGATAGTCGTGACAGCCAATGGTTTAATAGCCAAGAGCCTCGACCATCACCTAAGGAGGCTCTCGTTGGGCAGCTGGATCAAGGGCTTGGAGAGCGGTACTTCTGGACACGGACCGCAATGTTAGGAGGTTTCTCTCTCTGGAACCCTGACCGCCGCCGCCGGTAGCTTGGACCCTGTTCCCGATACCGGTGGGCTACTATTTTTTATATTTTTAAATGTTTATATGTATTTAGCTAAATAAAGGATATAATATATTTTTAATTTTATGATTTTTGTTATAGAATTTTCGTTTCATTTTTAATTATTTTTTTACTGTCCATAATTAATTAATTGTAATATTTTTAATGTGCATGTTTTTTATGTTTTTATTTATAGATGTATGATTTCAAACACAATGTACCTAAATTGTTACCGGAATAAATTGAATAATAAGATAAACAGACCAAGTATCTTGACTTGGCTCGCGAGGTTGTCGACAAGTGGGATGTGGAGTCAGCGATCATTGTGCCGATAGTAATCGTGACAGCCAATGGTTTAATAGCCAAGAGCCTCGACCAACACCTAAGGAGGCTCTCGTTGGGCAGCTGGATCAAGGGCGTGATTCAGAAAGCGGTACTTCTGGACACGGCCCGCATTGTTAGGAGGTTCCTCTCTCTTGAGCCCTCACCCTGTTCCCGATACCGGTGGGCTACTATTTTTTATATTGTGAAATGTTTTTATATTTCTTTTTATATTAATATTTTAAAATATAATTTATATGTATTTACTTCAATAAAGGAAATAATAATAATATAATCATATATCATATGTATATTGTTAGAGTTTTGACAGCAGAAAGGGCGGGGACATCACGTCGCTGCGATGACGCTGTCAGTGGAGGGGGTGACACACCATGAGCCGTGTGCTCACTCGCCTCTATCACTTTTGCTGCGGAGCTCGGACGGGCCGGACGCGTACTAGTGATCGTATTGAATTATTTCCTTATAACGGTTTTTGTAATTTAAATAAATAGTTGTGTAGGCCGTGTCGTGTTTTCTTTTTTAAAAAAACTAATCAGGCTTCTGATCGCTAAAATCAGAAGTGGGATTCGTTTCAACTACACGCGACTTAGATCGTTCGCCATCTTTTTAACCGAAAATAGTGTTTTTGGGACTGTTTCAAATTTTTTCACCACGTGTTGTTGATTTTGTCCGTGATTAGTTTCTGTGCATTTTAACGTGATTCGCCACGTGTTAATTCGTTTATTTCGTGATTAGTTTGTTGTTCACGTAGCAGTCATTTACGTTGCCTATAGTCATAACCATGTCGAGTCGTGAATGCACGCTGCGTGAGAATACACCTAGGCGTAATTCTCGGGAAAACGATTTAAATAGCGGTCATAATGTTTATAAAAGGCGTCGTGACCGTTATCGTCAATCGCGTAGTAGATCTCCTAGGCGTCGTCGTGATAGATCAGAATACTCTCAAAGTTCACGTAGGCGCAGGGATAGTTCGTACGGGCGTCGGGATAGCCCTCGACGCGACCCTTTGGATGGAGTGCTGGTTCGATCGAGCGCTTTGGGGGAGCGTTTGCCTTCAGACGCTATACGTGCGTCTACTCCCGTGTCGTCGCATCCGGGCGGCGCTCCGCCGCTGACGGCTTCGGTGGTTGCCGGGGCACCTGTTGCCGCTGGTGCGGAGACGTGTGCTGCGGATGGAGCCGTGACCGCTGAGACATCGCGAGAGGCTGATGCTGCGGACAGGCTTGTGGGGGCACTTTCTTCCCTAATTCAAGTAAGATCTAAACATTACTACATTTCTAATTTTGACCCCAATGTGACTTTGACATGTGGTGTGTGGAAGTCGACCGTGGACGCGAGATATGTCAATGGGACGATCGGGAATGTCCACTTCGTATGTATGCACTCTTATCGAATTTCATGAATTATCTTTAGAAGTAGATTTGTTTGTTATTCCCCCGGGTTTTATTCAGGCTCAGGTTTAAATTGGCACTGATTTTTAAATCGTAGTGGAGTTATGTATACTACAACAAATAACTCACTACGGTTAGTCAAGGTCTCGCACGTAAACAACGTGTTGACTGTAGAGTCCCCTAAGATAAGGAGACCCTTAGTAGGTGACGAAAAAGAGTGTTTGTTAGCTCTGTTAAACGAGTATTCTGATACGTTAACTACCGGTACAGCGACCTCTACAGTAAACACTGGTTGTATGGAAATAAAAGTTATAGTGACATCCCAATTTACTATCGACCTTATGAACTCTCCGTAGACGAAAAGCGTCGCGTTCGCGAGATAATGATTTGATTAGTAAGGGAATCATTCGCGAGTCGCAGTCTAATTACGCGAGTCCTATCATCCTCGTTAAGAAAAAGGATGGGTCTGATAGGATGTGCGTCGACTACAGAGCTCTAAATGCCATCACTATTAAAGAGCGATTTCCGCTACCGTTAATCGATGATCACATTGACAGGCTAGGCAGTTTTAAATTCTTTACTAGTCTCGATATGGCAACAGGCTTTCGTCAGGTGCTGATGAAGGATGATGACTCTATTAGTAAAACAGCATTCGTAACGCCTGAAGGGCATTACTTTATAAGTAGTAAGGTATTGATTTATATCGACGATGTGTTAATAATGTCGAATTCAGTCGGTGACGGTCTGAAAACTTTGCGAGAGGTATTAAAAACATTCACTGAGGCGGGATTTTCAGTAAATCTAAAAAAATGCACGTTCTCAGACACAGAGTTAGAATACCTAGGTAGGCTTATTGGTCACGGTCAGGTACGGCCGAGCTCTAGTAAAACTGAAGCTTTAGTGAAGTCTCCTAAGACCATATAATCTTGGACGAAGCCTGAGGTACCCTTTTCAGTGGATTCACACTGACGTTCTTGGTCCCCTACCGGAGTCAAACGGTTTCCGATACATACTCCTTGTGGTAGATACTTTTACTAAGTACTGTCTGTTGTACAAGATACCACAAGATCCCTGTATAGACAAGATACCAACGAGTTAAACGTAGAAGACTGTGAGGATAGTTCCTCCACCGAGTAGTAGAGCACATACCATGGCTAGGTCGCACTGTACGTACTTGTCTGTAGTCGTAACTGCAACTCGCTTGTGAGTTGTTCAGGGAGCGATGGGCAGCGGGTGGTGCAGCGGGGACCAGGGTCTCAAAGGAGACTATTGTTGTGTTGGTTTTCTAATGACCTGGGAGTCGTAGACTCAATGGGAAGTGATGTGTGTTGGTCGTATCACTTAGGTGATGACTATATGGGTGGCACGAGTGTCACTAGCTGCTGCGGCAGCCGGGCCATGAGCGTTGTATGTGATCTACTCTTAAGTTTATGCAGTTCCTGAACAATTATTACCAAGGCTTAAAGGAATCTTTTGTTATCAATGATTGTTATTGTTTTTATTAAATGTGGTCAGAATTGGCCGAGTGGAACATGCAGTGCATGTTCCACTCGGCCAATTCGTTGACGTGGTGAGTGGACTCCGGATGCGTGGTCCGTACAAGGTGGTGCGTGCACTGCCTCATCACCGTTACGAGCTGGAACTGCTTGCCGGGTCCTATGGCAAGAAGACCCAGTCGGCTGCAGAATACATGGTGCTGTGGCGAGGCGAGTGGACGCCGGACGCTTGCTCAGCTCTCTTTGAGGCTGGTGAGTGACGACGACGACATGCGAACTTTGGGCCTCTGTCGTGATTACATGTATGACATGCGAACTTTGGGCCTGTGTCGTGATTACATGTATGACATGCGAACTTTGGGCCTCTGTCGTGATTACATGTATGACATGCGAACTTTGGGCCTCTGTCGTGGTTACATGTATGACATGCGAACTTTGGGCCTCTGTTGTGGTTACATATATGACATGCGAACTTTGGGCCTCTGTCGTGGTTACATGTATGACATGCGAACTTTGTGCCTCTGTCGTGGTTACATGTATGACATGCGAACTTTGGGCCTCTGTCGTGGTTACCTGTATGACATGCGAACTTTGTGCCTCTGTCGTGACTACATCTATGACATGCGAACTTGGGGCCTCTGTCATACCTTACCATGAAATCCATAACGGCTTTATACTCCTCATATGAATTTACTAGTTCATGAACACATATATGCGAACTTAGGGCCTAGGTATGTGTTCATGTGGGTGACAAGCAAACTTGGGGCTTCTGTCATATAAGACTATAAAGTGTGTAGGGCGTTATGCTTTTCATGTGTATTTAACTTTTTACGGGTGTTCGACTGATGGAAGTCCGGAATCCCATCATTCGAATTTACTCGCTTACAGTTGTTTTTTCGCTTACGAGTGCACGCTTGCGCCTGCAACAAGGGATCAGTTCAAGTAATACTCTTAGAGTTTACCATAGCTGTGACCTTCAATAACTTAATTGCTTTAAGTTTACACATATTTTTGCAAATAAATAAATCTTTATCTTTAGCTGTCATGTATAACTGAAGGTCAAAATTAAAACTTCGTGGTCTCACTTTTTTTTAACGTGTTATGCTTTTCACATTGCAGGAGATGACATAATAAATTGTGATCAAGACATAGCTGGGGCTAGCACGTCAAGTGGTTGTCAGCTGATGTTGATCACTGGAACCCCGATAGTGGTTGCCAGGTGATGTTGATAACTGGAACCCCAATAGTGGTTGCCAGCTGATGTTGATAACTGGAACCCCGATAGTGGTTGCCAGGTGATGTTGATAACTGGAACCCCAATAGTGGTTGCCAGCTGATGTTGATAACTGGAACCCCGATAGTGGTTGCCAGGTGTTTCTGATTACTGGAACCCCGATAGTGGTTGCCAGGTGACTTTGTTGTTGTTTCAGTAGTGATTGAGGTCCGGAACTCTTTCATTGGTGTAACAATAACCTATCTGCTACTCATTTTGATGATATTGCTGGAAATTGTAGTAAAACGCTTGTAGTTTCATTACAATGGGTAGCTCCAAGTTAAGCTTTCAAACTGCTGTTTTTTTTTTTTGGTATGTTCCAGTTGACGAGACAAATGATGATGACCAGGCGCAACGAAGCCTACCATTGGAAAATCCATCCAGTGGTGACAAGACGGGCGAGGAGCGGAATCCAGGAAGCCAAGCTGACGAGGACGTTCAACTGTCAGGAGAGGCCGTGTTAGTTTTGACAGCAGAAAGGGCGGGGACATCACGTCGCTGCGATGACGCTGTCAGTGGAGGGGGTGACACACCATGAGCCGTGTGCTCACTCGCCTCTATCACTTTTGCTGCGGAGCTCGGACGGGCCGGACGCGTACTAGTGATCGTATTGAATTAATTCCTTATAACGGTTTTTGTAATTTAAATAAAAGAAATAGTTGTGTAGGCCGTGTCGTGTTTTCTTTTTTTAAAAAACTAATCAGGCTTCTGATCGCTAAGAATATAATATATATATATATTGTAATATATATGCCATTTATTCATTTTTCTGTATTCTTAAGTTATTACGAAATTAGCTAACCTAACAACATATTATAGTGACCATATCAATATTAAAAATCTTTTGTTTTAAATAAATAGATTGACTTGGCAATCGCTTCTAGTTTTATCCACAACGAAGTTCAGGGGGTCGAAAATGGCCTGAACTGTTTCGATAAAAGGATGGTCCCCTCTTCCCCCGGATCACCTCACGGTGCAGACGTGTTCATAACCCGTATTTGTCGGTCTAAATAATATTTAATTAAAATTACAATCAGTTTAATTGGAAGTAAAAAATAGGAGTGCATCAAATACAAGGAGTTACAACTCAAGCAAGCAGCGGACTAGCTACGGGTGACACCGTTCTCATACGATCCTGGTACTTCAATCAACACGGCCGCAAGAAGGTACAGTGTACAACCCCTTTCACTGTATTTGCAAATCGGCGCACGCGCAGGCGTGGCTCCAGCAGAACAAGCCACACATACTCCACCCACTTAGCGGTGATTTGTCGGCAAAACTCCACCCCCTCATTAGTAACAATAGACCCATAAACTGAAGTGTGTGTGATATATCTCATTAGTAAAGGACGAACGAACACAGATACAATCCGAGCATTTCGACACTGTAATAATATGGTCTCCTGGTAACTGCAGAGACGGACGACTATTTTAACTGAGGACCAACGGAACATTTGAATCAATACTCGCTAACTTCGTTGGTTTATGTTCGCCTGGTACACAGACCGGTGACATCAGCTGCAACGCAACTTTCCGGCAAAGTTTCTCACGACTTCATTACTCCCAGGTAAACGGAGTCACTTCAGTTCTTCCTGCGAGTAAGAGCGAAGGATACGTGTCCATAAATAATGAGCTTAACTGGCAATAACTCGCCCTCAGAATATGACATTTCAGGGCAAATGGATATCTCTGTGCAGGCGGACCAAATTACCCCTCCTAACTTTGTATCCCAACGCATTAGAAGGTTAGATGAGCATCAATATCGCAGTGATGACTTCCGTGCCTTCAAAGAAGAAATGGTCAACATGATCTCAAGTCTAATTGCACCACAACAAGTCGAACTCAAAAAGATATATCCAACACTCATGGAAATAAAAACCACTAACGCCAGCATTGAGAACGCAATGGCCGTTCTTTCGGCTCAAAATGAAGACCTAAAAAAGAAGATCGATCATCTGGAAAACCGGGTGAAGAAAGACAATGAATACATCATAATCCTAGAAGAAAAAATCGAAGACTTGCAACGGGGAACACGAAAATCTAACTTGGAAATAAAAAACGTTCCTAAAACCCAGCAAGAATCTAAAGAAAACCTTATACAGATGGTTGTAACGTTATCCCAAGCTGTAAATAGTACTATAGATGCCAAAGATATCACAGATATATACAGAGTGCAAAACAAGCGCAGCAGCACCAAAAACAGCACCATTGTGGTCGAACTAGGTTCAACATTAGTTAAAACAAATTTTATTAAAAAAGCAAAAGACTTTAATAGAACCAATAAAGAAAAAATCTGCGCCAAACACCTTGGATTTAAAACAGGGGAATATACACCAATTTACGTCTCAGAACAATTAACCACGAAAGGAGCCAGGCTGTTTTATCTAGCCCGCGACCTAGCTAAGTCACGAAACTACAAATTCTGCTGGACCTCCTATGGAAAGGTATATGTAAAGAAGGACGAAGCTGCACCAACCATAATCTTAAATAGCGAATCTCAGGTGAATAATTTAATGCAACAAACATGACTAGCCTTAGTTGTTCCTCTGTTGCGATTACATATTATTGTTTTTGTGTGTTACCCTAAGATTAGTTACATCTTTAATTTTTACTTTTTACTTTTTATTTTATACTTTTTATTTTTTAAACTTAAAAGTGTAAGTCAATCGCGCTCACTCTTAAAACACATACATTCTCCTACACGTTCTTTCAAACCTACGCTCACACGACAGGCATACACCCCATTATACACAATTACACTATTCACTCGCTACTACCCATTCACCCACATCCACAAAAATATGACCAATAATGATAATGACCACATACCACTCATTTTATATTATTATGAGTAACACATTACAAGCTATAAACAATATAGACAGTTCAGAAACCGCAATGACCATTAACTGCTCCCCTGAGGATCTTAATCGATTTATAAAAAGAAATCCTGTGGATATAACCATCGTGTCGCAAAACATACGATCCATTTACTCCAACCACAATGACCTGCTAGTCAATTTGCATAGTTTAAAAACAGACATAGACTTATTAACATTAACTGAATGTAGACTCGACCCCGCAAAACCCATACCCCAAATACGCAATTATCTATCCTACCAAACTGCCAATCACTTAAACAAAGCCGATGGAGTTGTTGTCTATGTTAAAAATACTCATAAGACCTCAGTAGAGGAAGTAAAACTGACACATGCTTCCTGTCTTCAAATTAACTTTCACCCTGGGCTAACTATCTTGGCTATCTACCGGTCGCCTTCAAAACCAAACGCCGACGAATTTATTAATTCATTAAATGATCACTTAACCACTATTGCCTCGTGTAAAAATACAATAGTCACAGGAGATATAAATATAAATTTGATTTATAACGAGGCCGAACATTCATATGATCGATCAAACAGGTTAACCTATCTCAACATGCTGGCGATGAATGGCCTACTTCCAGGGCATTCACTACCTACTAGAGGTAAAAACTGTTTAGACCACTTCATGGTAAAACTTGACCCCACAAATGCTGCCGCGACCATAGCTGTATTAAACACAACTATAACAGACCATTCCATGATTTTCCTAAAATTTACAAATAAAAAACATATACGTAAAATTGCTAAAACTAAAACTATTATCAATTTCGATAAAGCTTTAGTAAACCTAGGTGAAAGTGATTTACAGCTTTTGTTAGATTTTACCGACCCAAATGCAATTTGTGACCGCTTAATACATATAATACAAACTTGCCTTAAAAATAACACCATTATGACAGTAATTCCGCAAAAATATAGACTTATAAAACCATGGATGACGGTCGGATTACTACACTGCATACGTAATCGTAATAACATGCAACTTAAGTTAAAGTCTGAGCCTCATAACGAAGTATTAAAGATCACCTTCAAAAGATACAGAAACTATTGCAACTGTATAATTAAAAAGCAAAAGCGCAAACACGACCGGGACCAATTAACTAAAGCGCATAAAAATCCCAAAAAAATGTGGGAAACTATAAACAACATTACTCATCGAAAGCCAAGTAAAACGCCCAACACGGATCTATTAGAGCTCAAGGCTACTCCAAAAGAATCAGCTGATGCTGTAAATGAATACTTTTCCAACATAGGCAAAATTCTAGCGAACGAGATAATTGCTAGCTCCACCACAGGTTATGACCAAAAATATAGCCCTGACTCAGCTAATGTTCCACCTCTCTCATCATTTGTACTATTAAATACTGACCAGGATGAAGTTCACCGCGTTCTAATGTCTCTGAAATCAGATAGTGCCCCGGGCTGGGACGGCATAACTGTCAATTTCTTAAAGACTGCTCATGTTCTTGTCGTCCCGATTATAACCCACTTAGCAAACCAGTGCTTTGAACACGCTACATACCCAAACGCCTTAAAGCTTGCCATAATAACACCGGTGCACAAAAGTGGAGACAAAACAAATCCGTCTAACTATAGACCTATATCTGTATTGCCATCAATATCAAAAGTAATGGAAAGATTAATAAACTCACGTCTCTTATCTTACCTTAATAAAAACAACCTCTTATCGCCCTCGCAGTACGGTTTCAGACGGAAAATGTCTACGGAAGACGCAGTACTGGCACTTGCCTCCGCTGTAACCAGTCAAGTGGACAGCGGATGCAGGTGCCTTGCTGTCTTCCTAGATCTTCAAAAGGCTTTCGACACAGTGTATGTCGTCACACTACTGGATAGGCTGGAATCAATTGGAGTAAGAGGTATTCCCCACGCCTTGCTCAAAGACTATCTAAGCGAACGTAAGCAAAAGATTAAGTTAGGCAATACCATTAGCTCTGAAGAGATCGTCCAATTCGGAGTAGGTCAAGGCAGTGTGCTCGGACCGACATTGTTCCTTATATATATAAATACTCTATGTAGCATGAAAATTGTGGATGCACATATTCTTTCATACGCAGACGACACTGCTATAGTGTTCAGTGGTGACACCTGGGACAATGTCCGGTTAACTGCTGAGCGTGGACTGGCAAGGATTGCAGCCTGGCTTGACCTTAACCTCTTAACCTTAAATACTACCAAAACCAACTTCATTTGCTTCACAAAATACAACACCTCTCAACCCCCTCCAGAATTCAAAATTAAGATTCATAAATGCAATTACCCTTTAAATCCGGTCTGTTCTTGCACAGAAATTAATAGAGTAGAATCCACCAAATACTTAGGTATTATGGTTGATCAACGATTATCCTGGCATAGACAGACTGAATTAATAATGAAGCGAATACGGAAGTTAATCTGGACTTTCAAGGCATTACGACATGTCACCTCGAAAAAACTCCTGATACAGATTTACATCTCACTTGCTCAGTCCGTCATGGCTTATTGCCTACCTATCTGGGGAGGTGCCACAAAGATTAAATTCCTAGATCTTGAGAGAGCTCAGAGGTCCCTACTGAAAGTTATGTTTTTTAAACCCTTCAGGTTTTCAACTGAGAACCTATACCGGATTTCGGATCTTCTGACCGTTAGAAAACTTTACGTACTTAATATAATTCTAACTAAGCATAAAACTCTATCATTCAACCCACAAAAGACAAAAGGCAGAAGGAAAAACACGGTTGCCCCTACTGTGTCGGTAAAGTCTACATTCGCAAAAAGACAATTCCCTAGGCAATCATCCCATTTATACAATCTTCTTAATAAAGAACTTGACATGTACCCACTAACCTACCGCGAATGTAAAAAAGCTTTGTCTGAATGGCTTAAGTTAAAAACTTATGACGAAGTGGAAAATATGGTCCAATCAATGAGACTGTAATATTTATATTACGCTATGATGTTTATGGCGCTAATGGAAGTTAATGTCCTACATTGATTCCGATCCCAAGACTAGTCGCAGGGTTAGCGTCAAAAAAAAAAAAAAAAAAAAAAAAAAACCGTAAAAATAATTAATTTCCACCTGTATCAAGTGTGGATTATGACCCTCACCCCCACACTTACTTTCACCCATTACACACACACACACATACTACATACACATTCACCTCCACAACATTATTCTACACACACAACACACATCACAGCGCGTTATTTGCCTTTGCTTTATTCGTCTTTTTACTTGTATAAAAATACTGTGTACACATTTTATTCCTGCATTTTTATTTATATAAATTCATTTAACATCATGATCAGGTTCAATAGCTTAAATACGATTACATAACCTGGGGAAGGGCGGAGCATCCTAAAACAAGCATACTATTTGCTTAAATGGATTCTCCCCATTGTAACTAGAATAAGTTATTTAAGTTGAAGCAATAAAACTTTTTTTTATTTTTATTTTTTTTATTTTTTTTATTTATTTTATGGTACGGCCGTGCCGCTTTTTGCTCGGGAACTACCGTGCCCCCAGATCTTAAGTAATACTCTTATAGTAAGTACTGAAATATAATTATTTTATTAGGTTTTTTTTTCAATAATAAACGCGGCTGAAACCGCGGGGCACAGCTAGTAATAAATATTATCGATAACAAAATCGATAAACAACATCACATCTCTGCACGGCAGTAGTAAAGCTACTCAACCATAGAGGGCGTTTATTACAATAGATTTATTTTATGAAAATTATTTAATTCTAATTCCTGAGTAAAAAATAAATAATTTATACCAAAATAAACCGAAGTTAGGTCTATTCGTTTTACCATAACGATATTTGCAAAATCGTAATGCGTAATATTTCCTTAGAAAATATTTTTCTTTTGGTGGATACAAATGAGACTTGACACGCAGGCGTCCACACTAGACTGACTTTAGACAGACTTTTGGCCATTAGGATAAAAGTATCGGATCATGATTTTATTCGCTATACTAGTCTATTTTAGTTACTTTCATAGTATCATGTCTTACGGTATTTTACTTTGGGGACGGGCTGCAGACATCGATTCTATTTTTATTCTGCAGCGCCTGCGGAGATTATATATGGCTCTGATAGCTCTTTTAGCTATCAGAGCCATATATAATCTCCGCAGGCGCGATTCTCTAAGGGAACTGTTTAAGGAAATTAACATCATGACGGTGCCTTGTCAATACATCTATGAAAACATCATGTATGTAAGGAAAAATTTACCTCTTTTTAGTAAAAGAGGTGAAAGACATAATTATAGTACTAGAAATAGGGACCTATTAGTTCAACCAGGTTTCAGACTGGCTAAAGTAGATTCATCTTTTATGGGGTACTGTTTAAAATGTTATAATAAAATACCTCCCCACATTCTTCAACTGAATGAGACAAAATTCAAGTCTTGTATAAAACGCACACTATGCAGTCAGGCATATTATAAGTTAGGGGATTACATCGCTGATAAAAATGCTCAAGGCTCAATGCTGGTCCTGCTCCACAACCACAACTAATTGATTAACACATGAAAATACTGTTGGAGCTGATGAAGATTGTAAGACTATCTTTGCATTGTATAAAATCAATTTCCTTTGTATTGTATAATTGCATAGCACAGATGTGAGTTCTATGTACCCTATAGCTACCACTTACCGGGTAATAATAATATGTGGTCGTCCAAATCAAAAGGGACCTTATGGCGGAAATGAGTTATCTACAGAGCTGAAAACTACATAAATGTACCGAACTATAGAACCAAGAACCAACCTTCTAACCACTACCGTTATTTTTTTACGAATTTTTGAAATTCACTGATCGAAATTATAAGTTTCGAGAAAATCGCAATTTAAGTATGCCGTACAAAAAAGTTATGTTTTAGTGTGAAGTTATGTAACTGATGGTATACTATGATTGACTATGATTATTACTAATGGAAATTCTTACAATCCTTGCATAAACTTGTTTGTTGTGGGAACTAGACCCGCCAACATAATGCATTATCAATGAGATGCAAAGTATCGATAATAGTATTAAAAATAAGTAAACCGCCTGTTTCTCACTAAACTTTTATCGTTTCTATATTGCTACTAATTACATAGATTTGCGAAAGGCCTTAGATGTAAATAAAAACAACACATAATTAAAAAAAAATAGTTTTTATTTACTAGCAAGAATTCTTATTTTTTATAAACTTTGAGATCTGACAGTAACAAAATCAACACTTAATCACTAAATAGGTTATACATAATTGGTTTAGATGCTAATAAAGCTAAGAGATCAATGATAACTGTTAGTTATGATCTTGTAAAGTTACATAGAGAACTCAACAATTTCTTCAAACAAATTAAAAAAGGGCCCTAATGGTGGGCACTAAACAATATTTTTTATTTTTAGCATGCATAATCAATATTTTAGTGCAACATTCAAGATAACTTAAATTTTCTTTTTTTATTATCACAAGGTATGAAAATGTTACTTATTTAACAATTTTTTTTTTATTATCACAAGGTATGAAAATTCGTAACAAGTATATACGTAAAAAAGGGCCCTTAAGGCGGTCCGTTGCAGTCTGCTGACACTTATCTCTTAGTATAGTTAATTAATTTAAGTATTTTAATAAAGGTAAACAATCTTGATACGTTTTTTGTCGAAAAATATATTTATGAAATAATTTATAGCCATTACAAGATAAAACAAAATGAAATAACAGATGTTATAATGAATTACTTTTGCTATTAGCCTTAGCCTATTTTAAAAATATATTTTATGATAAAAAACATACCTAACAAGATTGTTTACCTCTATTAAAAGTACCTAAACAAAATATGGACTACAATAGTGGGACCTTAGACCTAAGACGCATATACAAAGAATGCCGCATGCGGCGGCGTGCGACACTATCTAATGGCAGCTATACGCTACGCTGACGACACGCTAGTCCTGGCGCAGGGGAGGTCGCATCAGGCGGCGGCCGACGCGATGACACGCGGGGTTGCGATAGTCGTGGAGAGGATCCGGCAGTTGGGTCTCGAGGTGGCATTGCACAAGTCCGAGGCCATGTCGTTTCATGGGTTCCGGAATACGCCACCATCGGGATCCCAACTAACGGTAGGAGGGGTTCACATCGGCGTCGAGACGACGATGAAATACCTGGGTCTCATCCTCGACAGCCGGTGGAACTTAGTCGAACATTTCCGACGTTTGGCTCCCAAACTGGAACGGGCCGGGGCCGCCTTCAAGCGGCTCCTGCCCAACCTGAGGGGGCTAAACGCCTCCTGCCGGAGGCTTTACGCGGGGGTCGTGCGGTCCATGGCCCTATAACGGGGCCCCGGTGTGGGCGCGTTCACTGCGGCGGCGAGCCGCCCATTATTTGAACGCGCCCCAGAAGGTGGTAGCCGTTAGGCTGATCCGGGGGTACCGCACGATCTCGGGCGAGGCGGCAAGCCTCATTGCCGGACTGCCGCCATGGGATCTGGAGGCGATAGTCCTCGCGCGCCTGTATGAGTGGCGCGCGGAGGCACTACGCCGGGGGGAAACTCCGCTTCCGCAGCAAATTGCGGCGGAGCGGACAGACCTCCGGCGCGATCTCATGGCGGCGACCTCTCGCGTCCGGGCCTGGTTCAAGCCATGGTCCGGGGCGAGAGGGAGTGGGGAGCAGTCGCCTCCTTCTGCGAAGCAGTCATGCTAGCGAAGGAGGCGGCGGGACGGCTGAGAGAGAGAGCCTCCCGTCCCAGCCGCCGCGGGAGACGCTCCGGGCGTCGGGAGCCGCGCGACTACTCCCGGCCACCTTAGGCGCGGGCGGAGAGCAATGGGTAGCTCACCGTCCGATCAGGACCAGGCCCGTGCCGGACGGCGCGTACGTGTTCCACGCGCGCCTCAAAGAGATGTCAGCACTAAACGAAGGGGCCCGTATTGGCCGAAGCCTGCCGGGTCAGCGGGATTGTCCGAAAGGGTTACCGCTGGCCCGGAACAAAGGGCGAAGGAAGGAACACGGGTGGGTTTTAGTCAGTAAGAGTCTGACACTCCCTATTCCGCTCCACCCAGAGCGGGAGGAGTCATTTGATGATTTCCCATCCTGAATGAATAGTTTAGTTTATACCTACCTTGCAATATTAAAATGTTGATATAATATATGGTTTGAATTACAAGAAAAACTATTTGTTAGGTCTTGCCGCGATAAGGTTCCTTTTTTACTAAACTTTAGATGAATACGAAACTTTTTTAAATTGACTTTTCGAAAAGTTGAACACATCTACATGTAGTAAATACAATCATCTTTTTAAAAATACAGTTAATGAAAAAACGTTTTTTTTGAGGTATTTTACAAATTTATTAATATCTCGGAAACTAGTTACCGCCATAAGGTCCCTTTTGATTTGGACGACCACATATGTCTTTCATTGACTCGAATGTGCCCTGGCAGCTGATAGTATGTCATGCTCACTCAAATGTCTCGCTGACGGTGGCGTGTGTGTTGGATCATTTAGCTCCCTTCAAAATGGTTGAGCTGAATGGTGCCGATTTATGCGTCATGTTCGTGAACGGGCGCCGTCAGTGGGGCTGGTCATCACTTAGCTGCCTCGGCTTATTTATAATTAATTTATCTTTGGATTGTAGTTTATTAAGTACTATTTGTTGTACTCTGTACGCTTTTAACACGTACGTCTTTCTTAATTTTTTACATCGTTCTCACATTATATAATTTTAAAATCAAAAGTAATGACGTAACTAATATTTTTGTAAAATATCATTTAAAAAGAGTGTCCATGGAGTTTCTTGCCCGTTCTTCTCCATAGGTACCTACGCTTTGGAATGGGCAACTAGCTTCATATTTTCTGACTGACCGACTTCTTGACAATTCAAAAGTGCCTGAATGGATTAATTGAAATAAAATGTACATTTCAACCGCGCGGCCAACTCATAATATTTGACGAAACTTTGCCAGGAATTAGTGCTAATTTGTTACTTTACACACCCCTTTTCGTGAATTTGTTACAAAAAAAACTAAGACGCTATGACAAAGAATAGTTGGCCGCTAGAACCGCCACTTGCCGTAATCATCGCCCGTGATTACACAGAAACTATATAATACAGATAGACGAATGATGCATCAAAAGAAAGATCTTAATTTGTTCAATTTGTTACAAAATTTAAAAACGTCATAACGTAAATAAACAAAAAGTTACGCAATATTTAGTTCTCAGGTTATGAGTAGGTAGGTATCTCACCATAAATATCAAATTAATAGAGGCTAATGTGTATGGACAATTAGTTACTAATTTGTTACAGCTAAAAACAGAAAAAAATACTAGAAAGTAGGTTCAATAATTTGTTAGAGTCGATTTTAGTTGGCCGCTCGGACGGCAATATGCCTAAAATACAATGGCGTTTATCTCGTTATAAAAAGTAGGTTTAAGCTAAGTTTTAGTACTAATCGCCAGGTAACGTAACATAGTTTGGATAAATATGGCGAACATAACTGCAGCATCCATATTTTAGAATATATTTACAATAAATAGTAGTATGAAACCGTATGAGAGTAGGGTGACCATGATTACATTAGTACTTACCTACGAAAGCATGTTTTTAATTTTGTACTCTGTTCGAACGAATATGCGGTTCGTTTTGCGGCCATATTGATGTCTATTGTTCTTAATTCTTTAAAGTATTTAGGTAGGTACTGATAAAATTATCGTTTCTTTGACTTTGCGCAGGTGTTTTATGATGGGAATGATTCCAGAAAAAGGATCTCTTTTGTTTCCAAACTATTGTTAAAAATATTTGTTGCAAAGGGTTTGCAAAGCGATTATTTTTTGTTGTGAATATTGTCATTACTGTGCAGTATTTTGTGGTGTGTGCTCGTACGTATTTAATTCCCGTGATTTTCATACTACTAAGTTATTGAGACAATTATTACTAAATCCAGAAGTATCTAAAAGTGCTTAGCTATGAGTTGTGCACACTTATATGTTGGATTTGTTAATGTAGAACTCACCACCAAAAAGTGTATTGCAGAGGAATCCAAATCAACTGCGGTAAGTTTAATTTTTACAATTTTATGATGACTTGAATAAAGTAATAAACTGTAGTACGTATTATAATATCTTCGGAAATATTACCTAAGTATCTATAAAAAGACATGAAATTCGTCTCTGCCACATTTTAATGTGATTTCACTTCACTTCACATGTGGTCGTCTCGAAGAAGTCTTAAAAATATTCTTAGCTTAATTACTTGAATTAGCTTTTAATTTACCTGTATAATATTATTGTATCGTAAAAATACTCCTTTCATTATTTTCATTTCCACTATAAATGTCATTTTTTAAATAACAATACATATAAATTTTGTTACGACGACAATTCTTTTAAAATTGAAATAAGTACCTGTAAGAAAATATGTCTGCATTCTGTGTCATATATTCGTGTCAGTAATTTATAAATATTATGTTATTTTATAAAGATTTGATATTTACCTTGTTGACTTTTATTACTTGATTTTTTTGTCTTTGTGTTGATTTTGAATAAAGAAATTTTAATCGATTTGTGACTTTTACTTTTATAAAGTATGCTACATGCTACAGGATGCCTTAACATTTATATAAGCACTCGCCCTAAAAAAATAAGATATGAATATCGAACATTCCAATAATCACTATTCAGTCTCACTTCATCATGAAAATTCATGGTCAACCTACTTTCATACGGTTACATACTACTGCTTTTTTGTAAATATCTTCTAAAATATGATTTCTGCAGTTATGTTCGCCATATTTATCCAAACTATGTTACGTTACCTGGCGATTAGTACTAAAACTTAGCTTAAACCTACTTTTTATAACGAGATAAACGCCATTGTATTCGCTCGCTGCGAGCCGCCCGCGCCGCGCCCTTTCCTAGCGTCAAGCGAACAAATGGTTGATGCTATGGAATAGTAATGATTGACACTTTTGATGTCGCGAATAGCTATAACAAGTCAAATTTACGAATGCGAAAGATTAAGTCCTAAGCTAATACAAATAGGTAAAGAGCGGCTGAGCCCGCTAGTGAAACTGTGACTTCTTTCAGAATTAATGAAATTTTGTGAAGAGAATGTTTGACTGCGTATTATTATAATGCGTCTGTGTGTGTGTCAATGTTTGTTTCTTACGTTTCCTTTGGAACGAAGTTCCTTATCGCACGTTATACTCTGCACACTTGGCGAATGGTAGCTAGACGAAAAAAGTTTACATAAACATTTTTGCTATGTACCTATGTATATATACGTATATCTCTGTAGTGTAGACGTGGTGCGGGACTGCGCGGCAGCTGTAGTCGTATTGTCTGTAAACGGTTAAGAAATAAAAAACAGCGAAAGGAACAGTCCACATTTAAATTACGATGAAAAATTTTTATTGCGCAATGGCATTTTTTTTTAATATAATCCTGATGTGTTTAAGTAGTGTAATAATTGTTTTCGGTCGTACCGGTACTATTTAAAATAAATGAAAAAATGTTCATGATAACAATGTGGTGTGCTCGTGCAGGGGGCTGGGCGAGATCATCGGGCTGCTGAAGGTCGGACGCAAGCACCTGTTTCTATTCGACGCCAAGGAGTGCGTGCACGAGGTGGAGCCGCTGTGCGTACTGGACTTCTACATCGTGCGCGACCGCCAGCGCATGGGCTTCGGACGCATGCTGTTCGACTACATGCTCCACGTGAGTATACGAGCTTTGTCACTCCGTGCCAAGGAAGCCGACCGATGATAGACCGGGAGATGATGACACATTTTTGTAAGTCATTTCTTACAGTATGGCGCTTTCAGGGGGGTTCATATACGTAATAAGTGAGAGGAAAATGATGTTCTTACCGGTGGTGCGCGGGACGCTATTGCAGAATAATTAATTGAAATTGCTCGAAAATCCGGAGGTGTCAAAGACTTTTTGTACGTATATCACCCACTCTACAGGTACATTGTCCAAAATTTCTAACCATTAGATTTTATTTTATTTTTTGAAAATTTAGAGTATTTTGAGAAACTAATTTGAATATTTTGATGATTGGCTCCATAGTTATTTAATAAAAAAATATTGAATTATTTTAAGTTTTTAAGGTAGGTGACGTCATCAGTGGCATAAAGATTAAGTGCCGTTGCCTGACTAGTACATGATTAAAATTTTTAATCTGTCAACACAACGTCATCAATCCAAAGAGTACTGTCACATCTGTCAATGTGTCAATAGGCCGAATAGACGTCTTAAATAATCGAATCCTATCTTAGCGTATTTATTTACAAATGGTTTTTTTTATGTGTAAGTGTCCTCCAAGGAATATACTACCCTCTATCGTCACTAGAACAATCGACGCGGCGACTTAGAAATAGAATAATAACGCACGCGGCGACATTATTACTATTATTGCTGCAAGTTGGAACAAAGCACTTCCTGTATTCCATAACTCTTCCAGTATATTAAATATTGTCGAGTGTTGAAATAATGTATGTAATGTAATATAAACAAGAATGTTTATATTTTTGACATATTTATAATAGTTTGACATTTGACAGATTGTAGACAATCTTACTTTTTTTTTCTGAGGTAACGATACAAAACTGTACGGCCAAAGCCAACGTAATTTGAAGGGCAAAGAAGGTCAATCGTATTTTATCAAAAATATCAATAAAATATGACTATTTTTCATAATTAATTAGTCCGTAATGATCAGTAACGCTATTCCTCGAAATGGTTTTTCAATTACAACATTTAAAAAAATATGAACAATGCCCATTACGTTTCTAATCATAAAAACAACTACTAGACCAAATTTTAAGGTGAAAGATATGGTTTCTCGAATTTAAAAAATGGCATATTTGAGGGGGTATGGCGGGTATTTTGGACCGTCGGAATGGTATGGCATGGTGATTTTCGTACAAGATCAATAAAAAACGATTGTTTTAAAAAAAATCAGCCTGTAAGAAATAAATAAAAAAAAACATTTTCAAAAAAGTATGGCGGGTCTAAACACCCACCGGAGAAGTATGGCACATAGCGACCGCCGGGTTTTTTTTGTTGAAATACCGATAAATTGAAGAAATTTTGTGAAAGAAATTGTTTGACACCTCCGGATTTTCGAGCAATTTTAATTAATTATTCTGCAGTTGCGTTCCGCGCACCACCGGTAAGAACATCATTATCCTCTCACTTATTACGTAAACCCCCCTGAAAGCGCCATACTGTAAGAAATGACTTACCAAAATTTGTCATCATCTCCTGGTCTATGATAGATGTGTGCAGTCACACTCACAAGCATTAATATACAGGGTGGCAGGGACATCGACGTGCAACATTTTTTTCTTAGTTTCATACAAAAAATACTATACCTACGCGGTCGAAATGTATGGAAAAGCAAATTTTGTGTAGTAATAAATAACCGGCGAAATATTTCAACGCGCGGCGCGGGCGGTCCAGGACCATGTACGGTCAATGGCCACAAGTTGAGCGTTGATGTGCCACCCTGTATTGTTTGCTTGTCTCATCAGATAATTTTGGCGTTTCTTCTGTCACTTGTGCTGCCACTTGTATATGCGTTCCACAAATGATCAAATATATAGGGTTCCATTAAAACAGATGAACTTTTAACAAAGCGCTCAGTTCGTCTGACCAAAGATATCCAAGCAAAAAAAAACACTGATTAAAGTGAGTTTATTTTGACCTTAAATAATACATTGCCGGCACATTAGTGTAAGTATTTTCGTTAGCTGATTATTTTTCTTGTAAGTATCCTTGCGTTTTTCTTATACAGGGTGGGCCATATCAGTGTTGGCGATTTAATTCTTCAATTTGTCGGTAACGCGCGGCGCGGGGTGGCGGGGGGATATGTTGTTCGCTGCGCCGCTTCCTGGAAATTTAGTCGCCATGGAGCCGTACACGGCAGTGCAGCGTGCATTTTGTGTCCGAGCGTATTACGAAAACAATATATCAGTGATTACTGCACGACGTTTGTATCGGCATGAACACGGTTTACGCGATTTAAGTGAAGTTCCAAGCGCCAATGTGTTACGAAAATGGATCAGAATGTTTGAAACAACCGGCTCAACAGTACCAATTACGGCTCGTGGTCGCCCAGTTTCTGCAAGATCAGCCGACATTGTGGAGCGTGTTCGTGTTTCAATTCAGCGAAATCCGCAACAGTCAACACGTAAGAGAAGTCAGTCTTTGGACGTCAAAAGAACAACTTTGCGACGAATTTTGAAACGTGATCTGCATTTGAAGGCTTATAAGATTCAGTTAGTCCAAGAATTAAAACCCAATGATGCCAATAACCGACTTAACTTTGTCAATTTGATGCTCGAGCGGTTCAACAATTTCAACGACGTGATTTTTAGTGATGAGGCTAATTTTCACCTTAATGGCCATGTGAACAAGCAAAATTGTCGGTTCTGGTCCGAGACTAATCTCCGAAGCTTGCATGAACGTCCACTTCACAGCCCTAAGCTTGTCGTGTGGGCTGGGATAACGTCAACCGGTATTATTGGGCCATACTTTTTTGAGGACGAAAGAGGGCAAGCGATGACGGTTAGAGCTAACAATTATTGCAACATGATAACAGACATTTTGGTGCCAGCTTTGCAAGAACTTCAAGGCAATACCTCGAGGATGTGGTTTCAACAGGATGGGGCCACATGTCATACGGCTAGGGTATCCATAGAGCTGCTGAAAAATGTTTTTCCCGGAAAACTCATCTCGAAAAGGGGGGATATTGAATGGCCCCCACGTAGCCCCGATCTCTCTCCATGCGATTATTTTCTATGGGGCTACCTCAAATCGGTAGTTTACGAGAATAATCCGACCAATTTAGAGCAGCTGAAGAGGAATATTATTCAGGAAAGTAACAAAATACTGAGAACAACTTTTCAACGAGTTTTCCAAAATTTGCGACTTCGGTTCCAAGAGTGCCAAGCAGCCGAGGGAAGCCATTTGGACAACATTATTTTTAAGTCTTAAAAATTCCTATGCTTCTACTTTTTAACAATACAAATATATTTGTGTTATGTTTCGTAGTTTTTTTCAAATCGAATATTTAAACCGCCAACACCCTTATGGCCCACCCTGTACATATATTTTTTTACCATCGTCCTTATTTTGGTGTTCTGAATGATTTCTAAAAGTTTGTCCATCTATTTTATATTTGCTGTCATCTTGAAGACATATTAATAGATGAATCATGAAATCAGATATTATTGTCGATCTGTAGGAAATATTCTTTTTTTAGGGTCCCCGCACCCAAAGGGTACCAACGGAACTAAATATTAATAAATATTAATCGTTTAAAAAACTATATTTATCAGATCGTCTTTTGGCTTGATTTTCTTTTTATTTAATACAAAGAGTAAGGATCGTAGCAGATGCTACCTCTCTCCCAGTGGGGACAAGACGTGAGTGTATGTATGTCAAGAACATCAAGGCTTCATGTAAATGGTTTCCAAAAAAACGTGCAAATGTTGTGCTGTATGAGTTACAAACGTGCTTGTGCAGGAGCTGGAGCTGACAGCGAATCAGGTGGCCATTGACGGGCCATCCGATAAGATGGAGTTGTTCCTCGCTAGGAACTTCGGCGTCAAGAAGCTGCTCCGCCAGAATAACAACTTCGCAGTGGCGCCCAGCTTCTTCGACCGCTCCGATGAAGAGATCAGGTCAGGCCCTCGACACCCCCGCTCCTCCTCCTCATTCTGATCTTCAACTATACTTGATAGACTAGTTGCATTGTTGTTTGTTGTGGTTGCTTTTCACTCGAAAGATACCGACGACGTTATTGTCGACAATAATAATTTAAGATTTCTCCTCGCAAGTTTTATCAACTGTTTCTCAATTTAATGTTTTTTTGTAACTGTATGCTTAGTCTTTATCTAAGGAATTATTAACACTGAGCTGTGGCTATATACACAAACAACAATTACTGTGCCCATTGGCATATTGATTATTTAATTCAGTTTGGAATACGAAATCCGCGAATTTATTAGGTAATGTTGTGACGTCATAAAAACAACCAACACTGCGGAAATTGTGCGTGCTTTCATTCAAATCCAATGATACGACTTAATGAAATAAGTGAACACCATAAAAATACATTGCTACGTACACTAGGCCCAGTTTAAAAATCGATGCAACTAGCCTAGTCATTGAGCTGTGTTCCTAACGAGTAACCCTTTGTGTGTCTGTTCCACGACAGATGCTGGAAACTAACAAGAAACATATTAAGTTAATAAGCTTAGAGGTCAGTGCGATTCCATTGTCGTTGTTCATAATTATGACTTTACTCAAACGAAATACTTAAGAAATCGAAAGCTCGTCTGAGCGACAGCTGGAGTAACAAAGTTAATGTATCCCTCGTCACCGTGTACGTTACCCCAGCAAGAAAGTTTCTCCTAGAGTTATAGGAGTAGAACGTATAATTGGTGCCTTATCTGCTGTAAATGTGCCCCCACATAATAAATGTGTGCCCCCTGTCGTTTTGGAAAAAAACGGAAAAAACGATTCCTGCTGGGGTAACGTTTTCTAGCAGGAAAATTCTAAACGAATGATCGGAGAGAGAAAAATTGTGCATGGCCAGAGAGCTTATATGGGTGCCAAAATGTGCCCCCTAAAATAAAATCTGTGCCCCTTCAGGTTTTCGAGATATTGCATTTCCTGCTGGAGTAACGTTTTGATGAATCGTATATCTCTACAACCATTGCATGTGCCCCTGTAGAATAAACATACACGAGTAGCTCTTAATGTGTGCCCTTTAGTGCCCCAATTAGATTTAAGAAAATATTTATAGTTTTCAAGTTATAGCGGTTTTATGATAACCCGAAAAAACATCGCAGCGCCTAAATTAGACAAGAAACAAGTTCGCTGAAAACTGTATTCGGTCCTTCTTGACGCTAATAATAACCATACAAAGTTTCAAAACTGTTCATGCATGCGTTTTTGCTAAAAGTCAAAACGATGGTGTCATAACTTTGACGGCAAAATACAAGGAACCGGCTCAATCCGAGATGTGTTGGTGTAAACCAAAATCATAACCGAAGGGGCCCGTTAGGGCCGAAGCCTGCCGGGTCAGCGGGATTGTCCGAAAGGGTTACCGCTGGCCCGGAACATAAAGGGCGAAGGAAGGAACACGGGTGGGTTTTAGTCAGTAAGAGTCTGACACTCCCTTCCGCTCCACCCAGAGCGGGAGGAGTCATTTGATGATTCCCATCCTGAAAAAAAAACAAAATCATGTGCCTTTAGTCAAAAATATATGGTGAAAATTTTCAGCTTGGAATGAAAATAATAATTTCCACATCAACAAGCTGTTTAATTTATTATAGTCACAAGGTGTATTTAATATATTTTTTAATTAGCCCCCAAAACTTTTGAACGCGACTGTACGGACAACAGCTTAGGTATACTACGTCCAATAAAGAAGGTCATCGATATGTATGAATCAGTCGCTTTTTAGTAGTCATTGGAATTTGGTCGGATAACCAGCCGTTGTTTACATATTTTGGTTTTTTGTTTATATTTACTTAATGCAAAACATTCCCCTTCGGTTATGATTTTGGTTTACACCTACACATCTCGGATTGAGCCGGTTTCTTGTATTTTGCCGTCAAAGTTATGACACCATCGTTTTGACTTTTAGCCAAAACGCATGCATGAACAGTTTTGAAACTTTGTATGGTTAGTATTAGCGTCAAGAAGGACCGAATACACTTTTCAGCGAACTTGTTTCTTGTCTAATTTAGCCGCTGCGATGTTTTTTCGGGTTTTCATAAAACCGCTATAAGTTGAAAACTATAAATATTTTCTTAAATCTAATTGGGGTACAAAGGGGCACACATTAACGGCCGTTCCCAATATCCTATCTATCTTCGGTTTGACCCTACTAGAGATAGAAAATGCTATCTATCTTTTGTTTTCGCGTCCCAATAACCTTACTAGCGGTAGGCTAACCTATCTCTGACCGCTATCTATCGCCCGGAGGACTAACTGCTTACTAGTGGTAGATTTCTCTATGAATTTGTCTATTTGAGCGTCTCAATAACGTTTTGACAGCTGTCGGTCAGTAAGTTTTGCTATCTCTAGTAATCGATCGTGCTATCCTCCGATTTTGAGGGATAAGACTACTAGCTATTGTATTTATTACGTATTTATTTCGTTTGTGTACAATAAAGTGTTCATCTATCTATCTAAAATATGTCGGAATCAAATGAAAGTGATCTTGAATTACTGGAACAATTGTCAGACTGGGATAATGACGACGATATGCAAATTAGCGGCCGAATTCGATCATATAAAGATAGAGTGAATTACATGGACAGTTATCTAGATGATGATTTTATATACAGATTTAGAGTCAATAATAATAGCAACAGCTATACTACATAACATTTGTAGACAGATAAGAATTGAAGATGTAATGCTAGAAGTAGAAATACCTAATTATGATGCAGTCGCAATGATGTTACATGAACCTAGTGACAGTAATATTGATGAGCGACAAGACTTGATAAACAAATACTTTGGAGGGTAAGTTATTTTTGATCCCATGTCTATCATGCAGTTCTACAATATTTTATTGAATCCTGATACATAAATTATTACTGTTATATTTTATTTGTTTCAGATTTAATTTGAGTGAATACCTTTGAATTAAGTGTAAGTGGGCATTCAATTAAGAAAAAGAAAATTTTATTTTAATACTTATTTATTTTGCTCCAAGTCTAATTTTAACTTCCTATTTGTTAATTCCATATTTTCTATCTCTAATTCTAATTTCTTCCTTTTAATTATGTAATAATCAGTAATAGCTTGATTCCGTGCAGCCCGAGTCCTTATATCTTCATCCATTAGCTTATGTTTTTGTTTATCTGCAAAGAAATATAAGTATTATTGAATAAAACTGGTTTTATTGCAATTAACTAAATTAGTTTTTCCAGACCACCCCAGATTTACTAAAAAGTTTTTAGATTACACATACATGTAAATTATCCATTATGGATGCAATAATGAATTGAGTATAGTCAGTCATAGGCAAATTGTAATATCCTTCATTTTACAAATGCGTGTTACCTACTTTGTTAATATTTGAATGGCAAACTGTATAATTGTAAATAGACAATGTTGTTGGTAAAATGTTAAATAGTACATTTTGCTGACAGCAGATACATACAAATATTGTTGCCACTGGGAGTGTTAAAAAAGAATTCCCTTGGTTTAGGTGTAGTCCCAACCAGCAGTTGGTTATTCCCTGATGATCCACTCTCATTATCAATGCTCATTACTTCAGAATCACCATCACCCACACCACTATCAATCACCACGATGCGACCACCATCACTCAAAACCTCTGAATCCACCGTCACATCAGCATCTCCTCCCAATGATACACTATAACCATCACATGTTGCACCTAAAATGGATGCCACTTTGTCCAATGCATCATCTGGTGGGATGTAATCTGGCTTGCCACCACCTGTCTGAAAGTATAGTTACATTAATACACCATAATACATATTTAAATAAAGATAATATCTATCACATCCTGCAGTTCATAAACACTACACAAGAGTAAGGGCGAAATGATTACCTTAATTTGGTTCATCCTAATTTTGGTGGATCTTTTTCGGGCGGTTTTTTTTAAATTCTCCCATTTCAATTTTAATTGGTCGGTTCTCCGTGGGCAACTTGAAATCGATGCATTGAATGCATCTGTGATTTTAGTCCAGGCAGCTTCTTTAAGCTGATTATTTGTAGCATTTGTAGCCTTGCTTGTTATCACCTTGTTAGCTTCAACAAGATCAATAAGCAAGGCCACCTCATCCTTGGCTAAAGGTACACCTTTTGTCTGAAAACAAAACAAATATTAAATACAGGGTTTATCCTAATTATTTGTAAAGAAAGACGAATAAAAGATCAATTGTTCCGAGGTTTAGTTTGCACTGTAATTTACTAAATGTTATTAAAAAGCCTCTGTCAATTTGAATAGAAACGTATATATATATATAATAATGTCTGGTAATACTTACAGCGCCCATTATATGTAAAAAATAAGCAGAATTCAATAAAAAAACTTGATAACACAATAATAATACCGGTAGCGTCTTCTCTACGAGTTGAATTGTCATGACAATGACACAGTGACACTTGTCTCCGTTTCGTTCTTCCTTTTTCGCGCCGAATATTTGTTCGCCAAAATAATGTCAATGAAACAGATAACTATGATTACAAATCTTATTTTATCATAAAAATATCACCAATGCTTTAATTCGATCAATTTGTATTGTTTTACGAAAAACTTATGTGTAAAAATATTTGTTTAAACGTTGTTATTTTTTGTAGCCTTTGTAGTAACAAAACGTATGGGAGGGCTTGGATAGCTGAGCTTACCTACCGATTTCGATGGATAGATAGGCGTTACCGTCACTTGTGGGATGTAAATTAAGGATAGATAGAAGTCTACTATTTATCGTCTATAACAAGATATCGCTTACTGAGGATAGGTTATTGGGAACGGCCGTAAGAGCTACTCGTGTATGTTTATTCTACAGGGGCACATGCAATGGTTGTAGAGATATACGATTCATCAAAACGTTACTCCAGCAGGAAATGCAATATCTCGAAAACCTGAAGGGGCACAGATTTTATTTTTGGGGCATATTTTGGCACACATATAAGCTCTCTGGCCATGCACAATTTTTCTCTCTCCGATCATTCGTTTAGAATTTTCCTGCTAGAAAAACGTTACCCCAGCAGGAATCGTTTTTTTCCAAAACGACAGGGGGCACACATTTATTATGTGGGGGCACATTTACAGCAGATAAGGCACCAATTATACGTTCTACTCCTATAACTCTAGGAGACACTTTCTTGCTGGGGTAACGTACACCTCGTCACCGCAGTCGTCGCTCGGCGTCCGCGAGCAGCTCGACTGCTCGACTGCTCGAGCGCGAGTGTGTCGCCACACTCGCCACTCGCCATTACTTGCACCTTTATTAATATGTACCTATTCTGTAACTACGTTCAATCGCTCAGTATGATAAATGCCTCGTAAAACGGACATCGCTTTTTTATTCTTCTAATCGAGAGTATACACTGTTTTGAATGCTAATGCTAAGTAGAACTCCTAGAAACCAATTCAGCTTAGAACCAGAGATATATTTTTTTCACCATTTTATTGTGGTAAGTATCCATAGAAATCAAAAGAATTATTATAGGTAACTTATTATGTATGCAACGTTTTTATGTTTTAATTATAGTATGTGGTACTTAAAGCAAAATATCTGCTGTAATTTTGTAATTTCTGTAATTTTTGAAATATTTTTTTTGCGCAGGTTTTGTAAGGTAAGTAGTAGCATTTTATTTTCACACACATTATTGTTTGGTGTTCTGATAACCTGCCTGTAAAATATCAGATGCTTAACATGAAGGAATTCGGATTTTTCGAGTATAGATTTTTTTGGTGTTAGGGTTTTCACAAATCAAAAATCTGAAAGAAAAAACATTTTCATTTTTTAAATGCTTAAAATGACGTAAGTATTACTCATTAAGTATAAACAGTAGGTATAGAGGTACGCATAGGTAATTTAATGGCATAAAAAGTTTTCTTGGCATAAAATAATATTGTGAAATTCAAAAATTGCTTTTAGTCTTAGTGGCTGTTTCTAGGTATACTTTGTAAAGTATATTTTGTTTCACGTGTATATTTGTTCGTTTAATGTATTGTAACATAAAACCGTTTGATATAAACATATTTTATTTACATTTAGGTACTTACATTTTTTTTTCTGATGAAGGGGTAAATGTGATATAGGGAAGGGGTCCGCCCTCGTCAGGTTATAGTCTCAACAGAAATCATATATTGTAAGTATTTTTTGTGTTCTGAGAGTGACAACCCTATTATCAGAGAAAATTTTGAAAACCATAAAACAATCATATCTTCGATTTCCTGATAAATTTGCGTCAGATTTTTTTTCAGTTAAGTTTTGGTACAGTTCTGAAGAATATTTTAAGATAAATAATTAGGTGCTACTGACAAAAGATGTCCGAGGGATAAAATAGAACCGTTTTCCCCCCGAAGGGAATAAAAACGGATATTTTGGGTCTAGCCAAGGCTTGACCCCTCTAAGATTACACTTTGTATTTTTGTCAATGAACCGCACGTTTTACTAGCTCATCTTCCAGTAAAGTCGCCCTTATAACGCGCGCCGCCTGTAAGAATGAAGGCGGAGCGCGCGCGAGAGGGGCGCGGTTCGCTTGGCCGACGAGCGCGTGGCACGTGACTTTAGTACCGTCTAAATGGAAAGAGCCGGCGAGGCCTTAAAGCTGGGTCAAGCCTTGGCTAGACCCAAATTGTTCGTTTTTATTTCCTTCGGGGGAAAAACAGTTCTATTTTAGGTCTGAGCCTGCGACAAGTCTCAGAGGGTACAACCCTCTGAGACTTGTTTGCTTTCTGCCGGCCATAGAAGCGTTCTGCGAAAATGAATGTTAATTGAGTTAGTTGCCTCCTTTTCACGGATAGTTACAATCTCCAAAAAGATTATTAAAAGAGAAACATCAGACGTCTTTATTTTCTTTGGTAATAAAACCTGGAAACTAAACTAGGTGTAGTAACTTTATGTCAATAACATTATGACTCATGAAACATAAATAAAAATAAACCTAATTTTCTATTATATATTATATAGTGCTAGGACAGAAGTGAAATCACAATTAAATAGAAGAATTATTTCATATCGTAAAAACTAATCACATCTATACTAATATCTATACTAATATTATAAAGCTGAAGAGTTTGTTTGTTTGTTTGTTTGGTTGAACGCGGTAATCTCTGGAATTATCAGTCGGATTTGAAAAATTCTTTTTGCATTTGATAGCCCAATTGAGGAAGGCTATAGGCTATTTAACATCACGCCATAACCTTTAGGAGCCGATCAAAAAGAAAAAAAGTCAGAAAGAACGCTAAGCAAAAAGGAAGTAACAGCGCGGGCAGGCGATGCGATGCGAGGGGGTGGGTCGGAGTAACGTCCGCCTGAAATTTCTTTTCAGGCGGACGAAGTCGCAGGCAGAAGCTAGTGAATTATAAAAAGAATTATCAACCATAGCAAAATTACAATCAGAGGAACCAAACCATCACTAATCAAATTAAAGAAATTTTAAATTACGAGAATTGGCCTTCTGGTATCTCAATAATCTCATGTTGATTATTGAGATACCAGAAGGCCAATTCTCGTAATTTAAAATGTTCAAAATCTAGTCACAGTCTCATCTCGGCCACAAACAAATGTCATAGACTTGTCAAAATGTAGGGAAATTAGAGATGTTTTTGACAGATTGAGACTGAGATGAGACTGTGAACGTGCTTAAAATTACGAGAATTGCTCCTCTGATGACACCGAACGGCTGACGGGTAGCGCTTCTACATGCAAAGCTGGAAGAAACCATGGACCGCCAAACAAAGACCAGAGGGGTAATTCTACTAATTTTAACAACATTCACAGTCTGATCTCAGTCTCAATCTGTCAAAAAATACTTCAAATTTCCCTACATTTTGACAAGTTTTTGACATTTCTTTGTCGCTGAGATGAGACTGCGACTAGATTTTTTATGTTTTAAATTACGAGAATTGGCCTTCAGATAGCCTGGCCTGCAGCCTGCGGCAGCCTCCTTTCTTAGACCGCCAAACAAAGACCAGATAGCCTGGCCTGCTGCCTGCGGCAGCCTCCTTTCATAGACCGCCAAACAAAGACCAGATAGCCTGGCCTGCTGCCTGCGGCAGCCTCCTTTCATAGACCGCCAAACAAAGACCAGATAGCCTGGCCTGCTGCCTGCGGCAGCCTCCTTTCATAGACCGCCAAACAAAGACCAGATAGCCTGGCCTGCTGCCTGCGGCAGCCTCCTTTCAATCAATCAATCTTTAATTGTTGATCTTTCAGTGACCGTATCCCCCGCGCTCCTGGGCTGGGTAGTAGTATCCAACAATATTATATATATTTTTAATACAACATAATCAACATTAATAGTTATTAAATCTAAGTAATTGTGGTCGTCCAAATCAAAAGGGACCTTATGGCGGTAACTAGTTTCCGAGATAATAATAAATTTGTAAAATACCTCAAAAAAATCATTTTTTTATTAACTGTATTTTTAAAAAGATGATTGTATTTACTACATGTAGATGTGTTCAACTTTTCGAAAAGTCAATTTAAAAAAGTTTTGTATTCATCTAAAGTTTAGTAAAAAAGGAACCTTATCGCGGCAAGACCTAACAAATCGTTTTTCTTGTAATTCAAACCATATATTATATCGACATTTTAATATGTTCCCACAACAAACAAGTTTATGCAAGGATTATAAGAATTTCCATTAGTAATAATCATAGTCAATCAAAGTATACCATCAGTTACATAACTTCACACTAAAACATAACTTTTTGTACGGCATACTTAAATTGCGATTTTCTCGAAACTTATAATTTCGATCAGTGAACTTCAAAAATTCGTAGAAAAATAACGGTAGTGGTTAGAAGGTTGGTTCTTGGGTCTATCGTTCGGTACATTTATGTAGTTTTCAGCTCTGTAGATAACTCATTTCCGCCATAAGGTCCCTTTTGATTTGGACGACCACATTATTATGTAGGTTTCATAAAATAATCAGTCTCATACAATCACGACAGGGGTTCAAAGGAACTATCTAAAGTATTTGGTCTTTGATTAGAATCAAAATCAACACGGACTTACGAGGGGCGTTCAATGTATTCTCGGTATGGGTATGTTAGAAAAACTGTAAAACCTTGAAAAAAAATTATTTTTCAATATAGTCTCCCATGATTTCAATACATTTGTTTGATCGCGAAATAAGTTTTTCTATTCCCTTAAAAAAATAATGTTCTTCTTGGCCCGAAAAATGCTCATTTACAGCGGACTTGAGCTCATTATCGTCAGCAAATCGTTTTCCCCTGAGGTCTTTTTTAAATTTGGGAATAAAAAGTAGTCACTAGGGGCCAGGTCCGGGCTGTAGGGTGAGTGGTTAACTTCCTCGAACCCGCACTCTCGTACAGCAGCCTTGGAGAGCCGCGCAGTGTGAACCGGTGCGTTGTCGTGAAGAAGCAACACATTCTTTGCCAGCTTTCCTCTTCTTTTTTCTTTTATTGCTTCTCTAAAAAGGCGTAAAGTGGTTGAGTATTTTTCTGCGTTGATAGTTTCACCTTTTTTTGTGTACTCGATCAATAGTATTCCTTTAGAATCCCAGAAAACTGTGGCCATGATTTTGCCAGCGGATGGAGTGACTTTGAACTTCTTCGGAGGGTCTGATCCCTTTTTGTGCCACTGCATAGACTCCTGTTTACTCTCCGGGTCATAGTGATGAACCCACGTTTCATCACCTGTAACTATCCTTTCGAAAACAATTGCTGGATCGTCGCCACACAGCTCTAAAAAATCCTTACAAGTGTCAACCCGCGCCTGCTTTTGAAGCGCAGTGAGCATGCGCGACACCCATCTTGCACTAACTTTTGTAAGGTTGAGATAATCATGTAGTATAGTATGTATAGTACCAACGGATAGCTTAGTTATTTCTGCCAACATCGTGATTTTTACACGTGCATCTTCTAATACAAGTTTTTCGATAATTTTCACATTTTCTTCGGTAGCTGCCGTGATTGGCCCACCTGGGCGGGGATCATCCTCGATACTTTCCCTGTCTCTTTTGAATTCACTTGACCACTTTTGTGCGGTCGATAATGAAGGAGCAGAGTCTTGATAAACGGCTACCATTTCTTTATGGATAGTTTTTTGAGATTTTCCTTGTTTAGTGAGGAATTTAATCACCGCACGATGCTCAATTTTCTTCAACATTGTCGCGTCAGTCATTTTCGTCGTCGCTGACTGGAGGTAGCAAACAAACTAATGAAGTTATCAACATGAAATTTTATATAAATACCCTCAGATAATGTTGTTAGCTAATGATATATTTTAATTACCCACAATAATATCAAATCACCCCGATACCGAGAATACATTGAACGCCCCTCGTATTTCTATAAAATAATGCTTTAAGTAAGTGGCTTCACTTCGCCAGTTTCCTTTATTCAAGACCTCATACAGCGGCAGTGAATTGAAATTTTTCGAAGCCACCGCTGAACGTACACTACCCGGTGGCGCATTACTGCCTACGCTCTCGAAAGCTGTTTTTACCCATCCAGCAATAACGCTACGAGAAACAGTTTTCACCACACCTCTGGTTGTTATAAATGAATTTGTTAGATCGGAACGGGCTGCTCTACGCTTTTCGGATAAGGAAATAAGCTTGGACATCCAAAAAGGAATATCCAAATTCTTTATTTGACCAGACTTAAATTCCCAACCTGATTGCCAGAAGCGTGTACAGTCGGCTTCAGAGAAAGGGTACCCCACCAAGAATTAAAGATTATCGCCCGAGCACGCTCGGGCCCGCGTGTGTCACGTGAGCCTTGAGCAGCTCCCTCCCCCGCCGCCGCACCCATCTCTGCCCGAGTGCATTCACCGATCCGTCTCAAATATAATATTATTTGCAAGTTTTTAATAATTTTATATGGTACTAGCTTCTGCCCGCGACTTCATCCGCGTGAAATTTCACCCTCCCCTCATTCACCCTTTTAGGGGTGGAATTTCGAAAAACCCTTTCTAATATCCATCAGAAAGAGTTTTTCGAAATTCCACCAATTCCAATTCGGAGGGACACACCCTCCGAATTTCATGTCTCTAGGGGATTAGGCTGTGCGTTGATATATCAGTCAGTCAGGACTTTGAATTTTATATATGTACTAGCTTCTGCCCGCAACTGCGTCCGCGTGAAATTTCTTGTTACTCGGACCCACCCCGTCGCATCTCATCGCCTGCCGCGCTATTACTTAGTTTTTGCTTAGCGTTCTTTCTGACTTTTTTCTTTTTTCTTGGCTCCTAAAGGTCATAGCGTGATATTAAATAGCCTATAGCCTTCCTCAAGAATTGGGCTATCAAATGCAAAAAGAATTTTTCAAATACAACTGGCAGTTCCAGAGATTAGCGAGTTCAACCAAACAAACAAACAAACTCTTCAGCTTTATAATATTAGTATAGATTTTTTCGGCTTCCTTCTGGCCGAACCGTATACCAAGAATAACTTACAAAAGACACTTTGCATGCGATTAAGATACGAACCCGCATCACCAGAAATCAGCCAATCATCTAGATCGTGCCTTATACCACTAAGCTATTGGCTCAGTTATCAACCTCAACGAAAATTGGAATAGCATTAATCCTTTTATCGAATAAGGTTATTAACGGTCTAATCTTCTAGATATTAAGGTTTAAATATTTCAACTTCCGTGGTATATTTAATACTAGCACCTTACCGTCTTGTTTTACAAAATGCAATACGTAACTCCTCAATTAACTAAAAGATAAGGTTGAAATTAGCATAGATTTCTTGTTTGGTTGAATAGAATGTGTTGATTCCGATTTTTCCACTACCCTAATTTTCCTTCAGAATCTGAACTGCGAGTTAAGGTTCAATTTAGTATACTTCTTCGTCTTATTTACTAAACTGTGATTGAGGGTATAATTACTTTTCAAATGGTTTCGTTTTCGTACCGATCCGCTTGTGTGTAATTATCTTCATCGTAATATTATCCAATTTATTAAGTTTTTGACCAGTTAAGACCTCGCCCAATTGCTTACACTAAGACGTATATTGCTATACTGTTATAGTTTAGCATGTTGGTTCTTCCACTGTAATTCACAGGCACAAATGATAACATTTCATTTTTTAACCAGGCATTTTTCCGATAAGATCATACAGAGTATAAAAAATGTATGTTTTCACAACTTTAAATAAATAAATATTATTGTAGTCATGTTTCTGGAAATATCTATAAACGAACCGTTATCTAATGTTAAACGATCTAAACCAAACTAGGGTATCTATTTTGTGTTTAGTTAATATTCTAAGTAAATAACCCCAATTTAACACAGACAGAAATCTGTATATTCAACCAGGAAGTGGATTCCATGAAGTCCTAGAAATGTAATTAGAAAAATAAATTAATATTGTTTATGCAAAATGCCTAGTTTTTATTACAAACCTCCATTTGATTTCTTAATAATAATTAACGAAAATCACCTACTAAAGAAATTAAAAAAAATAATAAAGGTAAATAAATAAAATAAAACTTCTCATCCCCGGATTTGAACTCGAGCCCGTCGCATTGCTAAGCCGCAGTGTTAACCACTAGACCAACACGCCATTTAGGTTACGTTACAAAAAAATAAATAGATTCGATGTCATTACCAAGGGGGGTACTCTTTCTATGAAGTTACTGTACAATCCGTCTTGGACCCAAACTTGGGCCAAAATATTTTTTTTATTTATTCACTATTTATGTACACACATATATTAACAGACACGAAATAAATCAGAAAAGAAAAATACCCTCCGGAGAAACTGGACAGATTCGCAACTGGACAGATTCTCCGCTGAACAGTTTCGCAGCTGAACAGATTAGCAACTGGACAGAGTAGTCATGAAAAAATAAGTTTATAAACTATAAAACATAGGGATTAAATTTTAAAAGTGTTTATTCAAGGAAAGTCTATAGATAATAATATAACACAAAGGCACGACAATAGAATAAGACGTCTACAATAGATGTTGTTTTTTAACTGTTTTTTTTAAGGTTAAAAATAATCCGTGAGTAATTTAATTATGTCTAGGGTATGCTAATTTGATGGGACTAGTTGTTCAGACCGAAGCTTAAAAGAGCCCTTGCCCTCTTTGCCTTGCCCTTGCCTCTTGCTCTGGAGCAAGTCGCTCACTTTCCTATCTCGACCATTTATTCATAACTTTTATTTTCCCAACTCATCCACTTTAATTATGTCATGGACTGTACATGTTCTGTGCAGTTGCTAATCTGTCCAGCTGCGAAACTATCCAGCTGAGAATCTGTCCAGTTGCGAATCTGTCCAGTTGCTCCGGAGGGGAAAAATAGGTACAAAGGTGAAAGCAAAATATTAAAGAGTCTCGCATCGATATCATATCCTCTGAGTTTATATGTAATAATAGCGTTAAGTCGTGGATACGACGCCCAGAACTTAATAGCAACAGCAAAGCAACATGTCTAGATAACTGAAAAAAAACTATTTTGTACTTGAAATTCTTTTCGTTGTCCCATATGATTACCAGGAACTCTAACTTGTGGATTGGAACCATGACTATGCTTGATTTTTGCCAATTTATTTTCCAGCCTATCTTGGTCAAGATTTCTAGGGTTAGTTGAATCAGATTTTTTAATACACTCAAATCCTGGGCGTAAGAAATCGTCCAAATAAACGATTATTGGAACTCCTTTTGATCTCAACAGACCGGCCGCCCAGTTCGTTTAACGAGCGAGTATTAGCGGGGCAACAGATAGACCGAATGGCAGTGCGGTCATCTGGTAGCACTGATTGTTGTACGATAGCGCAAGGAACCTTCTGTGAGATGGTTTTATGGGGACGTGTAGGCATGCGCTTGATAAATCTATTTTTGCTAGGAAGTCGTTGCGCTGGAGAAAATTCGGTACTTTCTGATGATTTACGAGACGGTAAGGTTCCGGGTTCATGAAACGGTTCAGTGACTTCAAGTTGAGTACCGGTCTTTGACTGCCATCTGACTTCGGAACTAGAAAGAGACGCGAGAGGAAAACTGATTTGTGGTTGCATTTTTCCAACGCCACCATTTGGAGTATTTCGTTATTTCTTGCTGCATAACCTGGGATTTTTGTAGTTGGCCTTCTAGGTGAAGCAGAGGGTTTCCCATGCCCCCCTGTTTCCTATTGTTTGGTTCGTAGAATTTTCTGAAACCATTGTTGGCTGACGACGATGCAGATGAGGTTGACAGAAGTTTATTTTTCTTAAATTGCTGATGACGGTTATTCTGAGAAGTTGAAGATTCTCTATAACCACGCTTGATATTAGTGTCAATCGAACCCTTGGAGGCGGGATAAAAATAGTAAAAACCGCCATTCTGCTTGAATGTATCGGATAAAGCATTCTCTTCAACGAGATAGATAGAAGAGGGAGGAACAGCATGCAGTGTGGTCTGCATGAATTTCGAAGGCGGCTTATAAACAGAACGTCCGACGCCCACATACATATTAAAGTATGTCGTCGTTAAATTTCTTAAAATCAGTTTCCGCCCCTGTGATGTGTCTCGCAATAGCTTCGTGCAGAGCTTTTGATTTCACTTCGTTTGCTATCTTTGAAATGGCTTCCCTTAATTGTTTCCAGTGCAACAGAAGTCCATGTGTTACGGCACCCAAAGTTAGATCAAACTTACAACGAACAGGTTGTAAGTTTGATCTAACTTTGGGTGCCGTTCGTAAGGAACCCAGTTCGGGAGTCTTTCCGGTCTTTCTGGAGGTTCACGGATAAAGATGTAAAAGCCGGAGTTGCCTGGAGTTTTTTATTAGCCCGTTATATCGGAGGTTTGCGCAACTCTGCTTACCAAACCTTTGACTAGATATGGCCTGCTCCAACAAATCGACAGGTGCAGGCAAGACTTTTGGTTCAGCTTCTTTGACACAAGGGTAGACATATATTCATTACCTGCTGGTAAATTTAGAACCATATCAGGGTATCGGAATGCCGAGGACGGCCTATCCTCATTTTCTTTTTGTTCTTCGGTTTCGCTCAATGACAAGACTTCTTCCAAATCCAAGTTATCGTCTTCATATCTTTTATTATGAGTTACAGAAGAGTTGCAAGACGATTGGTTATCCAGTAACTTATTCACCATATTTTGCAGGAATTTTGACTGTTCTTTAAGAATGTTTATCTCTTTGCTGAATTCGTCTTCTTTGGTCTTTTGTGACAATTATACTGTAAGGACAGAGATGATGCGACTTTTCCTTTTATCTCCACCGGACATCTAATTTTCTGCCACTTCCCTAGACATAAAACTGTCCTTTATATCCTGAATAGCGGCCATAGCCCAGTCATTTTAGATTTATCTTCGGAAAAATTCCTAGTGAGCTGAATTTTTCTATACACCTTTATTACGGCGTTGTAATGAAGATGTAAAAAATCGACATTAATACGTGCCGGCTAAAAGAGTTATAAAGGTCAATAGGTCGCAAAAATCAGTGCTTTGCAAATATCTCGCGACCTCAGTTCGGAGGTCAATACAGGTCATTACAAAAATTGTTTGTCGTGAAATTATCTACAAAAAATGCCCCTTGCAATTTTCTGTAAAATTAACCGTTTTTGGAGTAGAGCGCTGAGAAAGCGACTACATTATGACGATGAACTCGTTTCCTCACCACCTTCGAGGTAGAATGCAAGGCGCGTTTTTTTTACATGGTTTCCCCCGTAGGCATAATTCATGATATCTAAAGAGGTTTTTTTTTATTTAAAAGTGAATAATTTTTTATTTAAATACTGAAAAATACAGAAAAAATAAATTTTAGTATATAACTTTTTTTTTCATTCATTGTCGATATCTTCAGTTTTAATATCATTAATAGATGCTGACAAAACGTCGAATGGACTTATTTCTATATTTAAATCGTCATCTTCATCATTTTCATCATTGGTTGACTCTGCGTTTAAGCATGACTGGCCACGGCAATGTCCACAATCTTTTGAACATCCTAATCCAATTTTTTTGCATCCACATTTGCCGCCACAACCTTTTGTACAATAACAAAAAATTGTGTTCAATAGGTCATCGGGTGCTGGTGGTAATAATGTTGTTATTGACTGTAATATATTATTTTGTAACCCCCAACCCCACTATTCTGGATCAATTTCTCTTCCTAACCAAGTTTGTATTTGATAATACACTCGATAAATATGCTGTTGAGCTGCTGAAGAAGGAGGTGGTTAATTAGGTAATTAAGTCAGATAATAATTAGGTAAGGTAATTCTTTTCTTCCACGGAGATTTTGATGTACTCGGTTCTTCTTGGCGTCGCGGTCGTTTAAAAGCCGCAATACTCAAATTGTTCGTATAATTTTTACGACAGTTACTATGAACATTCACAAAAGTCACAGTATTTAAATATTCAATATTACCATCACCTCTAGCGACACTGGCATTTTTTAATGTTTGTAGACCACGCCTAACTTCTACTACATCACCATCCGATAACAATTAATTGCAAATAAAACATGTATCACTCATTATGAAAACTGTTCAAGAGCATGGAACTACTAAAATAACGTCTTTAATACTCAAGAAATATTTTTCAACTGAGCTAAGCACAGTCCGACAGACAGTAGCAGGTATAAAGGGACGGATCTCGGAACAATAAAATACAGAACATTTGCTAGCGGAGGTCGTTTGTATATTATATGGTAGATTTTACTAAGTTCCAAACCTCTATAAGTATACTTTTCACAAAACGCCCAAATATCAGATAGAAGTTTTTAAGACACTTAAAAACATAAATAAAAAACAATAGAGTTTTATAGGTACGCCTTGGTATACGATTGTTTCATTAACCTGAGCCAACGGGCTGGAAGGTAATAATGATCTCACATCACAGTATCAAAACTAAGTGGTAAAAACCACGTAGGACTACCATGAGAATTGAGAATCCTTTCTATAATATAAAATAATTCCTTCAGCTTAAATTTAAATAATCTAATTGTAACAAAAATTTGCATGTCATTATTTCATGATTGAATATGTTAAGCTACTGTAATACCTATTTAAGAACTTCTGTAACCATATTTAACGGCAAATAAATCTTTGACTTTGACTTTATGGGTGAGTCCAAAGAGTGAAAACTTGTAGTCAACAACTGAAGCGACGATAACCTCACTTCAACATGCAAACACTGAAGAATATCTCTATCTATGCTACAAAAAACACACAGACTATCTTTGTAACCATCTTAGAATTAAAAATAGGTGACTCACCTTAAAATCGAGTTAATCCATACACAAATAAAGGCTCGTACACGCGATACAAAGGCACCGCTCGTTGCGCGACTTGCGGTGCCTTTGTGTCGCGTGTCGCGTCGCGCCTGTGTGCACGAGCCTTAAAGATAATCTCTCGAACGTGAATATCACTCGGCAAAAATACGGGTTCCCTACTTGATTACGAAAGTTGACGATTCGATTTTTATTATATCGAACACGGTGTGTCGATAATTCAGTTGTACGATGTTTTATTCCATCGATGCTTTATTGGTGCGATGTAACGTTTGTGCGAAAAATCCTGTTGCAAACCCTACAGCGATTGCTCATTAGTTTGATAATTTGTCGGTTCGAAACGCCTACTGTTGTCCGTGACATTTAATTAATAATCTTATTTTGCATTATAGACGTTAAGGAAATACATTAAATATGGACATATCTTCACGTCTATTTTCCTAAAATGAGGAAGACAGGTACTTAACAAATTCACATCGTTTAGCTGTGGCATGGGCCAAAGATAACGTAGACAATATCAGCCAAAACTGTCATATCTCATTAGTCTATTTCGATATGCACGAAAAAAAAAGCAACTGGGGCACTCTTGAGGTTTTTTTAAATCCTCGCCCAGTACAAAATATTTTTTTACAGTTAAATAATATGTGTAGGTATTCCAATTTATTTTCTGATTTTGTTTTTAGAATTAAATTTACAGTAGGTAACATAGAATAAAACATTTTTTGTATATTATAATTACATTTAATTTATTTAGGTACAGGTAGATTAGGATTATTTTAATATAATACATGGATTAATGTATCTTGATGTAAATAATAAAGTAGGAATTATTTTTTTATAAAAGGAATGTATTTCCTTAACGTCTATAATGCAAAATAAGATTATTAATTAAATGTCACAGACAACAGTAGGCATTTCGAACCGACAAACTATCGAACTAATAAATTAACGAACTAATGAGCATTCGCTGTAGGGTTTTTTGCAACAGGATTTTTCGCACAGATGTTACATCGCACAATAAAGCATCGATGGAATAAAACATCGCACAACTGAATTATCGACACACCGTGTTCGATATAATAAAAATCGAATCATCAACTTTCGAAATCAAGTAGGGAACCCAAAAATACAGCGCACTGAAGATCGCGCGGCCGCGCCCCGCGCTCACGGCCAAGCAAACCGCGCCACTCCCGCGCGCGCTCCGCCCTCGTTCCTACGCAACCAACATTTTGACGCTAATTTCCACCTCTGTTATCGTTTGTATTGGTTTAACGGGTGTATAAAAGCGCCCAGTAAAACTTTTTTTTATTCAATGGTCATGACTATAACTAAATAACTCATCAAGATGAGTAACGGTAACAAGAAGACATAATATGACTAAGGTAGGTGTAAAAGATAAAAGCTGAACCACAGTAACACTAGGTGTAGTAAGTTCAAGTAACAATAAGTACCTAAGGTAATAGTTGGATTTCTAATAAGTCTCACTATTTTCAAGTGTTCTTAAAGAGTGCTAAGTAAATGTTTTATACCACCTATCTTGCCTAGGAAACGTATTATTACTTAAGGAGGTACAAACGGTACAGTCGCAACCATCATAGCACCTGCTTTTATAAATTCAAGTAACAGAAATTACTAAAAGTAATATTATAGTTTGTTATAACTCTTTCTACCGACAAGAGCTCTTGAAAATAGTTAGCAAAATATTTTTACCACCTACGTTGCTATAAAAGTATTAATTGCAACTTATTTACAGCTACTTAATTCAGTAATCAAAAACCCCTATTTATGATAGCAGTTGGTATTATGGAGTTATTTTTAGAGCCCTAATCGTTACAGTGGGGTTCAAATTTACTTTTATGTTATTCTAAGCCATAATAACACGGAATTTAAACATTTAAAACCCTATTCTCGTATAACAAGTGCTACAATAGTTCTAACTACAGCCCATCCAGTACTTCTTGTTCATTAATAGTAATAATAGGAACCTAGGATAATAAGGAGTAGACACCATTTTAAATCAAACATAACCTAAAAATAAATCAGAAAAAAAACTAGTTTAAAACTCATATTTTGTTTAATTTTCTCATTTTAAAACGCAAAATATTTGCTACAATACACAATGAATGTAAAAGACAGAGTAATATCCTGTTTTCATCTAAATTTAGATTGAGTGTATGCCCCGCATGATAAAATGCAATTTATTTTTACTTTAAATATCACTTATTTTTAAGGCCCTGCAAAATTGAAACGCAAAACATATATTATTTTCTCAATAAAGTAACCCTCGCAATAAATTTTAGCCATGTGATAAAGAAATCAAACTTCACTCATCGAGATATTGACAATCCGTAACTTGAAATTCACTTAATTTCAACTCCTTAGTTTGCCATCATTTTTGAGAAATAAAGTAACACTTTTGGAACTAATGTATATGCAAAACAATAGAAAAAGAAAACACGCTACAGCCCTGAGTTGCTAATCAACACTGATCAAGATACATAAAGCAAATCCAAGAAAAAAATGGACCTAAAAAAGAACTAATATGTTACTATAAAATTTATACCAGTAGACTTCAGAACTTGTGTACCACCTATAGTTTTTATTATAACCATAATACAGACTTTAAAGTGCTTGAGGTAACTAGATTTATATTATACTACCATTATAGAGATACAAGAAATTGTTTGCCACTAACGCCACCCTATAACTAATTATTATATTACTAATTATTATATAAAATTATTATATTACTTATAGCGCTATAAGACGTGGGCCCAATTGAGAGTTTGTAAGGGGTTAGAGCGTGCTCTAACACCAATTGCTAAAACCATTGTATCACTCTTGCTTGCCAAATTCACTTTTAAATAACTCTTTTATCACCAATTCTTATTACCAAAATGCTAGTTGGGTACATGCGGCGCGCGTTATGGGCGACTTTACTGGAAAACGAGCTAGTAAAACGTGCGGTTCATTGACAAAAATACAGTGTAATCTCAGAGGGTCAAGCCGCAGGAATAAAATCAGGCCTATTTATTTTTCTATTATAGTGAAATCTTTTCTGTTTCGCCTTTATAATATAATGTCAATAAACTTCAACACAAATGTTCTAATATTTTCATCGCATCGTTTATTTTTGCGTTTTCCTGGAAATCCAAAAAATTATAACTCCTGTTACAAATGAGACTAATAAAAATTATAACTCTGTTTTAAAGTAAGTATATTTTAAGATCCGGGAGTTCTATTCTCGCATTCAAAATAGTTCATACTTTCGATTAATAGAATAAAAAAGTTATGTCCGGTTTTTGAGGCATTTATCATACTGTGAGTCGTTAGGAAGATGTGTTTCTACCTAGCTGGCCCGCTGAGCCACAGCAACGAAACAACAGGGCGCCAAGTCTGCTATTACAATAGTGTCAAAATGGTCTATCATTGATTTCATAATTGTTGATTTTGACAAGTTTGGTAATCTACTATTATAATGGCGTCATTATGACTATCCAATGGTCAACCACTGACACTCCATTGCATTAATGGTAATCTCGTACACAATGACAAATGAATGACTGACGTATACGGTAATCTGCTAAAATTTTGACAGTTCCTTTGATCAGTGACCTACCATTATAACGTCATTGTGCAGTCATTGCTTTTAATTCGTTACGAATCATCGTGTTTGTGGAATTTGGAGAATGTATTCACTACGAGCACATATTCTCGAGCTAGCCAACGCAGTAGGTGCTAGAGAAAGAAGACGGGCGGAATGCAGAAGACGTCGTCGTCGAGCCCGTCGCTTGACGAGAATGAATACAAACCCCTTTACTGATATTCCCGAGGCGGAATTTGTTAAAACGTTTCGCCTTGGAAAGGACTCAGTAAGGGGGTTAGTTGAAGAACTCATTCCCCTTATGGCCAGACCACGTCGACACGATAGCGTATCGGCAGAAATGAAGGTGAGAAAACTGAATTGACATTGAGTTAATAATCTACAACTTGACACGAAATAGGTTGATTAATGTTACTTATATTTTTTATTGCAGATTCTAATAGCACTTGAATAGTTAATAAGAGCCGAAATTTGCTCAATTACCACCATTTTGTATAAAATCAGTAAATATTCTATAAAATACACTCAAAATAATAGATAACAAAACATAAATAAAAACAAATAGACGTCAGTAGTAATGTCACATTTGACTTTGACAGCTAAACAGATCAAAAATTATTGAGTTGTTTAATCTCACGTTTATCCGCGTTACACATTCAATGTTTTTTGCTATTTACGGACTTGTTATTACTTCAGATTGCTTATAACACTAATAAATAATATTTAAAAAATATATGAATGAAATCTGGCATGAATAAATATTCAAATTTAGTAGTAGTTTTTCGAAAATCATTTCTACTAACGGGTTTTATATTAATGGCAATACTACAATGTCATTCTGGCACAATTCTATTACGAGACCATTGACCGACCAATGATCGACCATTATGAATTTAGCAGAATACGAACTTTTAGCAAAATGACAATGGGATCGTGTTGGAATGAACCTCAAAAATAGAATAGAATAGACGAATTTATAAAAATAGCAGACTTGGGGCTCTGGTAGCTTGTCAACGAACGTTTCCCACACCTCAAAAACATCCACAAAGACAGAGGTACATCAGAAGGAGTATCTCCAATACAAGTTTCTAAGCAGTAATGACTACGGCCCCGCCTGCCGGCCCCGTTGAATGAAAACTAAAAATTCAATGCCATTCTATCTTTGTGCCGGAGGTACATTTAAAATGTTCGCCGGATTAGACAGGTAGGTATCTTCCACAAGCTAACAGTGTACACCGGTTCCGTTGCTGTGGTTCAGCGAGCCAGCTAGCTAGAAGCACGCGGTAGCAAGTGTCTGCTGAGTGTATCTCGCGCTGCATACTCTTAGTTATTCGCCAGTCGACCAGGCTAGCTGATTCTCCCGCAGGCTAGTCTGGCCGCCAGTCGGTGTACTAACGTGTATTTTGATAGCAGCAAGGGGGCTGGCGACGCCCCGGAGGCCGCCGCCGCTGCTGTGGGACGCTTCGCCGCACCTCAGCCGCCGTCCGCCATAGCTAATGTAAGTATACTAACAACCGCCACGTCTAGGCCCCGCAACATTTACATGTCACCTCCGACAACCTAGTCACACCCAGTGGAACTACGGATCTAACAGCGTATAGCTATTCTACCCATTGCTTAATCATTTGAGAAATGGTTGTCAGGCCGACACCACGTTAGTCTGAGAAGGGGCGCTATTTCATTGCTTCTGGCTATTGGGAAGGCTGTGTCAGTTGGCCAGTCCGCTGATGACGAGCCGCACGTTCCAGGTGCTGCGCTGGCAGTGACGCGCTCGTCGCCAGCGAGGTGTGAGTGTGAGTCGCCGCACAATATTACACCACTCATTATAGACATACACATAGACTTGATATTATTTTCTGCTCATAGTGTAGGTACCAGTATTTAGGTAGATATTGACTGAAAAACAAGTATACAAAACCATTGAGTATTTACGATGGTAAATGTAGTTCCCTGATCATCTAGCCTTCCGTCGAGTATGTTAGCATCAGCTTCCAGTGGTCGTCCATGTGGCTGGGAGCCTGACAATGTAGATAACATTATAAAGCACTTACTATGTATATCTACAAATTAATTAAGTTAAGTAATTGTTTTGTGTAAAAGCCATTCGCTGATACAATGAATGCAGACATATTGCAGCCATTTACTTGCGCTGTGACTGTGTCATACAATGAGCCAAGTTGAATAAAGTCAATGTGCACCAAGGGATGACTAGGTGAGGTGTACAGAAATCAATTTAAATCAGCATCGAAACGACAACGTGCTGGTTCTCGTGAATCATCCAGTTGACGTGCTACTGAGAGGAGTCACGCGATGCTTTGTTGCGGCTGGCGCGGCATTAGTCACGATGTCGTACGCTAACGGCATGCTTCGTGTTGCAGGTAATCCACGGAGCTGGCCACGAGGAAGCCAACCGCCGGTAAGCATTGTCTTCCTCATGCTTGGATAGATAGTAGACTCGATACTTTGAGCATCAGCAGTACCTACTAGAGCAACAGCGGCCGAACGCTGCACTCGGCACACATTCGGATGCCAGTCGCAGAATTCGATGAGGCCTTGCGCAACTGTGGAACAGCGCTCATTGCTCAGTTATTCTGAAACAGCGAAGCAGGCGCTGAAATGCGCAATGTAACCGTCGCGAATGAACGCAAGCAGCAGCAGCAGTCGTCAATCCGCAATGCAGCATTTAATGAAGACGCAAACCACCAAACCACAAATCACCGGTCGGCCATGCTCAAAGTATCGCGACTGCTATGTCCTAACATAATGATGCTTTGTTGAAGTAACCTCGGCAAAGGCAAATTCTTGTAAGTCCCAAAGTTAGTAAAGTCAATAGTTAAATGTTATTAATGTTCGAAGTCCCTGCATTAATGTGCCGAAAAACATGCAACACAACGTGAGGCCTGCGCGCGCGCTCGTGGCGTAAAACAACACGTGACGTCGCCGTGTCTTCAATTCCTGGACGTATAGTGTTATTTTATAACAAATTTATAGAATACATTGATATTAATCATTTATCATCTCAAGTCTGACTTTAAAGAAACCAAGTTATATGATAAACACTAATAGTAATTATGTAGTATTTGATATTATAAAAATGAAATGCTGTTCTTTGGTAGCGCATCTCTTCAGAACGGCTGGACCGATATGGCAAATCCTGTTCTTTGGTCGCGCATCACTTCAGAACGGCTGGTCCAATATGGCAAATTTTTGTTTAAAATGTCCATAATAGCCCGAATCAGGTTCTTAGAAAGAGAGAAAAAAATGTGTACCGTAAAACAACAGTTTTTACGAAATGCATATGTAAGTAGCTATAAACATAAAGTAGCTATAAACATAAAGTAGCTATAAACATAAAGTAGCTATAAACATAAAGTAGCTATAAACATAAAGTAACTTTCATATTCATTTAGTAAAGAGCTGTTATTTTGACATTACAGGCACTTTAATTTGTTTGTTTGTATAGATAAAGTGCGTACACAGATATCAGAGGTTTCTGAAAAATCATAGTAGTAGGTACGTTTCCATAGTTTGTCCTTAAGATTATAAATATCAATTTTCGGGGTGCGCCAAAGTTCACCTAAATTTTTAACTCCGATAATTGGAAATCCGAAAATGTTCTTCCTAACATTTTTCATCCTAACAATCACAATTCCTAACTACTCCGTCTCTAATGTTCATAATTCCGAAGCATTCAACTTCATAATGTCAGTAGCAATAAACATCTATTATACTTTTATTTGTTTTCCTATATTTTCTCAACATAACCATCTTTTACACTATTATTCAAAGTCATATCTTTTTTGTTTAGATTTCTTTTTATTCATAATAATCAGTATTATATACATTAATTTTGCGTAACTTTATTTTCACATAACATGAATAACATATAAGAATAATGGGATCCCTTCTTTTCGCATAATATACTTTTTCCTAATATACTTTGGCATAACGATTTTGGCATAATTTGTTTTGCCATAATAATACTTTGCCATTTTTTTTTGGCATACAGTTTATGTTGGCATAATTATCTTGAAGGCTAATTTGTTTTAGCATAAATTTAATTCGCATAACGTTACTAGGCCTAATGATTATTAGCATAATAATATTTAGACATATAATTAATAGAAATAACGGAAACAAATTTGAGTTATTTTTACGTATTTATTTTGGATTTCCACGTTAATGATTTATTATACAAAACATTATGTAATTTAATTATGTATTTTTATTTTAGGTGTATATTTTTAGCAAGAGCGAGCGAAGCGAGCTCGGTAATTGGGGCACCCCGACTCTGACAGGTTAGGTTCGAAGGGGATGACGGGGGCTCAAGTGAGCGAGCGGAGCGAGCGAACGAGCCCCCGTCATCCCCTTCGTGTTAGGCTCCTTTAAACCCTGCAGACAGAAATAGGGGCCCCGCGAAGCGGGGCTCCGTCGACTACGCCTTATTATTATTGTTATACTTAATAAACTTATGCTTTAGAATGTTATGCTTAAAAAATGTATGCTTTAGAATGTTATGCTTTAGAATGTTATGCTTAATCATTATTATGATTAGAGAAATTATGCGTAAGCTGTTATGCGTAAATAATTTCACCCTCAAATTAAAACTATAAAATCATCTTCTACCCGCATATATTTTTTATTACACTTCCTGGTAAATGTTTCTTTCTGAGTATGAATGAAAATGTTAGGAAGAGTGATCATTCGGATTACAAATCATTAGGAAGAACAATTTCGGGTAAAGAACTTTAGGTGAGCCAATATGGACCCCAATTTTCGATTTAATCGAAGCAAGCTGTAAAATCCTCACCTAATAACTTGATCGCCTCTTTTCACCTACATAGTTAGAAGTAGTTTTCGAGAAAGCCAAAAAACATGTAACTTTTTAAATTATTTTTTACCAACAATAGCAAGTTTCAAATGAATCGGAGCGCCCCACGGTGGATCGAAAATCGGCTGTAGAAGACATAGGATCTCGATGTCTTAAATGTTTTTTTTTTTTGCTGGAAATGACTTCTGCCGATCATTACTGTTCTATAAAATGTCATATGAAGTAATTGTGTGCACAAATGGAAGAGTTATAATTTTTATAAGAAAAAAATGTATGGAGCTGACATGAAAAATGAGGATATCTCTGGAATCGCAAGGTTGGCCGTTATATCCTTGCACACTGTTATAGTACTATTTATTTGTGAATTTTTGACATACTTAATATTGCGGCATCACTTGCGATTTTTTTTTTTAAAATTGTCAAAGTTAAAAAATAAAAAATGTTTATGATATGTACATTTTAATGCTTAAATATGGCTATACCAAGTGTAACTTACAAAATTTTTTTATGCTTAGACCAAAACATTCTAAGAAATCACAAAGTCGTATTACCTACTTTGTGATTTTCATTTGAAATGACATGGTAATTATGAATTACGTAATACGTAATCTTGTCTAATGCTTCAAGTCCACATTAGCTAATGATTAATAAAACTTAATACCTACATACCTAGTTAAAAGGATACGTACCAAAATAATTTGGGGTACTCGCTAATTTAGCAATTAGTGCAGGATTAACTTAATGAAAGTAATTAGATAAATGTGATACCATCATTAGTCAATAACAATAAATAGTCAAACATTGGATTCACAACTTCAGTTCATTTAGAGCATTTCTAATACTAACATCTATCCTACCGTGTCTTTTTACTCAGTGATCGTGAATAATGGAAAGCATTATTACAAATTTGGATTTGTTTGTTATTCTGAGCAATCAGGATGCTTCGTCTTTCGATCACGAAATATTGTTCAACACACTTGTTATTCGACTGGGCTCTAGCCTTTCAGATGAAGACAGTGTTACCGTGAAAGAATTTTGTCGAAGATTTACACGGGCAGTTCAAAAGAGATGGTTACGATCCCACAGGAAAAGTGAAGTTTTTAGACGTGATTACAGTAATTGGCTTGAGGCAAATATTGACTGGCCAAACTGCGTGCAAACCAATTTGCTCATTCAAGAATCAACAAGTGAAAATATTTCTACTGAACCTGTACCTGAACCTGTACCATCAACTTCAACAATGATATCAACTTCAACGATGACAAAAAGATCTCGAAAGCCGTTTGAAGATCTAAGTAATAAGCAGAAGAAGAGACGATCTGATGAATATATAGGCTATGACCCTAATGAAGTAGCTTATTCAGCTGCAGCACTTTTGAAAGGAGATGGTCGTGAGGATATTGCATCTGTTATTGAACATATGCTCCAAAATCCAGAAGCAGCAGCAAAAATCAAGGAAATGTTGAACAAACTAGCTCCTTCAACAATATTTTCACCAGAAAAAGCACTGGGTTTGCTCCTTTCATTAAAACTATCGAAATGGCAATATATCACATTAAGGGAAACGACTATTCGAGAAGGTTCAAAGGAGATATATCCGTCTTACTATAAAGTGCAAAAAGCTAAGCTACAGTGCTACCCTCCGAAGACATTTGTGACTGTAACGGATTCATCTGCTAAGATTGCACTACAAGCGTTACTAGATTTAACAGTGAACAGAATTTTTGAAACTATTCGTAGTCCTGATGCGATACAAGATAAACAATTGATATTAATATCAAAGTGGGGATTTGACGGTGCATCTAACCAAAGTAGATATAAGCAAAACATAGAGAGTGGTCAAGATGATTCCAGTATATTTATGACCTCTTTGGTTCCATTAAAGTTGACAGCTGACGGTGATACCGTATGGGTGAATCCAAAATCCTGCTCACCTATGTATTGCCGTCCAGTCCAGTTTAGTTTTGTGAAAGAAACCAAAGACGTTGTCATAAATGAAAAAACTGCAATGGATAACGAAATTGAAGCTCTCGTTCCCTCAAAATGTCAAGGACATGAAATTAGTCACAAATTAATGATGACGATGATTGACGGCAAAATTTGTACATATCTGTCTGAAGCTAAGTCAAATGCGGCCTGCTACCTGTGTTTGGCTAAGCCTACAGAAATGAATAAGTTAGATGTCATTGCGTCAAAAACCATTTCTTCTGGTGCGTATGAGTTCGGATTATCATCACTTCATGCCCGCATTAATGTGATGGAATGTCTTCTACACATAGCGTATCGTCTCGACTTCAAAAAGTGGTCTGCAAGAGGAGAAAGTCATCAAGAGTTATTTATTGCATTCACGAAAAAAACTCATTCAAGATCGATTCAAAGATGATCTCAATCTTTTGATTGACATCGTTAAGCAAGGATCAGGCACAACTAACGACGGGAACACAGCAAGGCGGTTTTTTGAATTTCCTGATAAAACTGCAGCGATCACTGGATTAGATGAAGACCTAATACGCAGATTTGCTGTGATTCTGCAAGCTATCACATCTGGAGAGATTGTAGACGTGCCGAAATTTAAAGAATACGCTAGAACAACCGCTGAAAAATACGTGGAACTGTATGATTGGTACTACATGTCATCAACCGTCCACAAATTGTTGATTCACGGAGGGGACATAATTGCAGAAAATGCTATTGTACCAATTGGAAGTCTTTCGGAAGAAGCTTCAGAGGCCCGAAACAAAGACTTTAGGAGGTTCAGAGAACACCATTCGAGGAAAAAGAGTAGACAAGCATCAAACGAGGATATCCTCAATATGCTTATCGTCTCTTCTGATCCTCTAATTTCTTCCACAAGACCAAAATTAGATGCCCACAAGAGGCAGACATACTTTAAGGAAACAGTAGAACTACTGAAACTTCAGGATCAGGAAGCTCCGACAGAGTTCTTAGAAGTTATATCTATTATAGAGCCTGATTCTGAAGTGGATTCTGATGGTGACGAAGTATAAAATAAGTTAACTTTTCTTGTTTATGTTAGGTTAGGTTAAGTTAATATTTTTTTTTTAATAATTTGCTTTTATTTTTAATCATACAATAGTTTACCATTTATTGTTATTGACTAATGATCACGTTTATCTAATTACCCTCATTATGGTACGTATCCTTTTAACAGGTATATAGGTATTAAGTTTTATTAATCATTAGCTAATGTGGACTTGAGGCATTAGACAAGATTACATTATTATGTAATTCATAATTACCATGTCATTTCAAATAAGTAGGTAATACGACTTTGTGATTTCTTAGAATGTTTTGGTCTAAGCATAAAAAATATTGTAAGTTACACTTGGTATAGCCATATTTAAGCATTAAAATGTACATATCATAAACATTTTTTATTTTTTAACTTTGACGATTTTTAAAAAAAAAATCGCAAGTGATGCCGCAATATTAAGTATGTCAAAAATTCACAAATAAATAGTACTATAACAGTGTGCAAGGATATAACGGCCAACCTTGCGATTCCAGAGATATCCTCATTTTTCATGTCAGCTCCATACATTTTTTTCTTATAAAAATTATTACTCTTCCATTTGTGCACACAATTACTTCATATGACATTTTATAGAACAGTAATGATCGGCAGAAGTCATTTCCAGCAAAAAAAAAAACATTTAAGACATCGAGATCCTATGTCTTCTACAGCCGATTTTCGATCCACCGTGCGCCCTTTGAGATCTTCCAAACATACTTTAACACCCCCTCATTGATATCGACATTAATACCAAGTGTTAAGTTTATTAAACCAAGGAATAACGTTTTACAAACAAACGAAATCCCCCTTTTCTCACCCTCAGAGGTAGAATTTTCAAAAATCTTTGCTTAGTGCACACCTTCGTTTTGTTCGATACGCTTCCGTACCGTATCGAACATCGGGAGTCCTCTGAACGCTGCGCTGTTCACATTCCAAATCCCGAACATTTTGTCAGTTTAAATCAAATAGTCGCCAGTTATTATTCCGACAGCTGTTTGTTGTGATGGGTGAGACAAATTATTTATTTACCAGCTGACCCGGCGAACTTTGTACCGCATCAGAATCAAAAATGAATTATCATCATTATTTCTTTTTTCGTGAATTTTTCTTATGTTTTAATAGTTATTCTGCTATTCGGGGCGGAGACAAATCCAACAAATCAAAGATCATAAAAATCGATCCAGCCGTTCTTGAGTTATAAATGGTATAACTAACTCGACTTTGTTTTATTTATATAGATTTACTAGCAGCGCCCCGCGGTTTCACCTGCACAAGTGTTTGGCCAGACTGGGGCGCGGGCGCGGCGCGTCGAACTCTAATATTGAACTTAAAACTTAAGGGGCTTACAGGACCTAAACACAAAAAACGCAAGTTTTAGAAACAATAAAAGTATATGATCGACTACAGTAAAGAAAATCGAAAAATATATGATATTCTTCAGGATAATGCTAGGTAGATAGCGTGTTGAAAACATAATACAACTAATTTGATACGATAGAAAAAAGTCATGAAGATACATCTAAAAACTTTCTTTTTACAATAAAAACCATACTAATATACATGCAATCATTCTGATTTTTTGTCAGATTATTCTACAAGCAACATACTAAAATACTAGTGTTTTAATTTTTTAGTCCAAACAATAGATTTTTTGTAATTAAATAATTGCTTCATATTTTGCAATAAATTACCAGCGTTGTGTCATCGCGCTTCTCTTTCTTTTCTATGCAGTCGGACAGTGACCGCGCTTTAGGTCATGTAAGCCCCTTAAAAACTAAACTTTAAACTTAACTTGAACTCAAATGTTTTTATTATTATGTTATCGAAATGTGTCATTTTCGATACGATAGCCTGTCGGATGATTGTGATCCGAGATGTTAGTGTCGTCCTACGTCATCAACTAGTCCCCAGATTTGCCTTTGGTCGGGTTTGTTCAGCCAAACGCACGTCTGTGGTAACAATTTAATTGCGCCTTTGTTTGGTAGCTGTGAGAGCGAGAGAGAGCTGTTCCTAGGCAAGTGTTACTTTATTTCGTAGCTGTAAGAGCGAGACAGACCGCCGGTTTATAGACAAGTGTCACTACTGCCGTGCGTTTCCCCGTACCAAACGCAACACAGTTGTTTTATTTGCATGAATAAGTTTTGTTTGTATTTTTTTTTGTTATGTTTATTTTGCGTTTACGTTGCTTGCAGCTACGCGCGCTCGCGTCGCGCGATGAACTCGCACTGACGACGTCCGTCGCTGGCGACCGCGACCGCTATACTAGCCCAATCGTACGCGTAGACCGCGCGACACGACGGCACACGACCGACAAGCCACTCGTCACAAGCACCCCACACGACACACATGTACTACTCGCACAACTACACTCGGGCACACGAGCTGCCTACAGGCCGCATCGCACAACGAACGGGGATCACAGTGTGTAACCAGATGTAACCCTCATTAGTGGAGGTGAGAGACCGCGCGCGGGCATCGTGCGGCCCGCACGATCCGTGCGACCCCTGCGGGCCGCACTCTGACAACTTGCCGTTGTTCATGGCCCATACATGAGGCAACAACTTAGAACTGTCAAACATGTTCGTTATCTGCGCTGCTAGATTTATATTATCAGGTTTTAATATACTTATTGAAAATTAATTTTCAATTGTATGTCGGCTCTAGCACCCCGACACCTGTGAACATGGTGCCAATGGCCAACAACTAGCATGTGTCCAGTGCCGCCCTCTTACACTAAAATACATTTTAGGAACTTTGTTTGTTATCCGGGATCAGGGTAGCGTCTTTACTAAATGTACCTTGTGGAAACTCCCCATAGGGTTTTGGTCGGGTAGGTATAGTTAGTATGAGGCTTTCGAAATTTCTAACTACTAAATATATCCGAGTTGGAGTAAGTATCATAATCGGGTATATTTAGGACCTAGCATTGCGTGATCACGTACTACTAAATATATCTGGCCGCGTAATGCCAGACTGTATATTACCACAGACATCCATAGTCTGTGCTGGACCGCTTTGTGCTCGTTACACTAAAGAGCAAAATGTATTTCATCACAGACATCCTCTGTATTAGCAAACTACGTACGAATGCAGAGCAAAGGATTTGGCAGGATTGTGAAACGTCTGGAACTACGCGTTCCGGTGCTGTACCTAATGTTACCTACCATGCTAATATACAGTATGTTAACTAACAGAGGGCGTTCCCGTTAACCCGCAATAGTATAGCATCCATACATGCTAAAAAAAATATTACCATTCGAAAATAAAATGTTTTTATTTTTTTTTTATATTAAAATATTCACTAAAAATCGTAAATTGATACGATAAAGAAACACTCTGTACACGCGTACTTGAAGGACAGCAATGTCGGAATTTATTTATGAATGACGGGCGCGGGTGCGGGCGGGGCGGGGCGGCCGTCTCACTCCGCTTCGTGAACTCTCGGAAACGCTCGGCCAGCAACGTGCGTATTGCGTTTGGGCATTACTACTACGAATACTATTCCGCGCTACTATTTTGATTTTAAAGAGGAGGTTTCGAATTTATTGACAATTAATTATTTTTTTTAATTCGGATTATTTTATGCTTATATTTCTATGCTGATATTTTTATTTTAATCTATTAATGATATAGATTAACGAGTTTAAGGGAACGCCCTCTGTTATTTAACATACTGTATATTTTAAATATTCTGTACATTCATCTATCTCGACATAGTAAAACGCAATGAGAACTTAGGATGCAAGAACGAGCGAAGCGAGCTCGGGACTTAGAGCACCTCGACTCGGACAGGTTAGTTTCGAAGGGGATGACGGGGGCTCAAAGGAGCGAGCAAAGCGAGCGAACGAGCCTCCGACATCTCCATCGCGTGTTAGGTTCCTTTAAACCCTGTAGACAGAAATAGGGAGCCCCGCTTGATTATTATTGCTTGTAAACCAATTTAGATCCGCCACGTGATCTTCCCCACCCTAAATACTCGCACTATGCACCAATCCCGCCATTTCTCAAGCAAGTTATTCTATGGAAATAGGGTATATCTAGTAATATTCTATCTGTACTGGTGCTACTAAATATACCAAAGTAGCGTTGTCTTCGTAAGGTACATTTAGTGGTAGTCACTTGAAAATGAGATCTAAGTATACCCAAAGTCGGCCAGATCCGTGACGTCACTGACGCCAGTGACGTCACGTTCCGGGCCGACTTCGGGTGATGCGTCTTTACTAAATGTACCTTGTGGGGACGCCCCCATAATGTACATTTAGTAAAGATGCATCAAGGTAACCCTCGATAAGACTTAAAATCCCACATCTTTGATCTGTAACCAACCTTCGACGACATTCGAAATCTAAAATGAAAGCCACAACGTGGGCGTTGTCCGTGTGCTGTTGTAAATTAATATATTTATTATTTATTCCAACGATACGTTGAGAAAGAATTATAAAGATAATAAAGCTAGATCTATTTACGTGTATGTACTTGTTAACGTCTAAATTTGATTTGTATTGATCTCGACCTCTGAATTATTGTGATTTACCAGTAAAGTAAAAATATAAGGCAGCTAAGCTTTGCCACTTACTTATAATAAAAGTGAACTGTGTTGTGAATTACGTCTCAAACGGTGTTTGTGTAACAAGTAGCATTTAGGTAACAATAATTTAGTACCAAAATACGTCCCACGGTCACACGCACACCACCGCCGCCAGACGCGCGCCACCGCCACACGCGCGCCACTGCCACGCGCACGCTACACACGCACGCCGTGCGTGTTCACTTGATGTCCACGTAGCGGCCGCGTGCTCACGATTCATCTAGGGGCAGATATTTCGGTACCTCACCCCAGCATCCCTTTCACTGGAGCACACGAACACTGCACTCAATACTCGCAACACCAAAAACAACTTGCACTTGTTTACAGTTTACATAAACCTCTCAAGATAGAGATTTTAGTGAAATAACCATTAAACAGTGAGCGAGGGGCGGCTTCCGTTCTCGTAGCAACCGTCGACGGAGCGCCACGAGCCGACCAGCTCTAGCAGCACGCGGCCGCGCGGCTGGCAGCGGCCAGCGCTTGCAGCTTTATATCGTTACTGTACATGTTATAGGATGCCAAACACACAAACTGACTTTTAAGTAATGTATCACTGTGATAATATTATCTATTGTTGTAGCTTCATTTTTTATATTTTAATTTATTATTTATGTTTGAAATGCTGTTAGTTGCATGATGTCAGAATGTTCAGATACTTTGCTGACCTCGATCTGTGTGAACACCACACTAAAACTTTCTATGTCATTTGTTATTTCTGTATACAGCTTTGGTTGGAAGTCTGCAATAAATAAATATAAACACCAAGGTAATGTCCCATTTCAATGAAAAGAGCTCCCCCATTCATTTAGTGGAAAAGTGCATGCTGTTCTAAGGAGACCCATCTTCAGACGGTTATTGCTATTGATGCGTTAGATAACATTCAGCTGAAGCGTAAGTAAGCCTTCTTATATCTCGTAGCTAGCTATCTGCAGATGTTATCTACACGGGGAACTCGTCACCCAAGGCGAGGCGATTGCCGCTCTTCACATTAGGCCCACTTGCACGTTTAGTCGGGATAAATTAATAGAATGTAGTTTGTAAACTCGGAGTTAAGTAACTAACATTTTATTAACTCTTAGTACTCGTTGCGCCACTAAACAGTAAAAGTTCCTAGAAACAGGCGCGGCGCGCGACACAAAGGCACCGCTCGTTGCGCGACTTGCGGTGCCTTTATGTCGCGCGCGATTTTATCGCGTGTCACGCCTGTTTGAAGGAGCCTTAACATCGGGTTAGTTAACCAGATATTAGTGTTTTTTTTTTAGTTTTGTTGCAAATTGCAATGTCTATGCCCTTATATGTAATCCGACCAAAAATGAATGAATGGATATTGTATTCGCGTCTACACTACATTACGATATGCAGTGGCGTGCATTGTTTTCTGAATAGGTAGGCAGCTAGGCAGGCACTAGGCCGAGCCTAGTCTAGGCAGACGTGATCACTCCAAATACATACTTTTGTTTTATGTTTCTGAAAACAAAACAAATGTATCTATTTTGAAATGTTCAAATTATTTTCTTACCCATTAAGTGCTTTCTCTGCAAATAATCTTCATCATCATACGAAAGGAAACTATTTTTACCACCACAGCACAGGTATCACAAAAAATTAATGATAAACTAATGACACATTATAGAGCGTAATGTGTCACACAAACATGCAATTAGATGGATATCTGTAGTGGCTTTGAAAAAACCGTGTATGTTCTATTGTTTTGTGTGGTCTACTCACTCAACACTTTTTCGTTAGATAAGTACCTACGCACTTTAAGGGCCTTACTCTCGTTTAGTACCGTAACACGGTCACTATGAAACTTATAACTCATTAACGGTTTGGTTAGGTCTGTAAAAAATATATGTTTGCTATAGATTCATGTACAGCATTTTTATTTTTTGAAACAGGGTTTTTTCATAAGGCTAATACTTTTGCCTTAAAAAAATATTTACCAAAACGCTATTTTGGCTAATATTTCCTTATAACTTCTAAACGGCTTTGATGTTTGGAAATATTTTTACACTGAAAAATTTATGGTTAGAAGTACTACATATTTGAAATAGCGTTTTTAAGGACGCGTTTACGAATTGCCGCGCTTCAATTTTAGGTATTGAGTCTTTCTGCTACACGTGCACGGCTCACACACACAGCGAAATGCGCGAAGCGGCGAAATTATGAGTAAACTGACACGACTTGATACTTGATCCTAATTTTATTTAATTTTTGCCATGTATTTTTTTAAGCTTACGTTGATTTGTTTTCAAAAAGTTTGTAGGTAATGTGAAGTATTCATAAAAGTAGATGCTGTTTACAAAATTTCACTGGACAGTGATTAATCAAGTACTTACATTTGCGGACGAGCTTATGGAAAACTAATAATTTAAAACAGGCTTATTTTATTCGTTTTATTTCGTATTTTATATAATAAATTTGCTATGGTATCAAATGCAAGTAAGTTTTTGGCACACACCCTCAGTGACAAAGCTTAAACAATATTCATTGCTTCATAAATGTTTAAAAAAATCGTTAAAAATTCGTAACACAAAAACAGCGCAATGTATTGTTGAACTGTCAAATTGGAATGGATTGCCAATTAGGATAACGTACTAAGTTGGACCAGGAGCTGTAAATGATAAAAAATAATAATTAAAAGTAACGAAAATAAAAACAAAATAAAAACATTATGACAATGTGAAGAATGCTCTTGTAGCTCCATATTTCTTTTAAATCATGAAGTTTCTTAGGAGAGCTTTTCCCATACGTCTTAGACCTTGGTCTAAAATCACAATCGAGTTATAGAGGTAAAAACTATACACATTCTTATCAGCTAGTTCTACTCGTATACAAGGTGTTGCTTTGCATCCTCGTCAAATTCAAGGAGGTAACTATGCTAATGATTCTTGACCCGAATCAATAATAAAATGAGTAGGTATTTTTGAAGTGAAAACTTCTTTAGCGGCGCTGTGTACTTTTTTTGGAATGGGTAAAAACTTCTAAATTCGCGTCAGGTCACGTGACCCTGATCGTAAGATTCGTAAGACGTAAAACGAAAGACGCGCGTTGTTGAGGACAGCGCCATCTATGCACATCGGGAAGAACTACGAGGGCCTCGCGTACTAACTACGTAGTTCATCCAACAACGACGAGATGGCGCTGAACCACGGATATATAACTGACGACGAGCTCCATGGGCTTGCTTCTCTTACCACTGCCGCGACCAACACCACGAACTGAAGTCTATCCTGTGTGCTTATTTGTAAATCTGAATAAATTCCTTTCACGAGAAGAATAAACCAGTCACTTTGGTCATCATACCTGATTTGCAAAAAACCCTATAAAATAAGGAACACACCTTAACACGCGTGTTTTGTTTATAAGACGATTCACAAAATACACTCGTAATTGTTCAAGTTTTCACTTCTGTCGGCACTACCGGAGTGCCAGTTTTTTTTTTTTTTTCTTATTATCGGAAGTCTGTAAGTGTACACCACCCTTATTAAAACGCAGCGCGTCTATACTAGCCCTATAACCGCGCATTCACAAACGCAAACGTTCATTCGATAATTTCGTATTCCCTAAACTCCGCCCACCCGCACCCCCGTGGCCAGTGGCACGGCGCCAGTGCAATCGTAGCCGTCGAGCCGTGTGCATGCGCATACAAATTACGCTCCTCGTGTATGTAGTGCAAGATGACGGACAATTACTCCAATGTTGAGTTGGTGGAGATGGTCCGCTTGTATGCCATCAGCGGAGACAGCCTACGTCGAGCCATCCAGCTGTTCGTGGAACTGTTTCCCAATGGGGAACCCCCATCACAGAGCGTAATGCTGGCTGCTACGCAGAGACTGCAGGATCATCGGCAGTTTGACGTTCCCCGGCATGCTCAAGCTCGCGGCAGCGAAGACCTGCCTGTCGCCTTGCAGGAAGATATCCTGGAGTACTTCCAGCGAGAGCCACGGGCAAGCACGCGGGAGGCTGGTCGACGATTTGGAGTGCACCACACCACAGTGTGGCGATTATTGAGACGTGAACAGCAGCACCCGTTTCATTACCGCAAGGTGCAAGACCTACTTCCAGGTGATAACGCCGCACGGGTTACATTTTGTCGCTGGTTACTGGAACACCAAGACGCCAACATCCTGTGGACGGACGAGTGTTTATTTACTCGAATTACGTGCAAAAGTGATCAGTGCTTTCGACACTTTAAAAACGAAATGTTAGTGTTGCGTAAACTGAAACAAAATCAGCGACGTCGTGCTAGACTGTGCCTAGAGTGTGGTGGTAGAAACTTTGAACAATACCTCCAGGTAACTTAAGTAGGTAATTTATTTTTTTGTACATACACAATCATTTGTAAATACGTTGTTAGCTTATAATTAGTGTAAATAAGTTGATTTCAAATTTTTAACTACGCCAATAATACCTATCAGACAAAATTACCACCACATGCCTACTTAACTAGCACATCTTTCCATCTTCATCAAAAAGCAAAAACATTTTTAGATTTAGTAAAACGGTCTAAGGTATTTCTGCCGGTCGTAGGAAGGAAAATTTAAAATCAACCAATTTCAATTTCCAAATCCAATTCAGAACTAAAAACAAAATAATAACGGTACGAAAACCTCGGGCTGAATAATACCTACAATGCGATCTCGGCGCATTTTAGGTAAATACAGCAACATAGCCAACAAACAGCTGTGCGCCTCAGGTAATACTTACCTAAATCTTACCGGTAGGTACAATTCGTGCCACGAAAGATGAGACTTGACCCCGCCTCCCCCGCTTTTTCCGCCGCCCCTATGACATCCGGTCCCGTCCCGCACTCAGACCTCATACCGCTAAAGATACCTAAAATCGTGTACTGCGCATGTCAAACCACGTGCATGTGGCACGCATTGTAGTAGGATTGTTACATGTTTTTATTATTAAGGGTTCTTTCAATTTAGATGTTTCGTGTCGGACCGCTGCGGTGCCGAAGCGGTATTGCGAACGCACGGTCGTTTGTTTTCATACAAAGCGCGCGGTGCGGCAACAGTGCGGCGTCGGTACCGTGAACGCTCGACAACAGGACGGCAACGTCGCAAACAATAATAACACACAACAAACACTACACTAACACTAACATACAAACGCACGGCAGTCGATACGCTTTCGATTTAGGCGTTTGGTATCGGACTGCTACCGTACTGCAGCGGCCCGGCACGGTAAACGTGTGGCAGCGGTCCGACACGAAACCTCTAAATTGAAAGAGCCCTAAGATCTAAGAATACCAATTTTAGGATTGTTCTTTCAGCAGGATTGCAATAAAACGCAATAAAGCAAAACTAACATTTTGTTAATCAGCTGATAACTATCGTACTTACAGTAGGTCAATGAACTTTTCTTTGGGGCACTACTACTTTCATTAGTAAGATTTCCGCATTCTTATGATACTTAAAAATGAGTTAATTATCTAGCGTAATTTATGACAATGATGAAGGTGATTTTCGAATTCGAACTAGGATAAATTATGGCAATTTATTCGGTCACTCTAGGTATAAGGCGCGCACGTGCGCAAGCGCGTGATGTGTGTCGTAGGTACCTAAGTGGGCGGTGCCTCGCGCGTGGAATGGCGACGGGTGATTCTCCTCTTTTATGAAGAGCTTCATTCTGAATTAGTGTCAAATGTAAACAACAAAAAAAAGGAGCGTTTATTATTATTGGCCAGGTACCGTAATTTAAATTGATTATTTACGTCTTTTATGACAACCTCCTGAATTTTGACGAGGATGCAAAGCAACATCTTGTATTAGTTCCAGTAGCAGTCTTCAAAGTACACCTTCAGGTCACTCCATCCAGTCTGGAGGTAAGGTCTCAACATAACTAGCAAAACAAGCCCAAACTCGGCACACCTAGCTCAGCTCGGGTATTAGTTCCAGTAGCAGTCTTCGAAGTACACCTGCAGGTCACTCCATCAAGTCCGGAGGTAAGGTCTCAAGATAACTAACAAAAGGAGCCCAAAATCAGCACACTTAGCTCAGCTCGGCTATTAGTTCCAGTAGCAGTCTTCGAAGTACACCTGCAGGTCACTCCAACAAGTCCGGAGGTAAAGTCTCAAGATAACTAACAAAAGGAGCCCAAAATCGGCACACCTAGCTCATCTCGGCTATTAGTTCCAGTCTGCTACTGGAACTAACAAAAGGAGCCCAAAATCGGCACACCTAGCTCAGCTCGGCTATTAGTTCCAGTAGCAGTTTTCGAAGTACACCTGCAGGTCACTCCATCACGTCCGGAGGTAAGGTCTCAACATAACTAACAAAACGAGCCTAAACTCGGCACACCTAGCTCAGTTCGGCTATTAGTTCCAGTAGCAGTCTTCGAAGTACACCTGCAGGTCACTCCATCAAGTCCAGAGGTAAGGTCTCAAGATAACTAACAAAAGGAGCCCAAATCGGCACACCTAGCTCAGCTCGACTATTAGTTCCAGTAGCAGTCTTCGAAGTACACCTGCAGGTCACTCCATCAAGTCCGGAGGTAAGGTCTCAAGATAACTAACAAAAGGAGCCCAAAATCGGCACACTTAGCTCAGCTCGGCTATTGGTTCCAGTAGCAGTCTTCGAAGTACACCTGCAGGTCACTCCATCAAGTCTGGAGGTAAAGTCTCAAGATAACTAACAAAAGGAGCCCAAACTCGGCACACCTAGCTCAGCTCGACTATTAGTTTCAGTAGCAGTCTTCGAAGTACACCTGCAGGTCACTCCATCAAGTCCGAAACGAAACATGAATTTATAATCCCTACTTCTAGAAAAAATATAATTCTGTGAATAAAATCTTTCCTTGGGTAGTAGGTATAGGTACATACAGAATGCGTGAAGTATCAAGTTTGGTTTGTCCAATATTTTGTATCCGTACAGCGATCTTTTCAGCACAAGCCGCTGCTTACAAGCGACACAGAGTCCACTCACGACGGCGGCCGAGCGCAGACTGATATTTCATTACAAATTTTCGTACAATAAACCAAGACAGTGACCAGTAAAATAACCCTTATTTCAATCCAATAAGATTTACGCATTACTGCTAAATATGTGAAAAAAATTACTCCGTTTTTTATTTTTTTCTGAGCCTATTTGTAATATTTTTATAGTTCTTTTTGCCACCTTTTTGAGTTGAACAATGAACATGTCTGCTTACATTAAATATTTTTAAATAAATAAATTTATGTTATTAAATAGAAGAAAAATGTTCCTAAAGTCAGCACGATATCGCCGATTTTGTGTGAAGAGACAACGGAAATTTTTTTTTACTATATTATAAACCAAATTTTTCGAATAAAAAATTGCTACCATTTAAAGATGAAAGAGTAATCTATCTGTGGTAATTATAGGTTACATTTGGTTTCGTCTCATTTTGCCGCAAAATGCACCGAAAAACTGCTTATTTTTGTCAGATTCGTAAACACAAAGACAAAGCCCCACTTTGAGATAGAGGTTCAAAGGTGCTCTGCGCGGGCGCGGGCGGCAGTCGTGCGTTAGCACTGAGACGGGGTGGCTGTGTCGCTCGCTGCTCCGCCCCGGCTATCGATCGACTACGCGCGTTTGGCTGTGTTAGAGCAAATATTTATGAACGAATTGTATCAGTATGCGTTTATAGACTATCTCGCTGCAGAGGGCCCATTTCTATTGCCCGCGTGGACGCTTTATTAGTGGTGCCATTTCTAAATACTGTTTTTGTTTATTTTGTCAATATAAGTTAATTTGTAAATAAATAAAAATGCCAAAGCAAGTCAAGAAAAATACTTTTTCTCTACGACGACGCACCGTTTTATTAGCGAAAAACTCAAAAGTGGGAATTTTTATACCCCCCACTCCGGCTCACCTCCTAGACGCGGGGACTTAGTATGTTTACTCCCTAAGCACTCTGAGCAACATTCTGAAAAAATCGCTCAGGGCCCAGCTCACGCACTCTACACCTCTTATCTCTATCTCTTAATAGTTATTCGTTGAGTGGACTAATAAGTATCTATCTATCTATATGAATAAATAAAATTGGAGTGTCTGTTTGTAATATTAAAACAACCGCTTCTTACTAAATGCATATGGATAATATACACGGTACAGTCAACGTCTAGAAGTCCACTTACACCGCAATGACCATTATCGCCTGCGCTATACGGGCTGCGGCGTCTATACACACATGCGCAAGCGCATATTTATCCGTGTGAGTGATGCTCCAACGCTAACAAATTAACATGCCGTGTAGCATCGCTACGAGTAGTTAAAGATGTGGTCAATGCTAGACAAGGATGACAATATCAGTAACTTGTTTTTTTATCGCCGTCTGATTATTTTTTTCATAGTAATGCAAAATTTCGATAATATAACATAAGTAAACATTAGCTAGATCGGTAACGAGGCTGCACTCGCTAATGTGATCGGGGGATAGATGTGAGTTCGAATCCGAGACGGGCCAGTTTTTTTTTTATGTTTTATATAATTATTATTATGTTTTAGTAATTTATTTTTGTGAATTACTTTGAACAAATAGATATTACAATAAAGGTAATTATTTCCTTAATTTATTTTTTAACAAACTTGTTATATTTTAAAAATAAAAAAAAACATTTTAAAATATAAATAATTGTAGCCCACCGGTATCGGGAACAAGGTCCAAGCTACCGGCGGTCAGGGCTCCAGAGAAAGGAACCTCCTAACGATACGAGCCGTGTCCAGGAGTACCGCTCTGCATCAAGCCCCTGACCCAGCTGCCTAAGGAGAGCCTCCTCAGGTGTTGGTCGAGGCTCTTGGCAATTAAGCCATTGGCTGTAATGACTATGGCACAATGATCGCTGAGTCCACATTCCACATGTCGACAACCTGGCGAGCCAAGTCAAGATACTTGATTTGCTTATCTTTCTCGGCTTTCACGAGGTTCTCGTCATGCGGGACGGTTATATCAACAATCATTGCGCGCCGCTCTGATCGATCCACCACCACTATATCAGGCTTATTAGCTATAATAGTCCTGTCAGTGATGATGGATTGATCCCAGTACAGTGTGATATGGCCATTTTCGAGAACTGGGTCGGGCGCATACCTGTAGTACGGCACCTCCGATTCCACAAGGTTGTATTGCAGAGCAAGTTGCTGATGGATAATCCTGGCTACAAGGTTGTGTCTATGCAAATATTCTCCGTTAGCCAGACGAGAACACCCGGAGATAATGAGACGGATTGATTCGCCCGAACGGTGGCATGCCCGACATATGTCAACCGTACCGTCCTTCACAATAAATCTCCGGTATTCGTCATCACAACTTCGTCCATAATTGCACAGACAAACCCTTCGGTTTCTCCGAAGAGTTCCCCGGAACGTAGCCAGGCTACGGACGCTAGGAAGTCTACATCGGGCCCGTGTAGGGCCCGTAAAAAGCGTAAAGGTAATTTATTATTATAATATGATAACAAATGAAATAAATTTTGATATGGTAACATTGTAATATTTTTTATACATAAGAAATCCTTTACACTTATGATATTATTATAGTATTGCATGTTAAAAAACACATTTTAGGTTATATATTGTGGATATTATGAAAATTCTGATATCATTTAAGAGGTTACAGCTTAATTATTCATTTTCTCAATGAAAAGAGGATTGAAACTACAATAATGTTGCGCGCCACAAATAATGCTTGATACATGGCGACATTAGTTACCACTAGCGCCATCTAGTATCGGGTAGCGGAACTAGTGCCTTGGTACTAGGACCTTGACCCTACTTGACCTTTTTCTAAGTACTAGTAATTCCGCGACCTATCGACGTCGAGTCAGTCGGGACCGCTATTGTACTCGAACATACTAGATGTTTATAGAATAGCTCTGTGGCACCGCACTATATAAGGCGGGCGCGAGCCGCGAGACATATAGTTTCGATTAAGCGATACGAGCGATAACATCGAAGGCGATATTCGAGTGCGACTTAAGAGTGATCACTAAGTGTAATTGTGTTCATAATTAGTGTGTTTGACTCGTAATTAGTGTTGGTGAGTAAAGTGTCATATTTTTGGTTATTAAATCGGCAGTTTTTATTGTCACGAACCCCAAGCTCGTAACAATTGGTGTCAGAAGTGGGATAAAAACATGCCGATTTTACCCAAAGACGACATGGAGGGTATCCGTACCCGGAGTCAACGCCAGCAAGAGACGGACCAGAGGCGATTTGGTGGAGCAATGCCACAGGGGTCGGAAGGCCAGCTACCGACGACGGAGGCCGGCCCGTCCACAGCTGCTCCAGCATCATCAGCACCAGATTTTGCTGCTCTGATGATGATGCTGCAGGAGCAGGCTCGCCGACAGGAGGAACAGGCTCGCCGACAGGAGGAACAGGCTCGCCGACAGGAGGAACAGGCCCGCCGACAGGAAGAACAGGCTCGTCGACTGGAAGAACAGCTCCAGCGGGACAAGGAGGAACAGGCTCGCTGACAGAAGGAACAGGCTCGTCGGTTGGAGGAACAGCTCCAGCGGGATAAGGAGGAGCAGGCGCGCCGCCAGGAAGAGCAGATGTTCCTTATAAAGGACCTTCACGCTACCTTCGGGAAAGACATGAAGGAGGTGAAGGATAAGGTTGCTCAACACGACAACCGTCTGTCGGAAGCTGAAACCCGAATCGACCACGTGAATAATCGGGTTGACAACGTGATGGCTGACATGAAGAAAACACTGGACAACCTTAAACTGTGTGATGGAATCGCAGCTCCCGTAGCTACAACACCTTCGCTACGTGGATTCAAAGTGCCACCGTTCGACGGAACTTCTTCCTGGTCGGCCTACAAAATCCAGTTCCAGGCTGTGAAGGCCATGAAGGCGAACGGGTGGAATAAAAGTCAGGCCATGACTGCCCTCACCCTAGGCTTGCGCGACCAGGCCTTAACTGTTCTGGAAGCTCTCGGTAAGGAAGTGACTTACGAGCAGCTCCTTGAGGCATTGGAGGCTCGGTATGGCGACGCTCACCTGGAACACGTGTTCCGTGCGCAGCTCAAGGATCGCGTGCAACGCAGCAATGAAAACCTGCAGCAGTGGGCCCTGGAAGTGGAGAAGCTGGTCCGCAAAGCTTACCAGTCCGTACCTGCACTTATTGATGGGAACCTGGTGCAGGCATTCATCGACGGCATCCGCGACCTTGAAGTTAGAGTTGCTGTGAGGCTCGGTCACCACGGGACGCTGAAGGACGCCTTGGCCCATGCACTGGAGGTAAAGGAAGCTGTGCGGCAAGATCATCGTTCCCATCGCGTCAGAGAGGTTGCAGCGGCTACAGTTCGCGAGCGCAATAAAGGATACAGCCCTAGATGCTACGGCTGTGGGGAAAGGGGCCACCTTCGATCCAGTTGCCCTAAGCGAACTGCAGAAAGAGAAGACGGCCGATCTCCAGAGGGCAGTGCGGCTAACAGCACCGCCCAACACCAGCAGCAGGGAAACGAGTAATAGCCAGGACTGCGGGGCGGGTGCTGGCTGATATTCAAAGAGCCCCAAGGATTTCGATCACACAAACCCATGACGGGAACAGCCTAATCATCAAGGGCGAAGTCAACGGAACACCTTGTAAGCTGACCATAGATACAGGAGCCTCTCGCACGGTCGTCAGTTCCCAACTTATAAGTCGGTTCCTTGGGGACTCCGCACACAACCGAGAACACATTAATTTGGGTACAGCCACCGGTCAGCGCATACCTACCCGTCCATGGAGAGAAGAAGATAGAGTTGAAGCTAGGCAACAGAATCTACCTGCATAATGTCATCGTGGCTGATATAATGGACGATTGCATCCTGGGCCTTGACTTTATGAGGAAGAATTGTTGCGAGATTGACGTCAAGCAAGGTGTTTTGAAATGTGGACAAGAGGAACTTTTCGTGGAAGGGGCGTTACCAGGAAATGTGTACAGCCTTAAGAAGATTGTTCTTCCGCCGCGATCGGAAACGATTGTTCCGGTTAGTCTACCTCGGAATCCTGGGCAAACTCACCGTTGTGTACTCGTGGAAAGGGTAGACAATGACCTTCCATGGAAAGTGGCACGAAATTTGGTCAGAGCCACCGACATCTCAGGGGTACGTGTGCTGAACCTTTATGATCAGGAACAGATTATAGAAGAAGGCACACTACTTGGTACTTGCGAGGAAGTGGATTGATTGCGTCGATGCCAATATCTATCGACTGGGACCCTCAGCAAGGATGCACAAACGAGAGTGACCACACTTTTAGAAGACTGCCGCAGCGCTCTGTCCCAAAATGAAATGGTCAAGGCAAAGAAGATGTTACTCAAGTACGCCGATGTTTTCTCGTCAAACGATGCTGACATCGGGAGGACTGGCTTAGTTCAACACAAAATAAATACAGGAAAAGAATTGCCTATCCGTCAGCGGCCAAGGAGATTGCCGGTAGCACGTGAAAAGAAAGTGGAAACCATGATTGAGGGAATGGTGAAGGATGGTATTATTGAACCTTCATCTAGTCCATGGTGTTCACCTGTAGTGCTGGTGAGAAAGAAGGATGGCAGCATGCGGTTTTGTGTTGACTATCGTCGTCTGAACAACGTTACGAAGAAGGACAGCTATCCTTTGCCAAGAATTGATGACACGCTGGACATGCTTACTGGCGTAAAGTGGTTTAGCACGCTGGACCTGAAAAGTGGCTACTGGCAAGTTGAAATTTATCCCAAGGACAAGGAGAAAACTGCATTCTCGACAGGAAAGGGTCTGTGGCAATTTAAAGTTATGCCGTTTGGATTGTGCAATGCTCCGGCAACGTTCGAAAGGTTGATGGAACTTGTACTTACTGGGCTAATTGGCGATGCCTGTCTGGTCTACTTGGATGACATCATCATCGTAGGCCGTACGTTTGAAGAACATCTTCAAAACCTGGAACGCGTGCTCATGAAGATCCAGAGTGCCAACCTCAAGTTAAGTCCGAAGAAGTGTTCACTATTCAAACGACAAGTTAACTTTTTGGGATATGTAGTGTCTGAAGTAGGTATCCGCACGGACCCAGAGAAAATCGCCGCTGTCAAGGATTGGCCAGTTCCGAAAGACAAGACGCAGGTCAGAGCATTTTTGGGTTTGTGCTCCTATTATCGGCGATTTGTCAAGAACTTTGCAGATATAGCCAAACCCCTTCATAAGCCAACCGAGGAGAAGCGACATTTCTGCTGGGATAATAGTTGCGACATCGCATTCCAGGAGCTAAAGGACCGTTTGTGCAATACACCTATTTTGGGATACCCTGATGCGGACAAGGAATTTATAGTTGACACAGACGCAAGTGACATAGGACTTGGCGGTGTGTTGTCCCAACGGAATGGTGATCAAGAGGTTGTGATAGCGTACTTCAGCAAGTCGTTGTCAAAGCCGGAAAGGAACTATTGTGTTACGAGACGGGAACTGCTTGCTGTGGTAAAGTCATTGCAGTATTTTAGCAAATATCTTCTGGGTCGGAAATTCCACGTACGAATTGACCATGCTGCACTGAAATGATTATTGCAGTTCAAAAACCCAGAAGGACAAGTTGCGAGATGGATTGAACTACTGCAGGAATACGACTTCGTGTTCGAACATCGCAGCGGAAAATCTCATGGCAACGCAGATGCATTGTCAAGAAGACCTTGTCCTGAAGACTGCAAGCATTGTACTAGGCAGGAGAGTAAGGAAGTGGTACCTGTGAGGATGCTTAAGACAGACCTCAACAACGAGTGGAAGGGAAGCCTACAACGTGCACAGCAGGAAGATTCAGAAATCAAGCTGATTCTGGAGTGGATGCAGGCCAGAGCTCCTAAGCCCAGGTGGAGCGACGTCTCAGCGATGAGTTCGGTCACAAAAAGCTATTGGGCCCAATGGGACAGCTTGGTGGTTCAGGATGGAGTCCTGTGCCGTAAATGGGAAAATGCTCGGGGCGACAGCTGTCATTTGCAAATGGTTGTCCCTAAAGCTCAAGTACCGGATGTTTTACAGCTGTACCATAATGGTTGTTCAGGAGGTCATCTGGGAGTAAAACGGACTCTACTGAAGATACGAGAACGGTTTTACTGGGTCCACTGTCGGGACGATGTCGAGGATTGGTGTCGCAAATGTACAAGTTGTGCAGCTGTAAAGGGACCTCAGACTCGTAGTAGAGGTGCATTAAAATTGGACAATGTTGGTGCACCATGGGAGAGGATAGCCCTCGACGTTGCGGGGCCGTTTCCGGTGAGTGAAAGTGGCAAGAAGTATTTCATGGTTGTGATGGATTACTTCACGAAGTGGCCGGAAGTCTTTGCCATTCCAAATCAGGAAGCTTCGACAGTTGCAGAAAAATTAGTTCATGACGTCTTCTGTCGTTTTGGAGTACCTTTGGAGATTCACAGTGATCAAGGAAGGAATTTTGAGTCACAAATATTCCAGGAAACTTGTCGAGTTATGGGTACTCATAAAACAAGAACGACTTCTTACCACCCACAATCGGATGGAATGGTGGAGCGATTTAATCAGACACTGGAGAGGTACCTAGCAAAAGTTGTGGAAAATCGGCAACGAGATTGGGACAAGCACATACAACCGTTTTTGTTGTCATATCGAAGTGCTGTTCACGAAAGTACAGCGGTGACACCAGCTTTCGCAAACTTCGGAAGAAAACTGCGGCTGCCTGCAGACCTGATCACCGGAATCCCACCTGATGCCCCACGCAGTGTAACTGATTATGCGAATGGTTTGCGAAAGAAGATGAATGACATTTTTTATGAGCACGTCAGACAATCGGGCCAGCAAATGTCTGAAAAGATGAAAACCCGTTATGATCGCAAAATGAACAATAAAGAGTTCGACGAAGGTTCACTCGTGTGGTTGCACAATCCAGTCCGCAGCAAAGGGAAATCTCCTAAGCTTCAAGCTAAATGGAACGGACCGTACCGGATTGTGACGAAGATCAATGACGTAACCTATCGGATACAGAAAGGTGCAAGAGGTACTCCTAAGATCGTCCATGTGGATCGACTGGCGCGTTATTATGGGGCCGATGATGCTCGGGACGAGCATGTCTTAGGAGGGGGCAGTGTTGCGCGCCACAAATAATGCTTGATACATGGCGATATTAGTTACCACTAGCGCCATCTAGTATCGGGTAGCGGAACTAGTGCCTTGGTACTAGGACCTTGACCCTACTTGACCTTTTTCTAAGTACTAGTAATTCCGAGAACTATCGACGTCGAGTCAGTCGGGACCGCTATGTACTCGAACATACTAGATGTTTATAGAATAGCTCTGTGGCACTATATAAGGCGCGCGCGAGCCGCGAGACATAGTTTCGATTAAGCGACACAAGCGATAACATCGAAGGCGATATTCGAGTGCGACTTAAGAGTGATCAGTAAGTGTAATTGTGTTCATAATTGTGTGTGTAATTGTGTTGACTTGTAATTAGTGTTGGTGAGTAAAGTGTCATTTTTTTGGTTATTAAATCGGCAGTTTTTATTGTCACGAATCCCAAGCTCGTAACAATAATATAAATACTAATTTGGTAAGTTACGACCACTATGTCCCCTGACACAAAATTACCCTACATGTTAAGGATTTTTAATATTTCGTGTGACCTCCGTTAGCCTCGATACAGCTAATGAGACGTCGACGCATAGACGCTACAATATTTGCACATATATTTTTGCCGCGAATAGTGGAATAATTTATGTGAACTAGTAAAGTAGTTAAAAAATGAGGGTAGATTTGAAACAAAGTGAACTTAACACTTTGTTTGAACCCTCATGTTTTAAAAACGACGCTAAGATTGAAAATAATTGTAAAACAAAAGAATCTTCGTTTAGTTGTAGAATATTTAACATAATTATTGGTTAGCAACTCGGCATTCTTATTTCACATGTAATACTTAAAAAATATTTTTCATGTTTGATGTGAGACTCGAACCCGAACGTTCGCCATGCGAGGCACAGTGCTAGCAACTTTGGCCACCGTAACGCTTACGAAACTTATTGAAATTTGTAATAATAATCATGTTGCCAATTTGTAGTGTTGTCAAACGTTCTTATAGAAGAAGGTCATAAGTACTAATATTGCTATGCCATAGTTTTGTGAGATTGCTAGTCGACTTCTGACTGTTATTGTACATATACCAAAATATATTTTTTTTTTAAATTTTCTCTGTCTGTCTGTCTGTCCGTCTGTCTGTCTGTTTGTTCCCGCTAATCTCTGAAACAAGACGGGACTTTCACTAGCAGATAGGTGAATAAGGAGTAACTTAGGCTACTTTTATTTTAGAAAAAAAAAGAAAATAGGTTCCTACGAAAAAAATTAAAACTAATGAAATGAAATATTGAATAATACCTATCCGATTCAAATAGGGAGGTTGTATTATACTCCGTTTAATTAGGTACTTCCAAATGTAAACAAACCATAATAAAGAAACGGAGTATAGTTATGTTTATAATTGTTTTAGCCCAAGAAAATCGTACACCAAATATTGTATATAAAAAGGCTAATACGAAAAACTAAAAATAAATAAAAATAATTAAACTAAAAATGCAAAAAACGATCAAAAAGAACTAAATGGAGAAATATTAGAAGAATTTCATTAAAATTAGCGTAGGTATTTCTTTACGCGGAATACAGAATTAATAAGTTATCGTAAACTCTGAGAACTCAACAATAACTTTTTGTTAAATTCCACGCGGACGAAGTCGCGGGTAACAGCTAGTACAAAATATATCAGTCTTGCATCCGCCATTCCCTTCTGGAATTGTAGGCAAAAATGGCGACCTACATGCGGCATGTCTGCACCTCTGCATATTCTTTGATCGTAGTTTAAGGCCTCTGCCTCGAATTTGGCGGGCAGCGGGGCGGCGGCGGCGGCGGCGCGGCACCGGGGCGGGCAACGCGTACCTGTTCTCCAAACCAGCGGGCAGATCGCGCGGCACTATAGCGGTGTAGTGTTGTGTTCGTGGTTGTGTTGTCGAGATATTTGTTTTTATTCGCGAACGAAATGTCTGAAAAACGGCGACAACATCTTTTTGATTCAAATTCGTCATAAAAAAAAATGTACAACACTATACTACAATGCAGACGCGCAACGCGGGCGGTCACCGCTTGACTGGAGTGCACGGAGTGCACCGCTCGTTGCCCGCCCCCGCGCCGCTGCCACGCCGCTGTTTTCGAGAACTGGTCCATTTGATTTTACGCATAAGATCCTGCCGCTCCCGCGCCGCCGCCGCCGCCGCCGCCGCCGCCGCCGCCGCCCCGCTGCCCGCAAAATTCGAGGCAGAGGCCTTAGTGTAGCGCGCCACCGCACGCGTTTTACGTATTCAGGAGTAGGGCGTTTAGCTCCGCCCACATGCACAAGGTCAGTGAGCCATCTATACACCTTAAGTAAAAAGTTAATGATTTACTGGGTATAAACAAAAAACGTGTGTGGTCATATTTCTTTGCATATTTCAGTAGTATTATGTCTTATGGTTTTTTGCTGTGGTGATCGCCAGCTGACGTAGATTCAATTTTCATTTTACAAAATAGGGCAATCCGCGCAATCTATATAAAATGGGTCCTCGCGAGTCTCTTAGAAACAAATTCAAAGAAATTGATATACTAACTCTGCCTTCTCTTTATATTTTAGAAAGTATTTTGTATGTTCGCAAAAACTTAGGACTTTTCAAAATAAGGAGCGATTTCCATAATACATATATCTAATTATCTATTGCACTTAGATGACGATTTAAGACGTTTTCTGGCTGGGGTAACGCACACCTTGGGAATAAAGGTGGAATCAAATTGTTTACAATAAAAAGAAAAGATAATGCATCAAATGCTCAATCAATTTAACATGAATCCTTCACGATCAACAATATGGTTTCACCAAAGGATGTTGTACGACTGACGCCGGTGTAACTTTATTAAAAACACATTTTTAACGCGTGGGAAGAGGCTCAAGACGCTATAGGAATCTTTTGTGACCTCTAAGGCATTTGATTGCGTTGATCACGAAACCTTGCTTTTGAAACTTGAGCATTACGGATTTGGAAAACTTGCGCTCAGTTTAGTTAGTTCTTATTTAAATGATGGACAACAGCAAGTTTAAATAAATAGTGTCAATTCACATGGTTTAACAATAAAAATGGGTGTGCTACAAGGCTCGATATTGGGTCCATTCCTCTTTTTAGTGTACATTAATGATCTACTCCATTTATTAAAAAATCAACCACAAATGGTGTTATTTACTGATGACACTTCCTTAATTTTTAAGGTAAATAGACGTGCTACAAATTTTAACGACGTAAATAACGCCCTACTGCAGGTCCAAGATTTGTTCACTGCTGTCATGTGTCAATGTCAAGAGTAATGATTGTGAGATAATATTGAATCAAGAGAAACTAGAATTCTTCGATAAAACGGACGGGGTGCAGACATCGATTCTATTTTTATTCTGCAGAAAAGAGCCATCAGAGACATATATAATTTCCGCAGGCGCGATTCTCTAAGGGAACTGTTTAAGGAAATTAACATCTAGACGGTGCCTTGTCAATATATCTATGAAAACATCATGTATGTAAGGAAAAATTTACATCTTTTTAGTAAAAGAGGTGAAAGACATAATTATAGTACTAGAAATAGGGACCTATTAGTTCGACCAGGTTTCAGACGGGCTAAAGTAGGCTCATCTTTTATGGGTACCTACTGTTTAAAATCACTATCACTACATAGTATAAAACAAAGTCGCTTTCTCTGTCCCTATGTCCCTTCGTATGCTTAAATCTTTGAAACTACGCAACGGATTTTGATGCGGTTTTTTTTAGTAGATAGAGTGATTCAAGAGGAAGGTTTATATGTATAATAACATCCATTAAATAGTGGAGAAGTACTGTTATTTTTGAGGTTTCTAATGTGATGTCGTAAATAATTACATTTTTTCCGCTTACATTGCAAACGCAGGCTGAACCCTACGAGTTTTATCAAAATAATGTACTAAGTATTGTACACATTGAAAAGGTCTACAGAAAAGTCCGTGATGGTATATGTCTATCTCTTATGGATTACCCACAATAACTTTTTTTTGTCATTTACTTTTTACGACAAATAATGGCTAATTTTCGAAGCGATTTTAACCAATACAGCATTAATCCTTAACCAATTAAATACCTTGAATACATTGTTCATTTAATATAGATCTATATGGCCCTTTACACCGTATGATTTAAGTGAAAATTTTCGAAGATATTACAGATTTAAAAATTGCGGGACGTAGCGTTTGCGGCGGTACCGGCCGGCCGCCCGGTTCGGCAAGAGCGTGCCTATAAAAAAGCCGGAGCGGGCCGCTATGTTTTTATATACAACGTTCACAGTTTTTCTGTAGTGTATTTAGTATCAGCATTGCACCCGTGCGAAGCCGGGGCGGGTCGCTAGTGTTATAATAAAATACCTCCCCACATACTTCAACCGAACTAGACAAAATTCAAGTCTTGTATAAAATGCACACTATGCAGTCAGGCATATTATAAGTTAGGGGATTACATCGCTGATAAAAAAGCCTAGCTCAATGCTGGTCCCGCTCCACAACCACTACTAATTGATTAACACTTGAAAATTCTGTTAGAGCTGCTGAAGATTGTAAGACTATCTTTGCATTGTATAAACTCGAATTTCCTTTGTATTGTATAATTGCATAGCACAAACGTGAGTTTTATGTATGTAGGTACTTATTATACCCTATGTATCATTTACCGGGTAATATGTCTTTCAATGACTTGAAAGTGCCCTGGCGGCTGATAGTACCTATGTCATGCTCACACAAATGTCTCGCTGACGGTGGCGTGTGTGTTGGATCATTTAGCTCCCTTCAAAATGGTTGAGCTGAATGGTGCTGATTTATGCGTCATGTTCGTGAACGGGCGCCGTCAGTTGGGGCTGGTCATCACTTAGCTGCCTTGGCTTATTTTTATTTATTTATTTTGGATTGTTGTTTTCTTACTATTTGCTGTACACTGGATGCTTTTAACGTGTACGTCTTTTTTACATCGTTCTTACATATAATTATAAATTCAACATTAATGATGTAACTAATATTTTTGTAAAAGTATAATTTAAAAGAGTGTCCATGGAGTTTCTTGCCCGTTCTTCTCCATAGTTACCTACGCTTTGGAATGGGCACAGAACAGAAAAAACAGTAGAAGCCGCATAGCGTTTCATCAGTATCAGAACCAGCGTACCCAAACTCACACAAATACGGGTTAATTGTATTTCGGAACACTAAGAAACCACACCACATTTAAATGACAATAGAGTTGTTTATTGTCTACTGTTCTATGTATTTATTACCTTTTTCGTTTAAACCGCACACGAAATAGTTTAATGAGCAAGTTACGCTACCCGCCGCTAGATGTCACTATACTAAATGCATTCAATTTAAAGCTGTATTTCGTTAGTATAAAGATAGTTAGTATTTACGTAACGAGGTCATTACAATTCGTCCTCCACTAGGGATGTACCACTGTCATTGACTTATTTATCGATATTTCGTTTTATTTTCAAACAAAATACAGTCAACAGCTAGTCGATAAATATTATTATTTAAAAACGATCAAAGCTTATAAATTATAAAAGTGAGAATTAAGTAATACAAATAAAAATAAAAAAATGGTTTGATTAATTACACAATCTGACTGTACGAAAAAATAGAGTAAATATGTCAATATTATTAGTACGTAATAGTATAAGTGATTAAAGTGAGTCTATTACTCTTTTCGGGTGGGTCCGCAAAGTTCGCCCGCGAAATTTAAATTTTCTTACGTGTCTTGCAATTTGCAAGTCATTGTCGGGTTTTATCTTGCTCAAAATATGATTCGCGCCCATAACATACAAAGTTGATACGACAGAGGGGCTTTCCTTTAAACTGCCTATACTAGATACCATTTTCAAGCTCTGTACCAAAAATCAATTAAATAGGAGCAGTAGTTTAGTCACAAATGATTTTTTAAGTTTTTGCTACGTTTGAACACGATGTATATTTCCTAACAGCTGATTATCTCATACGCATAGGTCATGCACCTCAAAACGATAATCTGAGTATAAGATACATTGTTGCCGCACAAATACAATCAAATATTTCACGAAGCAAACACACACACTTGCACTTTCACTATGAGAGTGACAATCATAGCAAAATCCCCGCGCCTTTTTCCCGCGCGTAAAAGGAATAGAAATAGGTCAGTGTGTTGCTATGGCATCCTAGATCCTTGCGAATTTGCTAAAAAACTTGTTCTTTCAGTGGACAGTGCGCACGCGTCATTCATTCGGGACGTCCGTTACGTAACACGGGAGCCCCGCCGTTATGTTTTGTCGAACTCGCTGACAATAATTGTGATTTTGTTTTGTTATTGTTGATAGACACTAAATAAGTTTAAGACAGTATTTCTTTTTTTTATTGTGACAGGATACGTAACTTAGGATTATTATTATTTAGTGTTTTTTTGTTTTTTTTTTGTGATTGACTGTTTTTATTGTGATAGGATACGTAATTAAACGTTGGTTGTGTGTGTGTGTGTGTAATAATTAGAGTTCAGCAATGCCTCGTGTAACTTACACGGCGTCAGAATACACTTACATACTTACATGATTTTAATTTACGGTGAATGTCGTGGAAACGCAGCTTTAGCTCTGCGAACATACCGAGAAAGGTATGGTGACCGGCGCAATTGCCCTAGGAACGCCGGCACCATACAATTGGCAGTACCTACTTGAAAGATTACGGGAATTAAAGTGCTTAACGACGGACAGTGATTTAATTAGAAAAATAAATAACAATATTCTCCGTCGGTATAATTTGTGCATTAATATGAATGGAGGACACATAGAGAATTTAAAAATTTTGTGTTTTTGTGTGTGCGCGTACTTTACAACCTTACCTAACATAAAAGCCACGCGAGCGCGGAGCGGTCTAAACCGCCCGGCCCCTGCGCCACCCCCCCCCCCACGAGATAGCACACACGCACACGCGCTCCTGCGCGACTTTGTTACCTAGGCATCTAAGGTCAGTCAAATTTATTTATAAAGTGTGGTGCGTTTCATTCTAACTTTTAAGCTAAGTATTTAGTTTGTTTGAAAAAAATAAAATCTAATTTTTGGCGCTTTCTATTTTTGTACTGTATCGAATTAATACTATACACGTATAGTATACGTAGTGTAATTTAATGCCCCTCTGTCATATCAACTCTGTATATGTATTTGCAGAATTATAATAATTGGAATCATTAATACATCCCTTCTAAGTTAGATTTGTTCTCAAATGTCATGATTTCACGAAAAAGTCATTCAATAGAAAATTTGAATTTCGCGGGCTACTAATGTGGATCTACCTGAGGGAGCTAGAATCTCAAAAAAATCGCGGTACAACAACATAATGTTATGAACACATTCCATCCATATGATAGACAATTGTCCATTGGACAACAAAGAAATAATAATACAACTATGTACCTACTTGAAAATGTATAATTCTTTGTTTTGGCACAGCTGTGTCGGCTAGGTATTTTTTTCCGCTTTTAATAAAAAAATCTACTTCTACGAAGTGATCTGAGCAAATTGTACTAGTTTTTGCAGGAAACCAACTTTGCCTTCCAGTCGCTTCAATCCATTTTTCTTTCCTGTCTGGGTCCTTAGGAAATCTAAAATCACAAAATACCACGAAACCCACTTTTTATAGGTTTACTTTGTGAATTACACTTATTTGATTACCTTTTCGCGATTAGAATATTACGAACAGCATGTCGATTCTGTAAAAATCTCACCGTGAATACTTGCGTGGAGTGAGCTGTCAGTGTCATCCCACTGATGCTAGGGATTGACCATGCAAACATTTACAATCATAAAAGAGATTTTAATAATATTTTTTAATGCTAATCCTATTGATATTTTTATATAATTCAAAGCTAGTATTTTAGTGGTCAAAACATTCGCCAGCGCCTAACGCGCTTGCGCGGCGTGAAATATGGCTCATTCCGAATTAAGTCATCATCGCTCACATGAATAATTTGCTTTCCGATTTAGATAAATGACCACTATGGCAGCTGAGAGTCAGTAATATACCTATTCACTTGAATAGTTACTCATGGTTGGATTATAGTATTTATTTGTGTATACACCACGAATTTCCTCTTCTTTGGTAAGGTGGCGACTGTAGCCAGAAGCACAATTTCGAAAATGCCACGTTAGTTTAAAGATCGGTGATAATTATTAATTTAGGGCATGGTCGGTAGTCGGCGTTATCGCAAGATGGCACATGCCATGACTTCATATATGTCGATTCACGGGACATCGTTATCGCGTTCACGTTAATTCAGAAAAGGGCCCTAATTCACTATGACCACTTAATGATTCATTACTTCGAAACCACGTCAATTCCTTAATAACCAGACCTAATCACTACATCTGCTATTAACGTATTCTCTATGACACAATGACCGAAACCGGTTTGAACTGTCAAAATACCACGCTTGACAACCGTACGGCGTGGTAAGATTATGCGGGGAATAATAGATAAATACCATACAGCAGAATTGGGGTCAAGGTGTAAGCACGCTGTAGTCGATTACAGTGAAATTCGGAATATACCATATATCACTCCACTCGAATCTCGTAACCATGGCAACACCACCTCGGCGTCAACACCTCCACCAGCCGCGTTTTGATTGGCGAATACCTCGCCTTTTTCTACTTTAGAGTTACACATTTTGAAAATCGCTCAACGAAAACTTTGCTTAATCTGCCCCTTGGCAGACTCTAAGGCAGGGTCGCCATATCGAAGGTCGCCATGAAATGTTGGGGGTTCAAGGGTCGTTAGAATTAGACAACCAGCTTGATAGAATGTACTTTAATGAATATCTAGTGAATTTATGTTACAATGCGCATTGATGTAAACTGCTTACTTATATTCTAAAGGAATGTAGGTACTTACTACGTTATGCACTATTAGGGACCATACATACACTTCAGGGTTGACACCAACCACTTCTTCATTTAAGGGTTACTAGAGGTGCAGTGCAAACACGGGCGCGCGATGAGCGATAAAATATTTGCACTTATTTGACGTTGGTATTGCATTTTCCTAATGTTCTTATACATGACGCCTTACAAGTTAAATATGTAAAAACAAATCTCTAATGTGATAATAAGTGACTAACGCGCAAGCGCGGCGTGATCTTATCACTTCACCATCACTCCACCCGATTCACGACATTAAATGTCGTGAATCGGGTGAAGTGAAGGTGAAGTGATCACGCAATCTGCAATGTGATAATGACAGTGATTAACGCGCAAGCGCGGCGTGATCTTATCACTTCACCTTCACTTCACCCGATTTACGACATTTAGTGTCGTGAATCGGGTGGAGTGATCACGCCACACAAACTACGTGGGATTACATTCTATGGTCCGTCAGCTAGGCATCCGTTAGCACTCGATGACTTGACACACTCGGTTATCTCTTCTAATTCAATAGATTTGGGTTAATAACAACGCTGAACATCGTCGCAGTCTTTACTAGACTCGATCTACAATTGCTCATAATAACCAAACAATGTCGATGCGTATTTTCATCAGTCTAGCTGTCATAAACGTGAATGTTTTAATTTTATTTACTGTTCGTGCGTGACGCGCTCGCGCCTCTGTCTATATAAGGACTTACTAGACTAGGGAAAAAATAAAATAAAACAGGATTGAGATTCTGACTGCGCTTCTGTTTTGCTATTTTATTGTAAGTAAAACCCCACAAAATATTAATGTTTTGACCACTAAAATACTAGCTTTGAATTAAGTATATAAAAATATCAATAGGATTAGGCTAAAAAAATATTATTAAAATCTCGATTATGATTGTAAATGTATGCTTGGTCAATCCCTAGTATCTGGTAAGATGACACTGCCAGTTCACTCCACGCTCACTTCACCTAAGTTTTCACGGTGAGATGGTTACAGAATCGCACTGCAGATTTCCTATATTCATGATTTGCTTATTTCAAGTTTGGATAAGGCAGAATTAGAAAAAAAAGGATTAAACAATTCATGGAAATGTGTTCGATAACTAATACACCAAAAACAAAAACAGCAAACGGTTAAATTATTTTTCCCGGTATATCATAAAACACAGAGAACATAAAGTTTAAAATATCGATAACTCATTATCGATAACGGTAATCTCTAATTGAGCAGCTGACTGTGCCTTGTGCATAGCTGGAATCTTCGCGAACAATATGTTTGAGTTTAAAAGAAAGTAGACCTTAAATTGAACAACATTAAGTCAACTTTTACTTGTCTTGTTTAATAGAATATTGTTTTTCAAATTTTAATCGAAATAAAATCAATAAAGACTTACCGATGATATGATATACCTCCATTTGATAAATTTTTGGTTCTGCTATCGTGTTTACATTCTAAAACAGCACAATAAGGCATTCTTGTATTTTTTTTCAAGTTGTTTATACCGTGACGGTTGTAACTAAACTGATGTGCGTGGTGTATGCGCGGGAGCAGCATATGCGGACCTCCGCAAAACTCGGGGTACGCAGGCCCCGCCTACTTGCGACTTCTACTGTTTTTTTCTGTTCTGTGGGAATGGGCAACTAGCTTCAAATTTTCTGACTGACCGACTTCTTGACAATTCAAAAGTGCCTGTAAATGGTTTAATTTAAATAAATGCTTTGAGTTTAGCTCCCTTCAAAATGGTTGAGTTGAATGGCGCTATAAATACATGCGTCATGTTCGTGAACGGGCGCTGTCAGTAGGGACTGGTCATCTCTTTGCTGCCATTGCTTATTTTAATTTAATTTAAGAGGGCGCCGACCGTATTATAATTACTAAAACGGAAAATAGTGGCCACTATTATCCGTTTTAGTGATTATAATAAAACTAAACACTGGCGCCGATTCCCTTTTTCACAAACTAAACTATTAAAACTGTCAAATTAAGATACTCCATAGACAAGTTTAGACGTGATTAAAAAATTGGCTACTAAAAATACGTCAATTTACGCCAGGCGCTGACTAATTTGACAGGACTAAACTAATATTTATCTTCTGTCCTTTTCACAATGAAATAGAAAGAAAAAGATGCACTTAGCTTAAATTTAGTTTAGTTTGTGAACAAGGGAATCGGCGCCAATATAAAACTACCGTTTATAATATTATTAACGTATAATCTTGTGGAGCACAACTTAACGTGCTTATTTTCTGCATTTTTATTCTAAAATAAAAGTAATAACCAAACAGACGATGAGGCCGCCACTGCGCGGTCGACGTAGCCTTAATATTTGAATTGTTTTTCTTTTTCGTCTTTTAATTACGGACGCTTTTAACGTTCTGCATCGTTCTCACATACATCATTTTTAATATGGATGATGTAAACAAGACTTTGTAACCATATTATTTTGATTTAAAAAAGTGTCCATGGAGTTTCTAGCCTGTTCTTCTCCATATGTACCTACGCTTTGGAATGGGCAACTAGCTTAATTTTTCTGACTGACCGACCCCTTGACAATTCAAAAGTGCAAGTGTTATTCAAAACTTGACATGTAATTTTTATAATTATTAATAAATAAACTAAACTAAACTAATTCTTTAATTCGAAATAAATGTTTTGAGTTTGAGATTGGATCTCTCTACCTGCGTTTGGGTTTCCGAGTGCATACAACCCGAATCTCTTCAAAGTAAGAGTGAACAGGCTTCTTTTGGGTAAGCTCACTCCATCGTAGACCTTGTCTATGTCATCTCTGACCTAGAGCCAAGAGCAAATCCATTACAAATAAGAAAAAATAAAAAAATAAATGAGTCAAGTGCAAAACATTTTACATGTGCATCTGAAGGTTCGGAAGCTTTGCACTCTATGGATACCGCATGACTTAACGGAGGACCAGAACCAACTGCTTGTGCAGTGGTGCCGTAAAAAGATAAAAAAGTTTAATGGAGGACAGTCATTGGCTGTCTATAATATCGTGACAGGTGACAAAACCAGGGTGTACTACTTTGAACCCGAAAGAAAGAGCCAGTCGGCAAAGTGGGTCTTTCCTTTTGAAGATTTGCCGACGAAAGTTAAGAAAAGTTGAAGCACTGGTAAAAAAATGGTTGCTTCTTTTTTCGGCAAATCAGACATTACACTACAGTATCGCTTGAAGATCAAAGAACAGTGAGGACAGTGACTGCAGATTGGTACATCAACACTTGCTTGCCAAGAGTCTTACAAAAAGTTCGCGAAAAGCGTCCTCGAAGCAATGTCCTCCTTCACCACGATAACGCTTCAAATGTGGAACTGATGTCGCATCCGCCTTACAGCCCGGACCTCGCACCCTGCGACTTCTTTTTGTTTCCAAAAATTAAAGACAAACTTAGAGGCACGCGTTTTACGAGGCCTGAATCGCGGTGAATGCGTTCCATGAGGCCATTGAAGAGGTCCCTAAGGAAGACTGGTCCAACAAGGCAGTTGGACCAGTCTTCCTTAGGGTACAGTGGTTTCAGCGAATGCCAAAATGCATTAATTGCGAGGGAATAAACTCAAACTCAAAGCATTTATTTCAATTAAACCTTGTACAGGCACTTTTGAATTGTCAAAACTTCCTTTGAAAAACAATAAATGTATCGTAAGTCTTTCAACTAGTCTTATTTATCAGAATCCAGAAACTTTCAGTATGCCCTAAGTAATATTGGTATGTAAGATATCTACAATACCTACGAGTAGTTAAGAATTTCCAAATTTACCGCAGAGATGAAGACAAAACTTTAAAAACTAATTTCAAACTTCACCTACTAATCTACATAGGTACTTTAGATGAAATCGTGGTATGATTTTACAGTATTCTAAAACAGATAAATAAAATGGTTCTCTACCTATTTTATAGTGTTGTTTTGTCTAATCTTACAGATTGAATTCAAATGCACAATAGTTTATAGTGTCAAATGAACAGACATTTTTATAAAACCGATGGGCTTCAAAAATTACATATAATTTGATGTTTATCACAAAAATTTAAAAAATAACAATGTCCAGTGGCAGATTTCAAAGTTTGAACAAACGTAAGTTCTGACCGCAACACGTTAGAGTGCTGCGGGGGGCGCCGGGGGCATCGTTGAAAGCGTAAGCTCTGCGGATTTTTTAGCTGCCATGGAGCGGTGGTGTAAATGCAACGCGCTTTTGCCATCGAGGCGTACATTTCAAGTGGATTTTCGCATACTGAAAAACGTCCTCGACTTAATTAGTAATCTTTACGATATTCGTCGATTACGTGATGGACCATCGAGCAACCTTATTTAGCCTTGGGTAGCCAAGTTCAGAGCTACAGGATCAACGTTAAACAGCCCAGACCAGGACCTATACCAGCGGTAGCGACGACGAAAATGTGACTGAAAACCCCCGTTTATCACTTCGTGTACGTTCATTGATATTAGGAATTACGAAATCAACTAATAGATTATAATGCGAAAAAAATTCAAGTTCCATCCGTATAAAATTCAAATGATTTACACGGAATCGTGTAAATCTTGAATTATTTGAATTTTCGTCGCTCTGTAAACGCGTTTTTTAAAACATGCGTGCTAGACTCGATGGTCAACATTGAAAAAGTGGTTTAAAAAAAATAAAATCTGCATTTATTGTTTTTTTAACACCCTTGCTCGTAAATCTGATGTAATTCCACCGGTTTTAAATATGTAAAGAGGGTCATAAAAAACGCGTGTGTTACCAAAGCAAATAGTTAAGTTATAGTCCATACAAATTCCATAACAGTATTATTTGCCATTTCTTTGGAACTGATCGCCGCCGCACGACTCCAGTGAGCAGCGCGCTGTTGCTATTCACATTTCGAACTAATCGCCGCGCGGCGCCAGTTAGTAGGCAGCGCTAGCGCGCTGTTAAAATGGCGGGAAAGCAACAGTGTGCATTCACAGATTGGGTTTATTTAAAATTTAAAAAAAAAATTACAACTAATGACGAATTACAATGCTCTTCTGCCGCCTTTCAAGAAGTTTCGTCGTCTCCAACATTTACCCTAACACAAAACAATGACATTATGAATAGTAATAATAATAAGAAAGTGTATGCATGGGTGAACCGTATTCGTCGGTATAAGCGGCGAGTAGAGCGATACACTCAGAATCGCACCTTCCAGAGTGATGAAAGGTGGGTTTATAGAGGTTGGAAGCGACCAGACCAAGGTGTGGCTGACACGTGCCTGCCGGATGATGATGCAATGTGTTCTTTCTTGCGCAGTATCTGGTCGGTGCCTGTCAGTCACACCGAAAGTGATTGGACTCGAGAAGTCGAGCGAGCCTGTGAGTCAATACCAGAAATGGGGACTATTACCATCTGTCCCCAAGATGTAGCTCGTGCAGTCCGTCCGTTGCATAACTGGAAGTCTCCAGGGCCGGATGGACTGCATAACTTTTGGATCAAGTGGTTCTCAAGGTCACACGCTCGCTTGGCATCTCAGTTCCAGACTGCTTTGGAGTCTGGTTCGCTACCCCAGTTCCTAACGACAGGAATTACCCACCTGTTCCATAAATCAGGTAGCACCGCGGAACCCAAAAATTATAGACCGATCACGTGTTTACCGACGGTCTATAAGATTCTTACATCCATTTTGAGAGCTAAAATTGACAAACATATAAACACCAATTGTTCAGTGACATATTGTATAACAACTTGGGGAGGTGCCAGTAAAACAAAAATGTTGGAAATAGAAAGAGCTCAAAGATTGATTCTGAAAATAGGCCTCTCAAAACCACGACTCTTCCCCACTGCCGCATTGTATCAGGAAGCCGAGGTCTTAACAGTACGACCTATAAAAAAAGGCGGACAGAACTTCACTAAGAAACAACTGAAGCACCAAAATGGCAGCGACGTAACTGTGTGTGCGTGTGTAAAGGGATGCCAGATGGAGGAAAATTTTACCCATTTTTAAACAATATTTCAATAAGATCTCCCTTGGGTTTTATTACAAGGTTTTGTGACGGATATTGTTCAAGGTAAAATAAATAAAACACATTGAAAATAAAAATATTTACAACTTATTTAATAGGCACTTATGTTAATAAAGGTTTAAAATCCCTTTTGTTGGTTCAAATTTTTGTTATTAAAATATTTTGTTATTAAACTGTTAATCGTTAAACTTAAAAAATATGATTAAGAGGTTAGGTAATGAGATGTCCTTAAATTAATTGAATATTACCTTTGTTGGTATGGCGTAAACAACAGTTCGTGAAGAAGTCCGCCTTTAGTTGTGTACAGACGCCAGCACATCAAGTTACTACAATCTGCCAAATTTATTTAATAGATTTTCAACTTTATCGCTAGAGCATAAGGTTCAAAGTTGATTGGGAAAATTTGAGTTTCGGGTAGCTTGATGTGCTGGCGTCTGTACAAATCATTCTTCTCAGAATGTATACTGCAGATTACACTATATTTTGTTGGATTCCAATTATTTTCATTTCTACACTCCCTTATTATATTTATCCAATAATTTTTCCATACGTCATTTGCTGAGGGAAATCTGTAAAATGTAGAACAATACATAATAACGATAAATAGTAACATAAAAATATAAATCTCCCACATTTAAAATAATTTGCAAATTGAAATAGTTGCAACACTGATTGATTTCGTGTTTTATTAAATAAATTGACGTAAAATCGAGAAATAAGCTTATAAATAACATGCTTACCTATGAAAAGTGATCCCCTGTCTTTTTTTACTTGAACCACTATGGTTTCGACAACTTTTTACAACACATGACGGCATCCTATAAGTTTTAGTAGTAAAATAACACGCGGGCGTCCTGCGGAAAACTTCGGAGCGTAATGGCCGACGGCAGACCGACTATGGTGTGAATGTGTGCGTGCTGGCTTGTCTATATCATAGTATAAAGAGGGGAAGTACGTTATCTTCATACAAACGCACCGCGCGCGGCTTGTATGTGTGCGTCATAGTATCTATGCGTCGCCGCACGCACACTTAACAAAATCTCGACCCGTTTCTCAGTGCGCCAGTCGGGGCTAACACCGCATGAGCTTCGCGCGTCACGGCTTTTGGCACCGCTAAATGAATGAAAAATGTGTGACAATCGCAGGAAAACGTATTGATGTGTGTTTGGGTGTCTTAATAAGTAATTCCAGAATTGTCTCTGTTCTGATTACCTATTGAACTGGAAAGGTAAGCAAGTTGCAGCTTGCAAGTTCTAGCATATAATTTTTACTTGATGATGAGATACAACATTTTTGTTGTAAGTATTATTTTATATCAGACAGAGGAAGTAGGTAGACCTACTTTCTCACTAGAATGCATTAGGTACTTTTGATCTGTCAATTGATTTGCCATTGATCGTTGTTTTCTCGTGCTCATCACCGCCCCGCGCCGCCCGTTTGCTGGCCCGTCACTCTTTCTTTTATCGTGAAAGGTTTCATCATCGTTTAGGTAAAACCGACCTCTCAAACCCTATACTCAGACAATACAAGTAAAAATACAACTTCCCGACCCTTGCCAATTTATAGGCACTGAATTAACATTTAGCTAAAAGTAACAACCCTGAGACAGTAGGCAATTATATCGCGGATCGGGCCGGAGATAGCCTACTTCCCCTCTTTATACTATGTCTATATTAGCGCGCTGACCGACTAAGGGTGCTTCAGTTATTGTTAAAGGAGACGGCGTCCGCCTTTTTTTATAGGTCCATGAGTACGACAAATATACATCCTCTCCACTACTCTGAGACAACATTCGGATTCATCTTCTTTTGATCTCTCAAAATTAGCAACGAGAAGGCAGTATGCAATATGTGATACCATTAAAATGAAATCAGGTTTTGCCCAAAAATTTTATATATTCCGAGGCCCTGAGCTGTACAATAAGATAAACAAAGAAACAGGTATTTTTAATTACAGTAAAGCTAAATGTAAACGGGTATTAACAAACTGGCTACTAAAGTTGAACTACACTAAAACAGAAGAGTTACTAGTCATAAAAATTTAACAGGAAACAAAAAGACATATCCTTTCATATACCATACATCTAGTTAGATAATGATCCCACTCACATTATACCCTCTCATCCTAACTATACTTTATCACACACACCTATACAGACAAACACTCACACGCACACAGACACACAGACAAATACACCAGGCACACATACACACACACAGATACAGGCAAACCTATTAAACGCACCTACATCCCACACGCACCTTATTCTCCACATCTTGTCTCCACCACACTTCACACAAATTTAAGATTCTATTATTATTTAGCTATTAAATTATAATGTTTTGTTCTTTCCATCAAATATCCATATCTGTATAAGTACCTATAATTACAATAACTAGACACCAGTATACCTATCTACTTTAACTTTTAACCAATAAACAATGTAATTTTTACCTGTAGGGGGGAGTCCCTGGTGTCCTGAAATACAAGTTTAGGCTTAGTTTAGGCACCAGTCTCCCACAAATAAACATAGTGGTCTTTTTCAATTCATTTACATGTGTTAGTTTATAAGTATTATTTGTGGAAGAAAAAAATAAACATTATTATTATTATTATAATTCCATTATGTCTGCCTCTCAAAATGGATGCAGGAACGGGTCCCGAGGTACTGAGGAGCTACTCCTCATTGATATGGCCATTAGCCAACAGGTTCGTCGTTCCCGAAAGGATCTGTCGACATGTTGGATAGACTATAAGAAGGCCTATGACTCGGTGCCACATACATGGCTCATGAGGGTGTTGGAGTTATACAAAGTAGATGCAACCCTGCGCACCTTCCTGATGTCATGTATGGGGGACGGAGGAATGGAGGATGGAATGGAATGGAGGACGGTCCTTCGCTATCCAGGATGTCGAAATATTCAGAGGAATAGCGAACCGATAAGGATCGAGCGAGGCATATTTCAGGGTGATAGTTTGAGTCCGCTTTGGTTCTGCTTAGCCTTGAATCCTTTAAGCACACTGCTGGAGGATTCAGGTCTAGGCTATCGGCTGAGGAGAGGTGGTCAGGTTATATCGCACCTCCTCTACATGGATGACCTAAAACTCTTTGCCCCCAACAATTTGCAACTGATGGAGCTACTGAAAGTAACTCAAACTTTCAGTAGCGCCATCAGGATGGAATTTGGTGTGGATAAATGTGCGGTCATGCATGTAAAGCGAGGGGAGATTGTTGAATCCGTGGAAACCCAACTCTCGGATTCCACAAACCTTAGAGCCCTCTCCGCATCCGAAACCTATAAGTATTTGGGTATGTCGGAAGCGTTAGGCATCAATGTTACTGACATGAAGCAATCGTTGAAGGAGCGCTTCTTTGGCCGCCTGAAAAAAGTACTTAATAGTCTTCTATCAGGTGGAAACAAGGTGCGCGCCTTCAACGGTTGGGTCATGCCGGTTTTGATGTACTCTTTCGGCATACTCAAATGGACTCAGACTGAACTCGACGCCCTGGATAGGAGGGTCCGTACGCTGCTGACTGCAAATCGAATGCATCACCCACGGTCGTCGGTAATGAGGCTGTATATCCCGCGAAAGTGTGGAGGTCGAGGGTTTTTAAATGCTAAGACCCTCCACAATCGCGAGATATGCAGTCTCAGGGAATACTTCCTAGAAACCGACGTGGGGATGCATCGAGATGTAGTTGCCGTGGACAAGGGCCTCACCCCGCTCTCCTTGGCTAAAGAGAACTGGCGCAAGCCAGTAGTGCTTGACACTAAAGATCGCATGGAGGTATGGCAGAGTAAGGAGTTCCACGGACGCTTTTTCCGGGCCCTACATGGACCCGATGTCGATCTACTAGCGTCCGTAGCCTGGCTGCGTTTCGGTGACCTCTTTGAAGAAACCGAAGGTTTTGTCTGTGCAATTATGGACTTAGTTATGATGACGAACAATTACCGGAGATTTATTGTGAAAGACGGCACGGTTGACATCTGTCGGGCATGCCACCGGCCGGGAGAATCAATCAGGCATATTATCTCCGGGTGTTCTCGTCTAGCTAACGGAGAGTACTTGCATCGACACAACCTTGTAGCCAGGATAATACATCAGCAACTTGCTCTGAAATACAACCTTGTGGAATCAGAGGTGCCGTACTACAGGTATGTGCCCGACCCAGTTCTCGAAAATGGTAATATCACATTGTACTGGGATCGATCCATCATCACTGACAGGACTATTGTTGCCAATAAGCCTGATGGATGTGGTGGATCGATCAGAGCGGCGCGCAATGATTGTTGACATAACCGTCCCGCATGATGAGAACCTCGTGAAAGCCGAGAAAGATAAACAGATTAAGTATCTTGACTTGGCTCGCGAGGTTGTCGACATGTGGAATGTGGATTCAGCGATCATTGTGCCGATAGTCGTGACAGCCAATGGTTTAATAGCCAAGAGCCTCGACCAACACCTAAGGAGGCTCTCGTTGGGCAGCTGGATCAAGGGCTTGATTCAGAAAGCGGTACTTCTGGACACGGCCCGCATTGTTAGGAGGTTCCTCTCTCTGGAGCCCTGACCGCCGGTAGCTTGGACCCTGTTCCCGATACCGGTGGGCTACTATTTTTTATATTTTTAAATGTTTTTATATTTCTTTTTATATTAATATTTAAAAATATAATTTATATGTATTTAGTCAAATAAAGGAAATAATAAAAAATAAAAACATAATTAAAAAACCAACTACAACTACGTATCATTTTAATAATTGTAATTTCACTTAACTGTTTCAATAATTAAAAATGAACAAAATATAAAATGTTTTTTTTTCTGTATCCTCGCAAATGTGTTAAAAAACGTCGTACGATATACGTGCGTATTCGTTATAACCATCTTAACGCACTAATATCGTAATGTAATTAAATAACAATAAACATTCTTTGTATGGTTTAGTTTTTTTTAATTTTTCAAACTTTCAATTCTGCCACTGTGTACGTTACCCCAGCAAGAAAGTGTCTCCTAGAGTTATAGGAGTAGAACGTATAATTTGTGCCCTATCTGCTGTAAATGTGCCCCCAAATAAAAAATGTGTGCCCCCTGTCGTTTTGGAAAAAAACGGAAAAAACGATTCCTGCTGGGGTAACGTTTTTCTAGCAGGAAAATTCTAAACGAATGATCTGAGAGAGAAAAATTGTGCATGGCCAGAGAGCTTATATGTGTGCCAAAATGTGCCCCAAAAAAAAAAATCTGTGCCCCTTCAGGTTTTCGAGATATTGCATTTCCTGCTGGAGTAACGTTTTGATGAATCGTATATCTCTACAACCATTGCATGTGCCCCTGTAGAGTAAACATACACGAGTAGCTCTTAATGTGTGCCCCTTAGTGCCCCAATTAGTTTTAAGAAAATATTTATAGTTTTCAAGTTATAGCGGTTTTATGAAAACCCGAAAAAACATCGCAGCGCCTAAATTAGACAAGAAACAAGTTCGCTGAAAACTGTATTCGGTCCTTCTTGACGCTAATAATAACCATACAAAGTTTCAAAACTATTCATGCATGCGTTTTTGCTAAAAGTCAAAACGATGGTGTCCTAACTTTGACGGCAAAATACAAGGAACCGGCTCAATCCGAGATGTGTAGCTGTAAACCAAAATCATGTGCCTTTAGTCAAAAATATATGGTGAAAATATTCAGCTTGGAATGTTTCGCATTAAGTAAATATTAACAAAAAACCAAAATATGTAAGCAACGGCTGGTTATCCGACCAAATTTGAATGACTACTAAAAAGCGACGGATTCATACATATCGATGACCTTCTTTAGGTACTTTACTCACTAACCGGTTCACACGTGTTGTGCCTGAGTACACTGACTTACAAAAGTAATAAGTAATTAAATAAAGTTGTTATTGGATTATATTCTACTAGCTGTTTCTATGACGTTACACATGATTAAGTACATTATAAATAGTAGCCTAAGTGCTATTCCAAGGTAAGCTATCTTCTCGATTCTAAATTTCATTAAAATACATCCAGTAATTTATGTGTGAACGAAAGAAATACATCGAGATATTTGCCAGGTCTTTGACTTGGTCCTAATGTTTAAAAAAAATTATAGTTCATGAAATGTGTGATGAATACCTACTACTAAAAAGAGGTAGCTCTTTTTTGTATATAAATAAAAAGCCCGTATTTGTCTTTTTATATTAGGTACATGTAGGAAAAGGTAAAGTGTGTGTCATTATTATCAGGCATATTTTAATTACTGTGGGCGTACTAAGTGGGTAGTGTTGGTTACTGCGCAATAGAAACACGGTTTGCACTTCACATCCGATTATAATTTCATGAACAATTTAATCACATTAGCAAATCAAGCACTGTAGATACACGATACAACCAGATACGAACGCGAGATAGTTTCTGAGCACATGATGTCCGTACGATGTCCAATGGTCAAGTCCCTGCTAACTTTGGAAATCGCGACGCCCCCGTCAGGGGGCGTGGCGAGCGGTTCCGGGGCTGAGCCCCCCGGCCGCGGAGGCCATACGGTGGCCTGCAAAAACAGGCCCCTCACAATGTTCGGCTTCAATGGCCTGCCGGAGTCGTGGGAGCGCGTAAATGACGCGCGTCCCTGTGAGTGATTGCATTTTGTTTTTCTGTAGGCGCGCCACGACGCTGACTCAGAGCGCCGCTTTCTTCACGACACCTCGGCGGTCGGTCCCCACCAGGTGAGACCCCCAGTTACCTGGGGGAGGCCCAGCGAGAGCCGACCAGCATGACGAGGTGTCGACTCGACGCTCCTACAGAAAGTAGGTGTATTGCTCCCGCCCGCCCCGCTTCCAGAGCTAGCCGGTTACGGTCCGGGCTAAGGAACAGTCGTGTGTGTGTGAGCGGCATTGTATTGTAGTGTAACGCCGCTCAGTGTCTGTGCGTACCGCGGCCCGCGCTGCGCATACGCACTTGGTTATAGGTGTCTGTATAGTGATGAATGGCTGAGCCGCCGCGTAACGTGCCTATATTAACCTAGCACACGCCACGCGACGAATGTATGTAATGAGTGTAGAGTTCAGTTGGGTCGAGTGAGCCGCGTGTAACCTGGGTGCGGCTCACCCGAGGCGTCAATCCGGTGCGATGGGGTCGTCGTCCGCTACCAGGTCGCGGGGTAGGGGTCTCGCGTCGGGGGGGCGCGCGTGCCAGCGCGCAATGTCCTGTACATGCGGCCAGGCGGATGCGTCGGCACGCGCGAGAAGTCCCTGCCGCTTCGTTGCTCGCTGTTTTATACTGGTGTCAAAAAAAAGTCGAGCAGTGGGGCGGTGGGAGAAGTCGAGTGACGTACTTGTCGGTGGCGTGATCGTTGCACGTGTTGTTTACGACAACGCCGCCGACACGGCCATACTGACTTGCGGACGTCCTCGTGCGCTTACAATTCGTACATCTGTAATAATCATAAATCGTTCGATTATCCTGACCAAAGTTCGTACTTTACAATCTGGACCGGTTTATCTAAACCCTACAGACAGGCTGGTAAGAATTAGTTCTGGACCGGTTTTCAATGACCCTTCAGATTAAAACTTCTGGACCGGTCTTCATTGACCCTTCAGATTAACAAGTTCTGGACCGGTCTTCAATGACCCTTCAGATTAACAAGCTCTGGTCCGGCTACAAGCCCTACAGATTAACAAGTTCTGGTCCGGCTACAAGCCCTACAGATACAAGTTCTGGTCCGGCTACAAGCCCTACAGATTAACAAGTTCTGGTCCGGCTACAAGCCCTACAGATTAACAAGTTCTGGTCCGGCTACAAGCCCTTCAGAATTTATTTTATCTTATTTTGGCTAGTCCGGAATATTATTATTCCCTATAGCTGATTTATCATTGGACCGGTTTAACCCTACAATGATTATTGCAATTTAACTGTCATCATTAGTTCTATGGACATCAGCTCGCGTTACTATTGATCGGCTCCGAATAAACGGACATAAAGTGCAACTTGTGCCCCGTCATACACTTTCCGGGGTGGAAAATCCTCATGGATGTCCTCCGCCACGGGGCGGGCGGAGGGGTCTGTCAGACTCTTACTGACTAAAAACCACCCCGGTGTTCCATCTCACACCTACGCCAGGGGTCGCGGGAACGTACGATACTTCCGTAACGTACGTTCACCGTGACACGACAGAGCCAAGACTGTCTCGTTACACCACTGCGCGCTCTCTTCCACTCCACACGAACTCGGGCTAGACTCTGTCGAGCGCCGCCGGGTGACACTGGCGTTCAGAATAGTCAATGAATGACGCCGACACGACCATCTTGCTCGCACATATTCTCGTGTGTTAATCTGCAAAGAAACATACCCCGCAAAGTATCACATAGTTCGGTCACTTCTGACCGAATTTGGTACAGACTAAAACACAATGAAAATTCGCACAAACTAAAAAAATTGAGTTCAGAGCATTAATCATTATTTGATTACTAATTACGATTATTACAATGTTACATCTAAAGCATGAAAAACTGATTAACTACCGTTTGGTCATCCTGCTATTGTTTCTGGTCCGGTCAAGTTAGACCCTTCAGATATTTAACCACTTGGTCCAGTCAGCCATGACTCTACAAGACTTGTTTCTTGGTCCGGTCAAATTCTGACCCTACAGGATTAGCTTCCTGGTCCGGTCAATTTCTGACCCTACAAGATTAGCTTCCTGGTCCGATCAGTTTTTGACCCTACAAGATTAGCTTCCTGGTTCGGTAATTGTTTTGCCTTTCAGGTGTGTCCCTACAGTTAAACTGGACCGGACGTAGCTAGGCCGAACAAGTATCGTTCCTTTAGCTTAATTAACAAATAGCTCAATATTTTGGTTGATGTACAAGTGCTTCTGTTATAATGGTAATTGACTCAGGACCAATTGATTCTACTGAAGTAGCACGTAATCCAGGGTTTCTACAATTTGCATTATTATGAGAACTGGTAGATATAATGGGACTTTTAGCAGACATGGTATCACTATTGGCAGACATGGTATCACTATTGGCAGAGATAGTATCACTATTGGCAGAGATAGTATCACTATTGGCAGAGATAGTATCATTATTTGATTCCCAAATCTCAAGATCACAAACTAAATAATCAACTAAACATGATGGAGTAGCCAATAAAACATCCTTAGAGCATCACAAAACACAGCAGGAATCTTATTCATGGACTGTGGCTTTTCATTAAGCCCCTACAACAAACTTCATGTTTGTTTCTTTGAATTCCTCCTGAATTCCGAGTCCTACGGGCTCTATGGTCTCTACAAGACCCCGACCTCCGCCAGAGTTAAACACGCATTGCGCACCCACGGACTACTTGAGTTGCCTCAAGAGACACCGATTTCTACAGGGCTACGACTATGTAATAACTACTGGTATGGTCCCCGACCAGCCGAACTAAGATTCACCACTATCACTCGACTTAATTTCTACTTTGTTTCATCAACAAGACTTTTACTTAGCTTTCCTCAAATTCGTCATTAATACTCTGATCCCTTGGCCTGTGCCATGGCATATGCCTTAGCCTCATTAGCGTACTTGATTCAACCAGAGCCATGTAATCAAACTTTAATTAATCATAGCAAAAAAAAATATCAACCAGAGCCATGTACCATCGTTATCCACATTACAACAATCTTTTTTTATTAAGAGCCTTAGACACCTGGAAACCCACAGACGAGTAAACCACTCTAACGCCACGGCGCTCCGGCCGACCAGCAATCGCATTGCTCTCACCCATCCAGCGCATGGATCCATGTGCATCACCCTGTGACTACACACTTTTTACTACGGCTGATAGAGAACCCCTACTCGCGTGGTTCCCACTACTTAGGCTTTCTCATAGCTCATCACCACTGTGATTACCATCTATTTCGATTGGTACATGACCTACTGGCATCATTCATAACCTATCGTGAGCGTATTTAAAAATTGCATCGTTAACTAGATTGAGCTATACCTAACAATGTAACAGTTTTTTTTTTGCTGTTGTTTAGCAGGGTAACATTCGGTACCAGAGTCAAAACATAATGAAAACGACTCACCAAATTCGGTAGACAATAGATCTGTAGCTGACTCAATGGCTGTAGTGGTTGCAACAATCCACTGTTTCCTTGGCAGAAATCGTGAAACTCCTCGCTCAAAAAGCACCGTCTTTGATCAGCGATTATTCGTACAGGAGATCCAAAGAGTGCAGCGCTGTCCACCACTGTCATTCTGCTTGCACGTGTCCTTGTGTGTTAACCCTTATGTTCTAACGTGCCTGCTGGTAGTTGTACGACGCAAACATCCACTCGCCGTTGCTGCTTGCAGCGCGTGCTCCACCTCCACCATCTGCTTGGTTGCCACTTCTCGTGCACCGGGCCGCGACATGTCCTGGATTCCCTCACTTGCAGCAGACGAAGGGCAACACGACCTCCTTGCAGTGAATTTTCAGCAAATCACAAATCAGCTGTCGTATTGTGTGCTGTTACGTTTGCACACGCGTCCTATCGCGTTTTCCAATTACGGGAACCAAACGCCGGTTTTAGACACTTTTTTTTCCTAACATGGCGGTAGGGCGCAACTGGCGCGTCACTGGGCAAAGGTATTTCGGCATACAGCCTATGCCCAAAACAACATTCACTATGATCGCGCATCCGTATCTGGCTTGTCTGGGTTCAACTCGAACAGATCCACAAGATTATTTAATAAACGTTCGCAGTTTGCATTTTGTTTTTAAAATGTCAACGGTCACTTTCACTTTTAGTGTTCTGATTTTGCGCATGAACCAACACGAATCCCACTTCTGATGTAGGAAAAGGTAAAGTGTGTGTCATTATTATCAGGCATATTTTAATTACTGTGGGCGTACTAAGTGGGTAGTGTTGGTTACTGCGCAATAGAAACACGGTTTGCACTTCACATCCGATTATAATTTCATGAACAATTTAATCACATTAGCAAATCAAGCACTGTAGATACACGATACAACCAGATACGAACGCGAGATAGTTTCTGAGCACATGATGTCCGTACGATGTCCAATGGTCAAGTCCCTGCCGCTTCGTTGCTCGCTGTTTTATACTGGTGTCAAAAAAAAGTCGAGCAGTGGGGCGGTGGGAGAAGTCGAGTGACGTACTTGTCGGTGGCGTGATCGTTGCACGTGTTGTTTACGACAACGCCGCCGACATACATATATATTTATTGATAAGCCGTAGGTTAGATAAATTAACAGTACAATGCGTGCCACGAAAGATGAGACTTGACCCCGCCTCCCCCGCTCTTTCCGCCGCCCCTATGACGTCCAGTCCCGTCCCGCACTCGGACCTCATACCGCTAAAGATACCTAAAATCGTGTACTGCGCATGTCAAACCACGTGGTGTGTAAAGTCTCATCTTTCGTGGCACGCATTGTAACTTTTTCATCATTAAGGGGAATGCTCCAACTAGCCCGCGAAATTCAAAATTTCTTGCGTTTTTTGCAATTTGCAGGCCAGTGCTAGGTTGTATGTTGATTAAAATATTATTCGCGGCTGTAAGATGTATGTAGTTACAGAATTATAATCATCAATACAACCTTCCAAGTTCATAAAGGTGTAGGAACCAAAAAAAAAAGAGAAAAAGTCAGCCCTACTACACCTTTATGAACTTGGAGGGTTGTATTGATGATTTTGATGATTATACTTCTAAATAATATTTTAATCATCATACTACCTAGCACTGGCGTGCAAATTGCAAAAAACGTAAGAAAATTTGAATTTTGCGGGTTGGTTGGAGCATTCACCTTAACCAAATAAATTTTGGTATTACAGTTTTGAGAGTTGTATTTACAATAGTGTACCTATATGTCGCAGGTTTTTCATAAAATTGGGTTTTTGATGAAAAACCGGAAGGCTTATCAAACTCAGATTAATATAGGTACAGACAGCGTCAGTATGTGCTAACCCCTCAAGTTTTAAAATGTTACACATTAAATTCCTTAAAAATGATCTAAAGAATACTTAAAAAAGAACCCATTGTTTCGACTCAGATTCGAACAATCGCATCACCGAACGTCGTCATACTCATACCGGCAGTTTGACGAACTAGCCAGCGAGCCCATATGAATTGCGTTGAAATTGTTATCTACTATGGTCTGAGTCATTTTATCTTTAGGTGGGATGTCTAATCGATAGATGTTATAATTTGAGGGTATCCATTAATTTTACTTACTTACGTTGTCTTTATAAAATTAATCCATACCCTCAAGTTATAACTACAACGTTTGATGTATACGTTCACTTAAAACGGCAAAGAGTAAACGACTACGATTTATCCATTAATTTTTAAAATTATTTATGATTTTATGAGAACTAAAATAGTTGTTCTGTGTGAACAAAATGTGAGCATAAAAGGAATTGCGAGACAGCTTGGCATATCAGTAAGTTCATTATAATATTAATTGTGTTCTCCGATTTTTTTCTTGTTGAGCTATTTGCGGTATCTTGTGTGTGGTATTTAATAACTTATTTAAAACCATTTTTTCTATACAGAGACAAACGGTGCGCTTATGGGTGTGCAGATTTCAAGAAACCGGCGATGTTAAGACAATGTCCATGGGTCGGAGAACTACTGGGATCTATACGGACCAATCTGAACATCATCGGGATATTGTTAAGGTTCACACTACACCGCCGTTTACATCCACTCGTTACAGTTCGCAACGGCATGGAATATCTCTGTCCACGGTTCGCAGACATTTACACGCAGCGAACATTCACAGTTATCGACCTGCAAAATATGTCTAACAGAAGAACATCGAAGAGAACGATTGCGATTTGCCCAGAAATAGCAGTTATATTAATTAAGTATGACAACAAAATAAACAACGAAGGCATTTAACTCATTTGATCCCACTATTTTACTTTGTATAGCAAAATATTCTAAGTAGATATCATGAGCTAATAAGAGATGTTAATTGATTATCTATTGATAACATGTTTATTCACTTATTATGCTCATGATTGTAATCCTGCCAAACTAACTTCTAGTTCCTAGACAAGTTGCAAACGCTTCAAAACTTGTCTCTTTCGATGACACTTGTCAGACTGTCAAATGTCAAATTTGTATACTGAGACGACATGACAGGTCACGTGACATTTCGTTAGGTTATGTCAATCTAAAATATTTCTACCGCTTACTATTTTATCGTTTACGTTAATAGGATGCCACTTGTCTAGGAACCCAATTGTGTCAGTTGGCAAAATAGTATATTATGATAACTGTAAATAAAATTATCAAATCAAAATAAATCTTTGTTGTAAAATAAGATCATAGTTTTGTTAAATAATAGCAATAATAAATATTATTATATGATTATTAAGGCATTTTTTAAATTCTTTATAAATAATTACCAAACACAAAATAGAAAAATATATTAAAATAATAATTATAATGAACAAAAAGCACATTTCGTGCCTGCTATGATTTGAACTTCCACTCATAGGCACGGCAAGCGGTCTTGAAACCTCTAGTCTATTTAGACGATGAATAAAACGTTCGTAAATGTTAACCCTATTATTGCTTGTCGTTTTCGCAATAATAAAAGTATTAACGTTTTATTGAAAAAAACAATAATAAAAACAGAATTTTAAAAAAGAAATACTATGAAACTTACTTATTCACTAAAACAATAAATTAATTAAAATAAAATGTTTTTGCAAAATACAAAAACCAACTTGGGCCTATCACGGATTTGAACGCACATGTCTTTTGGAGGGGTAATCACTTAATGAAGCTGTGTGTACGTGACATTGAAACATTTCATTTCATAATTGGATTGAAGGAGGAGAATATTGATTGGATCAAGGATGTAAAATTTTGATAAATAAATAATTGTTTTCTTTCTGCTAAGTTGCAAATGATGATGGATTGTTTTATTTATTTCATTTAAATAGATTTATTTGTCATAAAACCAAGCAAACCCGTGATTTTGACAAGAACTTTATCATAAACCCAAACTAGTTCAGGTTTTTGATCAAAAATCCGGATTGTTACAGGTTTATGATGAAATTGAGTTTAAAATGTGTCATCTTCCGGTTTTTAATCAAAAACCTAGGTTTTTCATCAAAAACCTAATTTTATGAAAAACCTGCGACATAATATACAATACGTGCCACGAAAGATGAGACTTGACATACCACGTGGTTTGACTTGCGCAGTACACGATTTTAGGTATCTTTAGCGGTATGAGGTCTGAGTGCGGGACGGGACCGGACGTCATAGGGGCGTCGGAAAGAGCGGGGGAGGCGGGGTCAAATCTCATCTTTCATGGCGCGCATTGTACCTATAGTCAACCGCACAATGATCTGTGTTGCAACAACGTGTTTCCATTTTGTATGTCGTATTACGTATCTATGAGGGATTTATAATTATTAACGATTATATTAAAGCTGATTATGTAGTGTCACATAATTTTGATTTGATGGCGTTTTAGATACCTATATAAGTGTCATTCCACAGTCAGGTGATAATGTTGTTACGTATATGGGATAAATATGTTTATTTATAGCCAAATACCATCAGATAATTTGTGCACATTCGATGTTTGCAGTTATATCTTTATGCGGTTTACTATACTAACACACTTTATCTGAATCTATGTACCTATAAGCAAATTACTCGTAAGAAAATTATTTATCTGTGATTTAAAATTTAATATTTTTTTACACAATATTATACTTAATACTAATCTGTGATTTTTTGTGATGCGAATTTACTAATTATATGTTAGACTTAGATGAAAAACTGATCTGTGATTTAAATAATAATTACTACAAAACGTGCAAATAATTTCTAATATTTATAGGTAGGAACTTTGATCTGTGATTTGAAGTGATAATTACTTTAAGAATTAAAATTAAGGGAATAAAAATAATAATTTCCACATCAACAAGCGGTTTCATTTATTATAGTCACAAGGTGCATTTAATATATTTTTTAATTAGCCCCCAAAACTTTTGAACGCGACTGTACGGACAACAGCTTAGGTATAATACGTCCAATAAAGAAGGTCATCGATATGTATGAATCCGTCGCTTTTTAGTAGTCATTCAAATTTGGTCGGATAACCAGCCGTTGCTTACATATTTTGGTTTTTTGTTAATATTTACTTAATGCGAAACATTCCAAGCTGAATATTTTCACCATATATTTTTGACTAAAGGCACATGATTTTGGTTTACACCTACACATCTCGGATTGAGCCGGTTCCTTGTATTTTGCCGTCAAAGTTAGGACACCATCGTTTTGACTTTTAGCAAAAACGCATGCATGAATAGTTTTGAAACTTTTGTATGGTTATTATTAGCGTCAAGAAGGACCGAATACAGTTTTCAGCGAACTTTATTCTTGTCTAATTTAGGCGCTGCGATGTTTTTTCGGGTTTTCATAAAACCGCTATAACTTGAAAACTATAAATATTTTCTTAAAACTAATTGGGGCACTAAGGGGCACACATTAAGAGCTACTCGTGTATGTTTACTCTACAGGGGCACAAGCAATGGTTGTAGAGATATACGATTCATCAAAACGTTACTCCAGCAGGAAATGCAATAGGTATCTCAAAAACCTGAAGGGGAACCTGAAGATTTTTTTTTTGGGGGCACATTTTGGCACACATATAAGCTCTCTGGCCATGCACAATTTTTCTCTCTCCGATCATTCGTTTAGAATTTTCCTGCTAGAAAAACGTTACCCCAGCAGGAATCGTTTTTTCCGTTTTTTTCCAAAACGACAGGAGGCACACATTTTTTATTTGGGGGAACATTTACAGCAGATAGGGCACAAATTATACGTTCTACTCCTATAACTCTAGGAGACACTTTCTTGCTGGGGTAACGTACACTCTGCCACTGAACAGCCTGTATACAGGGTGTTTGGAAGCTGAGTGCAAAGATTTAAGGGAGTGATAGTTGACACCATTTACAGCATTTGATTGAGCCATACATGTCTTAGAAGAAGTATGTTTTTTATTATTATTATTAACGGAAAACTTTAGTCAAAAATAACATACCAACTTTAACTGGGAAAAAAATTAAAAAACATACTTCGTCTAAGACATCTATGGCTCAAAATGGTGTCAACTATCACACACCTTACGGCGTTCCATCCAGCTTCCAAACACCCTATATCCGAATTTTATTTAATTCAATATTCAATACTTAATATTTTGTGATACGTTGTACCAATTGTGTTAAATAAAACATAGATAGGTACTAAAATTACGAAAAAAAAATTAATTGCTAATTTGTTCATACTTAACATAGCTCAAAATAGCGTTATACCCATATTATTTGCACGAATTACGAGTAAAGAAAATATGGTTTTAGTAAGACACAGAGTTCGAAACTAATTACTTACATAAGTGAAAATGGCTTCATATAGATTTAAGTCTTTCTTCATAATTCAATTAAGTATTACTTATAACTATATCTTTATAAATTCTTTTTTCAGATAGTATAATGCTTTAGGAGCTAAAGCCTAAAAGGGCTGAGTTTTCCATCGCCAGATAACTGTGATTCGAGGAATAAAATTGACGTTCGAAAGATTTTGTATGAAATAACTGTCAAAATTTCAAAATTATTCTTCGAATAAAGTTATCAGATGATTGAAAAATCAGCCCTTAGTTGAATAAAATTGAAAATAAATTGATTTTGCAGGAACCCGTTGAATGCGAGAAGCACAAAACTGGTCGAAGTGGAGGGGCTTGGGGGAGGCATATGTCCAACAGTGGTGGACGTCTTTCGGCTGAAGTGATGATGATGAAGTGAATTTGAAATATGTAGTAAACTTAAGCAGCCCTGAAGACCGTAAATGAAAAACTATTTTGATTTCTAGAAGTACTTCAATTTATAAATACACTCTTTAGCAATCAATCTATTGTTTATCTGGGCCAAATCAAAGTTAAGATATTTTATAGACATATGGCTGTTTGGTCAGATAATCAGCCTCGACCAGGCGCTATCATTATTGTTTATTCTCAAAAATCAAAGTGACACTTCGTCGCATTGATATTATGAACCCTGAAGACTCAGTGACTACAGTCGAAAGGGCTGTGGTAGAGAACCCCAGGTAACGCTTCCCACCAGGCAAGATCGGAAGATTCGTCCTTTTCGATGAAGGAGTATTTACACCTTTCCTAAGCGACACATTATTGATTTCCGACATCCACGCGTACGAAGTCGCGGCCATAGCTAGTTACTAATAATATAGGTTTAGCTACTTAGTAGAAAAGATCCACATAAGCGAAAATAGGTACTTTTTACCTTATCTTTATAAAAGAATCGACGTGCCCCTGAGGCGCGGGATGGTGTAACTAGTAGTTCTGTTGCTGCACACCAGCTCCCCGTCGCCCGCAGCCGCCGCCGACGTGCCGGCCGTAGCGGCGCTGGCCGCCGGCCCTCCGGTCGCCGCCGGCGAGCCGCGCGCCTGCACCTCGCCCGGGGGCCGCGTCTACGTGGGCTTCAGGCCCATGGAGTTATGGGACGACGAGGAGGAGCCCTCCGAGCCGGAGTTCTACCCAGACCAGCCGGCTGCCAGGCGCCGCGAAGAAATGAGCGCGCGCCGATACAGCCCGCCCGCATTGCAGCGACCCGCCTCGCTGGCCGTGCAGGCCCCGGCCGAGCCCGCGGACGTGCCAGCCGCCGGCATGCCGTCCGGCGGCGGCTCCACCGCGCGGTGTGCCGCCGGAAACATCACCTACGCACAGTGTGCCGCCGGCGTGCCCCCCAGCAGGGCGGCCGGCGCGCTGTCGGCCGCCGGCACGCCGACCGGTTCCGGCGGCCGTCGTGACTCGCAGCTCACCAATAAAGGGTACTTTGATATTAAATATTTCCACAATAGGCTGTGGTAATTTATTAGGACCTAATGTGAAAATATTTACTCAATTATGTAAGTACCTACTTACATTAGTTTATTTATTCATTTATTTTATTTGCTTACATCTAAAACACTGGTTAGTAGGCATGCATCAACATTTCATGACACAGTATTAAGACATGCACCCTGCCAGGGCACTGCAAGTTTTCAAAATAAAATTCAAGTCAAATTGTAGGTACAATAATACTTATACAATATAATATTACAATTCATTACATTAAGTATAAGTAGGTACTAAACAATAATTACTTATTACTTTATTACATTATATTTTAAAATAAATAATTAAGTAGGTATTATCAATTCTTTGCGCCATAAAATTAGATGCAGTTCATAGACTTATATTGGCTAGATTACGCTAGTCTCATCGTCTGTATAGAAAGAAGAAACCAAGCGTGCCATTATTTTTCTACTTACTGTGACGTCACCAGAGCGATTTAGTGATGGGAATCCTAAAATTCTAACAAAAAATGAAGGCCAATTCTCGTAATTTAAAACGTTCAAAATCTAGTCGCAGTCTCATCTCAGCGACAAAGAAATGTCAAAAACTTGTCAAAATGTAGGGAAATTTGAAGTATTTTTTGACAGATTGAGACTGAGATCAGACTGTGAACGTTGTTAAAATTAGTAGAATTGCCCCTCAGGAACAGCATGTCGATTCTATAAAAATCTCACCGTGAATGCTTGCGTGGAGTGAGCTGTCACTGTCATCCCACTGATGCTAGGGATTGACCAAGCAAACATTTATAATCATAATCGAGATTTTAATAATATTTTAAATGCAAATTCTATTGATCATTTTATATAACGTCAAAGCTAGTATTTTAGTTGTCAAAACATTAATAATTTGTAGGATTTTAAAATAAAATAGCAAAACAGAAACTCAGTCAGAATCTCAATGTTGTCTTTTTTCTTTTTTTCCCTAGAATCGGGTGAAGTGATGCAATGTGATAATGACAGTGACTAATGCGCAAGCGCGGCGTGATCACTTCACCCGAATCACGTAGTTTGTGTGTCGTGAATCGGGTGAAGTGATCACGCCACACAAACTAAGTGGGATTAAATTCTATGATCCGTCAGCCAGGCACACCGTTAGCACTCGATGACTTGACACACTCGGTTATCTCTTCTAATTGAATAGATTTGGGTTAATAACAACGCTGAACATCTTCGCAGTCTTTACTAGACTTGATCTACAATCGCTCGTAATAACAAACAATGTCGATGCGTATTTTCATCAGTCTAGCTGTCTTAAACGTGAATGTTTTACTTTATTTACTGTTCGTGCGTGACGCCCTCGCGCCTCAGGCTATATAAAGACTTACTAGTCTAGGGAAAAAAAGAAATAAAAAACTTCATTGAGATTCTGACTGAGTTTCTGTTTTGCTATTTTATTGTAAAACCCCACAAAATATTAATATTTTGACCACTAAAATACTAGCTTTGAAATTATATAAACATTTCAATAGGATTAGCATAAAAAAATATTATTAAAATCTCGATTATGATTGTACCTAAATGTATGCTTGGTCAATCCCTAGTATCTGGTGGCATGACACTGACAGCTCACTCCACGCTCACTTTACCTAAGTTTTCACGGTGAGATGGTAACAGAATCGCACTGCGAATTCGATTAGATGAACATTTTTAAATCGGATCTCCCGCCCTAAACAATACGAATAAGAGTTCCGACATCAACAACATCTACTGACTTCTATAAAACATTAGAGAATTTTAAGTTTTAGAGAACGATTACGATGCCAGTGAATTCGAGCCTAAAGTCAATCCACTGAGTTCAGCATTAGTTAACGCCTTCAATACATCAATCGTAGGTCTTGTTGCGTTTGTAGACGGACTTTTCTGTTTCCGTAAAGCTGCTGTCATTAAAATGAACTAGCAAATTCGACTATAATATATTGTGTTAGGACCCAAATTTATATATATTGTGTTGGGACCCAATGCCCCGTCGCGCGTCGCTTCTATCCATATCTATCTCTTCAACTTTGGGATCATTTGAAAAACTGTAAATATAATTAAGTGTATATTCTAAACAAAATCACAAAATTGAAACATTGCAGTAAAAAATTATAATTTACATGTCACAAAATACCCAACGCAAACATTATCATTCCTCTGTTTCCAAAATCTATTAGAATTTCAATTGAGAACAACTTTACAACCTGTGTGTACAACACTATTTGCTTTATTTGACAGAAAAATGAGAATAGCGACCGTACAATGCGTGCCACGAAAGATGAGACTTGACCCCGCCTCCCCCCTCTTTCCGCTACCCCTATGACGTCCGGTCCCGTCCCGCACTCAGACCTCATACAGCTAAAGATACCTAAAATCGTATTCTGCGCATGTCAAACCACGTGGTGTGTCAAGTCTCATCTTTCGTGGCACGCATTGTACCACGAAGCTGAGCGACAAATAAAAATATCGGTTATTTTAATTTTCATTGCGTGTTTTAACAGACGAGACAAGCCCTACAATACAGCATTTCCGACGTTTGACTCCCAAACTGGAACGGGCCGGCGCCGCCTTCAAGCGGCTCCTGCCCAACCTGAGGGGGCCAAACGCCTCCTGCCGGAGGCTCTACACGGGGGTCATGTGGTCCATGGCCCTATACGGGGCCCCGGTGTGGGCGCGTTCACTGCGGCTGCGAGCCGCCCATTATTTGAACGCGCCCCAGAAGGTGGTAGCCGTTAGGCTGGTCCGGGGGTACCGCACGATCTCGGGCGAGGCGGCAAGCCTCCTTGCCGGACTGCCGCCATGGGATCTGGAGGCGATAGTCCTCGCGCGCCTGTATGATTGGCGCGCGGAGGCACTACGCCGGGGGGAAACTCCGCTTCCGCAGCAAATTGCGGCGGAGCGGACGGACCTCCGGCGCGATCTCATGGCGGCATGGAAAGAGCGACTGTCGCAACCCAGCGCAGGGCACGCCACGATAGCGGCGGTAAGACCCCTCTTTGAGGAGTGGCTAGAGAGGCGTCACGGCGCCCTCGCCTACCGCCTGACGCAGGTCCTCACCGGACACGGAAGTTTCGGGAGGTTCCTGCACATAATCAGGCGGGAAGAAACGCCCGGGTGTCACCATTGCCAGGACCGCCCAGAGGACACGGTGGAGGTCTGCCCCGCTTGGGCGGGTCACCGCCGTGCCCTCGTAGAGGCGATCGGCAGCGGCGGCCACCTCTCGCGTCCGGGCCTGGTTCAAGCCATGGTCCGGGGCGAGAGGGAGTGGGGGGCAGCCCTCCTTCTGCAAAGCAGTCATGCTAGCGAAGGAGGCGGCGGGACGGCTGAGGGAGAGAGCCTCCCGTCCCAGCCGCCGCGGGAGACGCTCCGGGCGTCGGGAGCCGCGCGACGACTCCTGGCCACCGTAGGCGCGGGCCTGCGGGCGGAGAGTAATGGGTAGCTCACCGTCCGATCAGGACCAGGCCCGTGCCGGACGGCGCGTACGTGTTCCACGCGCGCCTCAAAGAGATGTCAGCATGAAATGAAGGGGCCCGTTAGGGCCGAAGCCTGCCGGGCCAGCGGGATTGTCCGAAAGGGTTACCGCTGGCCCGGAACATAAAGGGCGAAGGAAGGAACACGGGTGGGTTTTAGTCAGTAAGAGTCTGACACTCCCTTCCGCTCCACCCAGAGCGGGAGGAGTCATTTGATGATTTCCCATACTCAAAAAAAAAAAGCCCTACAATACAGCCTTGTAACTAAAAACGGAAATGTATTATGAATTATCCGAAACACACTCAGTTACATAATTATTTTCATTGTATAACCACAATGAATATAAAATAATTGATTTTGCAATAAAAAACACAATTTAATAACTAAAATACTTAACGATGAAAGGAAACGTTTCCATTATCTTGTCCCACTTTTTTGTGTATTTATTACAGCTCAATACCGCACAATTTGGCATTTTTTAGTTTTCGTTTGACGTCTGGCATCGAGAACGTTCGAACGCGGACTGAATGGAAATGGCGGTAAAGGAAGTCCTTTGTACTCCCTTTTTACACGCGAAGTATATACACTTGCGCCATCTAGCCAATATAAGTCTGTGATGCAGCACCATATCATACTTAAAAAAAATAACTTAGGTAAGTATAACTTGGTGGCGACATCGCGGATAACTCAACTAAGTATCTGCATATTGGCAAGTACCTACCTACCTAAGTGACTAGAAGTGCTATATTTTAAGCATACTCAAAAGTAATAGGTACCTACTTACTTATATAACTAACTACCTTACCGATGTTTGAATATCTGTGTATTATGTTCAACCTTAAAACTATCCCAATAACCTTGAATTAGACGTATAACTCTTCAAGGCTCTTTGTTTGACATAAATGCATTTAAAAGGATCTTTCTTTATCCTAAGAGTGCGTGCGCTTCCGCGTCATCTTAGCTTATAAAAATTGTAATAAAATAATAAATGATATTTAACTCCCCTCTGTTGTTTTATTAATGCCTACTTTACAATGTACTCACGCAGCGCAGCTAGGATCAACAGAGATCCCGTATGTCAGCGGGGTATTTGTACTCACGCAGCGCAGCTAGGATCAACAGAGATCCCGTATGTCAGCGGGGTATTTGTACTCACGCAGCGCAGCTAGAATCAACAGAGATCCCGTATGTCAGCGGGGTATTTGTACTCACGCAGCGCAGCTAGGATCAACAGAGATCCCGTATGTCAGCGGGGTATTTGTACTCACGCAGCGCAGCTAGGATCAACAGAGATCCCGTATGTCAGCGGGGTATTTGTACTCACGCAGCGCAGCTAGAATCAACAGAGATCCCGTATGTCAGCGGGGTATTTGTACTCACGCAGCGCAGCTAGGATCAACAGAGATCCCGTATGTCAGCGGGGTATTTGTACTCACGCAGCGCAGCTAGGATCAACAGAGATCCCGTATGTCAGCGGGGTATTTGTACTCACGCAGCGCAGCTAGGATCAACAGAGATCCCGTATGTCAGCGGGGTATTTGTACTCACGCAGCGCAGCTATGATCAACAGAGATCCCGTATGTCAGCGGGGTATTTGTACTCACGCAGCGCAGCTAGAATCAACAGAGATCCCGTATGTCAGCGGGGTATTTGTACTCACGCAGCGCAGCTAGGATCAACAGAGATCCCGTATGTCAGCGGGGTATTTGTACTCACGCAGCGCAGCTAGGATCAACAGAGATCCCGTATGTCAGCGGGGTATTTGTACTCACGCAGCGCAGCTAGGATCAACAGAGATCCCGTATGTCAGCGGGGTATTTGTACTCACGCAGCGCAGCTAGGATCAACAGAGATCCCGTATGTCAGCGGGGTATTTGTACTCACGCAGCGCAGCTAGGATCAACAGAGATCCCGTATGTCAGCGGGGTATTTGTACTCACGCAGCGCAGATAGGATCAACAGAAATCCCGTATGTCAGCGGGGTATTTGTACTCACGCAGCGCAGCTAGGATCAACAGAGATCCCGTATGTCAGCGGGGTATTTGCACAACACATTATCAGTAACAATGGCTTTCATTTTTACAGTTCAATAACATTAATTACGTATTACGTTGTTGATCAGATAATTGTTTTGAAGATTGAAGCAATGGATTAGATCTTGTACATTATGAAGCAATTGACCTATCGTTCAAAATGATTCAGATTGAGATTGATAGTGCGCTACGCAATGAGGATGCAGATCGCAGTCGATTGACTGATCTTACATTATTATACACTCCCGGACACATATCGTCGATTAAATGGAAAAATGGCATTTTTCAAATTTTTTGAAAAATAAGATTATTACATAAAACGAGTCTACTAACAAGATTATTTTATATGTAAAAACGACACTTTAAATAGTTCACCAGATGTCGCAAGTGTCATTTCGATTCTCTGTGGTGATCCGCCATTTTGATTGTAGAAAAATGTCCCAAAAAGACACTTGTTGCTAAAAATTGATTCTAATTAAAAAATAAAATAAATAATTAAATAACACACCACCTAAATCCCCATGTAAATACCTTTTAAATGATACACTTATATGTAAAAATAACAATTTTATAGAAAAACGAATTTTAATGAATAAAAACTTCAAACGCTTGTACTGTAAAATTTGTACTTTCTGAATAACGTCATTTTTCTATTTAACCGACGATATATAAATCGAGCCACGAGAATTACCATGTTAGATATAACGGCCTAAAACATCAAAATAATGATGACTCAAACTAAACATTACTTTGCAGTTTTGAAGCATAGGTACTGGCCACCATTTTGATACTACCTACAGTGCGTGCCACGTAAGAAGAGACTTGACCCCGCCTCCCCCGCCTCTTTCCGCCGCCCCTATAACGTCCGGTCCTGTCCCGCACTCAGACCTCATACCGCTAAAGATACCTAAAATCGTGTTCTGCGCATGTCAGACCACGTGGTGTGTCAAGTCTCTTCTTACGTGGCACGCACTGTTCCTATTCCTTGTTCCGAATTTGAATTCACAACCATTTAAAATTTTATAGACCTTTATAACATATTTGCTCGTAAAGGGTCTCTTATTTCACCAATTTCAATATCGTAATGTATCTCATTACGTACTTGTGCGGTAATGTAAAGTAAATCGCACGGTTTATCAAGATGCTCCGACAAAACGAACGGTACTTTTTTAAATCTTAGCAAAGAATTTTTATTTCAGAAAAGATGTCAACATTTTATTTTATTTATTTATTTATTAAACTTTATGCACAAGTAAAAAATTTTATGAATAAAATTAACTTTGGGAGATAAAATATAATAAATAAACATTTAATTCTTAAATTTAATTAATTTTGACAATAAATTACAACCATTAATATCTGTAACAAAAACAAAAATATTAATTTACTTTATTAATAATACTGGCTGTTTTGTGCCTATGCCTGAAAAAAAAAGCGCGAACGCGCGCGCATCGCTTATCTGTTAAGAAGTAAAAATTATTCCGCGCGCTTTTTCTTTTCGCTGTACTTTTTTTATTTGAAAATGTCGTCAAGTAATGATGAATTTATTAATTCCACACCGCCAGAAGTCTCAGAGGCAGCGAAAAAGGCTACTCTAAGCCTCTTGCCCGAAAAATCGACCGATAGATATCTACTTACAAGCGTATCAAAATTTCATCATATGGAAAACAAGCAAATATGCAAATTCAGTCCGAGTTTTATTTATTTCCTCGCAAATATGTTATAAAACGTCGTATGACATACGTGCGCTTTGATAATTATAGCCTCTGCTTTCTTTTAGCCCTCGCCTACGGCTCGGGCAAGCAATATCGCCTCGGCTGTAATTTTCAACTTACCGCACTTATATCATAATGTACTATTACATAAACAAATGCATGGTGCCTCGATTTAGGAATCGCGGGGGCAATTGCCTAACACACATACGATGCCAATGCCTTTTATTTGGATAGTTCAGCCGCGTTGGTTGCGTTAGGTTACGTTGTCGAGCAGATGAATTTGTCAAACCTATGATGTGGAACGGATATGGAACTTCCTCCAAAACCCTCGGATTGTGATCTAGTGTGTTACGCAATTAGGTTGCGAGAGTATATTAATGGTAGTATACATAAGTGTAGGCCCTTCAAGTATAAGTTATTAAACAAAAATGCAAGCAACAAAACTCGTAAAGTTGATGATGTACGTCACAGCACTCCGACGCCCGCGGCCGCCACTGCCGCACCAGCCGAGTCGGCCGCGCCCGTCGTGCCGGCCGCCGACCCAGTCGAGACGCGCGCGAGCCGCCCCGTCGAGCGGCGCTACGGCCCCGCCGTGGTGCGCCCCGAAGTCTCGCCCGGGGGCACCATCTACATAGGCTTCACGCCCCCGCATATTTTGATGTTGGAGGATGAGGAGGACTCCGGCCCGGAGCCGGACGACGCGGCGTATGAATATTACGAGTTCGACCCGGACCAGCCGGCCTCCGAGCGCCGCGATGATATGCGCATGCGCGGCCCGTATTATTAATAACAGTTGCAACATTCAGATAGAACAAACCATTATATCATAGCTATCTATTGCTAAGAGTTTGTTTTAGATATCTGTTCCATACTTACATAGGTACCTACCTACTCCACTTTTCAACATTCCGCTAGCATGTACAGTCGCCGTCAGATATATTGTAGCAGACAAGGTGACCAAATACTTCTGAACATTTTAAAATGTCAATAAGTTCCATACACTAAAAGTTACCATTAATATCTGAACATTCATTAGTTCATTAATATCTGAGCAGATGCTTGTCAATAATTTCTATACACACAACTAACCAAAAATATCTGAACACTTACAACGTCAAGTGTATCTACGCAGACAAACATTGAGCTTACCTAATTCGTTACTGGGTGATATAAAGGACGAACCAAAAACGACTATCGACTTGACTATCTGTGGTTAGTCCAGTCATTTGGTAGGTTTACCTGGAAAGTTTTTAAACTGGTGATTTTATTTAGTTCGACGTGCTCTCTTCGAATTTTCACATTGTCGCTCATTGTTTTATCTTTGCCGCTCCCACCGCCATATTTGAAAAATGGCGCTCAAACTGCCAGGGTCATCATAGTATAAAAATTAGCAAAAGAGTTCCTATATATATTGAATTTATAGTAAAGTTGGAGGCACTTCCTACTGCAATTTTTCCTCAACTGCTCAGTTATCTAAGACTACCCCATCTGCATAGATACACTTGACGTTGTAAGTGTTCAGATATTTTTGGTTAATTGTGTGTACAGAAATTATTGACAAGCATCTGCTCAGATATTAATGAAGTAATGAATGTTCAGATATTAATGGTAAGTTGTAGTGTATGGAACTTATTGACATTTTGAATTGTTCAGAAGTATTTGGTCACCTTGTCTGCTACAATATATCTGACGGCGACTGTAATGTTGTAAAATCGTATTGTCGTGTAGTGTCAGTCTACTTGTGGTGCGGACCGCGCGTAACGGCTCCTGCAAACAGGCGCGACGCGCGACACAAAGGCACCGCTCGTCGCGCGACTTGCGGTGCCTTTGTGTCGCGTGTCGCGTCGCGCCTGTGTGTACGAGCCTTAAAACTAAATAGCAAATCAGGTTTACATAGCACACCTGTACCTTGGCTAGATTCATCGAATACCTAAGCTCCCATATAGCTACTCAGATATAAGAGATGATTGTAATTCTGTAGATAAACACCTAGGTACCTAACAAAATGGATAGGTATTAAAAAAAAAATATCTGCGGCCAATTTGGCGTAGAAATTAAAAGAATGATGGAGATGAGACTATTACCAATGAAGTGTATTGTATTTCATTCTGACATCAATTGTATATACCTAACGTAAGTAGGTACCTATTCGATATTTATAATTTAAACAAAAAACATCAAAGAATGTATTTAGGTTTTGTATTTTTATTGGGTTAGTATTAACTAACCTTAATTAAGTTAAGAAAATTGTAACATTGTATCGTTACTTTAAATAAAATAACAAATTGCATATGTCTTTATTCAACGCAATGCGCGTGACCTTAGGTCGCCGCAGGAGTACTCGTTGGCGTTCCCTCTTCCCTTGCCCGGCCGTCAGTCTGTGCGCGCTGGCTTGCCAAACCGTCACATGCTCTACGGAGGCTCACGCTCGCGTCGCTCATTCTTAGCGGCGCGACTTGTCCGTAAGACCTCCACACGACAGCCACAGTGATCTCCGATGGCAACGGTTAATCTTTTGTTCTAATCGACCAAGTTTAGTAATGAGTCTAGTAAAATCAGTGTAACCCCATATTGGGTAAGTGTTGAACAGTGTCGTTTTTATATTGTGTGTAACTGTGTACCTACATTTTTTTTTAACCTGGAAGAATGCTCATGCATACTGCGACATACATACTGCGACTACATGCCACGGGGAAGTGTGCAGTTATGTGGGGCTCTAACCTACTAAAACTCCACGGTGTCCTCCTCTTTCGCTTACGGCGGGAACACGGGCACGCGTTAGCACTCATCCGTGAACCCGCCGCGGCTGTCCGTTGCCGGACCCTCCTCTGGGGAGTACTCCCCATCACCGGCGCACCAGAACACATAGCACGCCGTGACCACCCCAGGGACCAAACCAGCACATGAGCGCCAGACGACCCCGTGTCTGGGCACCCTTGGTCCCCCTGAGACGGGTCAGGTCATTGGCCCCGCTGCCTGCCAATTTTCGGCTGCAGAGGATAGGGAGAGTGGCCAACGTAATACCAACACTCCTCCTCCTCTGCAGCCCCACCGCGTCCGCCATCACACGGTGGCGACCCCGTCAAGGCCGCGGAAGGTAGGGAGAGCGGCGCACCGCAATACCGGCACTCCTCTCCCGCCGCGGCCTCCAACCATCAGCCGCGATGCCCCCGATACGACATCGCGGCCCGCCTCAGTTGCGATGTCGCCCAAGCGGCACCGCGACCTACTTTTGGCCGCTACGTCGTTGGCTTGTCAGCAAAAGCCCTGACGAGCGGCCCCTCCTCGGGTTCCTCTTAGCTTCACCGTGGGTGTCCAAGCCACGGCTACTGAGCCCCCCTGCCTCGTGTACGTTACCCCAGCAAGAAAGTGTCTCCTAGGGTTATAGGAGTAGAACGTATAATTTGTGCCCTATCTGCTGTAAATGTGCCCCCAAATAAAAAATGTGTGCCCCCTGTCGTTTTGGAAAAAAAACGGAAAAAACGATTCCTGCTGGGGTAACGTTTTTCTAGCAGGAAAATTCTAAACGAATGATCGGAGAGAGAAAAATTGTGCATGGCCAGAGAGCTTATATGTGTGCCAAAATGTACCCCCAAAAAAAAATCTGTGCCCCTTCAGGTTTTCGAGATATTGCATTTCCTGCTGGAGTAACGTTTTGATGAATCGTATAATATCTCTACAACCATTGCATGTGCCCCTGTAGAGTAAACATACACGAGTAGCTCTTAATGTGTGCCCCTTAGTGCCCCAATTAGTTTTAAGAAAATATTTATAGTTTTCAAGTTATAGCGGTTTTATAAAAACCCGAAAAAACATCGCAGCGCCTAAATTAGACAAGAAACAAGTTCGCTGAAAACTGTATTCGGTCCTTCTTGACGCTAATAATAACCATACAAAGTTTCAAAACTATTCATGCATGCGTTTTTGCTAAAAGTCAAAACGATGGTGTCCTAACTTTGACGGCAAAATACAAGGAACCGGCTCAATCCGAGATGTGTAGCTGTAAACCAAAATCATGTGCCTTTAGTTAAAAATATATGGTGAAAATATTCAGCTTGGAATGTTTCGCATTAAGTAAATATTAACAAAAAACCAAAATATGTAAGCAACGGCTGGTTATCCGACCAAATTTGAATGACTACTAAAAAGCGACGGATTCATACATATCGATAACCTTCTTTACTTTACTCACTAACCGGTTCACACGTGTTGTGCCTGAGTACACTGACTTACAAAAGTAATAAGTAATTACCTAAATAAAGTTGTTATTGGATTATATTCTACTAGCTGTTTCTATGACGTTACACATGATTAAGTACATTATAAATAGTAGCCTAAGTGCTATTCCAAGGTAAGCTATCTTCTCGATTCTAAATTTCATTAAAATACATCCAGTAATTTATGTGTCAACGAAAGAAATACATCGAGATATTTGCCAGGTCTTTGACTTGGTCCCAATGTTTAAAAAAAATTATAGTTCATGAAATGTGTGATGAATACCTACTACTAAAAAGAGGTAGCTCTTTTTTGTATATAAATAAAAAGCCCGTATTTGTCTTTTTATATTAGGTACATATATATTTATTGATAAGCCGTAGGTTAGATAAATTAACAGTACAATGCGTGCCACGAAAGATGAGACTTGACCCCGCCTCCCCCGCTCTTTCCGCCGCCCCTATGACGTCCAGTCCCGTCCCGCACTCAGACCTCATACCGCTAAAGATACCTAAAATCGTGTACTGCGCATGTCAAACCACGTGGTGTGTCAAGTCTCATCTTTCGTGGCACGGATTGTAAGTTTTTCATCATTAAGGGGAATGCTCCAACTAGCCCGCGAAATTCAAAATTTCTTGCGTTTTTTGCAATTTGCAGGCCAGTGCTAGGTTGTATGTTGATTAAAATATTATTCGCGGTTGTAAGACGTATATAGTTACAGAATTATAATCATCAAAATCACCAATACAACCCTCCAAGTTCATAAAGGCGTAGGAACAAAAAAAAAAACAGAAAAAATTTGAATTTTGCGGGCTGGTTGGAGCATTCACCTTACTTAATAGAAGATTCCCTTTTTTCGCCTCCCCACACCGCTGCATATATCTCTGGCCCCGCGGCATCCGCTGACGTCGTGTCGCAAGGAGTCGCTTTGTCTAGCTTGGAGAAAGTGAGACAGCTAGTACGCGTACGGTGTTAGTGTGACAGAGACAGGTTACGTGTAACGTCGCTCTATTATGAATAATAGGTACGAAGTGTTTATTGAGGAAGTGCGTTTGGATTATTACTTGGTAATCATAAACCCAAACTAGTTCAGGTTTTTGATAAAAAATCTGGATTGTTACAGGTTTATGATGAAATTGAGTTTAAAATGTGTCATCTTCCGGTTTTTAATCAAAAACCTAGGTTTTTCATCAAAAACCTAATTTTATGAAAAACCTGCGACATATACAATACGTGCCACAAAAGATGAGACTTGACATACCACGTGGTTTGACTTGCGTAGTACACGATTTTAGGTATCTTTAGCGGTATGAGGTCTGAGTGCGGGACGGGACCGGACGTCATAGGGGCGTCGGAAAGAGCGGGGGAGGCGGGGTCAAATCTCATCTTTCGTGGCGCGCATTGTACCTATAGTCAACCGCACAATGATCTGTGTTGCAACAACGTGTTTCCATTTTGTATGTCGTATTACGTATCTATGAGGGATTTATAATTATTAACGATTATATTAAAGCTGATTATGTAGTGTCACATAATATTGATTTGATGGCGTTTTAGATATATAAGTGTCATTCCACAGTCAGGTGATAATGTTGTTACTGTTGCGCGCCAAAAATAATGCTTGATACATCGCCATGTATCGCCATTAGTTACCACTAGCGCCATCTTGTATCGGGTAGCAGAACTAGTACCTTGGCCTTGGTACTAGGACATTGACCCTTCCTGTAGGTACTAGTAGTTCCGAGAACTATCGACGTCGAGTCAGTCGGGACCGGTATGTACTCGAACGTTCTAGATGTTTATGTACTAGCTCTGCGGCACTATATAAGGCGGGCGCGAGCCGCGAGACACATAGTTTTGAATAAGCGATACTAGCGATAACATCGAAGGCGATATTCAAGTGCGACTTAAGAGTGATCAGTAAGTGCAATTGTATTTCTTAATTAGTGTGTTTGACTTGTAATTAGTGTTGGTGAGTAAAGTGTCATTTTTTTGGTTATTAAATCGGCAGTTTTTATTGTCACGAACCCCAAGCTCGTAACAATTGGTGTCAGAAGTGGGATTTAAAATGCCGATTTTACCCAAAGACGACATGGAGGGTATCCGTACCCGGAGTCAACGCCAGCAAGAGACGGACCAGAGGCGATTTGGTGGAGCAATGCCACAGGGGTCGGAAGGCCAGCTACCGACCACGGAGGCCGGCCCGTCCACAGCTGCTCCAGCATCATCAGCACCAGATTTTGCTGCTCTGATGATGATGCTGCAGGAGCAGGCTCGCCGACAGGAGGAACAGGCTCGCCGACAGGAGGAACAGGCTCGTCGGTTGGAGGAACAGCTCCAGCGGGACAAGGAGGAACAGGCCCGTCGGTTGGAAGAACAGCTGCTGCGTGACAGGGAGGAACAGGCTCGTCGACAGGAGGAACAGGCTCGTCGACAGGAGGAACAGGCTCGTCGTTTGGAGGAACAGCTCCAGCGGGATAAGGAGGAGCAGGTGCGCCGCCAGGAAGAGCAGATGTTCCTCATGAAGGACCTTCATGCAACCTTGGGGAAAGACATGAAGGAGGTGAAGGAGAAGGTTGCCCAGCATGACAACCGCCTGTCAGAAGCTGAAACTCAGATCAGTAAGTTTAATGACGTCATTGCTAATGTGAAGCAAGAGTTGGGTAACCTCAAACTGGGGGATGGAATCGCAGCTCCCGTAGCTACAACACCTTCGCTGCGTGGATTCAAAGTGCCACCGTTCGACGGAACTTCTTCCTGGTCGGCCTACAAAATCCAGTTTGAGGCTGTCATGAAGGCGAACGGGTGGAATAAAAGTCAGGCCATGACTGCCCTCACCCTGGGCTTGCGCGACCAGGCCTTAACTGTTCTGGAAGCTCTCGGTAAAGAAGTGACTTTCGAGCAGCTTCTTGAGGCATTGGAGGCTCGGTATGGCGACGCTCACCTGGAACACGTGTTTCGTGCACAGCTCAAGGATCGCGTGCAACGCAGTAACGAAAACCTGCAGCAGTGGGCCCTTGAAGTGGAGAAGCTGGTTCGCAAAGCTTACCAGTCCGTACCTGTGCTTATTGACGGGAACCTGTTGCAGGCATTCATCGACGGCATCCGCGACCTTGAAGTTAGAGCTGCTGTGAGGCTCGGTCACCACGGGACGCTGAAGGATGCCTTGGCCCATGCACTGGAGGTGGAAGCGGTGCGGCAGGATCATCGTTCCCATCGCGTCAGGGAGGTTGCAGCGGCTACAGTTCACAACCGCAAGAAAGGATACAGCCCTAGGTGCTACGGCTGTGGAGAAAGGGGCCACCTTCGATCCAGTTGCCCTAAGCGGACTGCAGAAAGGGAAGGTGGCTGGACTCGAGAGGGTAGTGCGGCTAACAGCACCGCCCAGCAGCAGCAGGACGGCTTTGTGGTTAAACACCGCAGCGAGAAGTCTCTTGGCAACACAGATGCATTGTCAAGAAGACCTTGTCCTGAAGACTGCAAGCACTGTACTAGGCAGGAAAGTAAGGAAGTGGTACCTGTAAGGATGCTCAGGACAGACCTCAGCAACGAGTGGAAGGAGAGCCTACAACGTGCACAGCAGGAAGATTCGGACATCAAGCCAATTCTGGAGTGGATAAAGGCCAGAGCTCCTAAGCCCCGGTGGAGTGACGTCTCAGCGATGAGTTCGGTCACAAAAAGCTATTGGGCCCAATGGGACAGCTTGGTGGTTCAGGATAGAGTCCTGTGCCGTAAATGGGAAAATGCTCGAGGAGACAGCTGTCATTTGCAAATGGTTGTCCCTAAAGCTCTAGTACCGGATGTTCTACAGCTGTACCATAATGGTTGTTCAGGAGGTCATCTGGGAGTAAAACGGACTCTACTGAAGATACGAGAACGGTTTTACTGGATCCACTGTCGGGACGATGTCGAGGATTGGTGTCGCAAATGTACAAGTTGTGCAGCTGTAAAGGGACCTCAGACTCGTAGTAGGGGTGCATTGAAATTGTACAATGTTGGTGCACCATGGGAGAGGATAGCCCTTGACGTTGCGGGGCCGTTTCCGGAGAGTGAAAGTGGTAACAAGTATTTCATGGTTGTGATGGATTACTTCACGAAGTGGCCGGAAGTCTTCGCCATTCCAAATCAAGAAGCTTCGACAGTTGCGGATAAATTGGTTCATGAAGTCTTCTGTCGTTTTGGAGTACCTTTGGAGATTCACAGTGATCAAGGAAGGAATTTTGAGTCCCAAATATTCCAGGAAACTTGTCGAGTTATGGGTACTCATAAAACAAGAACTACTTCCTACCATCCACAATCGGATGGAATGGTGGAACGATTTAACCAGACACTGGAGAAGTACCTAGCAAAAGTTGTGGAAAATCGGCAACGAGATTGGGACAAGCACATACAACCGTTTTTGCTGTCATATCGAAGCGCTGTTCACGAAAGTACATCGGTGACGCCTGCTTTCGCAAACTTCGGAAGAGAACTACGGCTGCCTGCAGACCTGATCACCGGAATACCACCTGATGCCCCACGCAGTGTAACTGATTATGCGAATGATTTGCGGAACAAGATGAATGACATTTATGACCACGTCCGACAATTGGGCCAGCAAATGTCTGACAAGATGAAAACCCGTTATGATCGCAAAATGAACAATAAAGAGTTCGACGAAGGTTCACTAGTGTGGTTGCACAATCCAGTCCGCAGCAAAGGGAAATCTCCTAAGCTTCAAGCTAAATGGGACGGACCGTACCGGATTGTGACAAAGATCAATGATGTAACCTACCGGATACAGAAAGGTGCAAGAGGTACTCCTAAGATCGTCCATGTGGATCGACTGGCGCGTTATTATGGAGCCAATAATGCTCGGGACGAGCATGTCTTAGGAGGGGGCAGTGTTGCGCGCCAAAAATAATGCTTGATACATCGCCATGTATCGCCATTAGTTACCACTAGCGCCATCTTGTATCGGGTAGCAGAACTAGTACCTTGGCCTTGGTACTAGGACATTGACCCTTCCTGTAGGTACTAGTAGTTCCGAGAACTATCGACGTCGAGTCAGTCGGGACCGGTATGTACTCGAACGTTCTAGATGTTTATGTACTAGCTCTGCGGCACTATATAAGGCGGGCGCGAGCCGCGAGACACATAGTTTTGAATAAGCGATACTAGCGATAACATCGAAGGCGATATTCAAGTGCGACTTAAGAGTGATCAGTAAGTGCAATTGTATTTCTTAATTAGTGTGTTTGACTTGTAATTAGTGTTGGTGAGTAAAGTGTCATTTTTTTGGTTATTAAATCGGCAGTTTTTATTGTCACGAACCCCAAGCTCGTAACATTACGTATATGGGATATGTTTATTTATAGCCAAATACCATCAGATAATTTGTGCACATTCGATGTTTACAGTTATATCTTTATGCGGTTTACTATACTAACACACTTTATCTGAATCTATGTACCTATAAGCAAATTACTCGTAAGAAAATTATTTATCTGTGATTTAAAATTTAATATTTTTTTACACAATATTATACTTAATACTAATCTGTGATTTTTTGTGATGCGAATTTACTAATTATATGTTAGACTTAGATGAAAAACTGATCTGTGATTTAAATAATAATTACTACAAAACGTGCAAATAATTTCTAATATTTATAGGTAGGAACTTTGATCTGTGATTTGAAGCGATAATTACTTTAAGAATTAAAATTAAGGGAATAAAAATAATAATTTCCACATCAACAAGCGGTTTCATTTATTATAGTCACAAGGTGCATTTAATATATATTTTTAATTAGCCCCCAAAACTTTTGAACGCGACTGTACGGACAACAGCTTAGGTATAATACGTCCAATAAAGAAGGTCATCGATATGTATGAATCCGTTGCTTTTTAGTAGTCATTCAAATTTGGTCGGATAACCAGCCGTTGCTTACATATTTTGGTTTTTTGTTAATATTTACTTAATGCGAAACATTCCAAGCTGAATATTTTCACCATATATTTTTGACTAAAGGCACATGATTTTGGTTTACACCTACACATCTCGGATTGAGCCGGTTCCTTGTATTTTGCCGTCAAAATTAGGACACCATCGTTTTGACTTTTAGCAAAAACGGATGCATGAATAGTTTAGAAACTTTGTATGGTTATTATTAGCGTCAAGAAGGACCGAATACAGTTTTCAGCGAACTTGTTTCTTGTCTTATTTAGGCGCTGCGATGTTTTTTCGGGTTTTCATAAAACCGCTATAACTTGAAAACTATAAATATTTTCTTAAAACTAATTGGGGCACTAAGGGGCACACATTAAGAGCTACTCGTGTATGTTTACTCTACAGGGGCACATGCAATGGTTGTAGAGATATACGATTCATCAAAACGTTACTCCAGCAGGAAATGCAATATCTCGAAAACCTGAAGGGGCACAGATTTTTTTTTTTGGGGCACATTTTGGCACACATATAAGCTCTCTGGCCATGCACAATTTTTCTCTCTCCGATCATTCGTTTAGAATTTTCCTCGTAATCGTTTTTTCCGTTTTTTTCCAAAACGACAGGGGGCACACATTTTTTATTTGGGGGCACATTTACAGCAGATAGGGCACAAATTATACGTTCTACTCCTATAACTCTAGGAGACACTTTCTTGCTGGGGTAACGTACACCCCTGCCTCGACAATGCGGGAACCCACCGGGGGGGGGGGGGGGTACCTACATATCTAGGTTAACCTAGGCGTGTGTCTATTTGCTTATAACTTCTTCCTTATTGTTCAGCTTGCCTTACCATCCGCATATTGATTCTCATGCAACCTATTTGCCTTCATGTCTGAACATTTTAATATGTATTTTCCATACCTTGAGAATGTGCAAGTCATGCCGTGCTTCTCACCTCCATTTGTAAACTCCGTACTGATCGTGACAACCACACACCACCTTCATTAGCGCACCAGTACATCTCGCTTTGCTCGTGCGTTGGTATCTCAATCAGCGAAGATGACTACAGGCCGTCTTGTGATACGCTGGATGTTACTTCCAGGGTCCAAAGTTCTGGCTCACCATCGCCAGGGTTCCATCCGGAGCTATCGGTGGCATCCGAACGCGGAGCCACGAGCCACAACCTTCCAGCAACCCTCCTTACCATCGTGCTCCACGCCTGGTACATACTTTACCTGCGTGGCCGCGTCGAGCTCAACGGGTCTGGCAAGATCATCCGCCGACCGGCACCTTATCTGGCGTCTGCAGCGTGGCACACTGCTACGGTCATCGCCCCACCAAGCTGAGCCAGGAGAGTACTCTGCTACTCCCAAGGGAAACTTAGGGAACCTTGTGACCATAGACCTACCCACACCTTTTCCTCTTGATATTTTTTTAAAATATTTTTTTTATCTCCCCACGTAAACCTCGGTCACAAAATGTACAGTTTTTTTTTTATAAAGTAAAACTTAATAATAATCATTTATTGTTTAAATAATACAATGTTAGGTAGTAGGTAGGTACCACAGATTGACATTCAACCATCGTCTTTACATGTCAGACATGACATTACTTTCATCACTTTAGTGAATATACATATATGTATGGTGCTGTACTCAAGCCAAATGGTAATACGTTAAATTCATATAAGTTTTGCTCAAACTGGAATCTTAAATATTTTCTTGAGTTTTCATGAATTTTTATTAAATAATAAGCATCCTTTAAATTTAAATCAATTTTTGTCATAAAGCAATCTTTAGTTATTAATTTTAATACTGTACGTAAATCTTCCATTTTAAAATGTTCGGTTTTAATGAACTTGTTTAAATTCTTCAAGTTCAAAATAAAACGATATTTATCATTTGGCTTTTTTATCAGAAATACATTTGATAAAAACTGGCCTTCTGTGGGTAGACATTTCGATATGGCACCAATGAGGGTTTTCTGAAATGACTTTAGCCAGGTGGCAGCACTGACACGTCAGGTCCTGTCAAAGAGCCTATATTTTCTTTAGTCATGACTGAATGATGAACGAATGAATGAATCGAATGATGAATGTCATCATATATTTTGTATTGGAAGACCTCTTGTCACTGTGGCACAGTATAAATAAAGACATACAGTACGTCGTCTTCATACAAACGGACGAAACGCGAGCTATACCTACGCGCCTCGACCACGGCATGCGCTCAGCATGCCGTGGTGCCAGCATGAGACACGTAGCGAGCCGAAACGATGAGTCATCCATCATTGTGCCTATGGTGGATGATGGGAGCGCCTGAAGCCATAAGCATGACTCCCATTCTCCCACAGCCAGCAGACGGGCACGCTCAACAGTATTACGTGACGTGTTTACAAGGGTATTCCGTATAATACTGCAGAGCGGCACGTCCCACCGTCTCTGGGAAGACGGGTTATCGGGCAAAACCGTATTGGGACAAGCCATTTTCCAAGCGTTCAACGCATCGGTCAAACACGGTACTTCAAAATCGACCAGTGAGGAAGATAAAATGTTCCTGGTTAATTTATCGGTACTGTGGACCGAGGAGAGGAAGGCTGGTAAACTTAGATATACTTGAAATTTTGCGGACGCCGAGACCTCCCAAGCGAATCGGTAGTGTGGCTTGCTGCCACGCACGGTCGTCCAGGGCCACATTTAGGATGGAAGTTAGTGTGTTTCTAATAATTTGGTCTACTTTTTCTAAAAGTTGTGGATGTTTCCATAGATGAGAGGAGCGAAGGCTATAAGTAAATTTTGGTCCAAAACAACAATACCGAATGAGTGTGAAGGCCGAATGAATATTAATTTTGAAAAGTCTTTCCGAGACATCATTAAAATTTTGTATCTTCTCCTCAATGAATGATGGAAAGGATTCGTCAAAAATTGGGGACCCTAGTAGGTGAAGAGAATTTCTTTCCGTAATTTTGATATTTGGTGCTATTGTATTAAATTTTGCTATGGTAGTCTGTCTGTCAGTCGTTTGGGGAAGATAAATTTCGCATTTTGAAAGGTTAAGGTCTAGGCCAATGGAACTGAAATTTTCTTTTAAAAACGTTAAATCTTTTAAGACTATGTCTACATCACCTCCTAGGGTTCCGTCATCCAAATACCATACGTTGAATTTAGAATTTAGTTGTCGAATAATTGGATTTATTGCCAAACTAAAAATGACTGGCCCAAGAGGGTCACCCTGTTGACAACCAACGGCTGATTTCAAAAGGTTTTCTTTATAAAGTAATTTAGAGGGTTGTCTGTAACATTGATAGAGAAAACTGTAAATTTTAGGTATTTCTTTTTGAACTTCTGTCAACAAGGTGTCCCTGTTTACGGAATTGAAAGCATTCTTAATGTCAACCTTAAGGATGACCTCGCCTTTATCGCTATTGAGGTAAGTGGATAAAGCATGTACCGCAGCCTCACAGCCCCCTTTGGAACCAAAACCTAGCTGTAGGGGCTGGAATTTGCTGGCTAGTGTTTCGCTGTAAAAAGCACAGCAAATTTTGGCTGCGATACGGCGGTAAGTGGACCCTACGGCAATGGGACGAATGCCGCCATTTCCGATGTATAACTATTAGTAGGTACTTTATTAAAACGTTTTCGTTAGTTTTTTTCGAAGGATTTTTCACATGCTGCTGCCACATTACATAAAAATGTCTAGAATGTTTTGTTTACGTGTTCCTCGCACTATTGATTTTTCACATGCTGCTGCCACATTAAAAATATGTGTTTTGAATATTTTGTTTACGTGTTCTTACCACAATAACTCATAATAATAATTCTATTATGTGACGTCATCATAGTAAATAAAACAGTTCCGTAGGTACAAGACCCATAGAAAATTTTATTTATTTTTAACCTCATTTTGTGTATCATCACATTTGTTTTCAAACGATTGACAGAAACAGAAAGACACTTTGTAGCTGCAAGCTAGCCTGAATATTGCGCTATCACTAGTTCGGTTAAATTTTATTAGTGGCTACTCTTATTTCCATTTGTTTTTTATCTGGGTGGGGTGGTAACAAATATAAACTGTTTTCTTAAAGAAATCATTTAATTTCCATTACAATTGGACATCTGTTATGTATCTTTGGATTCTATTACTTATCATAGAAGGGAGTTTAAGTCGGTGACGAACTTGTGGGAGCAGGGATACATACTGCTCAAGCTGATGATGTAGTCGTTGCGGACTAAGAGCAAGAGCCGCGCGCCACCCGCCACCCGCCCGACTTTGGTGTGCTGTACTACGAAAGACCTCAACGATATTCATAACTATGTCAAGCACTCTGGACGCAGTTCATCGTAAGCCTCGCCAGCGAGATACCTACTGTGTGCGGTCAGTGACTGCGTCAGCGGGGCCGTTTGCATTAATGTCGTCAAGGGATCCATGAAATGATCACAAATTGTACGAGAACCTATTGGTTGTTGACCAGAAATCTAATCCCAGGCAACAGCAGCTTCTCTCGTATTGGCTCTCTATGAGAACAGTTCGTGATGTGGTCGAAGTATAAGCAACCAAGTTAGCCTAATTAATTAGAAATTTCGGTTTACACAACGAGATGCACCTCCTCAACAGGCCTGAGAGGGAGTGAGCTGTGTTGTACCGCGCGGGTCAGCGCAGGTCGGTTGATGGCACCCATGGCAAATAGCCTTTAGGAGTTGCGGTAGTTAAATGACGTCCGTCAAGGTAACCTCTACACCATGGAATTCTGGGTTCTTCAGACATGAAACTGAAATTATATTTCGCATAAAAGTCGCTTTTAAAGTTGGTTGTTTAAAAAAAAAATATCACTTTTTAGTAGTGGTACCCCACACAAACTCATGTAAGTACCATTACTTACTATGTAAAGATAACAACATCAAGAAGACGAACTGGAATAAAAACCTATTATTGAAGCTAACTCAAAAACTTCTCAAGCAATGTTAGTACAATTGATATGGAAAAGCAAGTTCGTAGATTATTATCGTAATTAGAGTTGCCGCGAATAGTGTTTATAGCGAATAGTCGAATACCGATTAATCGCCATTCACTTTGGCGAATAGTCGAATAACTCGACATTACTATTCGACATAAAAAAAAAACATTAAACATTAAAAATATTTCTAATTTCTTCTAAGGTTGTGAGAAAAGAAAACAACAAAGTTAAAGAAATCTGTTTCATGTTATACATACCTACATATAATGTAGTAAATTTAATTTTCCATTTTTAAATGCTGGCAACCCTTTTCTTGTACAAGTCTTTCTCTTTAGTTTACGGGGAATACCCCGTTTTGTATAACCCAGCGATTATTATTGTAGGGGATTTCCCGCTCAATCAATACGCTTGTGTTTAGGATAGGCGGCACGCATTTGTTAATTGATTTCCGACATCGGTTGACGTTTTTTTATTTTTTATTTCTATACTTATTTGAAAATTACTATTAAATTAAAGACTTGATGAATACTTAATTAGTTAAAGTGTTACTTAAAAATAAAAACAATCATGCCAAACCTAGGAAAAAATCTCATGTTTGGCTACATTTTGAAGAGGAAGAGAACAGTGCAAAATGTGTTTTGTGTGGTGTAAAAATAAGTAGAGCAGCAAAAAAAGCAGGAACAACGGCTTTGCAGAATCATTTGAAATTCAAACACCCAGGTTAGTTTTTTTTTTACCTATATTATTTATTTTACCGTTACTAAGTAATAATAAAATAAGAACGTTACATAATATAATATTTTGTTTCAAAAGTTATTTTCATTTATGAAGTATATAATTGTACTATTGTGAGTTTTGTAGCACATTATTTAAATAATTGCCGCTATCTACGTTCCTGATTAAAGGTTCTTTTCTTTGTTCGCAGATGAGTATTGTAAAATTTATGGAAGCTCAAGTAGTCATGCTCAACATAATGCTCCCGCAGAATCATCTTCAAGTACCTCCTCATCCACCCAGTTGCCCAGTCAGCCTTTGGTGCAACAGTCACTGCAACAACTACTTGAAAAAAAAAAGCTTTGGGACATCAACGATAGCCGAGCAAAAAGATATCACTACTTGATTGGTGAAATGATCGCTGTTGACAACGAGCCACTTTCCATCGTCGATCATCATGTGGGCTTTAAACGTCTTATTAATAATGCTTTGCCGCAATACACCATTCCTGGCAGGACATAATTATTTTACCGAGAAAATAATTCCAGACATGTATGAGAGAGTGGTTAGCAAACTAAAAAACGAGTTAGAAAGGGCTGAAGCTATAGCATTCACTAGCGATCTTTGGACTTCTTCTGTAAATAATGCTGCATTTCTGAGTTTCACCGGACACTGGACATCAGAAAACTTTAAACTGAATCATGCCGTTCTAAACATGGCGCATTTTCCTGAATCACACACATCAGAAAATATCAAAAGAGAACTGTTACAGTGTGTAACGAAATGGGACATACCCATCACTAAAATTCAAGCGATTGTTCACGATAATGGGGCGAATATGGTTAAAGGAGTTAAGGAAACTCTACTTCCTTCACAGCGTTGCTTCATACATACTCTCCAGCTGGTGATAAATAATGCATTAGATAACAGTTCTCCAATAAAAGAAATTCTTACAAGTGCCCGCCGCATAGTGACACATTTTAATCATTCAGGATATACAAAACTTGAAAGTATTCAATCTGAGCTCGGACTTCCTAACCATAAACTGATTCAAGATATTCAAACTCGCTGGAACTCAACATATTACTTACTCGAGCGTCTATCTGAACAAAAAAGAGCAATTTCGGTGTATATTTCAGAATCAAGGAGCGTGAATTTTGAAAATTTGACCAGTGATCATTGGGAGGTTATAGAACATCTGTTAAAGCTCTTAAAACCTTTCGAAGAGATAACAAAAATCACGAGTTCCACATATGCACCCATATCAGATGTGATACCTAGCACTGTTTCATTAATCAGATACCTAATGAAAGATGCGCTGATTCAACAAACTGCACACGTTGATGATTTTACAAAGGCGTTGATAGAAAATATGGAAGCCCGTTTTAACTTGGATGATCTATGCTTTACGAAGACATATTACTTGTCGACATTTTTAGACCCCCGCTACAAGAACTTTTACTTTGACGCTACCCAAGCTGAACGGATCCGTAGAGCTGCGCTCAGAGAAGGTCTTAGGCTTTCTTTAGATGAAGAAAATGATGATTCGGATCCAGAAACGGCATCCAAAAGGTCTCGTTTAGACAATGAAAGTGAGCATGATTCGGAAACTCATAAACTATTTTGGGCATGATTTGAAGAATCATCTATAGAGCGACCTACTGAAGAGCAACCCAAGAATGCCACTGCTGAAGAAATCGCCAACTACATCGCATTAGTAAAGGCTGACAGAAAAATAAACCCATATGAATGGTGGGCTTTGAGTACCAATAAGAATAGATTTCCTATTTTAAGTAAGCTTGCTAAACGATACTTAATCACACCAGCAAGCTCTGTTTATTCAGAAAGACTATTTTCCGAGGCAGGTTTAATTTACGAGGAAAAACGAAACCGACTTGCTCCAGAACGTGCAGAAAAAATTGTTTTTTTGCACCACAATCTGCCTCTGTTGGATTTTAAATATTAATTAAAAAGCCTTACTAATTTAATTTCATGAATATGATAGGCACAGGCACATATTACAGATAATAATAGATATTGTGTATTGTTTTATTAAGGAAAATAATTTAAAAAATGATTATTTTTAACTCATTAGTTCTTTTGTTCGTTAAAAGTTTATTTTCGACGACTATTCGCCGAATGCCGAATAATACTAGCCATTATTCGGTATTCGACGAATATCAAAAAAATGACGAGTAATGCCGAATACCGAATAATAGCGAGTATTCGCGGCAACTCTAATCGTAATGTTGTTTTTAGTTTTCGTTTAGTTGACGTACCGATTCCGCCTTTAATGTTATTATATACTTAGGTTTGCATCTAAGTCATTATTTTGCTTTGAATTGTTAAATTTCTAGATAAAACTATAGGTTCGCTATAAAATGTAACTTCATATAACTTTACGCGCCTAAGAAAAGTTGCAAGTTATAATTACTTACTTATCTTTGATTTGTATACTTAGTAACTTCTGTCAGCGAATAATAATAAGAACGCCCATAAATGATGTCTTCTGCAGTATAAAGTGCAGCGATTTGGTACAAAGGTCCGCTCTGTTGTCGCGCACCAGCGGGCGGTGCCGCGCCGCACGGTGGGCTGGAAATCGGCTTTCATAGACTTAGGGATTTCAATTTGCAAGTGCTTGTTTTTATGCCGGATATCGCTTCTATTAGTCATTACTATGTACAAAAATGACACCCGAGTGAATTCTGCCCAAAAACGAAGGAAATATATTTTTTTTACGAAAAATTTGTATGAAGCTAGTATGAAAAATCGAATTATCTCCTAAACGGCATGTTTAACCGTAATATCCTCGGAGGTGGTCATAGTGCTAATTATTTATGATTTTTTGGTTGCCGATTTGACGAAAAATTTCATGCCATTTTTTTTTTAAATTGTCAAAATATTTTTATTTGTTTCTACATATGAAACGATTCCTTTTAGTGTTTATGTTGCAGAACACTGACTTTTAACTACACGTAACATAAAATAGCATCACTCCTATATTTCCGAAGGAGTTGGCAGAGGTTTATAGGACACCCACACGTAGACAACTATGTTTGAGCTAGATATATTTATCAACACATCATGAGATTTAAAACTTTTCATACATCCAAATTACCAATTGTTTACTCTTCTAATTAGTCCGAAAAGAAGTGATTAAGTAACTACGCTGATTAGGTCTTCTAATGAGTCTTTATAGGTGATTTAATGATTTTCAATATCTCACGACAATGCCACCTATGGATTACATTCAACTTTTCGTGATAAGTAAGCTAATTTGTTAATTAGCAGTGCTATGAGTTCTATGAATAGTTAGTGACAATTATAAATTTTTATTAGCTAATGAGGAGATAACTAATGAGGGTAGTTACCTAATTATTGGCGTTTTGCAATAAAAGGGCTAAAGTTTTGTTTTATAATTTAGTTTGTTCACAACTGTTTAACTGCTAACACTAAATCTGCGACTATAAAATCTTAGAATGGAAAGTTTAATCACCAATTTAGACTTATTTGTTCTTCTACGAAGTGAGAGTACTTCATTTTATCATGAAGTATTGTTCAGAGCAGTTGTATCCCGCATAGGCGATTGCCTGTCTGACGAAGATCGTGTTGTTCTCAAAGAATTTTGTCGGAGATTTACGCGAGCCGCTTTACAAAGGTGGCAGAAATCCAACCGATTCCTTGATCATTTCAGGAGAAAGTACGAGAATTGGTTGGGAGCAAATATTGATTGGCCGAGTTTTGTGCAAACTTTAGTTAATCAAGAACCAAGCGTTGATGAGATACCAAGAGCGCCCTCAGTCTCTCCAGAACCGTCGACATCAACGTCCATTGGAACAATGACGAAAAGATCCCGTAAACCATTCGAAGATCTGGGAAGTAAATAAAAAAAGAGAAGATCTGATGAACACACAGGCGAAGATTCCAGTGAATTGGCATATGGAGATATCGCCTCTGTCATCGATGTGATCAATATATGATGAAAAATCCTGAAGCAGCCGCTAAATTAAATGAAACGCTTAAGAAACCAGCGAAAACAATCATATTTACAGAGTTTAAGCGTGCCTCAACCTATCTCTATCTGTATAAGACGCTCATTCGCTCCCAACTAGAATATGCGGTCCCTATCTGGAACCCCTTCTACCAAAAGTACGTAGCTGAAATAGAAAGGGTCCAGCGCAAGTACCTCCGTGCTATGTACTATAGATGTTATGGGACCAAGACTCAACTGTCATACTACCGACTTCTTGATATGTACAAGCTTGTCAGCTTGGAGAACCGACGCAAATACCTGGAGGCCAACGTGCTCACATAGTTCACAATAATTTTGATGCCATTGAACTGACCAGTAATCTGTGCTATTCTGTCCCTCGAACGGTCCATGTGCGGCAGGTTCGTGCACGTACTCTGTTTGCACTAAATTCGTGTCGTACGAACTCCGGCTTACGCTGCCCTATTCATAGAATGTTGGAATCCTATAATTCTAATTTTATTGATATTGATATATTTGCATGTTCGAAAAATAAATTTAAATCTATTATTATAAAAATTTTATGTTAATTGTAATCATGGTATTATTATTATTATTTATTTATTGCATAATTTAAGTAAATGAAATTGATTCTAATCTGATTTGGTTTTGTAACTATAGCTAGCGTTATAGTAACTTATTTATTTGTTTCAAAATATTTCTTGTTAATTTTGGTAATGCTCGTCTAGTGGCAACCTGTGATCTTTTAATATGTCCTATCTGCGGATAATGTAGTGGACTGCAACATTGCTTCCTCTATACCTTTGTTAAACTTATGTAGTATAGTATATGTTGTAGTTGTTTATTATCCCTCAATAAATAAAATAAAATATTTACGCCAGAAAAGGCGCTTGGATTGCTTCTTTCGCTAAAACTCTCAAAGTGGCAATATATTACGTTGCGAGAGGCTGCCATTCGGGAAGGTGCTAAGGATATTTATCCATCTTACTATAAAGTGCAACAAACTAAGCTTGATTGCTACCCTCCGAAGCAATCAGTGACAGTTACTGATTCATCGGCTAGGATTACACTTCAAGCTTTACTTGATATCACAGTTACAAGAATCCTTCAAAGCCTTTCTTACGAAGAGCATAACAAGCAGTTGAAGCTGATATCCAAGTGGGGATTTGATGGTACTTCTAACCAAAGCCGATACAAGCAGAAAATGGAGGGTGAGGAAGATGACTCGAGCATTTTCATGACCTCCTTGGTGCCACTAAAACTGACAGATGGAGACAACATCTTATGGACGAACCCAAAACCATGCTCAGTTTTGTATTGTCGTCCAATTCAGTTAACTTTTGTAAAGGAGAGTGAAGCAGTTGTCCTTGAGCTGAAAAAACAAATGGATGAAGAAATTGAGGCCCTTATCCCCACAGAGTGCAATAATAATAATAGAGTGACTCATGAACTAATGATGACGATGATCGACGCTAAAGTTTGCACTTACCTTTCTGAAGCTAGATCAAATGCGTCGTGCTACCTGTGCTTAGCAACAACTCTCTAAGACCACGTAAGTCCAAAGAATAACTGTTTCATGAAATCATCATTCTTTGGACTTACGTGGTCTTAGAGAGTTGTGTTGATGACTTTAATGATTATAATTCTGTAAACACACATTTCTTACGGCCGCGATTCATATATTAATCAACGTACAACTTAATGCTGACCAGCAAATTGCAAAAAACGTAAGAAAATTTGAATTTCGCGGGCTATTTTAGCGCTTCCCCCTTAATAACATATCGAACTTTTTAACTTGGACACTAAAAGGGATCGTTTTACATGTATGTATAAATAAATAAAAATATTTTGACGATTTTTTAAAAAAAACGGCATTAAATTTTTCGTCAAATCGGCAACCAAAAAATCATAAATAATTAGCACTATGACCACCTCCAAGGATATTACGGTTAAACATGCCGTTTAGGAGATAATTCGATTTTTCATACTAGCTTCATACAAATTTTTCGTAAAAAAAATATGTTTCCTTCGTTTTTGGGCAGAATTAACTCGGGTGTAATTTGTGTACATAGTAATGACTAATAGAAGCGATATCCGGCAAAAAATCAAGCACTTGCAAATTGAAATCCCTAAGTCTATGAAAGCCGATTTCCAGCCCACCGTGCGGCGCGTCCGCGCTGACCGCGCTGACTTGTGCTCTTACAGTGGACGCGCACTCCACGCGACTAGTTGCGAGCGGTCGTCGACGTCGTGCGGAGGACGAATGTTTCGTCCGGTTGTTATTTGAACAGTTGAGCTATATTTTTAGAATTATGAGTTAGTAGCGCGTTGCTGTGTCTCGCGAGCTGTTGAACTGTGCTCAGAGTGCGGGTGCGGGGGCGCGGGGAGGCGCGCTCTGTCCTCCGGCAGCTAATACAAAATTCTTAATGATATATTGATTACTAAATAGCTTGAAGGGTTGTACAAGTACCTATTATAGATAACTTACGTACATTTATTATAATAATAAAGACTAGCATACGCATGAGCGAGAAGCCGCGGACAGCGCGCGGGCGGCGCGCGGCTGCACGCGGCTGCACGCGACTGCGCGCGGCTGCACGCGGCTGCACGCGACTGCGCGCGGCTGCACGCGGCTGCACGCGGCTGCGCGCGGCTGCACGCGGCTGCACGCGACTGCGCGCGGCTGCACGCGGCTGCACGCGGCTGCGCGCGGCTGCACGCGGCTGCACGCGGCTGCGCGCGGCTGCACGCGGCTGCACGCGGCTGCGCGCGGCTGCGCGCTGTCCGCCGGGTGCAGCACCCATGTTCATGTTTTCATACCGATACAATTGTTACCGATCGTCATATATCATTTTATTAAAATACCTTACAATTTCGATTAATACAAATAATATTAAAGAAAATATTGAGCATAATTATTATTACATTACTTATAAGCCGTATCACAGTACGCTAACTTAAAATAGTTAATGTTTGACAACTTTATTTGTTCGGACTATAATAAAATAAAATATATAGTATTTAATATGTGCAAGAACGGTATATAGTGATGCCGAATCATGTCGCACAACTAAGTATATAGTATAGGCCCAATACAAACCAATAGTAAAGACAGTCCTACGCGCGTGCGCGAGCCGCGCGCCTTCTCGCCGCTGAATCATAACAAGCGTCGTTATTGGTCCGAGTCGAACGAGTCTTCTAACGTGTATAGTAACTACATATTGTATAAGTATTAGTTAAATGCTAAACGAAGGAGTACATAGTGAGCGCGTGTATACATCTAAGTCAAGGTGTTGGTCGCGTACAGCGGGAATGTAGGCGACGCTACTGCCGCCGGTGCGCACGAGTCACGAGCCACGCGACACAATATCTTACTAACAACATTTTGGCACTGATAAATAAACACATAATATACTAGCGGAACTCAAAGGGGCTGCGGGCCGCGTGCTGCGATACGATACTGATACGATCCGCGGTACTCGCCGCACCCACGCCGACGCGACGAGCAGCGAGTACTGAGCGTGTCCGCCACTATATGTATACAACGTTCACTGGTCGGTACTCTTTGGTTTGTAAACATTACATTGCGGGCACGCAGTGGGCGCGAGGGCGCGGAGACTCGACGCGCGCCAGCCACGCCACAACACTACGGGGATTAGGTTTACTTAATAACTACTGTCGCTACGAAGTTCTACATGTTCGTTTTGAGATCGGTTACATTATACTGATGAAGGAATAGCATGTCGTGGTGACGCCGTGGTGATTGTTGCGGCGCGCCTGTCGCGCGCGGCGGTCGCTCGCTGCGGTCGCACGGTTTGTGTTCTGTAGTATATGTCAGCCGCTTCACGTTTATCTGGAAAGTTTAAATCATGTCCTACTTATTATTGTCAATTATTTGTGCTATATTGTTCTTTTGAAAAGGAGAATGACAACCAATGGACTCCTAGTTTTCGTGCCGTGTCAAGACTATTTGCTTTTCAAAAATTAAATCGTATTTTTACATGTTTAAGTTTTTTATCAACATTTTTTTTTTACCCTAGCATTGGAAAACATAATTAATAATTATTTTATTGAATTTATATCAGTTCCGCCATGAAAACTTAACCTGAATGTTGCCAGACGACAGACTATGTCAATTAAATGATAGTAATTGATTGAAAAAATCTATATTTTACTAATCTGCCGACTAAAATGACTGGAGATAGGCTACAATAGCTTTTCTCCTGTCGTAATCTAGCTAACATTCTCATGTAACTAATTAGGCGCGAAGGAGACGACGGGCGGGCTCAAATAAAGAAAATAAAAGAAGTAAATAAACTAAAAGAAAATATTAACATAATTATGTTTCATGGTATTTCCTACCTCAGAAATACTAATACCTGATTAGTTTCTATAAAAAACAAGGATTTGTTTTGAGATCTTGGACTCCTGTTTTAGTGACAAGTGAGCACATTGACTCTATTTAGTTTAAGTGAGCTTTGGACTCTTTGTTTTAGTGATAAGTGAGCAAATTGACTCTATTTTAGTTTTTAAGTGAGCCTTGGACTATTGTTTTACTCCTGAAAAATGTCTACACCTGGTAGAGGTCGTTTAAACCGCCCTCTCTCTCGCCGATGCGTCAATTGCTCTCTACGTTTGGTGCCTAATCTTCGTAGACGTCAAATCGAAGAATTAGATGAACCAATGCTTATCCTTCTGAGATCTTGGGTAACACCTATACCGGTAAGTTTACAATGTGTCATATGCAAGACTTATACGAAAGTTTAGGATGCCTGTGTTTGGTCAATCAAGGGGTTTTTTGTTATCTTTTCAGATATCCCCTGATGACACCTGTGTGTTGAATGTTTTGTATTACTACAAAACCGGACATCATCAACCACAACTCTATCCCTTGTATCCCCTGCGCTTGGACACCTCAACATATATTTAGCGTGTGGCAATTACAAGTCGCAGAACTCATAGGGTTAGTCAAGACTGTCCTCAAAGGAACGTTATACTAAGATGGACACCAGCTCATCACGTAAGTGTTTTAATTATAACTATGATCCAACTAATTGAACAAAAATAAATAGTAAATATATAATATTTTCTTATTTTTAGGTCTTGAATTTGGAACGAGTTTGTCGTGCTTGTTGGGAGGCTGCATCGAGAGGAATACAGAGCCAAGCCGTCGGTGGCGTTAACAGACTCACAATGGAGTCTGCGCCAGTGATTGATAACATGGACCATAACATCGCAGATGCTGTGATTCCTGTACCACCTCCACTACCACTGCCGGTTCTACCGCCTCAGGAACAACAAGGACCTCGAATGTTCGAGGTCCTTGTTGTTCCTGAGGCGGTGAGCGGCGGCGGCTTGTTGTTCCGTTTGTACTTTAGTGAATTAATTTTTGAATATGTATTCAAAAATTAATTCACTTAGTAAAACTCAGAACAGGTGACAGTAATCAAAGACTGTCAACTCTTTTTAAAATGCCAAAATCCACTTTGGAAAGAAAAATTAATATTGTGAGAAATTGTTTAAATAAACAGTTTGTTTCTCTCGACATTTAGGAATAAATCACCCATCTATCCAAAATGTAGCATCACGGAATAGAATCATACCGGAGGCATAGGCTTATTTTTAATCTTATATTTTGAAATGTTTCTTCTATTGTGTCTTTTTTTTTACATTGTTCTCACATATAGAAGCAACAATAATAATGTATCCAGGATTTTGTAATATCTTGATTTAAAAGAGTGTCCATGGAGTTTCTTGCCCGTTCTTCTCCATAGAGATCTACATTTTGGAATGGGCGACTAGCTTCAACTTTCTGACTAACTAACAGACTATTTTAATTTTGACAATTCAAAAGTGCCTGTACAAGGTTTAATTGAAATAAATGTTTTGAGTTTGAGTTTGAGGGTTTTATTGGGGATGCCAACATGGCTTCAAATGTGAAACCTGCCATTGTAATATGTGATGGCACATATGTTTATGTGCAAAGCAGCAGCAATTATTTATATCAAAAACAAATGTATAGTCTGCATAAATATGCCAATCTTGTCAAACCGTTTTTATTTGTTTGCTGCGATGGATACATATGAAGCCACAAAAAATGACTCATCGATTATGAGTGCCTTGTTTACTACTGAAAATGGTCCCATGCGCTCATTTTTTAGACCCGGTGATGTATTCATTTTGGACAGAGGCTTTAGAGATGTGATTCCTGAGTTAGAACGTTATAATTATACAACTCACATGCCGGAGTCATTATCGGAAAACGAACATCAACTAACCACCCACCAGGCTAATACATCTAGATGTGTTACAATGTGCCGGTGGGTGGTAGAGGTTGTAAATGGGAGAATTAAAAGAGATTTTAAACTATTTCGCCAGGAATATTTTAATAGAGCGTCAAGTCACCTTATGATTGATTTCAAAATAGCTTGTTCCCTTTTGAATAAGTTCCATCCTACAATCGATGATAGACCTGATGCTGTGGAGTACCTTTATATTGCTCTGTCGAGATTAAATACAGTAAATTATTTATTGGAATTTATTCAAAGGGAACATATAAATAGAAGACGTACGATTTTCCAAAGCATAAACAGCAGTGCTCCCCATCTAAATAACTTTCCAAGATTATCATTAGTTGAATTAAGAAGATTTGCTTTAGGATCTTACCAATTAAAACAGGCAAGATCCTATTATGGGGAGCATGTAGGGCAAATGGTACCTACAGTGTAGAAATAAGCAATGAACTAATAGAAGAGGATTTGCCCTTAATATTAGGTCAAAACAATTATCTAGTTAGGGCCAGACCAGGCCATTAAATCGAGACATGTGAGTAGCAGGATTTATTACACATATTTATTGATAAGTAGAGAGCAAGATATGGCAAATTCTTTAGAGAGTATCATTGCTTATTACTGTAGTTGCTTAGTGGGAAATCGTACAGTGGGGTGCTGCGCTCATACTATGACCATATTGTGGTATTTGAGCTGGGGTTGTTTTAATGATATAAGCGCCCCAGCGCAATTTCTAGACCATATATTCCTTAAAGAATAAATATTTAACCTACTATTTATTGTTGTTTTTTTTTTAAGTAAGCAGCCGTAGAGCACCTTAGTTTAACTTGAGATGGATCCGTGCGGTTATTGTAACTTAGCCATGAGCTCCTATAACCTAAGGGTTTAGTCGTAGGTAAGTATTTATTTTTAACAACACTCCCTACTAGTGGGGACGGCACAGCCTACTTAACGCTGACTGCCAGCACGGCACGGCAAAGGATATTTGTAAACGCAAGTACATAATATCTAGCAAGAGAAGAAGTTATGTAGTGTTCTCAAAATTCAGGTATATATTAATACTTATACAGGGTGTCCCAGAACTCAACGTCAAGCCGAAACGGGGTGACAGGATTGCTCATAACCATCACGAGAAAAATCTGAAAAAAAATCTATCCCATGCAGTTTGAAAATTATGGGCATTTTAAGAAAAACCTAGAAATTTGATCAAACTGTAACATTTTTCGGTTATTGTGGTTATTCTTTTTTATTTTTGTTCATTTGAACTTTGGAAACGTAATCCTAAATAACATTTCTAGAATCCCAATAAAAAATAATGACACAATTGCCTTAAGTTTCCGAGAATTGAGACTATTCGTTAAACTACGAATTTAAAATTTTCATGATTCGTCAACTTTGATTGGCCCTCCTTTAAAAAAAATGTACTAGAGTGCCTTGGCAAGTGGCATTAAAAGTTGGCGCATTTAATCAGAATTCTAAAATGGTACAATACTTGTTAGTTCCATACAATAAAAAAGAGTAAAAAAATTAAAACCTCAAGTAACCCGATTTTTGCTATCTCAGTTAAAATGTTTTTGATTGTCACAAGCTCTAGGTAGTTTCTTAATTTTAAGGCAAAATGATGAGAGAGATGGATAGTGGGTATGTTTGCCATGAGTGAGCGAGACAGATAGTGACGCCACTTTTATTAAAGTGAAAAAAGTGAAAAAAAGTTAGTAAAATAATGAAAAATCTTGATCTAGTTTAATTTAGGTTTGTTAGAATAAAAATCAGATAGAGAAATAACATTTTTATTACAATAAATGTTCAAATTGTTTACCATCAGCCTCAATACAAGCCCTACATCTTCTTAAAAAAGATCTACTTATTAGTCGGGCATATCTTCGAGAGTTGATCTCCTCAGCTGCTTGAGAAATGCGTTCATGCAGGTCGGCTACGTTCTCAATGGGCTTATTTATTGTAATAAAAAACGTTCTCTCTATCTGACTTTTATTCTAACAAACCTAAATTAAACTAGATCAAGATTTTTCATTATTTTACTAACTTTTTTTCACTTTTTTCACTTTAATAAAAGTGGCGTCACTATCTGTCTCGCTCACTCATGGCAAACATACCCACTATCCATTTCTCTCATCATTTTGCCTTAAAATTAAGAACCTACCTAGAGCTTGTGCGAATCATAAACATTTTAACTGAGATAGCAAAAATCGGGTTACTTGAGGTTTTAATTTTTTTACTCTTTTTTATTGTATGGAACTAACAAGTATTGTACCATTTTAGAATTCTGATTAAATGCGCCAACTTTTAATGCCACTTGCCAAGGCACTTTACACTATTTGCGCTGTAGCATGGTGCGGGTGACAGTTTCAGTAACATTTCGTTTCACTCTTGAAAGTTGCCGCGATTTACAATTTATGACTTAATATTTCAGTTGTACCACATTCGTAATATATTAAATAATTAATAACTGTAGTAAATTAAATTAAACCCAACCAGAATGTTCTAATCAAGAAATAAAATCAAATTGAATGAAAAATTAAGCAAAGTGTTATGCGTATAACGTAACGCCATAGACGTATTTAGTGATGGGATGTACTGCTACGATGGATAGTCGATATTTTTTATAATAAAAAACGTATATTGTGCGTAGGTCAATTTTTATTTTTAAAAGGTCTAATTATACAACAGAACATTTATAGGGTAAGGTTGCTTAAAAGGTTGCTAAAAAAAAATACATGTTATTCGTCTAAACTCATATCAGAGTCAGGAACATCTGAATTGTCACTCAATTCATCATCTGAATCTGTGACGGATATTATTAACGATGACTCAATTATGTTGTCAATATGTATGTCACGATCCCAATCAGACATAATGTCCCTTTTTGTTTTATTCACGACCTTCGACCAGTCTTCAGGTTGAACATTGTTGATGGCCTCTTGTAATAGGGCCAACATCTTATTTGCCGTAAATGGCGGCGAAGTATTATTTCTTGCGGCGTAACCTAAAAATAAACGAACTTATAAAAAAAAGTATTCAAATAATCATCAATCAGCCTAATCTAGTATCTGGTAATGTTTTTAAACTAGGTACATGCTACGACCGGAAAGCTGATTTTTTTATAAAGCTTCAAAATGGGAATTGAAATTAAAAGCATACCTTTTATTTGGGCCCAAATCAGCTCAATAGCGTTATACTGGCAATGGTAGGGTGGTAGTCGAAGGACCTGGTGGCCTTTTTCTTTTGCCATCTCGTCCAGAGCATAGGTAGGAGTTGGTGGCTTATGGCGTCGGACTAAGGCAATAAGCTCCGTCTTTAACATTTTTATATCTGCTGTAACTCCGTTTTCACTCAGCCACTTCACCAACTCGCTTTTGCGGTTGGATTGGTTTGGGGGTTTATTAACTTGCACCGAATGGTAGGGTGCGTTGTCCATTATTATGGTCATAGGCTCTTTTAAATTGTTTAATAGACCTATGAACCAATCTTTAAATTTTTCGTAATTCATCTCCTCATGATACTCCGTAGTTTTTTTTGACTTAAAAGCCAGCAAACAATCAGGGACGAATCCACTTGCTGTACCTGCGTGACAAATAATAAGGCGTTCGCCTTTGCCTTCCGGCACTTTGGTACACGATTGTGCCGTATCGTCGGTCCAACTTTTACCCACTGTGTGGTTGGCGTTTAGCCACGTTTCATCCAAAAAGACAACTTTGCTCCAATCACTTATGTTTTTGGCCTTCCTTAAAAATCGACATCTTGCTAGGGCAATGTCAGTCCTATCCATAATAATCTTTCTTTTGTTAACTTTTTTGTAAACAAAGCCAATATCTTTTATAACTTGCCGTAGCGAAGTAATACCTCCTTTGAACAAGTCAGCTTCTTTTAATGATTTTAGAAGCTTGAGCAATGTGGGTAGCTCCATTCTTCTATAATAATCATAAATATGATTTCTAATAGCAACCTTAGCAAAATCATCCAAATCTGTGATTGGCTTCACCTTGGTCCGCTTTTTGTTGGGTGTCGATAATTTATTTTCAAACATCCCATCTTGGCCAATTTTCTCACGTGTTATACGCGAAACAGTATTGCGGCCAATATCAAGAGCTTCGGCTACTCGTTCTACAATATGATTCAATGGTAACAACGGTCCATTATTTTGTTGTTCTCTTTCAAAGTAGTCTCGGAGGCGAACAACAAGCTCCCTGGCCTGACTACCCAAAACAGTTTTTTTTGTATGCTTAGGCATGGTAATAACAACAAACTCAACAAACTTATAACAAATAACAATTTAACAAAAATGAAAACAAACAATGAAATCGTAATACGTGTCACATTAAGTCACAATATAACGCGCTTGCACTCGTACTCGCACTCACAGCATCGCACGGGTAAACAACATGGCCGCCGCGCCGATGCACCATAGAGCAAAAATGTTGTCACGAAAAAAAAAACATAAACCCGATTTTGATTATTTTATATAAGTACAAAGATAATTATGTAGCCATAAAACATTTATATTGACAAGTTTATACACGTAGCACACACGTAGTTACACTGCACAACTGAATAATACACTAATTTTCATAACAATATTAAAGAGAACTAGATTCACGCTGCGAGTATCGTTAGCGATAAAAATGAATTGCATAACCTCACATCCCTACGTGGTACTGACAAATGTCAACGTCATACGGGCAACTGTCACCCGCACCATGCTACAGCGCAAATAGTGTAGTACATTTTTTTTAAAGGAGGGCCTATCAAAGTCGACGAATCTTGAAAATTTTAAATTCGTAGTTTAACGAATAGTCTCAATTCTCGGAAACTTGAGGCAATCGTGTCATTATTTTTTATTGGGATTCTAGAAATGTTATTTAGGATTACGTTTCCAAAGTTTAAATGAACAAAAATAAAAAAGAATAACCACAATAACCGAGAAATGGTACAGTTTGATCAAATTTCTATGTTTTTCTTAAAATGCCCATAATTTTCAAACTGCATGGGATAGATTTTTTTTTATATTTTTCTCGTGATGGTTATGATCAATCCTGTCACCCCGTTTCGGCTTGACGTTGAGTTCTGGGACACCCTGTATATTAATACTTAAACAATAGGTATTATTATTTTAATTTCAAATATGTTTATAACAAAAAAAAAACTTGTTTTATAACGTCAATTTCAGCATCCGAAAAAATAAGATTTCTCTTAAACTAGGGTGAAAAATTGAAAATCGATTTCAGGATATGAAAAGGTGATTCTAGGTCTACGAAACCAAGTTAAGACCACCGTGACACGCGAAGTTTTTTAGGGGCCCAAAACTCCTAACAAAATGGGCATTGTCCTTTTTTTGAGGAGGCTAAAAGTGGTAATTTAGTTAGAGAAGTTTACCTCGTGTCTTGATTAACTTAAAGTTAAATGATTAAACACATCTTTCAAAAATCAGCTTCTATTGGGAAGAAAGTTTTTTATTGAACACTAGCTCCTGCCCGCGACTTCGTCCGTGTGAAATTTCTTGTTACTCCGATCCACCCTGTCGCATCGCATCGCCTGCCCGCGCTATTACTTCGTTTTTGCTTAGCGTTCTTTCTGACTTTTTTCTTTTTGCTCGGCTCCTAAAGGTCATAGCGTGATGTTAAATAGCCTTCCTCAAGAATTGGGCTATCAAACGCAAAAAGAATTTTTCAAATCCGACTGGTAGTTCCAGAGATTAGCGCGTTCAATCAAACAAACAAACAAACTCTTCAGCTTTATAATTGAACATATATATAGTTCCACTGCAGGGTAAAGGTTTCCGCCATACTTTATAGATCATTTTACGTTACGCCTTCTTCGGTCATTTGTTTTTTTTTTATACTTGTTGATAAAAGGTTAACAATTTAAAAATGTTAGATTTTTTTAATAATAAGAGTTGCGTTTCGCTGATATTGAAGTATGTAAATTGTAGGTATTGTTTAATTAGTTGTATCAAACGGTATAGAGCCAAGTGTTGGTGATATATACCTGTGTACGATGTCGGCGAGGTCTTTGAGCGCGCGCTCGACGCCATCGGCGAGGTGGTGCGTGGGAGGCGCGGGAGAGGCCAGCGCGCGCGCCTCCGCCTCCAGCCGCGCCGCCGCCGCGCGCAGCGACACGCGCAGCGCCGGCGAGCAGCGCCGCGCGTCCGCCGCCGCCGCGCACGCCGCGCCCAGCCGCGCCAGCCTCTCCGACGACTGCAGTCGCCACAGCGAGCCGCGCCCGCCACTCCCCGCACCGCCCGCACCGCCCGCACCGCAACCGCGCCGCACCTACACATCCGAACTAGTATTAGCGTTTCAAAACATATATTATTCACTTATTATATATTTTTACCCGACTGCGCCAGAATGAAAGTTTTTGTTTTTCGAGTGTATGGATAATATCTTTGGAACATTCTGTAACCTAAACGGCTTGATCTAGTTAAGCTTGAGAAGTGCCTTTAAATTCGTCCTAATTGTGAAAGTGACACTAGGTATATCAAAATTAAAAACAATTAAAATGGCCGATATTTGGCGCCATATTAAAACTTCAAAAAATGTTTTAAGTTTTTGTTTAAACTTGCCTCCTTTTTTATAATCAAGTCACTCAACAATTCTGAATGGGTCAATTAGGTATGTGATTAAAATTAAAGTTCTACACCTGATAGAGGAGCACAAATCAAACCGCACGTTTTTACCTAAAGTAGGTAAAATTTCAAAAAACTTGCCAAAAATGTAAACAACATTGGCCGCTCGATTGGCACGGATTTCGATTTTACTTACAATTTATACTATACTATCATTACACTACATATACTATAAATTGTAAGTTTGGATGCTATCGACACTACGATTGTTTCGGGAGAATAAACGGAATAACTCACTAATTACCTAGCCCAGCAAAAAGTTCAAATTCGACAAAACTAAATTACAACTATTTCTCTTTCTAAAAAAAACAGTTTACCCATAACGAGTATTTCAACAAGTAAAGATATACACGAATGTTGAGTAATAGACCGGGAGATGATGACACATTTTGGTAAGTCATTTCTTACAGTATGGCGCTTTCAGGGGGGTTCATATACGTAATAAGTGAGAGGAAAATGATGTTCTTACCGGTGGTGCGCGGGACGCAATTGCAGAATAATTAATTGAAATTGCTCGAAAATCCGGACGTGTCAAACAATTTCTTTCACAAAATTTCTTCAATTTATCGGTATTTCAAGAAAAAAAACCACGCGGTCGCTATGTGCCATACTTTAAATTTACACACATCAACACGGTCTAGGGATATTTAAAAAAAAAGCGAATTACTATCAATGTGTTAATTATTTATATGACATGTATATATTTAAATGATACGTTATTAAATATTCTACATTTTTTAATAATGGTTAAGGTACTTCGATTAAAATTTCAGGATTTTATGGAAAAAAAATGAAGCATTGACGGAAACCGTATATGAATTAACTTTTAATTTGTGAGTAAAAACTGAAAAAAATAGAAAAATCATTTAATTTGTGTTTATAAACTTGAAGTTGGTAGTCTGAGAAAGCGCCTATGATGTTCATAACACATCAGCAACGATTCGGCATGCTCAGAACCACGTCGTCAATGTCTTGCTGCGGAATATTGTCCCATGTCCTTCTGAGGTGCGCAAAAAGTTGATCTTCTGTAGCTAGATTTTCAGGAACTTCCTTCAGAGCTCTTCTTTGCAGCATATCCCACGCATGCTCAATGGGATTTAGATCTGGCGATTGAGCAGGCCAGTCTAAGGCCCTAACATTGAGTGTATGTAACCAAGCTGCTACCGTTCTCGCCGTGTGTGCCCGGGCATTGTCGTGCATGAGCAGCAAATCTTGCCCCATTTGTGTTCTGTGGGGCAAGATTACGGGCCCCAGCACCTGTTGGACGTATCGTTCTGCCGTCATATTGCCCCGCACCCAAACGAGATCCGTCCGCCCTCCAAGACGAATTCCTGCCCAAACCATAATTGTTCCTCCTTGGTATGGGTGAACTTCCTGAGGGTTCTGAAGACGGCTCCATCGTCCAGGAACTCGCCAAACACGCGTCCTTCGTGAATCTGGATGGAAGCCGAACCTGGATTCATCCGTGAACAGCACATTGGACCTTGCTCACGGCCCCAGTCCACGTGGTTCCGAACCCATTCTAATCGTCGTCCACGATTGCCTCTCCGTAAAGGTGGGACCCGGAGTGGTCTACGAGAGCGTAGATTGCTTTCATACAGTCGCCTTCTTACAGTTTGGTCACTCACAAGCACTTGGTGTTCCACTCGCAGCCTTTGGACCAATTGAGTCGCCGTTGCATTTGGTTGAGCTCGCGCAGTAATTTGCAAAAATCGGTCTTGTCTGGGGGAGTGATGCTACTTGGCCCCCGGTGCCTCTCCGCTACTTCAACTGTGGCACGATAGCGTGTCCACAATCTTGAAATTACATTTTGGTGGGTCCCTATGGCCTCAGTAACATTACGCTGAACAGACCCAGCTTCCAGCATTCCCACAGCACGTAACATCTCCGCCCTCGTCAAATGTTGGCGTTACATGGCTACAATACCTCAATTTTAACTTTATCTTTCGTTTAAAAATGAAAAAAAACTGTAACTAAACGTAATTCGTATTGTTTTCTAAATTTCGCACAAATGAAAATTCCCTCTCCTACACATCAAGACATTTTTCTGCCACCGAAACAAAAGAATTTTCAAAAATTTGAATTTGGAATTAGTCTGTGATAAATTACAAACAAAGTGTATAAAAGATTCCAATGCGGCCAGTACTTTTCGAGTTATTTAATTGAGTATGAAATATCCCTAGACCGTGTTGATGTGTATATTTCTTACAGGCTGATTTTTTTTTAAACAATTGTTTTTTATTGATCTTGTACGAAAATCACCATGCCATACCATTCCGACGGTCCAAAATACCCGCCATACTAGGGCATGCAAAACCGGTTTTCCGGTTTTGCGCAAAACCGGAAATCGGCCAAAATTTAAAGATTTTTGAAAACCGGTTTTGAGAGCCAAAACCGGAGCTCGGCTCCGGTTTTCCCATTATTGAGTAACAATTAACATTTTGATTTTTATCATGATTTTTTTTCGAACACTCTCTAAAAATAATTAATTTTGAGGCATAAAATGTATCCGAACCGAACACAGCCTGCATCCACCCACTTACACGCCTCCCTCCACTACCCCTAAAGATGCTGATTGTGTTTTCTATGTTTAAAATATATTATTTTTGATAGCAGACTTAATAGGTACCAAAGATACCAAAAACTTACTTGTTGTTGATTTGATCTCAGTTAATTAATCTTTATACTATTATAAGTTCATTGTTATCTGTACAATTATTATGGTTTGGATTAAAAAGAAAATGTATCATACAATTTGTTTTATTTGTAGACTTAGTGGGTATTTAAAAAAAATGGTTATTCTTTTTAAGTTATACTACATTCGATTTTTTTTGCTAAAACCGGACCTAGCTCCGGTTTTCGGTTTTGGTCCCTAAAAAACGATGTTCAAAACCGGTTTTGATGACTTTCCGGTTTTGCATGCCCTACGCCATACCCCCTCAAACATGCCATTGTTTTAAATTCGAGAAACCATTTCTTTCAGTATGGCACTTAAATCGTGGTCAGTTTATGGTACAGTGAGACAAAATTATATTCGCCATACTTCTAGTGCAGTATAAAAGTGGTGCCATACTTGAAAAATTGTATTTTTTAACCATTTTTAAAACACGCCTATAGAAGCCGTGAAATTATTTTTTACAGTATGGCATAAATGAAATCAGATTGTTCCCATACTATTATGAGTTGAAAAAAATATGCCATACTGTGACCATGGTACGAAAGACCGTCAAACGCACGCTGCAGTGTAAAAAAAAAATAAAAAAAATTAAACGATTTCTTACAGTATGGCATTTTAATTTTTGGAAAGTTTATAAAAAGTATGTTTCAGGAAAATTATCCCATACTCATCATGAAGTCCAAAAGTGATGCCATACCCGGAAAACCGATTTTCAGCGACGTATTTCAACTACAGTACGCCTGACCAGTAGCTGCTGTATACCTGCGTTAGAATTTGTATTGAGGAAGATAGTTCGAAGACGTTCGAGCGTAGAATATTATACGACATAACACATTATTTAATTAAACAAGATTGTCCCTACATACAACTTTGTTTCGTATTTACGTTCCTCACATATTCAACTTTCAAAAAAAATGGTGCCATACTGTAAGAAATTGTTCAAATGTTGCATAAAATTTTACAATTATTTAATAACATTGTACGTATATCACCCACTCTACAGGTATGGCATTATAACAATTACGTTTCTAATCATAAAAACAACTACTAGACCAAATTTTAAGGTGAAAGAAATGGCTTCACAAATTTAAAAAAATTACATGTTTGAGGGGGTATGGCGGGTATTTTGGACCGTTGGAATGGTATGGCATGGTGATTTTCGTACAAGATCAATAAAAAACGATTGTTTAAAAAAAATCAGCCTGTAAGAAATAAATAAAAAAAAACATTTTCAAAAAAGTATGGCGGGTCTAAACACCCACCGGAGAAGTATGGCACATAGCGACCGCCGGGTTTTTTTTGTTGAAATACCGATAAATTAAAGAAAATTTTGTGAAAGAAATTGTTTGACACCTCCGGATTTTCGAGCAATTTCAATTAATTATTCTGCAATAGCGTCCCGCGCACCACCGGTAAGAACATCATTTTCCTCTCACTTATTACGTATATGAACCCCCCTGAAAGCGCCATACTGTAAGAAATGACTTACCAAAATATGTCATCATCTCCCGGTCTTTAATGTTTGTTTTCGTCTAGTTAGCTCAGAGGTTTTAAGATCGCTTAAAACGGTTATAATTGGAGTTTCAATTTCCAGAAACAGTTTGCATTTTGACATTCGGTATTAAAGGGCGACGATGGGCAATACCCCTAACGGGTGAAAAGGGATTGTTAATTTTACAGGGGAGGATTTTACTGCGTGGCTTAATTAACTCGAATATAGTACAAATAATCTTTGAGTCAAGTAATGAATACATCCCAAACGATGTTTCGAAATTCCACCCCTGCGGGGGTGAAAAGCGGGGATACAGTTTATATGGAAAATCTTATTCATTTGGTTAAGTAATAAACTTGAAATTTGCCAATATTTGGCTCAGTAAATAATAAAGAATGTCACTTTTAGTTTAAAAAAACCCCACACAGAGGATTTAGGGGGTGACAATGTTAATAGGTTAGAAAAATATGTAACCCGCTGTCGGATTAACTCGAATCTCGGTTGCTACCTTCGATCAATAATAGTAGGTTGTAACGTTCCGGCATCGGACGTCCCATTTGTTGGCCATCTTGCCACGTGGGCCGAGCTGTGTAACGACGGTCGGCGCAACCACCTGTCGACCGGCACCCCTACGCATCCAGCGTGGCACCTCGCTGCGGTCATCGCCACGCCGGCTATCAGGGCAGTACAGCGCTACCCACGGGGCGGCTCGGGGAAAATTTGTGATCTGTAGACCTACCCACACCTTTTTTTTCTCTAAATATATTTTTATGTTGACAAGGTTGCGTGGTCTTATTTGTATATAACCTGCGCCACGCTCCCACTATCGTCACAAGGTACTAGATTAATGATCAGGAACAAAAATAAGTCGCTAAAGTAGCCACGTTTGCAAACACATAAACATCTATATTTCTTACTACGAACTGTAGAAAATAGTATATTTCATTACAAGTGCGGAAAGGTTGTCATTGCAAAGAGTTCCGACAAATGTCTACCCGAGCCGAGGCGCAGCCGAAGGCGAGGGTTGACAGTCGGAACAAGTTGCAATGACGGTTTCGCACGTGTACTGAACGACTATTTTTAATACAGTTGCTCAAAAAGTGGCGTATTGCAGGGACGTATAGCGTTCGGGATGTGGGCTATTACATACTCGTGCTTTTTTTTTACCTTTCCCGAACTCGTGCGTTCTCTTTCCCAACTGTCAAAATAATGTCTATTAAAAAGAAAAACCAACCATGAAGTTTTTACTAAAAAAATTCATAGAAGTTTTTATGATTCATGCAAATACGTATACTTCTAAAAAGAAGCTACTATTTGTTTCAATATCAGATTTAATGAGTTAGGTTAGGTTTCATTTCATTTCATCTCATTAAATTTCATTTTCATTTCATATCAATAAAAAAAATCTACTGAAGACTTGGCTGTGTGGGCATAGTTCCCTTTGCCTACCAGAATGGGTGAAGAAAAAAATCTCTGCTTATATTCTACGGTTGGCGCCATTGGTTAGTTGAGTTTATTGTGTTTTTATTATTTTATTAAATTGCTTCATTTTTTCGCAACTGTATTAAAAATAGTCGTTCAGTACACGTGCGAAACCGTCATTGCAACTTGTTCCGACTGTCAACCCTCGCCTTCGGCTGCGCCTCGGCTCGGGTAGACATTTGTCGGAACTCTTTGCAATGACAACCTTTCCGCACTTGTAATGAAATATACTATTGACAGTTGGGAAAGAGAACGCACGAGTTCGGGAAAGGTAAAAAAAAAGCACGAGTATGTAATAGCCCACATCCCGAACGCTATACGTCCCTGCAATACGCCACTTTTTGAGCAACTGTATTAAAATAGTATATTTCATTACAAGTGCGGAAAGGTTGTCATTGCAAAGAGTTCCGACAAATGTCTACCCGAGCCGAGGCGCAGCCGAAGGCGAGGGTTGACAGTCGGAACAAGTTGCAATGACGGTTTCGCACGTGTACTGAACGACTATTTTTAATACAGTTGCGAAAAAATGAAGCAATTTAATAAAATAATAAAAACACAATAAACTCAACTAATGGCGCCAACCGTAAAATATAAGCAGAGATTTTTTTCTTCACCCATTCTGGTAGGCAAAGGGAACTATGCCCATACAGCCAAGACTTCAGTAGAATTTTTTATTGATATGAAATGAAAATGAAATTTCATGAGATGAAATGAAATGAAACCTACCCTGCTTTCCGAATTAGCTATAATCGCTCACAGCGCTCACATCATCTCACATGCGTTCCGTTTTAGATATTACGATTATGACAGCTGAGAGCTGTCAACAATTCGGAACACTCGTGAAGGCGCTCACAGTGCTTACTCAATGTAAAAACGATATTATTACAGTATTTCTTTGTATAGACACCACATTTCTTCTTCTTAGGTTAGGTGGCGACTGTCAGCCAGAAGCACAATTTCGAAAATGCCACGTTAGTTTAATTTAAAGAAGGATGCAACTCAAAACAAAACACACACTGACACAGTCAGACACATCCACACACACACACACTGTCATTTTTGACAGCGCTCACGGTGATATTATTAGAAGGCATGGTCGGCGTTATCGCAAGATGGCACATGTCATGACGTCATCTATGACGATTCACGGGACATCGTTATCGCGCTCACGCTAATTCGGTACGGGTTTAAGCACGCTCACATCGATTATTTCCCTAACTCGGAACGTAGGGCTAACCTAACTCATTCAATCAAATCATTAAATCTGATATTGAAACAAATTAGTAGCTTCTTTTTAGAAATATACGTATTTGCATGAATCATAAAAACCTCTATGATTTTTTTAATAAAAACTTCATGGTTGGTTTTTCTTTTTAATAGACATTATTTTGACAGTTGGGAAAGAGAACGTACGAGTTTGGGAAAGGTGAAAAAAAAGCATGAGTATGTAATAGCCCACATCCCGAACGCTATACGTCCCTGCAATACGCCACTTTTTGAGCAACTGTATTAAAAAAGTTTAATAATATTAACAACTTCAGATTATTATAAACCTTAACACTCTAACATAAAGTTTAATTACGATTGCAAATGATTAATATTTAAGTCCTTCTGTCATCGGAAATAGGTTAAAAAAAGCAATCAATTTAAAATGTCACTTGAAAATAAAACGTCATTTTTATAATAACTACAAAAATATTTATTCTAAAATGAAACTTAACGTCTAAGCAATAAGGTTAAACACATTTTGTTGACAATTTCGTGCTTACTCTAATTTGGAACTAGACGTAGTTCTTGGTATTACATTTCAATGCTCAGAACACAGTAAGTATGGATAGAGTTGCAGAATATAATATTTTTAGGCGAAGGTTCGTTTTGTATGGTGGCAAATATTTTTAACCGATTTAAAAAAGTAGGAGGACTAAAATAGTACCATTATGTTAATCGGTGTATTTAAACGTAATGTATGTTTAATTTCCTTTAAACAGATTCAGCTTGTTATAAAGTTGTCTTTTGGAATCAATTTTTATTTGAGCGGTTTCTTTTTTACAAATATAATGTAATCTACGCCTTTGCGTGTTTCCTGTTATGTCCAATCTATTAAAATGAATCGAACATATTGTCGAATTTTTAAAAGGTTTGTATATTTCTTCTCCTCTTTCTTTCGCAACAATAGATACCCATTCTGAACATCGAAATGGGTCGCTAGGATCTCTACAAACAAAAATAACATTTAAAATAACAATACCACTCCATGCCTCTGTTCCACAATAGTCGATGTTTGTTAGAATAGTTGGCGCGTTGTCGCAAACATTGGCCAAACAATCATAATATTTTCTAATTGATTTATATTTACTATATAATTGTGTTATTATTTTAAGAATAACATTTAATGATAAAAACTTACCGGAAAAAAGATGATATTCCTTCCGAAATCTTGGTGTTACGATGGTTATTTACACAATTTTTGAACGCGCACTGTGGCATTTTGACGTCTTAACGTTGGCTACGATTGGACCATACTAAATTGAAATAAGAGCACAAAAGTATCCGTGCTCTTATTTTTCCAGCCGTTTTTGAAGCGCTTATCGGGCATCTAGTACATTATTGATCGAAGGTTGCTACTAAAACAAAAAAGTAGATATGTGTAGGGTTTTTCAAAACAAAAAAGTAGATATGTGTAGGGTTTTTTCAAAAATCGACAATTCTGCCAAGGTAGAAGAGGGTAATAAAGTTTAAGGGGTGGATTTTACTGCTTGCTTCCATTCACTCGAAAATGGGTATGGGTCTTTGAGTCAAGTTATGAACACAACCCAAACGAGAAAAGCGGGGATGCAGTTTATTTGAAAAATCTGATCCCTTTGATCTATAAACTTAATAATTGACCCGAATACTTATTTATCTAAATAAACGATAATGATCATAAACATTCATTCGAAATTTTTAGAGGAAACTACGAAATACAAGCGGACGAAGTCGAGGGCAAAGTGCTAGTGTATTTAAATACGTTAGGAGAAAATGCAACTGTACATATAAGGCTAGATGCGCATTGATGCGGCCAGGGTCAACTTTATAGGTAAGCACCTAATAGGCCGATGTAAAGTGGAGTAGTAGGTGATGTGCGTACCTCGTTGGTGCACCAGTCGAGCGAGGTGCGGAGCGCGGCCAGCAGGTCGGCGTCATCGGCGTCGTCGGCGCCGGGCTGCAGCGGCGTGGCGTAGATGCCCTGCTTGGCCGGCTTGCCCTTGACGGGCGGCTTGCTCGGCACGGCCGGCTTGTCGTCGCGGCGCCGGGCGCGCGCGCCCTCGGGCGACTCGTCGTCGGGCCGCACGCGCGCCGCTGGGCTCAGCCGCTCGTCCGACTCCTTGCTCTCCCACAGCTTCTTGAGGCTGCTGATGCTGCCAGTGCTGCGGCGCTTGTCATCGTCGTCCCCGGCGCCGCCGTCCAGCGCGCCGCCCTCGTCGCGCGGCTCGTCGGGCGAGCGCTCCGCCTTCTTGCCGGTGCCGTTGGTGGCGGGCGCGCCACTCTCCACTTTCCGCAGTCGAGACTTGAAGTCTATGATAGCGCGGCCCGACTCCTCCGAGTCCTTGGGCGTAGGCAGCATCTTTTTATTAGTTTCTACCTTTTTGAGTTGTGATTTAAAGTCAGTGTTCTTTATCTCCATGCTCTTCTGGTCGACGTTGTTGCTGTAGGGAGTCTTGCGCAAGCTGGCCTTGAGGTCGATGGGCGACACGCTCTCCTTGGCATCGTCGTAGCGCACTGGCTCGGGCCGGCGCATGTTAAGGCTCTCGGACAGCTCGCTCACGAGGCGTGTTACGGGGTCGCGGTCGCCGAAGGGCGCGCTCACGTCTCCAATCACCAACTCGTCAGGCGGCGACTCGTTGAGGCGGTGCTTCTTCTTGTCGGCTCGCTCCTTGATCTCCGCCACCAGCTTCAGCTCCAGCATCTCCTTCATGTTTTTCTTGGTAGGCTTGTCGTCGTCCCGCTCGGGCGGCGGTGGCGGCGGCAGGTCGGTAAGGCGCTCGGACGTGTCGGTGCCGGCGTCGCGGCAGCAGTCGGGCGGTGGCGGCGGCGGCTGCACGTCCTCGGGCGGCGGCGGCAGCTCGGGCGGCGGCGGCGGGAACTCCAGCTCAGCCAGGCGTGGCCGCGGCTTGGCGGGGCTGTCGGCGAACGAGCGCAGCGGGGGAGCGGCACGAACCGCGCGGGGCGAGGCGGGCGCGGGTGCGGTCACGCCGCCGGACGAGTTCGAGCGGATCATATGCGGCATGGCTCGCGCCGTGCGCGGCGACAGCGAGCGCGCTTCGTCCCGTGGTTCGCGCCCCGCCCCCACCGACTGGCGCATCGACTCCAGGTAGGCGCCGATGCGCGCGCCCTTGGGCAATGTGCCGTAGCGATTGATAGCGCGCTTCACGTTCTGCACCTCCAGGGCTGCCACCTGCACTCCTTGCTACAACAATACATCACGAACGTTAGGTACTGACACGTGAGGCTACAGGCGCGGCTGGCGCGGTACGTACCTTGGGCACGACGTCGTGCTGGTGCGGGTGCGCGTGGTGGCGGCGTTTGTTGCGGTGACGCGGCTCGCCACCCGACTCGTCGGTGTCGGGCGTGCCCTCCGCCAGCGAGCCCTCGGAGGAAGCCTCACGCGCGCGCCCCCCTCCCCCTCCCCCGCCGCCTGCACACAACACGCTCGTCAGCACCGCGCGGCGCCGCACGCACCCAGGCACGTCGCTAGGTGCCCCCTGACCCAATGCTGGCATTTCGCTTGGAGTAACATATTTGTATAATAGCTCTATTTGGCCGTTGCCCAAAACAATACCGCTCAGTAAACATCCTAAGCCAAGTGAAATGCCAGCATAAGGACCAACCAGGTCGCGGCTGACCAAAGTCCACCAGACCGTTCGGTAAACTAGACATGCATTAATCTCCGAGCAACCGCGGTCTAGTTGCACTCCTAAAATACCCACACACGCACACACGTCACAATCATAATCGCACACCGAATGTAATCATCCCCAACTTTCATAAAATGCCATAACAATCATATGTTTTGTTTCCACTGTTATTACTTAAGAAGAAACAGTAAGATAAAATACTACCGGGAATCGAATTTCAATGGCGTAAAAGCTACGAAGTTCTTGTAAACAAACAGTAGTGTACTAGCAGTGCCGCTGCGCAGGGCGGGGCCACGCCTGCGCACGTGCTCTTCTGTGCGGTGGCGCGTGGTTCGCGTGCTACTTGTAATGTCCACTACGTGCACATATTCGCTCTCCATACTAAATCAGTCCATGAAGCACTAACGATTCACACAAATCAATGCTACGCGGCCATAGCCGTTCGAGGCGCGTCATGCGCAAGCCGCGTGCGCAGGAGTGGATGCGCCTTTACAGTCCGCCCCACGCTCGGCGACAGCTCGTCATATACCAACTCATAAAATATCAGCTACATTATATGTACTTAATAAAATAGAGTGCATGGAAAGCTAAATACCTTAGGATGAAAAAACGCAATTATTCCAAGCTTCCAACAAGCGTTCGCCGAGCAAGTGGCGCGAGCCCGCCCCGGACTACCACACTACTGCCATCTACTCTACAGTTTCTAGCAACGACGACGCTTTCCGGAGTGAGCATTAGGGCTCATTGATATTTCAATCCAGCGCTAGAATCGGTGACAGAGAATCGATATTGGACCAATACAAACACTTGAATCGAATCCAGCATCAGAATTCTCGAATAGAGCAGCCGATGGGAACCATATCGATCCAGTGTTACTCGACTCGAGCGCTGGGTGGTATCAATGTAAGGCACGTGTCCCGCTGCCGGCGAGGAAGCAATAGGTATCAACGATTTTTTCGATCAAGAAAAGTGAAAGAGATGCAAAATTTACTAGTTGATCGCTGACTGTTCATACCGGCGAGTACTCGTTTGTGCAGCGGCAAGAGCTATCACAGAGAGTACTGTGTGATGCGCGCTTGGCGGGCAAAACGCTCGCGAAAGACTCACGCTTGGTACATACGCGTACACGTTGGTATGCACCAGCGAATAATCGCTCGACGCCGCCGCCAACTTGTTTTTTAGTTGCTAGCTCTACTGGCTTGTTGATCGCCAGCGGTGGGACAGATACCTGAATTGAAATCTTTTCATATTTTAACCTGCATGTATTATTACGTTGTATAAAAGTAAAACCAAATCTAGGGCACTCGTATTTTTTCCCTTTTTCGAAATTATGTACTTTCATTCATAATTTCAATTTTGATATTTGGTGTATTCTAAAAAGACGTAAGCGCCAAATGACGTCATGCTTATGGTGGAATGGCGATATAACCTTTGCTTTACTGTGACCCGTCAAAAAAACTGTTAAATGTCACTGTCATAGATCACTTGTTTCAGTCGTCACTTTGTTAGCTTGCACAAAACGCGTTACCCCACCCGCGAGTGGCCACAATCTAACATAAGGGTCAGTTGACACAGAACGCGTTACCCCACCCGCGAGTACCCACAATCTAACATAAGGGTCAGTACACACAGAACGCGTGTAAAGTTCCATAGAGCGGTAACACGCGGTAATGAAGCTATGCTTGTCTAATAATGATGCCATTGATGATGCTTCTGCCCGTGACTTCGGCCACGCTATTACTTCGTTTTCGCTTAGCGTTATTTCTGTTTTTCTATTTGCTCGGCCCCTAAAGGTGTAAGCGTGTAAATAACCTATAACCTTCCTCATGAATTAGACTTATTAGACTATCAAAAGCAAAAATAATTATTTAAATCCGACTGGCAGTTCCAGAGATTAGCGCGTTCATAACATATTAGTGTAGGTATAGAATAGTAGATTTTACAACAAGTGCACAAAACAATTACAATTGCAATTGCAATTGCAATTTATTTGCCTTACGTGTTTTTTAAGATATAATAGATATTAAAATTTTAATTCAAGTACGGTAGGTTAGTTGATTTAAGAAAATTATTACTACAAAATTAATTTAATAGTAGGCTGTATAGGTCTGCAGCCTAATATCAATGTCGTGAGATTTAAAAAAAAATAATTTCCTTCTGTATTCAAAACTGTTCTAATTTTACTTTGAATTTTAATTAAATAAATGTTATGTTATACTACTGTTTTATTTCCTCGCAATCGAAGTGAAAGCAGAGTTTATAACTCGTCCACAAAACCATTTCTATCCTCGACATTACTATCGCCCGAGCCGACTCGGAAAAAATGGTTTGTTTTGTGCACTTGTTGTAAAATCTACTATTAATTACCATGAAAACATCTACAAAACAGGAGTTTAAAAAAAAGTGCGTATTGCTGCGCAGGCGCCATAATGAATGTGACGTAGGTGAGGATCCGAGCGGCGCGCGGCGCCACAGTTCAGTGGAACCAGAACATAGTTAGGGTGTGCAGTTTTAGTTTCAAATACACTTCAATGATGGGAGAACAATTTACTCAACTGCTAACTTAAGTTTTTCTTTAAATCCGACATTGGGAATTCGAGCAGCAGAGCAAAGCTTTCAGGGCGAGTCCTATTCGCACGTCTGGCTTTTTTTGTACAACTTTAATTATAATTAATCGGTTTTATCCGATTAACAAGCATCATCATGAAATAGGTATGGCAACCACAGTGGCCATCACAGTATTCCCAGTGGCCTGGCAATCGAGCGCAGTGCAAACTTAACAGCCGAATAGAATTCGGTTTGCGACACTCATGGAAGAGCCGCGTTAAACATTCACTACTGCACCCCCACAACGTTGTATGAAAGTACTTGCAAACCAGCGGCATTCATACCTCTCTCTGTCTCTACAGTCACAAGCATACATATATATTATTACTATGGACACCTCGGCAATTATATGTGATTTCATGATTCATTCATTCATATACATATGTATGACGGCAAATATATGTGATCATTTGTGGAAGACATATATACAAGTTGCAGTACAAATATGTCGCAAGATAGTTTTCCGACCGACACCTAAATATAGGATGCTGATGCGGCTTCAAAAATATGGGTCAATGTCAATATTAACGGACTTGTTCAATTCAGAAGAATGTGATACCTCTTTGTGATTGAAAATATCTGACATCACTTTGGCAGCATAAAAAGCCTGACAGTAACACAGACACGACAATATCAGGCCGCGCTCTTTTATAAATATCGTTGCTGCTGACGTAACTGTCTAGACAAGCACTGAGCATTGGCTTTTTTTGGAAAATATGATGAAGCCCATAGATATATTCTTTAAATCTATCTGATTGTTTCATGTTTTATCGACATACTCAAGCGGCATTCTCATTTATGTGGGTGTGAAGTGTGATGGTTCTTTATGACGGCACCTTTAGCGTAAACTTGCGTATCGATGTATAGTACTCGTATGCATTTACTATTAATGTTCGATGTTCGTGTGAATTAATTAATAAAATAGTAAATACTAATACGCATGCCGTCGAATATTAGGTCACGTTCGAATGCAAGCATATTATGAGACACAACACACCACACCACGGAAATGTGTCCCGAGCTTAAGGACGCATACGCAGGGTGTCCGGTGGCCGATTTATGTTTTTAAAAGCAAATATTTCGAAAAGTTTTAAACGGTGTTATTCGACGCTCCGAGAGTGCGGATTATCAGTCACAATTTTTTAAGAGTGGTGATTCTTACGTGACAGCGCGTCGCAATTTTGTTTACATTACAATATTCGGGATTGGAATGACACACCAAGTGTTAATTTGATACGGTCGTGGGTGCAGAGGTTACGCCAGACCTCTTCCGCTTTAAATACGACTCAACCAGGGCCCAGCAGAACATCAAGGACTGCTGAAAACATTGAGGAAGTTGAAAGAAGTTTGCGTGAAAATCCACGACTCTCAGTGAGAAAAAGAGCGGTCGCTTTAGCACTCCCAAAAAGTATTGTTCACGAAATATTTAAAAAAGACTTGAAGTTCTATCCTTTTGAGATTCAATTAGTCCAAGAACTGAAAGAAAATTACTTCAATTTACGTAGAATCTTCTGTGAACAGAACAGAAAGCCAATTCTCGTAATTTAAAACGTTCAAAATCTAGTCGCAGTCTCATCTCAGCGACAAAGAAATGTCAAAAACTTGTCAAAATGTAGGAAAATTTGAAGTATTTTTTGACAGATTGAGACTGAGATCAGACTGTGAACGTTGTTAAAATTAGTAGAATTGCCCCTCTGATGTTGGAGAAATTTCACACTGCATGTTTTGGAGCGATGAGGCCCACTTTCATTTAAATGGACGCATTATGGATGCATTATCGACGAACGGAATTATTGAGCCCTATTTTTTTGAAAATTCAAGGGGACAAGCAATAAACGTCAACAGTGAAAACTATGGATCACAGAGTATTTTTTATTAAATTTGCGAGCACATCTTTCCTGCTCGATGCATACGTGGTTTCAACATGATGGGCGACTCCACACCCATACCGCCAGAACGTCTATGGATTTGCTCGGGAAAAAATTTCCACAAAAATTGATCAGTCGCTCTGGAGACATCCCGTGACCACCGAGGTCGCCAGATTTAACTCCTATGGATTTTTTTAATGGGGAATCTTAAAAGTAAAGTATACGCTAACAACCCACGGACTATCATGCAGTTGAAAGAAAATATTCGCAATGAGATACACAACTTCAGCCAAGCCTGCAGCAAATTCAGCCGAGCCTGCTACAGCGCGTGCGACGTAACACGTCAGAAGGTTTTAAACAGTGTGTGCAACTGAACGGACAGCATTTGGACGAAATTATTTTTTTAAACTGGAATCCGCATGATTCTTGTGTACTTTAAACTATTTAATAAACCCATAAGTTCACAAGTTTTTGTTTCATTAGTTTTTAAAATCATAAATCCGCTACCGGACACCCCATGCAAATCTGACGAAAATTACCTGGATATCGATACATTTTACACAATGAATCTAAATCAAATATGTCGCAAATACGTCAGTCATTCGTTTGACTATTTGGGACGCCAGCGCCACCAGTCGGCGCTCGACAGAGTCTAGCCTAGCGTTCGTGTAAGTCGACGAGAGCAGCGGTGTGCTCTCTTGACCATTGGACATCGTACGGACATGTGCTCAGAAACTGTCTCGCGTTCCGTATCGTTGTCGTGTACCTACCTACAGTGTGTGATACGCCAGTGTGATTAATTTGTTCGTAAAATTATAAACTACTAATACTGCAAACGGGTTTTTCGGTCGCTCAGCGCACTATGGAGCGAGCTATGCTCCGAGTCTCTGAAAGATAAAATCAAGAATGAAATATTCCGGAAAAGACCCCGACATAGCTTGCAGAGTAAACAAACTGAAGTGGCAGTGGGCTGGCCATGTTTGTCGAAGGACCGATGGCCGGTGGAGCAGACGAGTCCTGGAGTGGACCCCGCGTATTGGCAAGCGTAGTGTGGGACGCCCCCGGCTATCTAGCTCGGCCGTCCATCTGGACGGACGAGCTAAAGAAGGTGGCTGGGACGGACTGGATGCGGAAGGCGGAGGTCAGGGCGTTGTGGCGCAACCTTGGAGAGGCCTATGTCCAGCAGTGGACTGCAATAGGCGAGTTGATTGAAACGGTTTTTCTATTGCGCAGTTATCAACACCACCCATAGTAGACCCACACTCATTAAAATATGTTATGTATTATTAGCTAAACATGCCATTTTGATTTTTTAAATTTCATTCACTGTTACTGAAATCCGAGGTTTTTATGTTTTTAAAGCTCCTGGCGCTCCACTCATCATTTCAGCCGAAAGGCGACCACTGCTGGATACAGGCCTCCCCCAAGTACGCATTTCGACCGGTTTTGTGCTTCTCGCAACCAACGAGTTCCTGCGGCCTTCACAAGGTCCGTGTTCCAGAACCTTTCGGCCCCATCGGCCACCTGTTCTGCGAGCAATGTGCCCTGCCCACTGCCACTTAAGTTTGGCAATTCTTCGGGTTATGTCGGCTACGTTAGTTCTCCTGCGGGTCTCTTCATTTTTGATTCCATCACGCAGGGGAACTCCAAGCATAGCCCTCTCCATTGCTCTTTGGGTGACTTTCAGCCTTCTGATAAGGCCCATTGTGAGCGACCACGTTTCAGTGCCATGTCATCACTGGCAACACGCAATAGCAGTGCCACTTACCGAAACACTGCGGTAAGTGGGACGAGAAGATATTGTGTAGCTTTCCGAACGCAGTCTAGCCGAGTCTGATGCGACGATTGTCCTCCATGTCTCGATCGAATCGGCTTTGTCGTAGTCCACAAACGCTAAGCAGAGAGGCAGGTTATATATACTCTTCGGTCTTCTGTATAACCTGTCGTAGCGTATGTATGTGGTCTACGGTGTTAAAGCCTTTACGGAATCCGGCTTGTTCAGGAGGCTGGAAGTCGTCAAACATGCGCGCGAGAGGGTTCGTGATGACTCTCGAAAACAGCTTGTAGACATGGCTCAGAAGTGAGATAGGCCTATAATTCTTAAAAAGGGCATGGTCGCCCTCTTAAAGAAAAGTAAAATAACACCTCCGTTCCATGCCTGTGGTGTTTTACCCTCGAGTGTGACGGAAGCTTCTGAAGGGCCTTAAGAGTGGGTTTTCCGCCGGTCTTCAGGAGCTTGGCCGTAATTCCGTCATCACTCGGCGACTTGTTGTTTTTGAACTGCTTCAGAGCCATCCTAATCTTGTACAGGCTGACGTCCGGGATGTCTTCGGTTTAGTGTCGGGTTAATGTAGCTCTTGGGTCGTTTGCCAGATTCGTAACGGGGTTACTTGTTGACGTGTATAACTCTCCAGAGAACCTCTCGATCTCTCTCAACAGCTCAGATTTGGCGAATGCGTTCCTGCCATCATCGGTATTCAGTTTCGTAAACTGGCTCTGCCCAATAGAAATATCTCTAGCAAACACCTTGGAGCCTTTATTCCGCTCTATTGCGTCCTCAATACGGTCTGTATTGAAGGGACAAACGTCGCTATTCAAGGACTTAGAGATCCGTCTATTGAGCCGCCGGTACTTGAGCACATCGTCTGAAGACTGCAGGATCATCTCGCGCCTCTCCTTCATGAGCCGCAATGTAGGATCAGAGATTCTTTTTTGTATTCGTACGACGGGTCTTGAAGATCTTAGACCCGAACGTACCAGCGCTCCACTGCATGTTTTTTTAAATATTTTGCTTTGACTTGCGCCCCTTAACACAATCGCATTAAGGTTTATTTTAGTTGGCAACAGCTGGTAATTTTTATCCCAAAAAAGTCTTATGAAATGTAAGTCGGAACTTGGACGCTGCCGGCGAACAAAAAGTAACAGACCTTGTCAAAGTTCATGGAGAATACTCTGGTTTCACTTTTCGCCGAAATAAATTTGCGTTTGTACATTTGTATACAAGGTGTAACAAAATAAACGCAAGTCCTGAAAGTTGTTTGTTCATAATTAATTACTGAATCAATTTCAGTAACTTAAGTTTTTTTTTATATTGTGTATTTTGAGCATACTGACCCGAATCTCTATTGCCTTGAAGTATGATTTAATTTTAAATTAAATGCATAAAGTAATGCATGTCAACACGATTTTCTTAATAATAATAATTAGCTTAGGGCATCAATCATGCATATTATCTCTGAGTGTTCTCATCTAGCTAACATAGAGTACTTGCATAGACAATACCTTGTAGCCAGGATAATCCATTAGCAACTTGCTCTGAAATACAGCCTTGTGGAATCGGAGGTGCCGTACTACAGGTATGTGCCCGACCCAGTTCTCGAAAATGGAAATATCACATTGTACTGGGATCGATCTATCGTCACTGACAGGACTATTGTTGCCAATAAGCCTGATATAGTGGTGGTGGATCGATCAGAGCGGCGCGCAATGACTGTTGATATAACCGTCCCGCATGATGAAAACATCGTGAAAGCCGAGAAAAATACAAATCAAGTATCTTGACTTGGCTCGCCCTGACCGCCGCCCGATAGCTACTATTTTTTAAAATGTTTTTATATTCTAATATTTAAAAATATAATTTATGTGTAAATAATGAAATAAAATAATAGTTAGGTACTGTCAGCCTGCACCATCCCACTGCCTCTCTCCCCGTCACTTTAGCTCTATACTTTAAATTATTTAATTTTAGCTTAAAAAAATAAGTTTTGGTCATTGTATTATGCTTTAACTCAATACTCTATGGGGTGTATGACGTCTTGCGTTAATTATGTTACACGTTGTACGAGTATATGCGTCTGTTGCAAAAAAAGTTATCATCTTGATGATAGTTGTGTGTGGTGCTTATGGTGCAATGTGCGATGCTACTCGATGAAGGTGCTAAACACAAAACCAGCGTTATTTCTGCATAACCTCGATAACGACATTCATGTAAGAGTCACACGAGATTCGTCAAGTTTGGTGAGAACATCATGCATAACTAAGTTAGGAAGCAAGCAGTGGCCACGGACTCGATCCAAGTCCGGGCCCGCGGCGAACATTAGCCGTTGCAGCTCCGTTAATCCAATGAAATAATAAAAAAATAAATAATGGAAGGTTGCAGGGCTCAGTCGCAAAAGGACCACTTCGCAAAATGTCTACCGGACGCAAAATGTCCATATCTCAGAATGTCTCTTTCGCAAAATGTCTCTTTCGTAAAATGACAATTTCTCAAAATGTCTCTGTCGCAAAATGTTCCTTTTTTCTCATGTACATTAAGAGGGTTGATCCGTTAGAGCCACGCTGGAGTCAAAATTGATGATTTCCGACGGACAATAAAACCATAATCTGTTTAATTTATAGATAAGATATTGACGTCATATTAATGGGAATTTCATAATCTAGTGCATGGCTGAAAAACATTTTCATTTATTCGTACAGTTTTCTCATTAGAACAGTTTTTATGCAAGCCTTTTTTTAAACTAGCGATCGACGGTCTACGCAAATGCAAGGTATTAGTAAAACCATATACGACAAACTTATAACAACGTTGCTTTATAAATAATAATAGCATTTATTAGTGCATGGCTGAAAAAAAAAAACGATTACTGTAAGTTTTCATTCAAGAAAAGTATATTCAAAAGTGTCAATTTTAGCCACTTTTCGATATTTTAAACGCGTAAGTTTAGGATGAAATCTGAAATATTTATATGTTATTTTAGGCCTAGTAAACGAAGACATTTACCTTCTAAAACATGGTACAAATATTTTTTTAATAACTTATTTTTTTATTTTACTATGAATTATTTAGTGCTGCTATATAATCGGCGCGGAATCACGCCAGCGCTCAGTGCCGGCTGAGGCCTTTCAGAGGTAGGACGTGTGTCGCTCCCGTAGCCGCGAGTCGCGTAAAATATTATCGTACTTTCGCGAGTTTTTAGCGCGTCTAGGACATGTTGATACTTTTTATTATAATATATTTTTATTATATTACAAAACTGGTGAGTACATATTTTAATGTAATGGTGTTCTATTAACTTAAGAAAAATTAAATTAGACTTCTTTATGTAGGTATGTTTTCATTTTACTTTTTTTTTCAGATATGGCTAACAAAAGGCGCTATATGGGAACAAAAAAAAACGAAAATTTGGCCAAGGCTAATGAAGCTAAAAGGTATGTTACCGAGGTTCTCTACTTATAAAAAATATATTTTTATTAGGTGTAATAAGAAACAATATACTTACTACTTTTTGAAGTAATTTTTTTTTTATTACTTTTTGTTTGGATATTTTTATGAAACACAGTAGTAATAAGATAAAGTTAATATCCAATTCGTTGTTATAGGCAGAAAAGAGAAGTTCAAATACTTCAAAACCAGGACTTAAATAAAAATTCTGTTGTAAGTTTTATTTTTTTACTTTATATTTTACTAGCTGCGGCAGACACGTGTTTCCTTGGTTTTGATTGAGCAGTTGTTAAACCAAAACTAAATAAGACCTTTCTTCATTATTTATTTATCTCAAGCCGACAATCGATCGCCTGTCATGGTGCTTACTTTTTGTGTCACTATATTATACCCTACATATTATTTTCAGAATCAAGAAAATGAAAAAGACAGTGAAAAAACACTGGAAATTCTGGAAAACTTGCAGGCATTAGAAACGGCTCCAATTCAAGATCCTGACGCAGGGAATCTTGTAAGAATTACTTGGTCATTTGTATACATATTTTAGCACAAAAAAAACATTGTTAGTTATGTGCTATCTTAAGCCGACAATCGATCGCCTGTCATGGTGCATACGGTTTGTGTCACTATATTATACTCTACATATTATTTTCAGACTCAAGAAAATGAAAAAGACAGTGATAAAACACTGGAAATTCAAGAAAACTTGCAGGCATTAGAAACGGCTTCAATTCAAGATCCTGACGCAGGGAATCTTGTAAGAATGACTTGGTCTTTATAAACATATTTTAGGACAAATAAAACAAGAACCTTCAAGAACAAGTGCGTATTTACAGTATACTTTCATAAGTTCAAATACATGTTGTACATTGTTTCTGATAATATTAGACTTAAAAATATATTTCCAAATTTTATGTTATAGGTAAATAATAGACAAGAAGTTGAAAGGGATACTGTACTTCAGGCAGAGAGTGCACTTTGGCTAGAGCTACGACGTTGTTTATTGACAGCCTCTTCATTCTGTAAAGTGTGCAAACGGCGATCGACTATTAGCCCAGCCCCTTTGGTTAAACAATTTCTTCACTCATATTCCTTGGACCATATCCCTAGTATTCAACATGGGAAAGTAAACGAAAAAGTGGCCATAGAACAGTTGCAGGTACAAGTTTAGATTTTTCTAACAAACAATTTATTTTTGTATTCTTAAATTCTATTAAAAAGAAGTAATTAGAGTATTGAGTTTCAAATTATTATGATTACAGGTGCTTCGCTGGATGGACTAATCGACGATGATGGCATCACCGAAATTAAATGTCCTAGTTCGGCATTTGGATTAGAGGCAAATTTTGCTATTAGCCAAAAAAAATTAAATTCTGGAAAATAGATGGATCTGTGAATCGACGCCATGACTGGTTTTATCAGATACAGGGGCAGCTGCATATAACTAACAGAAATTACTGTCTGTTTGCTGTGTGGACAGGCAAAGATTTTAAATTGAAGACTGAAAACATAATCAGGGACGATAAATTTTGAAGCGAAAATATGGAACATCGGCTAGTCAGCTTTTACAATAAATGCCTGTTACCCGAAATTGTTGATCCCCGAAAAGCTAGGTCCATGAAACTTAGAGACAACAAATATTAAGATTTTATTTTACACGAAATTGTTTTTATTTACTTTAACCTAACTAATAATAATTTATTGCTCATTTATTACAATAAACAAAAAACTGAATCCCGCTTACGGAAAACGAAAACATTCCCTACTAACTAAAAACTGGCTAAGTATCAAGATGATTCTAAGCGGTGTATGATACGCGCTCCAACACAGACGGCTGTGTGTGCGTTTAACTGTATAGCTGTGTGAGTAAATTTACCTAAACGCGAGGTGCGCCGCTCTGGAGTAACGCTCTTAAATCCTTCGTATCAGAACAAAATCGATAAGTGCGAGTCGGATTTGCGCACAGATGGTTTCATTATAGTCTTTTCTTCAGATATGTATGTAAAAAAAAAAAAACATAATAATTAATGACAATATACATGCCTAATAATTTTAATTTAGTAAAGTTATTAAGTCAACAACAATTATAAAAATATCTAATCAAATATCTCGTGAAAAAAATCAACAAATTCAACAAAAATTATGAATCTCGCAAACGGTAAAATTTCTTTATTTTTATAGTTGTGTTCGATGTAATAATTACGATCGAACACGTTTTGCTGACCTAGCTAACCAATTACGCCGCGCTAAGTGCGGCGCGGCATCAGTGCATAGTCGGACAGCAAAACAGGTGCATTCGTACTTATTAGCAATTCATTCATAAGCATTTAGCGTAGCATAGTATACCAACCATTTCAGCAATAAACCTTTAAAGTGTAATGAAGTGTTTAATTTAGCAGCATATGTCTATACCACTTAGGTCGCGACTCCTACACTTTGTTTTATCTGAATAAAAGATAATTATGTAACCACCCTCTGGTTAACCCGTGTAACCACCGGGTTACATAATAATCTGCGTACATAATAAAGTGCGCGAATTCGACTCGCACTCGTCTTGACTGAGTGTGTAGTGATACGAAAGATTGAATGTGAGAAAAAGGGACATTTTGCAAAGTGGTAATTTTGCGAAAGAGACATTCTGAGAAATGGACATTTTGCGTTCCGCAGACATTTCGCGAAGTGGTCATTTTGCGACTGAGCTGCTTGCACGAGTCGCGAGCGCAGGGCGGGCGGCGCGTGCGCTCGCGATACCGCGCTCTCTGCCCACTGGCTTTACTTGTATCTAGTTAGAAGCATATTATGGAAGTACACATTCACATTATTATGTTTATAGTTAATCTAGTAATTCAAGAGTTTAACGACAACAAATACATATTATATAGGAAAGTATGGTGGATACACTGTCAATCCGAAACGCGTCGTATACTTACAACGGGTGAGAACCTATCGCTATACACCTGAGCGAGCGGATAACAAACAGAAAACGCTAGTTTAAACTGATGCATATAATTACATATTATGTAGTTAATACAAATACAGCCTCGTGTGATAGCGTGGCACTCTGGTGGCGGCGGCAGCCAGGCGCGACTACTTGCGCGGGGCTGCCGTGCGACGTCACAAACACGAAAAGAAAACCACACAAACAAATGTAATTTGTTAAAGTCTGTTCTTGGATGGTTGGTATGGCAGTGGACTGACCGTTGAGCGACGCCAGCTGGTCGTCGGCGCCGTGCTCGTCGGCCGCGTACTGCGACTCGCGGAACGAGCTGCACGACGACAGTAAGCTGCAACATCACACTCACTTACACCATTCGCCGTGTCACCTCTCTAACTGAATTCAGAACCTTAGTTTTGAACAACAAACTCAATCACAAACATGATCACCTCACATTACAAGTTTAACACCTTTATAATAAACTAGCTGTGCCCCGCATACATTTCACCCGCATACATTTCGATCCCGTGGGAATATCGGGATAAATGTATCCTATGTTCTTTCCCGGGACTCAAACTATCTCTATACCAAATTTCATCTAAATCGGTTCGGTGGTTTAAGCGTGAAGAGGTAACAGGTACACACTTTCGCATTTATAATATTAGTAAGTATGGGTAATTGGGTATATCAAGATCCAATCATAAAAGACAAGTCTACATCATGATGAGCCGACTATTTCTTTTGCTCCCATTAGTACCACCGAACTCGATGACATTGTTTTTGAGTTAGCAATCGATTTGATTTAATTTTGTGATATCGTTGATATGAGTTGCTGATATCAAGAGTCAACATTATGCAGTGCATTTTGATGGAATCGGCGTAAATGACTGAATTTCGATACAACCTTTCAGGGTTTATTTTTCAAAAATCTTTTCTTTGGAACTTTGTTCAAAATATCATGTTTCTATAGCACGCGGTTTGGGCTGTGCGTTGTGCGTTGTCGGTCAGTGAATCGATTTTTATAAAGTAGTTATTCATATAGCAGCCTGGCGATCATGGATCTCTAACGAACTCGTCGTGTCTCCACGTTACAATAACACTAACAAGCAACTTAAATAAACGAATAAGCATGAATGTAAATGACCACGGAACGAATTCTGGAATAGCGAAATGGTGCGGTGAGGTCTGTCTATGGGAAAGGTAACATTATTGGGGACGTGGGGGTGGTGCAAAGTATAGTGCGTGGTGGTGACCTGGTGCGCTTGGGCGGCGCGGGCGCCTGCTTGCCGCGCCGGTTGGTGCGCCGGCGCATCTGCACGGCGCCGGCGCCCGCCTGCGGGGCGCCGCCCGGGCACGACGCGCCGCCCTCCTGCAGCTGTTTCTCAACCTCTGTTTAGTAAATATAAAAAAAATTAATACAACCAATTTTAGGATAATTAAGGACTGCCTCCTCAGTCTAGTGCTCGCATGCGCTACTGCGAGCATGAGCTCCTCGGTTAGATTCCCGGCTCGGGCAGAGTGTTGTTGGGTTTCGTCATCTGGAATTTCCTCAGTAGCAGCCCGGAGTATGCCCAATTGCTAGCTATGAGCTCGCCCCCTAAGACATAGCACTTCAAAACATAACTGACGAAATATTGGTGTAGTATAGGTACACCTCGAGCAAATACAGGCGTGCTGATAGTTACCCTCGGTGATGGAATTGTCCTGGAACATGTGCTCGAGCGCGTGGTGGATGTCGCGGAACGAGGGCCGCTCGGCCGCGCTCCACTGCCAGCAGCCGCGCATCAGCTCGTACACGGCGCCGGGGCAGCCCGGCGGGCACTCCATACGGTAGCCCTGCAACGACATACTTCCTGTAGTTTCTGTGTCATGCACCACACACGCTTCACAACGACAACCAGTCGTCACTATATATGTAGTGTATTCACGGAGACGAGTTAGTAGAACACTATCTCACTCACACAATTTTTTAACTGCGATTTATCAATGATAAACGCTAAGGCAGTGTACAAAGTACGAGTACTTTTTAATCTACTCATACTTCCCGTACTGTGCAGACGTGCTCTTACTTGTGACTGTATGCTCAACTTGTGAACCGGCTGGTGTATTGGATTTTATGATTGATTGCTTTCTTAGCGGCTTGTGAAAAGGACTTTTCATTGTGAACTGAAATAGTGCGATAATGGCGGATATCGAACCACCTGCTGAGAAAAGACAACAGTGGGACTGTCGACGTATCATTGCGAATTAAATCCAATTGAGCTAGTGTGGGCTCAATTTAAAGGAAATGTAGCTTCACACATGAAAACACAAAATGACAGAATTAAAAATTGTATTAAATGAATCAATTCAAAATATTGACGCAGAGAAATGGAAAAAATGTATAAAGCATGTCATAGAAATAGTTGAGACCAAAATGGATGCTATGGACAGAAATGTGGAAGCAATGACTGAAAGATTCATAATAAATGTAGGAAACGACGACATTAGTGATAGTACGGAGAGTGATGATGATGATATGTTATAAACTTGTATAGGTAGATATTATAATATAATAAAGAAAATTTAATCATTAACTCTCGATTTTATTTCTTTCCTTCATATCCATCAAATATATAAAAAAGGAGGTACCCATAAAAAAATCTATCAAATAAATGTCTCTCAATTTATACGACAGACGAAGCCGCAGGAATAAACTAAGCGAACTTTTAAGAAGCGCAGTGTGAATTTTTATAGTAAGACGCGCCGATGCGTAATCTCATTCAACAATAGGCTCACTAAAATTGTATAAATGTTCTGCTAAATATTCATAAATACAATAAACATAACTATGTTCAAACAATAGAGAGCAGACATAAATATAATAGATCCATTATATTAAATGACTACATTCCTACTGAAAATGCCTACATAACACATGTATGTATATACAGAAAACTGTATAAGTAAACAATATCACAACATAATGCGAGGACACCTTACACCGCGGCGCGGCGGCGACATACTATCGGCCAACGTCACGACGGACTCCACGTCTTAGCTACACTTCTACAATCATGAAATACTATTCCACTAGTATTTCAGTTTCCGTTTCCAAAAGTCTTCTTCTAATCTTTGTTAAAAGTAGCTTTTACTCGCAGCTTCACCCGAGTGCCACATAAAATGTAGCATGCGAAAGTTTCCCAATTTCCAATGTTATCCAAATCCGTTTAGCTGTTGTGACTTGATTGATGAACAAACGTTCCCAAGACTCGACAACGACCCACGTCACGAACACCTCATATAATATGATGCGAGTATTACATGTCTAGGAAGTCGCAACAGAAGCACGGATTACATTATTAGCGGGAGGAGTCATTTGATGACTTCGCACCCTCAAAAAAAGGGTGAATTTTACTTTTCAAGCAAGTGTTGGTGGATGGATTACTTCAGGTATCGATCCCAGAGAAACGACAAGGCTTGAACATGACATGGTGATCGGTGGCCACTTCATCACGGTCAAAGCAAATACATATTTTAGATAATTTGTAACCATTACATTTATGATGTTTTTTCCAAGATTAACTTTGTATTGTCTTGAGAGGTTGAATATTACAATAAAATGTTTTTAATTTTTTAAACAATGATCTTCGAAACTCACTATAATTTTCTTTAAATCAAGCGTTTTTCTGTATGAGCAGCGGGGTAACTATAGTAGAACACGGAGCACTCACCACGCTGCGCGCTGCGACGAAATTCTGGCACTGACGACATTCTATTGAAACCAGACTGTAATGTGGGAGCACGCTGGGCGCGCTTATGGTATATAACTGCTAAATGGCAATGAAGCGTACGAGGGGTGGGTTGCGTAAGGAGCGCGGGGCGCGCGGCGGTGCGGGGGGCGGAGGGGTCTGCAGGTGTGTGCACATAACTGAGGCGTTAGTGTACTCACATATAAACAATTAGCTTACAAATATACACAAACAAATACGTCTCTCTTGTCACCGCTACTATACAGCGGGATGCAATATTCTACTTACATTACCTTATTTTATTATAAGATGGTAAACGGTTATTTAATGAGAATTGAGAAAAAAGTAATCATAGGACGTTCCTTGATCAACACTGGAGTATCGTCCTGCAAACGTGACCTATTGTCACAAAGTACGAACAGTAAGGACGTGGATCAGATAACAACAATATCGTTTGTGAGAACATTGGGCTACATTCCATCGCGGAAATACTAGCATCCGTTTACACTAATGTGAGGAGTTTACACAAAGTACGTTGTGGACGCGAGTGTTTAGTAAACAGGGCCGAGGAAGCAGCCTGCCGCCGCGCCGGCTGACGAAAACCTTCACATTTACTGTTTGTTTGTCCGGGCTGCGCGAGACGCGGCTCCGCGCAGCACCCTGTGTGCGCGCGCTCGGCGTGCGGTGGCTATAAACGCGGCGCGCGCCACTTCCTCGGCACAGTCGCAACCGCACGCCAACGCAAACATGATCGCACTCAAGAACACCATCGTATTTTTCCTGCTCTTCTCCGTCGCCGTGCTGGGTAAGATACCTCACCTAAAAACTAGTACCATAACAAACGTTTTACCTTCAAAATGTTTAATTAAATGGTTCTTTTTTTAAAATAAAATTGGGGAAATTTTCAAAAATATCAATTAATGTAACGTCAGGAATTGTTTGTAAGAATAGTGACAACTACTAACTCCTTGCAGATGGAGCACAGTTTAAAGTGACTGTCATTATTTCCAGGCAAGCACAAAAAAATGAAGCCCAAGAAGTTCGTGTCGCCGACCACGAAGGGCATCCAGTGCTACAACTGCCTCTCGTTCGACCACCCCGGCTGCTGGGACCCCGACCACCCCGACTACGCCAACATAACGGTGAATGCTTGCCTCCCCCCCCGACCCGCTGCGCCCGCGTCTCCGCTCGCCACTAATCCGCCCCTCTGCGCAGGTCCCCAACATCGACTGCTACATTCCCGGCATGGCGTTCCTGTGCATCGTCATCACCTCCGAGTCCGCCAAGCTAGGTGAGTGTCCGACTGTACGGGTGTATTATGCCAAATAATCGAATATTAATTGATCGACCACTATAAATTGAACATCTAAATAAATATTCAAAAGTTCTTAAAATCGAATGGTTAATAAATCAAACATTCAATATATCGTACACTCAATACATCGAGTGTTCAAAATATCGAATGTTTGTTTGATCGAGCGTTCAACGCATCGCATAAATTCATTCTATCGAATCACTACATAGTATAAAACAAAGTCGCTTTCTCTGTCCCTATGTCCCTATGTCCCTTTGTATGCTTAAATCTTTGAAACTACGCAACGGATTTTGATGCGGTTTTTTTTAATAGATAGAGTGATTCAAGAGGAAGGTTTATATGTATAATAACATCCATTAAATAGTGGAGCAGTACTGTTATTTTTGAGGTTTCTAATGTGATGTCGTAAATAATTACATTTTTTCCGCTTACATTGCAAACGCAGGCTGAACCCTACGAGTTTTATCAAAATAATGTACTAAGTATTGTACACATTGAAAAGGTCTACAGAAAAGTCCGTGATGGTATATGTCTATCTCTTATGGATAACCCACAATAACTTTTTTTTGTCATTTACTTTTTACGACAAATAATGGCTAATTTTCGAAGCGATTTTAACCAATACAGCATTAATCCTTAACCAATTAAATACCTTGAATACATTGTTCATTTAATATAGATCTATATGGCCCTTTACACCGTATGATTTAAGTGAAAATTTTCGAAGATATTACAGATTTGAATTGCGGGACGTAGCGTTTGCGGCGGTACCGGCCGGCCGCCCGGTGCGGCAAGAGCGTGCCTATAAAAAAGCCGGAGCGGGCCGCTGTTTTTATATAAGTACAACGTTCACAGTTTTTCTGTAGTGTATTAAGTATTTAGTATCAGCATTGCACCCGTGCGAAGCCGGGGCGGGTCGCTAGTTATTAATATATACTGAATACTTTTTGTTTGGAAAATATTATGTTTGGGAAAATATTCATTCTCGTGAGACGGCAAATAATAAATTACTTAGAGCACGCTCACCACCTATGTTTCCACCCTCACTGTGATCTGCGTTTCAAAATAATACACTGGGTTTTCCTAGAACTCAAAACAACATTGAAGGATGGCACAGAAGATGGAACACGTTGCTTGATAAGCACAAACGGGATCTTTATGCTACCATAGAATAAGAGTAAGAAGCAGAGCAGAGTTAGTTAAGAAGCAAGCTGTAACAAATAGGACAATTGAAAAGACAAACGCGGGATTGGAAAGACCTACTCCACAAAAAAGAGGCAAAAGGGATGATAATGCGATTGAAAAAATATTGAATAATAAAAACAACATGGATTTTTTAGAGTTTCTCCGTGCAATTGCAATTCACACAAAATTTTAAAATGTACCTATATAAGATAATAATTAATAATTAAAGTCAGATTTATTGACATTTCGATAGAATGAATTTATGCGATGCGTTGAACGCTCGATCAAATAAACATTCGATATTTTGAACACTCGAAGTATTTAGTGTACGATATATTGAATGTTCGATTTATCAACCATTCGATATTATGAACGTTCGAGTATTTAGACTCGATTTATAGTGGTTGATCAATTGATATTCGATTATTTGGCATAATACACTCCGACTGTACCGTGTGAGCCTCGTGTGTGTGTATGTAACGTGAGCGTGTATTGCAGTGGAGACGGGCCAGGAGATCGGGCCGGTGCGCGCGCGCACGTGCGTGCCCGCCAAGGACTTCTCCAAGAAGACAGTGTCGTACTCTATGTGCAGCAAGCTCAGCAAGGAGCTGTCTGCGTCCGAGATCTTCTCGCGCATCGCCGTGAGCCGGCCGCAGTGCACGCTCTGCAAGAAGCACCTGTGCACGGACGCCACGCACTGCTAGCCCCGCTCGGCGCGGCGCCGCGGGAGGGGCGCGCGCCTCCTCTCCGTCACAATGGGAGCGTGTTACGCAACATGTTTATTAAACTACCGAAGCAGTTTCCATTCTATGAAATGCAAAAACGTATAGTACTATGTTGTTTTGAAACTAACACACTTTGTTAAACTAATGGGAGTTGTTGGGCACGGGACGCGGTTTCGTTTGTTTTTTTTTTATTTTTCAAATATTATTTTAATAAACTATTGAAATTATTTAATTTTTTTTTTTTTAATTAGTTTGTTTGATTTGTTTGTTTACGTAAGGAGAATGTGTCAACAGCGTTCTGTTTTTAATTGTTGACGCGCCGCAAACAATGTGATGACGGTTTGTTTATGATAATGAATACTATTGGTAAATATGTATCACACGATCGTAATCACGCTGCAGAGAGTGGAGGTACCTTCTCGAGCATGTGGTACACGTCGGCCAGGTCCACGCCAGGGTAGGGCGACAGGCCGTAGGTGGCGATCTCCCACAGCAGGATGCCGAAGGCCCACACGTCGGACTTGGTGCTGAAGGTGTTGTAGGCGAGCCCCTCGGGCGCCGTCCACTTGATGGGGAACTTGGCGCCCGCGTGCGCCGTGTAGGTGTCGTCGCGCATGAGCCGCGCCAGCCCGAAGTCCGCCACCTTCACCAGGTGGTTCTCACCCACCAGACAGTTGCGCGCCGCCAGGTCCCTGCCAACACAACACACCGTCATACACATTACATTACAACATATACCATCGGCAATTCGATCCAGATTTTAGTTTTCAAATGCGTGTGTACAGTTTACATCAAAACTGCTGAAGCACATTAACGATAGTATTGCTGTGAACACGCCGTACAGGCCGTATCTACATTTGTGTGTATAAGTAATGTATCAACACAGAATGCACACCTCAGATTTCGAACACTGGCTAGCGTCGAACAAAAAACATACCGTCGCTTTTTCACACAGGGTACGTAACTAATTACGTATGACATTGGTTGGTTCATAATACGATTGCTAAAATTTAGGCTACGTTACGTATTGAATTTGTAAACGCGTAGTCTGGATTCCATTCTCGAGATGAGACTTTAATTTTTATCTTTTCAACAATAATCTTCGTTTTTTTTATTATCCAATAGATTAATAAATGATAATAATAATGTATTTATTTATTTATTTTATAATTTATGTACACACAGTAATATACATAGGAATATGACATGACTATAATTTGAGTACAAAGGTACGGTATGTAATAATAATTATATTGTTGTTATGGGGTTAAAAATTAAAATGTTTTTTATGTGATTTCAAAATGTTCATTCGTTATTTAATAATTTTATAAATAAACTTCTAGTTGAAATAGTTTATTTTCTCTTACAGAACAATTTATTGAAGCAAAGCAGGTGATCAGGGAACTACGACCATTAGACTTAAAATATTGTATCTTAGAAATATAATCTCTGTGGGGACTCTAACAAAGCACAACTAGCAAATCTACGCATGCGTAGATTTGCTAGTTTTAAATAAAAAAGTGCGGACTCCGTGTCACAATACAATTAAATTACTCAGTGATGCTACTTTTTGTTTACTGCCAGTGCGTTATTTTGAACTTTAGTTGCCGATCTCAAACATCAAAGTTAACTAATCGTATTTAGTAGGACCTATTGCGGTTATAGTTTGAGTATTCATTTTCATTATGAAAATAAGATTGAAATTAACCTCAAAGTAATCCTAATTACGGATATTACACAATATTATTTAAATATTAATAAAATTAATTTGTAATTTATAACTTAATACTTTGTATAACCTCCACTACTATCAATGCTATCACGTAAAGTCTGGCGCATGGAACCTACAATATTGAAACATAATATCTGTTCCTCTAAAAGTTGTCCCATCCTATGTCCATGCAATGTAACTGCTCATCAAATCTCTCATTCCGTGCTTCCCATCGCTGTATCTATCATCGCTGTATCGCAAAATGTAAACGTTCTTGTTTATAATTTTCAATCAAATATGGTTTTTGAGCTGGTTTTCGTCTTTACTGCGAACGGATCGTAAAGACATGTTGAATAATTTCGGCAAAATATCTCGTTAGTATGAAACCACTTCTTTCTTCACTGACCAGCTGCGCCTTCCACTTCGCTTTCGACTGGCAAGGCTGCCCTCTTCCTTATATCTGTGGACCCTCCGATTCACACTAGGTAATTTCTCTAAAACAAAAAAGGAGTATCTACTGTTACGCTACTAACAAAATACGAATATTACTATTTTGAATGTAGAAATGTTACATATATGTATATTAAATTATAATTATACCTAATGTTATATTCATCATTTCAAAAGTAAATAAATTAAATTTTGAAAATATTATTTTTTTCTTCTATTTAGACCTTATGGTAAATATAAAACGTTTAAAAATAACTACAAGGATCATCAGTTATACTTTAATTAGATAAATGTTCGATTAAATAATTAAATCATAATACACTCAGTCCGGTTTCATCAAATATTTGTGATATAATATTAAGTCCACTTTTACGCAGTGCGATAACATCCGCTTTCATCTCAATATTTAAATTTGCTTGCATTTCAAAATGAACTACAACACCGCTAATAGATTAATAAACACACGTCAGTAACCCACAATATCAAATTATCAACTAACCAAGAACCAACAACGTTCTACTTAGTCGCGGTGAATGAGTAGTAAGTTACCTGCATCGTCTACCTTATGGTTTAGTTATTTAGACTCTTTGTGGGTATAATCATAAAGTTTTACGAATTATGTGAACAAGACGAACATGGCACGGAACTATATTCAATAGCGTGATTTTTCGAGTAATTATTAAAAAACTAGTTAAAAAATATATATATTACCGCGCGTCGAACCCGCACGGCTTGCTACGCATAAACGCGCTTACCGACGTATGATAACCGCTAAGCTGATGTTATAAAGCTAAAGTTAATGATTGAATTTATGAAATAAAATCAGTTGCCAACGAATGCGAGTATGTGTCTATAGTATAAACATTACTCATTAAAGAAGGTCGTAAGTCTAACTAAACGTCAAGCTATTGCTTTGTGAGTTTGCTTAAGGACTTTTGGTCGACACTGTTGCAACAGTATACACATTCACAATTTTATTATACTTGAATATTCAAACAACAGTTCCGCGTTTACTTGAAGTTGGCTCAGAAGATTCAATATATTCCAATAATGCCTAAAAAGGCTAGAGCTAGCATGTATAATAATGATTGGGCAAAATGTAGTTGGTACAATCACGAGCAGTATTAATATGGAATAACGTTAACACTATGAGATAACAACTAATTCAAAACAACATGGGTTTAAAATATTATGTGTACAATCAAAATAGCACGAGGAAATCGCATTTAAAAGATGCTAAGTGTGTTACATAGTAGTGCTCGTGACTGTAACAATCTGCAACAAAACTTGTTCAATGTTCCTTCGACGTAGTATCTTAGTGAAACTGATGACATAATTCAATACACTGTTTTTCGCCATTTTATGTTATTGTACACATGCATTGTGTTGAATTTTCTATTTTCAAACATCTCTCGTTCGCACTCGATAAGAAAATAAAAACAGTAGGCTTATTGAGCGAGTTACGTTATGTTTACACCAGGCGCGTGGCGCGGGCAGCGCGCGCCGTCGCGTTACGAACCAACTGAACTTGCCCTATTCATTCATACCATTGACAAACGCTGTTTTCCTTTTGAGAAACATAATTATAGCATAAATTAACATGCAACGCCATAGATGAATCTACGAGCATGTTATTTCACAAAGTGACAGCTCAGTACTAGTACAAGACCCAACACCGACGAGGCCGTGAAGTCTGTCCAGCCATTAGATAAACATTCATGTATCGATGGTCTCCAGATTAAAGACGATCGCCCACTTTTGGGCCCAGCTCGTTACAGAAAAAAAAATATGTGGAAAAAATACTTTATCTTATGATAAACCAAAATCAAAAAAAATAATTTTAATTTACAGTTGCAAAATATAGAAAAACATTTTTTGTAATGTTTGTGTTTTTTGTCGAGATCATGCATTTCGTCGTAGAATGGCTAAAAAGGCAATGAGTCAAGCCTTAAACAAATGTCAGTGTCAAAATAAAAATGACAGTATTTGCAAAATACGGTCTCTCATTCGCTCTATGTTTACGCGCAAGTGAATGTGTTGTGTTTAGATATTCGTGTTTTCGGTGATTTATCCAACGACTGGCCGCTTCACGGAATCTGATGAATCTTGCTTTCACGAACTACCTCAGCGCGAAAACGGTTTTTTTATCTGCTACTTTGATTGAATACGGCCATCGAGATATAAGTAATAACGTACTTAGTACTTATATCTCGATGACTACGGCTTGTTATTTTGGACTTCGATACCACCTATCGTGATGGAAAACTGTATTAATTGCGGTATTGCAAATTTTCGCTGTAATATAACAGGAAGACGAGCTTTAAATGAAGAATCCGTCTTAGCTATTGTACGTGGATGGGTTGCTCCCCGAACAGTAACTACACGAACACGAACAATACCTACATAAAAATATTTGATAGTGTGTTCTCTCTAAGTGGAAGGCAAGCAATATTGTTGTAATTGTACATAATTATAGTAGGAACTGTAGGAAGGCGTACTGGCGCATGTTATGTCAATTATTTGGTACTTAAGTTGGGCTAGGTACCAAGAAAATATTTCACCCCCTGCACACTTCCTAGATTCTATTCTAATTGTGTATGAATACGAATGATTTAATAAAGGAGAATGACTACCTACAAAATGTTTTTTCTTTATTTAAAACTAATCTAATTCCACATTATATGTAGTTTACCTGGGAATCATAAACCTATCTACCCACTAAAAAGGTATCGCATCTAGGTGACTAGGTATCTGAAATGGACATGCATGTCAGATAATTAAGATGAATAAATAAATAGAAGTACTTAATATTCATTTAGTATAATTCTTACAATAACACATCTATTTTTTTCTATAAGTAGGTACCTACTAATGCATCATCCACTCTATATCATTCACACGTTTATTTTATGCAATGAAAACCTATCTCAAGACTTTACTATTAGTCATCTGAACATTACCAGATTGATAATTGCAAAATCCCTAACATAACCTCACCTCAGATTCGATCGCATATAACTTGATAATGCAATTGTCAATGAAACTGAAACTAATGTAGCTTAAAGTTGATGTTTTAATCTAACAAATAATACTCATTTGGAACTTGTAACGGTTCATCAAATTATGGGCCCAACGATGTATGGGAGATGGGCAATGTCCTTTCTGTAATGACGCTCTGAACGTCGTGTACCGTATCTGTTTGCGGAAAGAATATTGTTGTTGCTAGCGGGGCGGCGGCGGCGGCGGCGGCGGCGGGGCGGCGCGGCGGCGGCGGCGGGGCGGCGCGGCGGCGGGGCAGCGGAGCAGCGGGGCGCGGGGCCCACACGGACAGTAGCTCGTATTATAGCTCGTCTTTGTTGTGCTCGCAAAGCGGTTCATAGTGGCAATAGCTTGTTAACAGCAAGATGGTTTGATGGTACTGTAGAATGGTTGAGAGTCACAAATATTAAAAGTTCCTTTAATTTTTAACTTTTTTATTTTTAACCATCTTCAAAAAAGGAGGAGACTCTATTCTATTATCGTCTGTAGTGTTGCCCAAAATCGGTCTTGGTCTTGCAGTCTTGGTCTTGTTCTTGCATTTTTGCAAGACCAAGACCAAGACCAAGACCGACTTATTATAGCAAGACCAAGACCAAGACTGAACCCTGCAAGACTTGAGCAAGAACAAGACTAAGCCTGCAAGACTCTTGCGTCTCGCAGTTAAGTCAAACTGAGATTTGGGCGTTATAGTAGGTATTTGGTGTTAATCCCGATTTTGATAGACTTTCCCCAGTATCAAAACCGTATCGTCATAACACTAAAAGGTATTGTATTGATTATTATATGTTTCGACTATTTATTAAGTAGGTAGGTAGCGTGTTACTTACAAATTTGCTCCCATATGTAATAAAAAGTACCTAGCATAACTTTCTAGCAAAGTTCATTTCATACCTTGTAGGTATATCTACTTAGAGTATTATATTATACTTGTATAAGTCTAATGTGCAGATCTAACGTTAGTAGGTTGGTAAAAATTATGTAGGTATTTATGTTTCAAAGTTTATATTATTCTTCTATTCAGCAAAATTTAAAAATAACAGCGAGTCGAGTAGGTCTACATAGTACTTGTAGCAGTTTTTAAGCCAGTCGATGTTATGGTACAGACGCCAGTACATCAAGCTACTACAATCTGTCATATTTCTTTAACGCAATCTTCCGCATTTTTTGTCAGGTTCAAGCATTTATGCACTTTATTGTAATAATTTTAAAGTTTATTTTCAAGTGCGTTAATAATACGAGGAGACCGCTTGGCGCTGCGGTCCCTTTGTCGCGGCATTTGAAAGCGAATAGCGTAGGTACGAAGACAGTGTTGACCTCGCAAATGAACTTTAGCAATACAGCTGATCAGGTAGCCCTTTCGAGTTTTATTTACATTGCTGTTTTAAGTGAAACAAGTGAATTTACTATTTTTTTATTAAAAATATTATTGGGTCAGATAGAAATAATGATTTTATACAATTTACAGTAAAAAAACTTGCAAAAAAAACCTAAAAATTAAGAAAAAGCCGACGAAAAATTTCAACGCAGGGGGGTCCAGAATCATGTACTTGAATCCATGGTAAGCTGTTGCGCGTCGATGTCCCTGCCACCCTGAGCAATTGGCTAATAGGTATTTGAATGTAGTCTAGTCTAAGTAGTAGAGTCTCGCAAGACTTGCGAGACTCTTGCTGCAAGACCAAGACCAAGACCAAGACTGAGAGCGCAATACCAAGACCAAGACCAGGTGTATTGACGCAAGACCAAGACCAAGACTGGCTAAGGTCTTGTCTTGGTCTTGCATTTGGGCAACACTAATCGTCTGTACCCTAGGTATTTTTTATATGTAGGATGTTCATCGATTTTCTGGTGATTACTGGGTTGATTTATGTAATTCTTTTTTCCATTGAGGGAGATAGCTCACGCAGTGGTTCCATATAATTTTTATTAACTTTGCTAGCTTTTGAGTGAACTTCAAAAATACGTAATGTTGTTCACATAACAAGTATTGGTTAGTGAAATTGTGTGGGATAGGTAACAGACGCCAGCACATCAAGCTACTACAATCTGTCAAAGGGTCCTACTCTCCATAGTGTCCTAGGCCCAAGACATCAGATATTATTATAAAAATGGAGTGTTTTAAAATCATAATAGTATTAGATATCTAAAAAATATATTCAAATTGACGCCACTATTTCAGAAAAAAAGTTTTCAGGTTATTTTCTATATGAAAAAGTGTGGGACTGGTAATAACATCCTACACTATCAATAGTATGGTTTCACCAAAGGACGTTGTACAACCGACGCCGGTGTCACCTTATTAAAACATATATTTAATGCATGGGAAGAGGCGCAAGATGCAATAGGCATTTTTGCGACCTATCCAAGGCGTTTGATTGCGTGAATTACGAAACACTGCTCTTGAAACATGAGCATTACGGTCTAGGAAAACTTGCTCTTAGCTTAATAAAATCATATTTAAATGATAGATTTCATAAAGTTCAAATTAATGGTGTGAATTCATCGGGTTTAAAAGTCAAAATGGGAGTACCGCAGGGCTCAATATTGGGGCCATTCCTATTTTTAGTATATGTTAATGATTTACCACATTTATTGAAAAACCGACCACAAATGGTGTTATTTACTGATGACACATCATTGATTTTTAAAGTAAGCAGACGTACACAGGAGCTTGACGACGTATATAACGCTATGCTTGTGGTCCATAATTGGTTTACTGTAAATAATTTGGTATTAAATGAGAAAAAAACTAAATGCATTAGATTCGCTTTACCGAATGTTAGAGGTAGTGAATATCAGGTTATATTGAATAAGGAGATACTTGAATTCGTCGAAAATACGGTTTTCCTGGGGATCACGCTTGACTCAAAGCTACAGTGGGGTCCGCACTTAACATCACTTGCAGGGCGGCTAAGTTCAGCCGCTTACGCTGTTTGGAAAATTCGCCAATTAACAGACGTGGATACCGCGAGACTGGTCTATTTTAGTTACTTCCATAGCATCATGTCTTACGGTATTTTACTGTGGGGATGGGCTGCAGATATTGAATCTATCTTCATTCTGCAAAAGCGGGCTGTCAGAGCCATCTACAAGCTCAGCAGACGCGAATCTCTACGGGAACTGTTTAAAAAAATTAACATCATGACGGTTCCTTGTCAATATATTGTAACGAGTCTTTTAAGCCTGTTACATGATAGCGGATTTTTGCTTTAATTTGTAGGCAATATTGTGGTGTTGCCATGTAAAAATTCATTTTTGGTTGAATCGGAACCGTGTAGTGGTCACACAGATTTTTTCTTTTTGATGCTGTCAGTTGATTTTGACAGGTCACTTTCCGACTCAAGCTTTGCATAGAATGGAGTAATTTCAGGGCTCCGAATTAAATCTTGAAGTATTAACTTCAGATGGACGGCATCTAGTCCCCATTATGTGGTAGCCGATTTGCCGTTGCCGGCATCCTGATTGGATAGCCCATATTTTTTATAAAGGTAAGAAATTCTTCGTGACTTCATGTTCACGCTGTCGCGTGGCTATTTTGATGGCAGACGTTAATAGTTTCCGATATTTAATTGTTTCAGGATCTTTTGACCTTAGGTATATTTTTTCTTTGGATTAATTCATCTACTGATGACAGCATTTTTTGGAAAAGGAACGGTGAGTTTAATTATTGTATTTGGTCATAACCATTTCGATCGCCATTTTTATCAATGCTGGATATCAGCTAACGATTATTCATGTTGTTTTCAGCCGCATGGCGTTTCTTTTAAGACTTAAATTTTGAAAGCTAGCCCCTACCAGCATATTTCATGGACCGCCTTTGACGTCTCCGCGAAGATCAAAATCACCAAGATGAGCGTGGTTTGCTCTTTCGGTTGTTAGTTTATTCGACGGAACGTGGTATGGTTTATAATACATAACTTATATTGACAAAAGTGCAATAATGACAGGACACAAAATAATATCAATTTAATCTTAGTTTTACACCTTAGAACCGTTAATTATAGAAAGGAATTTTCTTGTATATTGAAACCAGCAGCCTACGGGCAATAAAATCGTTCAATAACTTTTATATCGATTTTTATTGATACTCCCCGCTTGAAGATTAAAGGTTTCCAGTTCCCGCAGGTTAGTCTATCCTTGGCAAAGTTTTGTGTACTCCTGGCGCCCGAATTATCACTTCTACTTATTGTTTATTTATTTGGAGTACCACACACATTCATAATACACATTTTTAATAACATCCATACATATTCATTTTTTTTTATTATTACAATATGTATATATGAAAACATTATGTACGTTAGAAAAAATCTACATCTTTTTAGTAAGATAAGTGACAGGCATAATTTTAACACTAGAAATAGGGACAAATTAGATCAACCGCGTTTCAGATTGTCTAAAGTAAAAACTTCTTTTATGGGTTACTGTATAAAATGTTATAATAAAATACCACTCCATATTCTTCAACTAAATGAGAAGAAATTTAAATCATGCATTAAGGCTGCAGTCTTGCAAAATTCACTCGCGGCGAATTATTTGCGCAACTTTGTATTGTTTTTTTTAAACAAAGCAATGAAATAACATGAAATTTTATTATTGCACATAAATAACCACAATATAAGTAATAGCTAGTTATTTTTTTTAAGTTCATTCAGATGGGATAAGTTAGGTAAATGAAGCGTTAAATACAGCTCTTTCGCGCCCAACATCATTTCGAGTTCTGTTTGGGCGCTTAGTTTAGGGCAATGAAGAATTAATTTGGAAATCTGTTCAGCACATATTTATCTCAACATTCTCGTCTTCAAAATGTGCTGATTAGTTTTTTCTAATTATATTCCATTTTCTTAATTTAGACGTCACAATTTCATCAAAATTCTCTGTTTTTATCTCTTAATAAACGGTTTTTTTCATAATAACTATGCATCGTATGTATGTATTAATTAGATTATTTTAATGCCAAGAGTTCAATAAGCAAATACAAAAAAAAAATAGCACCTAAATCACCTTACCCTAACAATAGTAATATTTTCAAAAGACCTACAAAAAAGGGGTTTATAAACAAGAATTGAGAGAGAAATTTCTTAGTGGCCACTGCACGGTCGGAGGGTTCAGACGTGTGGTCCACGACGAATTTTAACTGTTCCCTCTCGCTCTAACTTTGCTCCTGCTCTAACATAGGATGCGCATTGTTGTGTATCTAAAGTTGCTCTACTTTATTATTTTTTGTATATAATTTTTCGAGTTTTTTGTAAATATTTGTATATCAGTAATAGTTTTGTAAATATTTGTGTATCAGTAATAGTTTTGTAAATATTTGACTTCAAAATGGATCGTAAACGTAAAAAAAAATATGCCTGTACAAGAAAAAGAAAATTGGCCTCAAACGTAGAATTGATGAAGAGAAATAGAATCCAAAGGTAAGTAGAACTGTTTACAGTATTCATGTTTAGGGCCTAACTACAAGGTCAAATTAAATTAGCTAGCGAGACTCCACAAACGTGATGGATATTGATATCTCAACACGATGAAGCAGATTTTATCAACTCACACTTCAAGTAACAATACTACCAGCGGTCATTGGCCCCAAAAAAATCATCAAATCTTTATTTTTTGTATTTCGTCGTGTTTAGATAATATCGTATACAGGGTCAAATTAAATTAGATAGCGAAACTCCGCAAAAGTGTTGGGTATCGATATCTACACGTGTGTGGGGGGCGTGAGTGTATGTGGGGAGGGCGTGATTATGTGTTGATAGATGTATCTGTATGAGGTATGGGGAGTGAGTGTGTGGGGGTGTGTGTATGGGGGTGAGTGTGTGAGGGGAATGTATGGGGTGGGTTGTGTTTTTGGTGTTTATGTATGTATTAGATCGCTAGTCTACTATACTTTAGGGCTATTTAGACCAAAGTCGGATATCTTTTAGTACGATGATTTTTTACTAATAGGTACTTCTGAAAACTCTGTTAATAATTTATGACTTTTTTATTTTCACAGGTCCACTGCTGGCTCTCGGCAACCTTTTCAGATGTTACCAACTTGTCAGAAGCTCGAAATAAATAAAGTATATCGAAAAAAATAAAGTATATTATTTGAGCGTTATGCGGCATTTAAGAGAGCAAATTCAAAGAAAAAGGCCAGATTTGTGGAAAGAAAATTGTTGGATTTTGCACCACAATAATGCGAATTTTTGACCAAAAGCTCAACAAATACATGATTCGTGATTATCGAGCAACCACCTTATTCACCAGATATGGCTCCAGCCGACTTCTTTCTTTTTCCTAACCTCAAATTACCACTTCGTGGCACCGTTTTCATTCGGTAAGACAAAGGAATATTCGCGGCGAGAACTAAACTCAATTCCGGAAAAAGCGTTTAAAAATGTGTTACCGAGCGCATACAACCTGAATCTCTTCAAAGAGAGAGTGAATAGGCTTCTTCTGGGTAAGCTCACTCCATCGTCGACTTTGTCTCTGTCACCTCTGAGCTAGACTAGAGTCAAAAGCAAACCAATTCCAAATTTAAAAAAAATGTTTTGATGATTGGATTATTCGTTGGCGTAAGTGTATCGTTTCTGAAGGAGCATACTTTGAAGGCGATAAAATATAAGTCTGCGATGAGCATGTGTTGGTTGTGTTGTGTCTGATGTGATGTGTAGTGTCTGTGTGAGCGATTTCATGGCTTTCTTTGGGACTAGCGCATTTTTTTTTCTTCCGTTGAGGGAATTTTTCAATTTTAAATACAACCATCTCTCGACGGTTATATTGGGGTAGATTTCTGATAATTCTCGTGGTCTTGTGGGTGTTGTCATTTCACAAAGTCTGCGGTAAAAGACGTGGTTCTTATTTCTTTTTACTTTTTTCTCAATAGGTTGAATTATATTTATGGCGGGTCTTTTAAGGCGGGAATCAATTAGCTCAGGGAGCAGACAATGCAAATAAAATTTTGTCAATGGGCCTACCATTTTGTAGTGCCAGAACGTAGGGTCTCTTTTTATATTATTCGACTTTCATTGAGTAGTCCACTCCAGCCCATACGGCATATAAGCACATATCCATCTCCGTAATGTTTAATTGGCTCTGAGTATGGAAATAATAGTCGTGGTTTTTGTCAATCGCAAACGTATTTCTCCTAATGTTACATTTCCATTTTTTTCTTTTATCGTTTCTTCAGATTGCATATTTTTTGCAGAAAATGGGCATTTTACTTCTACCAGTCCTGTTTTTCCATCTTTGTGTTTATAAATACCATCGGGACTGGCTCCTAAATATTGGACTGTTTGTTTAATATAAAGACCGCAGCTGGCAATTGTGACGTTTTCCTGCAGAGATAATGCTTTTTGTCCATTATCTCTACCATAATATGTGATCGAAACTTTGGTCTATCGTCTGTTTCTGTAGTTCATCTCTTTTTTGGTCAGAAGGTTCCGTTTATTTAAGGAGTTATTTTTTTGTCATCTGAAAATCTTCATCGGTCGTAACTTGTTTTTTGGTATTACTATCTAGCATGAACGAATTTATATAAAAACCGGAGGCGCGAAGGAAGAGCAACCCCCGCCAAGGTACCATTCAAATATAAATAAATATTGATATTATTACTTAGTAGAGCAACTTTCCGACCGTGTCAAATATCGCTAGGTAGGATGAATGCGGGGACTGCAGGGAGCCCGGGTGCAGACGCACGGCGCGTGGACTCGCCGCACGCGATTCTTAAAATTGTGCAATAGAAGACTAGGCCCTTAAACGCACACTATGTAGACAAGCATATTATAAGCTGGATGATTATATCGTTGATAAAAATGCTTGGCTTAATGCTGGTCCTGCTCCACAGGCACTTGAGCTCACTAGTTAAAATTTCAATAATTGGAAGAGGTGCTTCCCTTTTTCTTTTTTTTTTAGTGTTTCTGACATTACGAACATAATTTATTTTTTGTTTTATTCAGTAAGTCTTAATTGTTGAATACTTCGTTATTAAATAATATCTCTTCCTATTTGGTAGTAAAATTATATTAGTCTCTTAAATAAATTACCTATAGTGTTGTATAATTTAGAAGCATTTTTAAAGGAGATTGTTCAAAACCAGTCTAGGAAAGTTGCACGTATGAAAACCAAATTAATATACATGTAAAGAAATAATAATTTCTTTAATTAGTTTTTATAGCGCACCACTGCTGCACTGTTGGTTAAAAGTGAACCTAGTGCATAAGGATTCTAATAGATGGCGCTATTCGCAAGACAGTCAACTCTGTGAGTAAATCAGGATGGATGTTGACAACTGTTTTGGCAGTAACAGTGATTTTATTGTTGGAAGATATAAAAAGGAATTGTTATTAATTAATAGACTTTAAATGTCGTTTCTTTGTTTTCAGGTAGGATAGAATGATTTAAGTTTATCTATTATATAGTTTAGTATTTTGTTTATTGTACTAAAATAAAAACTTTGTTTTCAGAGCAACACGACCGTCTTTTAAAATTTACAATTCCTATATATTAAGTCCAGAGTTATAGTCTTATAAAACGACATTTCTGGTTAAAATCAAGAAAAATGGACAAACTACGATTTAAATTTGCAGTATTAGGCTCAACGGATGGAAAAACAAATGTCATATGCATAACATCAATTGAGACACCGGACGGATGTGTATTTGAGGTCCCGGAGGAGTTCAAGCCCGTGAATAAACACACTAACATACAGGCTTCAGACGTATATACGAAGATCAAAAATTCATTTAAAAAAAGACACCAAACACGATCAGTCTGGATCCCGCTAAACCCAGAGCTGAAGCAAATATATTTAGACGAAGGTGAAAATGTACAGTTTGGTGGTCAGTATTTAGAGGAGATAACAGAAAAAGCAATGCCTCCACAAGATAACACTTGTGGCACAGCACCGGAAAAAAAAAACATAGGAAAAACTGCGGAAAGGTTTTTGATGGAAAAATTTTCAAATAAAACATCTAATGCTGACCAATGGATTACAGAATTCGAGGAAGAATGTGAAAGATTCGAGATAAGACAAGATGAAGAGAAAATCGAGATTTTAAAACATCTACTCGAAAAACAATGTATAGACTGGTATAGCAGCATGTTAATCAAATTAACGGTGAAATCCGCATGGTCAATATGGAAGAACAACTTTAGAGAAACATACGGAAATAAAGGTTGGTCCCAAATCAAATATGCATTTACATTTAAATATCAAGCTGGGTCGTTGCTGGAATATGCCACAAAAAAGGAAAGACTGTTATTGGAAGTCAACAAGCACATCGACACCCAAACAATGATTAATCTTATTGTAATGGGATTACCAGATTATGTAATGGATAGAATTGATAAAGAAACAGTAAAAACAACTGCAAGCCTCTACAATGAAATAGGAAAACATGAATATGTAGCGAGCAAAAAGAATTTCAACAAGAATAAAAGCAAGACTTTCTATGATAATAAAGGCAAGCCAGATAAAATAAAACCATGTAAAACATGTGAAAATTTAAATAAAGGTATTCGATTCCATCCAGAAGGAAAATGTTGGTTCAAACAGTCAGAAGAACAAAATCAAAAGAGAACCAATAATAAAGCTGTAAACAATTCAGTAATTGATGTAGAACTAAATAACATGGAAAAAAACGAATAATAACACCATTAATTAAAGTCAAACTGCTATTAAATGAACAATTAGAAACATTTGGATTGTATGATTCAGGCTCCAATGTTTCTATAATTAATTCAAAATTAATAAGACTAAAAAAAAGAAAAGAGAAAGATTCAAAAAGTGATAAGTTAATCACAATTAATGGTGTTAAAGAAACAATTGGTTTGACAACTATAAAAATAAAAATATTAGACATTGAAAAAGAGACAGAAGTTTACATAATAGATGGAGAAGAGTTCAAATATGATTTCTTAATTGGACTGGATATCATAAAACAATTTGGACTGGTTCAAGATGAGAATTTGAGGATAACGCAAAAAAGAGAAGAAATAAATATAGAAGAGGAAAAAGAACCTATGAATGAGGATCATGATAAGACCAATACTTCTAAGGAAGTGGAAAATGCAACAAACCCGTGTTCAATTAATTTTAATGAACACATAAAAGGAGAAGACTTTAAAATAAGTATGAGTAATTTAAAAACTCAACAAAAGTCAGAAATATATAAATTAATAGATACTTACAAATCAATCTTTGCAAAGGACAAATATGACATTGGTACAGTCACTGAATATGAAGCACGAATTGATCTACTCATGGACAAGTATTGCAGCAAAAGGCCTTATAAATGTTCAATTGAAGACAAAAAGGAGATAGAAGAACAAATAGCAAAGTTACTGGACAAAAACCTTATAGAAGAATCTTACAGTCCATTTGCGGCACCAGTAACTTTGGCTTTCAAAAAAGAAGACAACAAGAAATCAAGACTATGTATTGATTTTAGAGATCTCAACAAAATAGTGGTACCTCAAGCTCAACCATTCCCATTGATCGATGACCTGGTGATTAAGACAAGAAACTCTAAATATTTCACAACACTGGACATCAATTCAGCTTTCTGGTCAATCCCGCTAAGAATTGAAGATAGAAAAAAAACTGCCTTTGTGACGCAGGAAGGTCACTACCAATGGACGTGCTTACCTTTTGGTTTGAAGACAGCGCCAGCCATTTTTCAAAGGATATTGGGTAACATTTTACGAAAGTATAAGCTCACTGATTTTACAGTTAACTACATCGATGATATCTTGATATTTTCTAAGTCTTTTTCTGAGCACATTAACCAGCTGACACAGTTGCTAGAAGCTATAAAAAAAGAAGGTTTCAGATTAAAGTTCACAAAATGTACATTCGCATCAGAATCAGTGAAATATCTTGGTCATATAATACATAATAATACAGTACGGCCAGTAAGAGATAATTTAATTTCGATAAAAGAATTCCCAATACCAAAAACACAGAAAAATGTTAGGCAATTTTTGGGAAAAATTAATTTCTATCATGAGTATATACCAAAAAGTGCGATTCTTTTAGAACCTCTGCATAATTTACTTAGGAAAAATCAGAAGTTTATATGGTCTGCCGATTGTCAAAAATCTTTTGAAGGCATAAAAAAATTATTGTGCACACAGCCAATCCTAGAAATATTTGATCAAAATTTACCAATAAATATTCACACTGATGCGTCCCTAGAAGGTATTGGGGCAGTGTTAAAACAAACACAACCAGATGGCAAAGATAAGCCGGTCGCATACTTCTCAAAAAAATTAAATCAAGCGCAAAAAAAGAAAAAAGCAGTCTATTTAGAATGTTTGGCTATCAAAGAAGCAATAAGATACTGGCAGTACTGGCTAATAGGTAAGACGTTTACAGTGTATTCTGACCATAAACCCTTGGAAAATTTAAATATAAAATCTAGAACTGATGACGAATTAGGAGACTTAACTTACTATTTATCACAGTATGATTTTAAAATTAAATATGCTCCGGGAAAAGATAATATAGAAGCAGATTGTTTAAGTAGGAACCCGGTATTGGATGCGAGTGAGGATACAGATGAACAACTAAAAATTGTAAACATGATAAAACTGACTGATATAGTTACAGATCAGGAAAACAATGCAGACATACAAAATAATAAAACAAAGTTAATATCGAGACAAAATGTATACTATAAAAAGGTTAGGAAGCGTGAAAAAATAATTTTATCCGAAGATTATAGTAAAAAACTCATAAAAGATGTACATGAAAACATGTGTCATTTAGGTACAAAACAAATGCAAAACAAAATAGGTACGATTTATACAGCAAAAAACATGACAAAAAATATAAAAAAACATTGTAAGGACTGTGAGATCTGTATAAAAAATAAAACGAGAGGGCAGGAGAAGTATGGGCTAATGTCACATTTGGGTCCTGCCACAAAACCTTTTGAGATAGTCTCAATAGACACGATTGGAGGCTTTGGAGGCTCTCGATCAACTAAAAGATATCTACACCTTCTAGTAGACCACTTTACTAGATATGCCTATATTGTTACCTCAAAAACACAAAATGCAAAGGATTTTATTAAACTAATCAAAAATGTAACAGATACTGATACAATCGGAATGATTCTTACCGATCAATATCCGGGAATCAACTCGATAGAATTTAAAACATTTTTGAATAGAAAATCAATACCAATAATTTTCACTGCAGTCAATGCCCCGTTTTCTAACGGCTTAAATGAAAGGCTTAACCAAACGCTTGTAAACAAAATCAGATGCAAAATAAACGAAAAGAGAAACAAAATAGCATGGACAACCATTGCTCATAACTGTGTAGATAAATATAATAATACAGAACATACGGTTACTGGCTTTGCACCAAAGTACTTGTTAGATGGTACAGATGTTTCGTATTTACCAAACGAACTAAAAATAAATAAAACAGAAGCAGAATGGATTAAAGATAGGAAAAAAGCATTACAAAATTCAATAAAATCACATAATTATAATAAACAAATATTTGATAAAAATAGAACTCAAGTCAGTTTCAATACAGGTGATATAGTATATGTAGAGAATGGGAACAAATTAAACAGAAATAAATTAGATGAGCTAAAGATTGGTCCATTTGAAATTATTGAAAAGATATCAAATTCAATATATAGGATTAATACAGGTCATAAGAAGTTAGAGTCAAATCTCTTCCATATTACAAAACTTATACCAATACCAACGTAAAAACAGAGATAGACAGAGAAAAGATGACTAGTTAATTGTAATATTGTAAATTAATTAAGTATAGTTAGTTAAAAACCTTTTTCGTGGGGGGAGATGTAAAGAAATAATAATTTCTTTAATTAGTTTTTATAGCGCACCACTGCTGCACTGTTGGTTAAAAGTGAACCTAGTGCATAAGGATTCTAATAGATGGCGCTATTCGCAAGACAGTCAACTCTGTGAGTAAATCAGGATGGATGTTGACAACTGTTTTGGCAGTAACAGTGATTTTATTGTTGGAAGATATAAAAAGGAATTGTTATTAATTAATAGACTTTAAATGTCGTTTCTTTGTTTTCAGGTAGGATAGAATGATTTAAGTTTATCTATTATATAGTTTAGTATTTTGTTTATTGTACTAAAATAAAAACTTTGTTTTCAGAGCAACACGACCGTCTTTTAAAATTTACAATTCCTATATATTAAGTCCAGAGTTATAGTCTTATATACAAATTATTTGCTTATTTTTTACAAGCTTTTCACTTCAGGAATTTTGTTTTCGTATCCGGAATTATGATTTTAAGATAAACAGTAAATTAACGATTGCTAGTATGATGACATTTCCGTATAGTGATGATGGACGTTTCGTTCTCTTCATTTGATCGATTTTTAAATCTATCCGAATCGCAGGAAAGAATCGATTCTGCAATAAATTGAGTTCTGATAGATCTATTCCCGCTATTATTCTACATCGACAGCTTTACCAGCATAATTAGTCAAATGTAATGAATAATCGAATACAAAATAAATTAAATAATATTGTTGGTTACAAAAAACAGAACAAAGAAACTGCGTATCAAACCTTAAAAGTTGCAATCCGCAGGAAAAACATTGGAACTCGTTTTCAAGTTTCTAAAATCGATTAAAAAATCGATCGCCATCCCTAAGCGCCGGCGCCTGCGGAAGCCGCCATTACTGTTTATTATTGTTTAAGTATGTGTCGATTGAGAATAGTCACCGCGATTAATCTCTCCACTTAAATAGTAAAAAGCATGATTATTCACGTTTTTTTCAATTAGCAGCTGTTCTCTTATTTTGTTTTTAAGACGGATTTCCATACATCAACGGTCATGATCCTTTGTAAATGTAAGAACCATGTTTCCGTTTATTATGATTTTCTTGATGTTGACTTGAAAAAGCATGGCAGTTGAGAACGTGTCATGCTCACTTAAATGTCTCATCGATGGTGGCGCGTGTGTTGGATCATTTGGTTCCCTACAAAATGATTGAGCTAGATGGTGCTGATCCACGCGTCATGTTCGTGAACGGGCGCCGTCGGTTGAGACTGGTCACCTCTTAACTGCCAAGGCTTATTTTTAATCTTATATTTTGAAATGTTTCTTCATTTTGTTTTTTTTTTACATTGTTCTCACATATAGAAGCAACAATAATAATGTACCCACGATTTGTAATATCTTGATTTAAAAGAGTGTCCATGGAGTTTCTTGCCCGTTCTTCTCCATAGAGATCTACGTTTTGGAATGGGCAACTAGCTTCAACTTTCTGACTAACTGACGGACTATTTTAATTTTGACAATTCAAAAGTGCCTGTACAAGGTTTAATTGAAATAAATGCTTTGAGTTTGAGTTTTGAGTTTGAGATTTTATCCAATATAAGAACGCTTAGAAACATGCTGGTCCTGCTCCATAGAACAATCTAGAGTCTAGACAAAATCAAACTGGTTGCTAATTAAATTGTAAAATTCATTTTTTTGACATTGATTTACATTCTGTAATTACTTTAACTCACACCCTGACTTATAACTTGTTAATTTTTTTAATTAATTTTTTAATGAAAATCGTTTACTTTTACCATGTTTGTAAATATGTGAGCACCATGTATCTATCAGATAATTAATTTATTTGTCATGGTGTCATTTTTAATTGTTTTACCTATTGTGGTATAGTAATTTTATTTTAGGTGCATCGTCTTCACATATTATTATTATATAATTAATGTATCTTCTGAGTCATGTATACAAGCTGTTTGCGAGTCATCAAGAACCGCCCTGCGCAGGTTTGACGACTTCTAGCCTCCCGAAGAGGCCGGATTCCGTAGACTTTAGCATCGTAGACCATATACATACGCTGCGACAGGTTATACAGAAGATCGAAGAGTATATATAACCTGCCTCTCTGCTTAGCGTTTGTAGACTACGAGAAAGCCTATGATTCGATCGAGACATGGGCTGTACTGCAGTCTCTTCAACGGTGCCAGATCGACTATCGGTACATCGAGGTGCTGAAGTGTCTGTACGAAAACGCCACTATGTCAGTCCGACTCCAGGATCAGACCTCGAAACCTATCCTTTTGCAGAGAGGCGTGAGACAGGGAGACGTTATCTATCCGAAACTGTTAGCGCTGCACTCGAGGACGTCTTCAAGGTTCTGGACTGGAAAGGGGCTGGCATTAACATCAATGGCGAGTACACAACTCATCTTCAGTTTGCCGACGATATCGTAGTCATGGCTGAGACTATGGAGGACCTCTGTACAATGCTCGATGACCTCAGTAGAGCATCCGAAAGAGTGGGTCTTAAATGAACATGGACAAAACAAAGATCATGTCAAATGCCCATGTAAAACGTAAGTCGTGGAAGAGTATGTTTACCTAGGATAAACTGTCTAGTTAGGTAGGTCCAACTTCGAGAAAGAGGTCAATCGTCGAATCCGACTCGGCTGGGCAGCGTTCGGGAAGCTACGCAATATCTTCTCGTCCCACATACCGCAGTGTCTCAAGACAAAAGTCTTTGACCAGTGCGTGTTGCCAGTGATGACTTATGGCACTGAAGCGTGGTCGCTCACAATGGGCGCCTTGTAAGAAGGCCAAAAGTCACCCAAAGGGCGAGGGCTATGATTGGAGTTTCCCTGCGTGATCGAATCAAAAATGAGAAGATCCACAGGAGAACCAAGGTAACCGGTGGTCCGAAGAATTGCCAAACTTAAGTGGCAGTGAGCAGTGCACATTGCTCGCAGAACACATGGCTGATGGGCCCGAAAGGTTGGTGGTACCTTTTGGAATGGGCGACTAGAATCAATTCTATTTTATTGTAATTTTTGACGTTCAACCTGTCGCATTATTTCGTTACTTCACTGGGCTCGATAGGGAACGAATGCACCAGAGAGAAAGAGCAGACTTGAAGACGGCTCTTTTACAAATTGCTGTACTGTAAATTATTGATGATGATACCATTCGGCACCCTAAGATGCCATTAAGGAACTATTGAGCCGATACCAGACGCTAAGGTTCATTTTTCTTACATTGCACGTTTATACAACACCGACACGATTATATTGGAATGAGCGTTCATCTGCTCCTTTCATTTCATTCTTCGATCTTTCGGTAGGCAACATCGTTGTATCGGTTCACTAATTAATTAATTTTGTGTCAGACGTTTTACTTCGAAAGATGCTGAATGGAATGCAAAAAGCGAAGCGTATGAAATCGGGTTTACTAAGCGTACGGCTGTGTCTGCAGAACAGTAAGGTTGTAGGCTGTGCGCTGTGCGGCCGTACCTGTGTATAAAGGAGCGGCTCTCGAGGTAGCTCATGCCGGACGCGATCTGCGTGGCCATGTACATGAGCACCACGGCGCCGGGCACGGCGTCGCGGCTGCCGGCGCGCAGGTAGTCCAGCAGGTTGCCACGCGACATGAACTCCGTGAGGATGTAGAAGGGCGGCTCGCGCGTGCACACGCCCAGCAGCTGCACCAGGTTGGGGTGGCGCATCTCCTTCATGATGGCCGCCTCCTCCAGGAAGTCCTTCAGCGCCATCGTGTCGTCTTTCAGCGTCTTCACCGCCACCTTCACACAGACGTTACACTACAACACTGTGTTGATAAGTTAGGCGGAAGTGAGTTCCACAATCTTACAGCATGGACAGAGAAGGAAAAAGAATAGTAGCTTGTTTTATGAGGATGACATTTAAGGAGGGATCTTAGGTGTGATCTACCCGGTGCGTCGCTAAGGCGAGCGTAAGGAAAATGCTCACGCAAACAGAAAGGATAAGACGAGTTGTGTAAGATGTTTTTTTTTAAACCTTGTCCCACACTAGGAATTTCTCCTGTATTGTGGGTGCGTTTACAAACATTTAAACTCACATACACAAACAGCCAGACCCGGAACAACTACTTGTAGGTCTTACAAATATTTGTTCCGTGCGGAAATCGATCCCGCGACACGCAGCGCAGCAGTCGACCGCATAACCCAGTGGTTATGCGGTTGACTGCTGCGCCGCATAACCCAGTGGTTATGCGGTTGACTGCTACGCTGCGTGTCGGGATCGATGGACCAGTGCCCAACCGTGCCGTAAATGTTGAAGAGGAGACATAAAATCCGAGTATTCCTACCAAGGCGGATTGGGAGCCTTGAGTTCCTTGCGAAGGTGAGAATCATGGTCATACTTTCAAAGACCGAAAACAAAACTAATGCACAGGTTTTGCAAGCGCTCAAGTTTTTATAATATAATAGCTCCTCAGTAGCATCCAGGTAGCAGGCGTCAGCATAATCTACAATCGGCTGAATAAGTGTTTGTGCCAAAGAAATTTTAGTCTTCAAGTGCAGAACCCTTTGAAGGCATTTCAGCGAATGAAAGGAGAAATGTACCTTTCAGCTGACCTCGTTGACCTGAGCATGCCACGAAAGGTTGCAGTCAATAACTACACCCAGATCTTTAGCGGTTTCAGTATAGTCAATGCGAACACTATTGAGATATAAAGGCATCAGAGATGCAACATCAGCCGCATTGCGAACGAATCTAATGCCTATGATCATGGCCTGAGATTTAGTTGAGTTAATTATTTATATATTAGTTATCGCATATTATGATACCAACCTATTACCGGGTATAAGTCAAATATTAGTGAACCGATTCATTATTAGCTACTCAATCTAATATTGATGCCTGCGTATACAATAGTCCGACTACAATATGGAGCTTTGGTCACTAGTCACTACAAATATTATAAACTAATATCCGTATTAGCTAATACTATTTACGAAAAATACGCGTTGTATTGAAGTGGAGTTGCGGACACCAGCCCGTATTACCTATTACCTAGCTAATACTATTCCGTACGCAAAATACGCGCATTAAGGGGGAAACGCTAAGTTAGCCTGCGAAATTCAAATTTTCTTACGTTTTTTGCAATTTGCTGGTCAGTATTAAGTTGTACGTCGATCAAAATATAATTCGCGGCCATAACAAATATGTATTTACAGAATTATAATCATTAAAGTCATCAACACAACTCTCTAAGACCACGTAAGTCCAAAGAATGATGATTTCATGAAACAGTTATTCTTTGGACTTACGTGGTCTTAGAGAGTTGTGTTGATGACTTTAATTATTATAATTCTGTAATTACATATTTGTTACGGCCGCAAATCATATATTAATCAATGTACAACTTAATACTGACCAGCAAATTGCAAAAAACCTAAAAAAAATTGAATTTCGCGGGCTACCCTGGCGCTTTCGCCTTAAGGTGGAGTTACGGACACCAGCCCGTATTACCTATTACCTAGCTAATACTATTCTGTACGCAAAATACGCACATTAAGGTGGAGTTGCGGACACCAGCCCGTATTACCTATTAGCTAATACTAGACAATGCGACAGAAACAAGTGACCAAATGTTAAAAAAAACTTTTTTTACAAACAAAACATCCTCCTTTTTTTCCGTACTTTCGGTCAGTGGGTCGTCTTAGGGGGGTCCTGTGCCACTTCCTATTGGCTATTTCTACCTAAAACACTAGGTAGTGCTGAACAGCAAGCAATAAGTGCTGATCCTCAGCCTAAAGGATAAACAATATTTCGTTTTGATTCTATTCCTATGCATTAAAGACGCGGAAAGATTGCCCATAGAAACCGTAAAAGCTCGACATTTTTATGATTTTATTTTATTTGTTATATATATTTTTTATTTGTTAAGGTAAACAAACAATAGTAGGTACATATATTAAGAAGCACAATAAATTTCTGCTCTCTTCTGTACCGTCAAAGTTGCTCGCAGTACGCAAGCTTTGGGCACCCCCACCACACTGGGTTAGGTTAGGTTAGAAGTGTCACCGACCACAAGCGAGCGAAGCGAACGGTGTCGCGGCAGCGCGCAGCGGCCGGATAATGTTACTTACTATGCCGGAGCAATCAGAAAGTTTTGCGATAAAAGTTTTAAATTATGATTATTTACGTACCCGGCGATAAATATTGCACATCGACCTTTGGAAAGAGACAATCGGCTAAATTAAAAAAAAAAATAATCGGCTTTTTTTTTCAGGATGGGAAGTCATCAAATGACCCCTCCCGCTCTGGGTGGAGCGGAAGGGAGTGTCAGATCCTACTGACTAAAACCCACCCGTGTTCCTTCTTTCGCTAATTTCGGCTTCGTAGAGCGTTATCTTTGTCGCACGAAATACATACAGTCCGGTATCTATTAGGAGCTGTTAAAACAATTATGATTTGCTTCTTTCGATAATTATTTTTATTCTTTGTATAAAATACACCAATTTTCCTATAAGTGATGGCTTTAGGTTGGGGTAAAATAAGAAAAAAAAAGATCAAACTATGTTTACGTATTTAATTATTTTGGAAAATTACAGCTGTAGTGTACATAATAAACACCATTATACCTATTGTCAGAATGAGACATTGTAATAAAAATAATAATAATTCTAATTCTCAATTACTTCTATTTCACTATCTGTGCTCTCAAAGAGGTCAATATCACTGTCACTATGAGTCGTATTTATCACTAGTCTATCAGTGTAATTGTCTAAACCGTGTTTGATGCTTCTATATTCATTCTCACATTTGATTGCATGATCGCAAACCTTTTTCCACTCTTCAGCCCCGATCATGTTTATTTTTTCAGTCAATAATGTTTTTACTGTAGTTAAATTCATACCCACATTTCTAGAGGCTACATAGCCTTTCAGTTGAGACCATTTATATTTTCAATTGGATTAAAATCCGGATGATATGGTGGCAATCGCAACACATTGTGCCCATGTTCGGCAAGTACTTGGTCCACGGCACGGCAAGTACTTGTGCTGACATATAATAGCGTAAATCTGGGTTTTTGTTAATTTGGGTCAACTGGAATTTCGTGTCTGTTTAACCAGTTGATCATTTCCTGTTTAATGGTGTTTGAGTTGGGGGGTCTTTCAACATATTTGTTGTGATAGGGTGCGTTGTCGATAACCAGAACAGAATCACTGGGTATATTTGGGATTAATTGATTAACGAGCCATTTTTCGTAGTTACGTTATTCATTTCATTGTGATAGTCACATGTAGTGTCCGTGGATTTATACGTTAAAAAGGTACCGGGTACAAAGCCTTTTTCATTTCCCGCATGAACTACTATCAAACGTTGACCTTTTGAAATTGGCTTTTTTACTCCTTTTTTCTTATCATCACTCCAAGATTTCCCTTTAGTGTGGGACGTATGTATGTATGTAACACTCATCCATGTAGACGATATTTTTTCCTGATTCGCGAAATTTGCGTATTTTATCGAGGTATTCCATTCGTTTGAGACTTACATCGTGCTTTTAAATTAGAACTTTTCGATTATCTTCCATTTTAGTGAACCGAAATCCCAGCTCGTGAAGTATTTTTCTCGTCTTTTCAGACCCATCGTAATTAATAGCTTCAGATAATTTAGCTTTTAGTGATTTTATTGTTGGCAGTTCATTAAATCGTAAGTGAAAAGCATACACCATTCTTCGAACAACATCATAATCAAAATCGTCCATATCCAAACGAAATTGCTTTTTGGTCTTCCTTTTTTTGGAGTACTGAACTTAATTTCAGTAGAATGTGTTTCAGTACTGACTTTGTTTAATATATTGTTCAAAGTTCTTCTTGAAATTCCAATGACATCTGCAACTCGCTCTTGAACCTTCTTAAAATAACAACTTACATTTTCATCTTCATTTTTGACGTGACAACGTCTAATAAATCGATGAAGCTGGCTGCACGCACGAAAATACATGACTCATGAGGCGTTACCTCGCTCTGAGGCGTTCCATTTAAGGCTTGAAGTGCAAGCGAGAGCGCGGAACGAGCGACAAAGAGGCACAATCGGCCTCCGCGTTCGGCAGCGTTCGACATCTGTCTCTCTCCTACTTGAGTGAGTGATGCGTCCGCGTGGACAGCTGCTATACAATAATACATTTACATGTTTTCGTCAAGTATGAAGTGCAGTGAAAAGTGAATGTGGTGTCAATTGTTTATAGCAACGATAATTGCGGCGATAAAGGAAATGATTCTTTCGATATTAAATACAGTAAGTATGTTAAATAACAGAGGGCGTTCCCTTAAACTCGTTAATCGATATATCGCTGATATTTTTATTTTAATCTATTAATGATATATATCATTAATAGATTAAAATTAAAATATCAGCATAGAAAAATAAGCATAAAATAATTAGAATTCAAAAAAATAATTAAGTTCAATAAATTCGAAACCTCCTGTTTAAAATCAAAATAGTAGCGCGGAATAGTATTCGTAGTAGTATTGCCCAAACGCAATGCGCACGATGCCGGCCGAGCGTCTCCGAGAGTTCGCGAAGCCAAGCGAGCCGGCCGCCCCGCCCCGCACCGCGCGCCGCGCTGAATGGCGAGCGGCGGCTTTCATAATGGCGGCTTATTGAATTACAAAGACAGTGCAACACACGTCGTCGGGTTGTTATCAGTAAAATTAAACATTTATGTAAGTATGCTCACACATGTCATAACAATGTACCCAAACGATAAGTTGATTCGGCCAATCGCCGTGCGAGGAAATCTACTATTATATTAAATAAGTTAAGGCGGGCTTTTCAAAAGCAGCACGTTTAAAAATTTGATTAAAATGGTCAATTTCGTCATTTCGAATTAACTATTTATTAACATTAATCTGATTACAGTTTATTTCTATGAAAACTTGTTCATAAGTATATTTAAACAAATTATGTTAAATTATTATTATTATTATAGTTAAATCAAACGTTCCAGAACTATAAATAAAATTCAAAAATTGTACTTATATTAAATTTTTTTTAAATCAGAATTTCGATTTAGCAAACATGATTTTAAAAAATATTTAGAAATTTTAATATCAAGTTGAACTGCTTAACCGATGCGCAAGAGAATATACTATTTTATCTACTTTCATGTCGTAAAATTCTAATTATAAAATTTTAAATGAGTTTATATTGACATACTTTATAAACACAATACTGAAATAGAAAAAAAAAAAATCATTATAACACTATTTCTCGAACAAAATAATGTTATAAAGTAATTTTTTTTCCATTACGATACAGGTTAACCAAGTAGTTAAATCACTAAGGAGAATGCATAACTTTTTTTAATCGAACTCGTTAAGCCCCATCCACATGCTTGACAAACAATGGCAAACAGCCAACAGCAAACACGGACATGTGGATGGGTGTTTGTCGTTGTTTGCCTGTTTGTGTTTGTGTTGGGCAGTGTTCGGCATCGGTGTCGGTTTTTCTTGCCAGATCAAAGGATGTTTGGCACTTTGTTTGCTGTTTGCGGTGTTTGTGACAAACAGCCAGCGTGTGGATGGGGCTTTACATATATACGGGAGCGTGAAGTTTTGTTGTGTAAGTTTTACTTATCTGTGGTTGCGCTAAAGCATGGACGTAATAGACCGCTAAAGTGCGGTGAAGAGCTGAGTTTTTGGCGCCATTTTTACGTTTTTTCTGAATTTAGTGTTTTATTCTATTATTGCTTAAAAATGCCTGATACCAGTGAATGTGAAGGAAATTTGACTCCGCCCGATATTTTAGATGCGGCGACGGAAATGACTCATACAAAACTACAATAATTATCATAAGCAGTAAAGTATGTCTTACTTTTTGAACTTTGATCTTTTATTTAGTATATTCAATCTCAATGTATGAAAGTAGATAAAAAGTTGTATAAAACTGCACATAATAAGGTATTAAACACTCGTGTGATACTATTACAAACCTCGCTCCGCTCGGTTTGTAAACACACACTCGTGTTTAATACCCCTCATTATGCAACAGTTTTATAAACTACTATTATGGAGCCAATTGAACATTCCAATTAAACAATCACTTTCATTAAATTAATTTCTTTAAACAAGTAATTTTTTTGAAATGTACAAATCATGAATTAAATTAATTAATAATATTATTCATAAAAGTATACAATCATTTCATTAATGTTTTGTTATGACGTTGTCACGTTAAACTATCGTCCGTAAACCGACTTAACAGACAACCATATGAATAGCACAAGCTTTCATCAGTATGTTGCAACATATTCTAAGACTTTTAAAAGTGTATGCAAAACAGCTAAAGCTCTTTATATTAGCAATAAAATAAAATCAGCCGATGATAAAATAAAAACTACCTGGCAAATAATAAACAATGAAACAGGTAGGAAAAAACAGCGTAATACTGAATTTAATTTAGAGACTGCTCGTGGCCCCATCAATTCAGATATAGAAATTGCTCAGGAATTTGATTTTTTTTTTTGCTAATATTCCCATTAAAACTACTGAAGCTTTAAATTCCTCACCCGCGCTTTCTGCTGACTTACTTAGAAAGAATGTTGAGGCATGCCCTTCGGAGTTTGGATTTCAACATACAAACCCCCAGGCTGTTATAAAAGCTTTTAAAGATCTTAAAATTAAATCAACAGAACATCTCTGGGGAATGTCTGTAAAAGTTTGTAGATCTATTATCGAAACGATTGCGCCCTATTTAGCTTTCATATTTAACATCAGTGTAGACCAAGGAGTCTTTCCAGAGGGGCAATTCTACTAATTTTAACAACGTTCACAGTCTGATCTCAGTCTCAATCTGTCAAAAAATACTTCAAATTTCCCTACATTTTGACAAGTTTTTGACATTTATTTGTCGCTGAGATGAGACTGCGACTAGATTTTGAACGTTTTAAATTAGTAGAATTGGCCTTCAGATCTCATGAAACACAGTAAAGTAGTTCCTTTGTTCAAATCCGGTGATAGTAAAGACCCCAACAAATTTAGGCATGTCTCAATTCTGCCGGTTCTCAGTAAAGTGTTTGAAAAGTTGATGCTCAATCAAATGTTACGCCATTTTAATAAAAATTCCATCTTTCATGAACACCAGTACGGTTTCACCAAAGGGCGTTGTACCACTGACGCCGGTGTCAATCTAATAAAGAACATTTTTAACGACTGGGAAGAAGCACAAGATGCCATTGCAATCTTTTGCGACCTCTCTAAGGCGTTCGATTGCGTAAACCATGAGACACTTCTGCTGAAACTTGAGCATTACGGGATTAGGAATTTAGCTATTGATGTACTAAAGTCATACCTAAAAGATAGAAAACTTAAAGTTCAAGTAAACGGCGTAAACTCATTAGGGTCTGAAATAGCAATGGGCGTTCCTCAAGGTTCGATATTGGGTCCATTCCTCGTTTTAGATTACATTAATGATTTACCCCAATTACTTCAAAATCAACCGAAGATGGTGTCTGCATCTGCAATGAGGTGTCATTGCAGATGACACCTCATTGATCTTTAAGATAGACAGACGGGCACAAAATCTTGACGACGTGAATAACTCAATTCTTCAGGTCCAAGATTAGTTTACGGTAAATAATTTGATACTAAATGAAAAGAAAACCAAATGCATTAGATTTAAATAATTAATCTAATGTTAGAAGTAGTGAATGTGACATCATATTGAATGGAGAAAAACTGGAATTTGTTAATCAAACTGTTTTTCTGGGAAACACGCTAGACGACAAATTGCAATGGGGACCTCACATAACATCTCTTGCGGGGCGGCTTAGCTCGGCCGCTTATGCTGTTAGAAAGATAAGACAGTTAACTGATGTATAAATCGCGCGTTTAGTCTACTTCACCTACTTTCACAGCATTATGTCGTACGCCATTTTACTGGGTCGAGCTGCTGACATTGAATCCATCTTTATTTTGCAAAAAAGAGCTGTCAGAGCCATTTATAATCTACGTCGCCGCGAATCTCTCAGGGAACTTTTTAAAAGGATTAATATTATGACGGTACCTTGCCTATTCATTTATGAAAATATTATGTATGTAAGAAAAAATCTACATCTTTTTAATAAAATAAGCGATAGACATAATTTTAATACTAGAAATAAATAAAATACATCAACCATTTTTCAGATTAGCCAAGGTACAGTCGCCGTCAGATATATTGTAGCAGACAAGGTGACCAAATACTTCTGAACAATTTAAAATGTCAATAAGTTCCATACACTACAAGTTACCATTAATATGTGAACATTCATTACTTCATTAATATCTGAGCAGATGCTTGTCAATAATTTCCATACACACAACTTACCAAAAATATCTGAACACTTACAACGTCAAGTGTATCTACTGGACTGACTGGACTAACCACAGATAGTCAAGTCGATGGTCGTTTTTGATTCGTCCTTTATATCACGCAGTAACAAATTAGGTAAGCTCAATGTTTGTCTGCGGAGATACACTTGACATTGTAAGTTTCAGATATTTTTGGTTAGTCGTGTATAGAAATTATTGACAAGCATCTGCTCAGATATTAATGAAGTAATGAATGTTCAGATATTAATGGTAACTTGTAGTGTATGGAACTTATTGACATTTTGAATTGTTCAGAAGTATTTGGTCACCTTGTCTGCTACAATATATCTGACGGCGACTGTACACACATCTTTTATGGGGTACTGTGTTAAATGTTACAATAAAATACCTTGTGATGTATTGCAATTAAATTAAAGTAAATTTAATACTCACATTAAACGTACACTTTGTAAACAAGCATACTATAAATTAGAAGATTATATCCAAGATAAGAAAGAACGCTTGGAAACATGCTGGTTCTGCTCCATAGGACAATCTAGAGTCTAGACAAAATCAAACGGGTTGCTAATTTAATTGTAAATTTATTCTTTTTTTATTTAAATTGATTTACATTCTGTAACTACTTAACTCACACCCTGACTTATTACTTGTAATTTTTTATTTTTATTTATATGAAAATCGTTTACTTTTACCATGTTTGTAAATATGTTAGCACCATGTATCTATCAGATAATTAATTTATGTCATGGTTTCATTTTTAATTCTTTTACCTATTGTGGTATAGTAATTTTATTTTAGGTGCATCGTCTTCACATATTATGATTAGGTATATAAAATGTATGCAAAATATTGAAAGAATTTTAAAAGAGTAACGGTGGAGTTTCTTGCCCATTCTTCTCCATACGAAAACTAACTTTTGGAATGGGCGACTAGAATCAATTCTATTTGTTGTAATTTTTGACGTTCAAAAGTGCCTTTTATGTGCCTATTTGAAATAAATGCTTTGACTTTGAACCAATTTTTTTTTAATCTGTCAGCTTCGGTTACAAAATATTTATAAACATTGTAGATAATTTCGCGTGACTGACCTCGTAAAGGTTTCCCTCTTTTTCCTAAAGATGCCATAGTACAACTTTAAACTATTTAAGGGGGTGTTAACAACTCTAAATATATATTTTGAACTGGACGCGACCGCACGCTATCGCATTTGAACAACGACTGACAAAACGTCACATAGGTAGTGTGCGACAGAGACAACGCTCTACGAAGCCGAAATTAGTCGATTGTCTCTTTCCAAAGGTCGATGTGCAATATTTATCGCCGGGTACTGTACAATCCAATTACTAATTTCCCTCCACAATGGTAAATGAGCTTGCCGGCGCAGCAAGCGTCGCCGACTAGTTTTGTTACGAATTTACTAAAAGAATCACCGAAAAGGACAGGAGTGACACTAACTGATTACTGTCACTAGCAGAGCGTCGCATCGACTTCTTTCAGCTGCCTTCGAGCAGGCCGAAGAAGAGATGTCTGAGGCGGACGGGAAAAGTGTTTTAAAAATCGGTTCAGACGTGTTTACATGTTGTTGGAGTTTTTTGAAAATATTGCCCACACAACTTTTTTTTTTATTTCGCAAAACTTTCTAAGTGCCCAAAGTGTGTGAGAAACATCATTAAATGCTTTAATATAATTCGAATGATCTCTCCTATTCTTATGGCGTCGTAGGAAACAATAGAGAGACAATCCTAAAATTGAATATGAAATAAAACATATCGTAGTTGGTGCAGTGTATAAGTGTGTGTGTACTGACGGTGATGTTGCCGCGCTTCCAGGCGGCCTCGTACACGTCGCCGTACTGGCCGCCGCCCAGCTTGTGCTTCATGACGATGTCCGTGCGGTCGATCTCCCAGTGGTCGGGCGGCGCCAGCGGGAACACGCTGGGCTTGTTGCGCTTGGGCGCGGGGTACAGCAGCTGCGTGATGAGCCCGTCGCCGCCCAGCGAGTGGTGGTGCACCAGCTCGGCCAGCGTGCCGAACTTGGACTCCGACGTCACGTACACCTTGCCGTCCGCGTCCTCGTTGATGCGGTAGTGGTACACGCGGCCCTCGTAGCGCAGCGAGATGCTGCGCTGCCCCGGGCTCGACTCCGACTCGCGCACCTGCAACACGCGTCGCCTACGTTACTGACTGTGTTCTGAGTGTTGTAGACTGTAGTAGGCCCCGTCTCGTTCTATACACGTAGAGCGGGGTCGGGTTGTGGGACTATCAAGCAGTCTTCTGCATTCGTTACATTGCCATTGCCATTTACAACCTGTAGGGGCCAATGCTTGTAGGCACCGTACACTATCACTTTGTTGATGTTGGTTTAGTTGCGGAGTACACAGAAAGAACCACAAGTAGAGTTTTAAGGTTATATTGAACGTTGTAGTTTAACAAGGTAGAGTGGTAGCGATTCTTTCTCTTGACAAGTGGTTAGTTCCACAGTTGTTGTCTGACTCGCTCTGCTTAGCGTGAAAAGTTATAGTTATAGCGTAATATTTTGTGACGCACGCCACCAAAGTAGGTTGCTGCGTTTGCAAAGTAAATGTACGGTTGATGAGACCGTACACAACCTGTATAAAATGACATTGACCAACTAATATTTTACAAAATAAGGGCTCTTCTAGAAATAGTAGTTACGAGATGGCTTGTTTAGACTAGGTATTACTGATCTGGAGTGTTTAAAACAGTATAGAAAACGTCACGTCGATAAGCATCGCCGAGACACAAAAAATATTATTGAAACTACAGTTATTTAATTCATTTTTGAGACGATATAGTCGACTCTGGATAGAGGGCGCTAGCGTGACGCTGTCAACAACAAATCTGCAAAAATATATTGATTTAAAATCATAATAATACGTTTTGATTGTTTACACAGTGAATGATGAAAAGTGACCAAAGGATTGTACGCAAAACATTAAATCTTCAAGAAATACCTACGGGAAAAAACAATGTTTTGTTTTAAATTGACCAAACGTACTTTGTGTAACGTACTTTGTCCATCAAGTTACAAACAAAAATCAAAGTAAAAATGCAAAAAACGGTCGAAGCGAAAGTTGACTCAGAAAAAGGTAAGTGAGTGAGGTGTCTTGTAGCCAGTGCCGGTGTTATCCTGTATAGCCACTGAAGACCTGGCCAGACGATTACGGCAGATCTGTATTGTGAACAATTGCAAACCATGATGGCAAAGCAAGCCGTTAACCAACCGAGACTGGCCAATTGCTCTAGCCCACTGCCGCTTCAGGACACGCTAGACCACACACTGCACAACAGACGTTTGCTAAATTAGAGGAGCTACGATTTGAATGTCTCCGACACCCACGATACTCCCCGCACATTGCGCCAACAGGTTACCACTTTTTTCGAAACTTGGACAATTTTTGCAAGGAAAAAAGTCAAATCCGATGAGGTAGATAGTCAAAATCGCCTACAAACATTTTATAGATTCTCGCTCCCACAATTTTTTCAGCAAACGAATCAATGGACTACCTATAAAATGGCGAAAGTCCATAGACAACAATGGTACTTACCTACATACTTTATTTTTTTTTTTCGTTTTTCCGTATAAAACGCAAACATATGTAAGGAATTCAATGTTTAATTTATTCGTTTATTGAATTTATTTATTTCAGATTTTTTCTTTACACATAAAACTAATACTTACCTATTTATTTAACATTTTGATTGGAATGTTATTTGAAATGCATTAATTGTGATTTACTCTATAAACTGTAATATAGTATTACTCGTAAGTAAGCAAATAATTTATAATTTTGTTATTTAAATTTAATTGGAATGTATTTTTTATTTATAATTTTATTGTATGTATTGTAATTGTTAGGAATGTATTTTGATGGTCGTCTCTGAGCCACAGCGCGGGGTCAGAGTTCGCTTACATTGTTAGGAATGTATAAATGCTTTTATTATATTATGATGGTCGTCTCTGAGCCGCAGTGCGGGGCTAAGGTTCGCTTACATTGTTAGGAATTTATAAAAGCTTTTATTATATTATGGTGGTCGTTTCTGAGCCACAGTGCGGAGCTAGGGTTCGCTTACATTGTTAGGATTGTATAAATGCTTTTATTATATTATGATGGTCGTCTCTGAGCCACAGTGCGGAGTTAGGGTTCGCTTACATTGTTAGGAATGTATAAATGCTTTTATTATATCATGATGGTCGTCTCTGAGCCACAGCGCGGGGTCAGGGTTCGCTTACATTGTTAGGATTGTATAAATGCTTTTATTATATCATGATGGTCGTCTCTGAGCCACAGTGCGGGGCTAGGGTTCGCTTACATTGGCTGCGCCGACACGGAGGTCGCTGAGCACAACACAATGAATTATTCATCAACTGAAACAACATTGGTTTTTTATATATTACAGAACACCGGTTAAAATGCCATTTGCTCCTGTTTCATTTCAGTAACCATCAGGTTGATAATTCTTTCAGCAGAGATAATGCAATTCATGGTGGCTGCAATTGATACTGATAACTAAACAACTTGAGCTCAAATAACGTAAGGAGCAGAGATAATGCAATTCATGGTAGCTGCAACTGATACTGATAACTAAACAAATTGAGCTCAAATAACGTAAGAATAGGTACTGTGAGTCGCTCTGTAGCGTCTGTTGGACTGTTCCGTGTACAAGTAGCTCGTGTGGAGTTGCTGCGGCTTGTGGTACTGAGCGTGTCACCGTCACCCATTTATGGTTGCTTTGAGAGTGTCATGGATGATATGTACATTTTTGGAGCCTAGCAGAGTAATCGCCACCTTAGCTACTTACATGCTTAGATAATAATATATTCAATGATATATCATCTATTAATAAAAACAATAACACCACACAGCCAGAAAATGAAGTGGCGAAGAGAGATATCACTGTCACGTATTCTTGGATGCGCGTAGTTGGATAGCCTTGGGCTGCGACTCACCAGGAAGCTGCCGTTGATGCCGGAGGACAGCAGGTACTCGGCAGCGTTGCGCGAGATGGGCCCGTGGTACCACGAGTGCTTCTCCAGCGAGTTGACGGGCGTGACGTAGTTGCTGGGCACCCAGCCCACGCCGCCGCCCAGCGTGTGTGCCTCGCACCACTCGCCGCTCTTGTTGTAGCTCTTGATGCGCACCTGCTCGCCTGTGCACACAACCACTACTTACTGTCGTGAAGACATGCACGGGCAACTATCTTAAAGGAATTACTAATAAAGAGGGACTCATACAAAAGACAGTCACTGTAATATAATACATATACAAGTCATATTTCGCCAGGGTGCTTGATCATGCTTTTGTTCATAAAATTTTTCACACGAACACTCAAGCATGCGCGCACCAAATAATGTTCATCGCTTCGAAAGAGAACCCTAAAGTTCCCTCCCCCTGTTATTAAAATCTGGCCATAGCCTATTTAGCCCCAGAACTACGAGATCACTCAAACAATTATAGTTAAAATTGGTAAAAATGTTGTCGATACTCTGCGATGGTCAGAACTCTGAGCGGGCCTAAAGTGGACCGATCCCTATGCGAATCACAATACGCTCACAAGTTGCACTAGACCGAGGCAGGCGGCGCGAGCGGTATGTTGCAGCTCCTGGTGGAGTGCACTCTACAGAGGAACATTACGTCTCACAATTCAAATAACCCAACGCGACGTTCCGTTTATCTGCATTTCTGAAGCGAATCTGATCCTCGGATGTATGGAGTTCAAGGATTTTGTACCTTTCAGGCACAATCAAACTCAAACTCAAAGCATTTTAAACTAAACCATTTACAGGCAGACCAGTCGCTACTGACGGCGCCTGTTCACAAACATGACGCATGGATCAGCACCATTCCGCTCAACTATTTTGAAGGAAGCTAAATGATTCAACACACGCGCCACACTGTCAGCGAGACATTATGACATACTCCCAGCCGCCAGGGCACATTCAGGTCAATGAAAGACATGTTATCCAGTAAACGGAGCTACCGTTTACCGCTATAGTATACATAGTAATAATCACACCTGTGTTATGCAATGATATAATACAAAGGAGATTATTTTATACAATGAAAATACAATGTTAGTGTGCATACTCACGAGCGACACGCGACGACGGTTCAGGTTGCCTCTGTCGCAATCTTCATCAGGTCCAACAGTATTTTTAATTGTTAACAATTAGTTATGGATATGGAGCAGTACCAGCATCGAGCCAGGCATTTTTCTTACTTACAATATGCCTGGCAGTATAGTGTGTGTTTTATACAAGATTGAATTTCATCTTATTCAGTTGAAGTATGTGGGGAGGTATTTTATTGTAACATTTTAAACAATACCTCTTAAAAGATGTTTATAGGTACTTGAGCCAGTCGGAAATCAGGTTGAACTAATAGGTCCCTATTTCTAGTACTATAATTATGTGTATCACCTCTTTTATTAAAAAGATGTACTTATTTTTTTTCTAACGTAATTATGTTTTCATATTGACAAGGGACCGTCATGATATTAATACACATAAACAGTTTCTCTGGGAGGATAGCGCCTGCGCAGATAATATAAGACTTTGATGGGTCTTTTCTGCAGAATAAAAATAGTCTTGACAAAGAAAAATTAGTGCCATTAAATTTATTTAAATGATGGTATTGGTCTGGATGTAGTCCATAGTAGTACGACACACACGGTAGATAGGTATCGCAGCGCGCTCGAACGAAGTCAGTTCGACATGTCTGCGAGCGAGTGCAAAGCTAGTGTTCGAAGCGTGTGTTGCCAACGGTAGGATGCGAGCGACGCGCGACGTGCTGCTAATGGACGCGTGGTGACGCGCTGGCGAGAAAGCAAATCGTACCTCCCGTCGTCGGGCGTCAGCGGAGCCGGCCGGGACACACGCACAATAGGCGCCGAGGGACTCGCTGACCGAGTTAGTGGTGCCGCATTGCGCTCATATGGTCAAGTAATAGCAAGTTGCAGGTGTTACACTTGTCTTGCTAGAGAGTTTCATAATGATCGCAGTGTATACATGTTCGTACGTATGCCAATATGCACAAGAGTTCGTACCAAACTCGGGATTTAATCCGCACAGATATTCCATACTAATATTATAAATGCGAAAGTGTGTCTGTCTGTCTATCTTTATGTTACTGTAGCAGCTCATACTTACGTATCTAGGCATACATATTAGAGGAGCGCACGCGGCCGTCTGCCACCGTGCGCCCGCGCATACTAAGCTAGCCGACGATCAAGAGAAAGGAATTCGGACTCGATCGGCCGCTGTATCATTACGCTAGTATCTCGTAGGGAGCTTGGCACATGCTACCGTCATTATCAATTTGTGTTAGTTATTAAGTTTGTCAATGTACCCTTATAATAATTATTTTTGTATTTCGAAATTGTATATAAGCCGCGCTTTAGAATAAATCATACAGATCGTTATTCGCCTTCTTATTAACTACACTACCATCCTAAAAGCATCGATTCACAAAAGTAGTGATCCCTATTCACTAAATTACCTCTTCACGCTTAAGCCGCTGAACCCATTTAGATGACATTTGCTATAGAGATAGTTTGAGTCCCGGGAAAGGACATAGGATAGATTTATCCCGACATTCCCACGGGATCGAAACTTATGCGGGTAAAAACGGGGGGCGCAGCTAGTGATCTTATAAAGATCAAGTCAGAACACTGTCAGCGACGAGGGTCGATTAACACTTCCATTTTCTTATCTTAATTATTGAGCTAAATATGTATTTAAAATCGAAACAGAAGTCTAAAGTCTGTCTATTAATGACAACATAATAAAATCAGACTCACAAGTCGCCGAGGCATTTGAAAATTTCTTTTCAGATATTCCCGTTTCAACTACTAAATCCCTAAACTCATCACCTTCTGTTGCTGAGTCTTTGCTTAAGGAAAATGTTAATGTTTGCGATTCGGATTTTCATTTTGAATATATTACATGTCGAGATATAATTAAAACCTTTCACACTTTAAATGTAAAAAAGACTACAGATCTATGGGGTTGTTCGCAACGGAGCTGGAACGCGCTAATGCGAGAGATCGTCGCTGCGTCACGGACGGAACGCGATGGGCGGCCTGCGCCGGCGGCGGCCATCTTCTCCCCTTTCTCTTCCGCTCACGACAAAATGAGACGCTTGTCGCGCAAATCTAATTTTCTTTATAACTATGTTTAATTCTTTTATTCTGTAACTCGTGTCAAGAAAGTAAACCAATGAAACCGAGTCTAAATCTGTATTATTGAAATTAATCACCCTAACATTTGGAGACCTCGACGTGATCAATAATTAATTATTGAAGAATTGAAAAAAGAAACTTGAAGATGCGACCGCGTGGTGCCATGAAACGAGCTGAGCCCGACGACGACCTACTACTGACCGAGATGACTGCGTGTGCGTGCTGATGACTGACGACGATCCCACCTAACCCTGCAATCCTGTGCTGTAGTGAGTGATGTGGTCTATTCACAGGGAAGTACGCCCAATTTTAGTATGCCTACTAGGTCCGACATTTCACATTCATAATCAGCCGATTTCTGTGCACCAGACCATACTATCTCGAGTCACCGATATTGCTTGCTTAGTAAGGAGGTACTGAATAAATGACAAGCATACCTGCCTTACTAGCAACTACCTACCTTTTCTTTCTGTCTCGACTAGAGTTACTTTTGGAGTCAGATCAAATAACTAACAACTACCTTTTCTTTCTCGGTCTAGAAGTACTGATAATTTTCGGAGTTAGATCAAATGACAATTATTTGCTTAGTAAGGAGGTACTTATTAAATGACAAACCTACTTACCTGCCTTACTAGCAACTATCTTTTCTTACTTTTGCTTACGGGACCACCCTGGCATTTTCCAGACGCTGTGCTGCCTGCTTCTTGGGTCCCGTTGGAATGCGCTGCTATACTTAACTACTACTGCTGCTTGCATCTGCACTGTGTAACCTGCTTTGCTTGTGTGTGAGTTGCTGACTGCACAAGCTATTGTCGTACCCATTGTGCGACATATACGGTTTGGCTTTATTTTCTTACTTTTACATGCGGTATTCAATACTAGCATAGCTAATTTCTTGACGGTCTGTTCATTTCTCATAAGTGTTCACTATGTCGGCTGAATTGAAATCTCTTATTCAACAACGTGGTACGATAAAGGCTAGAGTAACTATATTTTCTAAATATTTAAATACTATAAAACTTATAGATGCTGACAGCATTCCTAAACAAATACTCGTTGAAACTGAAATAAAGCTATCAAGATTCAAAGAATTGTTGGTACAGTTTGATGATTTAAAAACTAAAATTGAGGGTTTAGATCCTGATCAGTTGGAAGAAAATGACACAATTGAAAGTGATTTTTGCTCTAACATAGCTAATGCTCAACTGTTGATTGAAAGTTTTGCCCCTAGTGATATAATACCTGAATGTAAAAACTGTAATTCAATATCTACCTGTCAAAATATCAATCAAGATAGTCGTAACTATAACATTAAGTTGCCTACGATTCAGCTGCCTTCTTTTAATGGAAACTATTTAAATTGGATGGAATTTCGAGATACTTTCGATTCTTTAATCAATAACAATGATACTATTCCAGAAATTAACAAGTTTCATTACCTCCGCTCTTCATTGAAGGAAGGAGCATCTGATATAATCAAGTCAATTGAGTTTACTGCTGCCAATTATAGATTAGCTTGGAATTTACTTACTGAGCGTTTTGACAACAAGCGGATACTTACTAATAATCATTTAAAAGCTATCTTGAATTTTGACACAATATCTAAAGAAAATTACAAGTCACTTCGTAATATGATAGATTACTATTCTAAAAATATTCGAGCCCTATCTTCTTTAAATGATTCTGAATCCCGCTGGGATACTCTACTCGTATATATTATGGTGTCCAAACTAGATGGCGCCACAGGTCGCATATGGGAGGAACACAGGAGTACTATTTCTGCTTCGCCAACAATCGAAGAGTTCTATGGTTTCTTGAGAAATCGTGCTGACGTTTTAGAAACCTTACAGTATAGCAATAATGATGTTGCTACTAAAACTAACAAAAATACTCACTCTAAAGAAAATAAACAAACTAAATCATTTGTTTCCTCTTCGAACACTAATAAAAAGGGCTGTGTTGTATGTTCACAAGATCATTTACTATATAAGTGTGATAAATTTAACGACATGTCATTGGATGCTCGATTTATGGAAGTTAATAAGCATAAGCTCTGCCACAACTGTTTGCGTCCTGGTCATTACTCTGCTCACTGCAAACATAATTTCTGTAAAATCTGCAACAAAAGACACAATTTACTGCTACATAAAGCACAGTCCAATAAAGATAGGACAAACTCTGCACCTGTTAATACTTCTTCTGCCACATCAGTTCCTCAAGAAGCAAGTTCCTCTCAGACATCTACTATTGCCATGTTTAATCCTGTGTCACTCTCTGTGGCAATGCCTAGGCAGATCCTTTTATGCACTGCTCAAGTCGAATTAATTGATAGTCGATCTTCTGAAACACACATTGTGAGAGCATTACTAGATAATGGAAGCCAGTCTTCATTTATAACTGAAAGAATGCAAAGAAAACTGAATTTACCCTGTTCTAACACTAATATTTCAATTGCTGGTATAAATAATAAGTTAACTAATACTACTAAAAGGTGTAACATAAAACTTAAATCGCGGATTAACCTATTCCATGCGAATGTTTCATGTCTTTTAGTGCCTGATATTACTGGCATGTTGCCCAGCTCAAGGGTTAACACTTCTGAATGGAATCTTCCCAAGTCTATAGAACTAGCAGATCCTACCTACTATATGCCCTCTGAAATTGACTTGCTGCTAGGAGCTGATGTTTATTGGGAAATTGTGGATTCTAAGCAAATTAAGTTAGGGAAAAATAAACCTACACTAACAAAATCTAAACTAGGTTGGCTCATGTCAGGCCCTGCCGGTGGGAGCCCTACTACTACTAATTCGAACTTTTCTCAGAAAATTAGGGACTCTGTGGCTAGATTCTGGGAAGTTGAAGATATTCCTGCTCTGCCCAATGAAAATATTAAGTTTTCCAATGAGGAACGATATTGTGAAAACCATTTTAATGAAAACACTGTCCGCCTGAGTCATGGGAGATTTTGTGTAAAACTTCCATTGCGTGAAGTCCCCAGTAAGGCTTTAGGGGATTCTTATCTTATTGCTAAAAGGCGCTTCTTTAACTTAGAAAAGAAACTAAATAAATCTAAAATTAAAAATGAATATGCTGATTTTATTAACGAATATCAAAGATTAGGGCATTTATCTGAAGTAAGCCGTCCTAGCTTTGGATATTACATTCCTCACCATGCAGTAATTCGCGATAGCAGTGAAACCACTCGCTTAAGAGTAGTCTTTGATGCCTCTTGTAAAACTTCTACTAATAAGTCATTAAATGATATCCAATTTGTTGGACCAGTAGTTCAGGACGATTTAATGGCAATTCTGCTCAGGTTCCGTCATTATACCTATGTGGTGACAGGTGACATTGAAAAAATGTATAGGCAGGTTATGGTGAATGAATCACAGCGTCATTTACAGCTCATTCTTTGGAGGGAAGACGAAAGTCAACCACTCAAAATCTTGCAACTCAATACTGTCACTTATGGGACAGCTTCAGCTCCCTATCTAAGTACTAGGTGTCTTGTCCAACTTGCAGAGGAGTGTAGTGATGAAGCTGTTGCCAATACTATAAGACATGACTTCTATGTTGACGACCTGAATACTGGTTCAGACTCAAAATCTCTATTAAAGACTAAAATTTCAGGAGTGATTGCCAAACTTGCTGAAGGCTGCTTCCCTTTGCGTAAATTTAGAACAAATTCTCCTGATATTCTTGATAGCATACTTACAACTGACCAATCTCAAGACTTTAGTAAACAATCTTCTGTCTTAGGATTAAAATGGTCACCTGTCTCTGATACTTTAAACTACTCAGTCGAAAATAAATCTATTCCTAAAGTTACGAAACGCTCTATATTGTCGAACTCTTGTCGAATATTTAATCCCTTAGGTCTCTTATCTGCCTGCACTATTTTTCATAAAATCTTACTACAAAGGCTCTGGTTACTTAAATTAGATTGGGATGATGAAGTTCCAAAAGAAATTAAAAACTCATGGATAGAATTCTATAACGAAACGCAACATTTTGCTCATATTCAGATACCTAGATACATTTTCTGTAATTCTCCTATTTACATAGAGGCTCACTGCTTCACTGATGCCTCGCAAAATGCCTATGCTGCATGTGTTTATCTCAAATCGACTAATAGTTCAGGCGAAGTTAGCTGTAACTTATTATGTGCTAAAGCTAAAGTTTCTCCTTTGAAATCTGAAACAATTCCCCGTCTGGAATTGTTAGGCGCTTTACTTGGTGCAAAACTATACTCTAAAGTATGTCACTCTTTACAAATTAAGATTGCACGCTCAGTCTTTTGGACGGACTCAACCATAGTCCTAGGGTGGTTACACACTCCACCTAAAACTTATGTAAGCAATCGTATTGAACAGATTCGAGAATTAACTGACATAACTACATGGCGTCATGTACCTTCTGAACATAATCCCGCTGACATGGCTTCCAGGGGCATTCAACCACGTCTTCTTCATGATAATATTCTTTGGTGGCATGGTCCTTTCTTTCTGACCAAGTGTGAACATGAATGGCCCCTATATAAATCTACTCTTTCTACTTTACCTGAAATAAAATTAAGTTTAAATGTTAAAACTATGTCTAGTGACGTCATACCCTATGAAAAATATTCTAAACTATACAAACTACAAAGAATATTTGCTTACATACTGAGATTTATGAATAACATAAAAAATTCGAATACTAAATTAAATGGTGAACTTACCTGTCCTGAGTTAAATAACTCACTGGTATTCCTAGCTAAAGCGTCACAGAGAGAATGCTTTTCACAGGAAATTCACTCACTTGAAAATTCTGACAAATTAAATTCTAAGTCACGAGTTCTATCTTTAAACCCTTTCTTGGATCGACACGGTGTCTTGCGTGTCGGTGGAAGGATCGACAATGCATCTCACTGTCCCTATGAAAAAAGGCATCCCATACTGCTAGACCCCAAACACACTTTCTCAAAACTTTTATTTGAGCAAGAACATCTTCGTCTCCTACACTGTGGCCCTCAGCAACTGTTAAATACTATTCGTGAGCAATTTTGGCCTACAGGGGGGAAAGTATTAGCTGCGACTACTGTCAGAAAGTGTGTTCGTTGTCAGAGATTTAGAGCTAAGCCTTTAGAACCCATAATGGGTAATCTACCGGAATCTCGTGTAACTCCTGCTCCACCATTTGCGACTTGTGGTACTGATTTTGCAGGTCCCTTTTTAATCTTAAATAGAAAGGGTCGCGGTGCCAAGACCTCCAAGTGCTATTTATGCATATTTGTATGTTTCAGCACGAAGGCTGTACACTTGCCAGCATCAATCGATACCAGCTGATTGAGCGCTTGAGACACCACTTCTGGTCCCGATGGACAAAGGACTACTTATCCACTCTACAGCAACGCGTCAAGTGGCAACGTGCACAAGACCATGTTCGTGTTGGCGACCTGGTCCTCATCCGAGACGACCAGCTGCCACCTATGAAGTGGCTCATGGGCCGCATCATCAAGCTGTACTCGGGAGCTGACGGCGTATGCAGAGTCGTTGATGTGAAGACTGAGAACGGCGTCATTCATAGGCCCGTCTCAAAATTATCCTTACTAGATTCCCAAGAGCTCCTTGGGGAACATGTCCCCAAGGGGGGGGAGGATGTTCGCAACGGAGCTGGAACGCGCTAATGCGAGCGATCGTCGCTGCGTCACGGACGGAACGCGATGGGCGGCCTGCGCCGGCGGCGGCCATCTTCTCCCCTTTCTCTTCCGCTCACGACAAAATGAGACGCTTGTCGCGCAAATCTAATTTTCTTTATAACTATGTTTAATTCTTTTATTCTGTAACTCGTGTCAAGAAAGTAAACCAATGAAACCGAGTCTAAATCTGTATTATTGAAATTAATCACCCTAACAGGGGTAATTCTGTAGAAGTTGCTAAGTCTATTATTGACATTGTAGCACCTACTCTTGCTCTTATCTTTAATAGTAGTATTGACAATGTGGAGTATCCTGACCTTATGAAACATAGTAAAATAATACCTTTGTTTAAATCAGGTAGTACATCAGACCCCACAAATTATAGACCTATTTCTGTACTACCTACCTTTAGTAAAATTTTTGAGAAACTAATTTTAGACCAAATGCGAAGATTTTTTAATAAACATAAATTATTACATAGCAAACAGTTCGGTTTTACAAGGGGTCGTTCAACTACTGAACGTGTGTTGAACTTTTAGGACATATGTATAATGCCGGGGATGATAAATGCGATGCCTTGGGCATCTTTTGTGATTTTTCCAAGGCATTGGATTGCGTTTTTCACGAAACGTTAATCAGGAAACTCCACCACTACGGGATCCGGAATACTGCTCTGGATCTTCTTACTTCATACTTGAGTAAAAGGATTCAGAGCGTTGACGTTAATGGAGAAAGATCACCCGGATCTATAGTAACGATGGGAGTCCCACAGGGCTCAATTCTTGGTCCTTTCTTGTTTCTTATTTATATTAATGACTTGCCGTACCTCATAAAGGATAATCATGATTATAGTGTTGTGTGCAGATGACACTTCACTTTTGTTTAAACTTAAACGTCAGCAGTTGGTTACTGACGATGTAAATAGCGCGATCTCGAAAGTAGTCCACTGGTTCAATGTTAATAATTTGCTTCTAAACGAGAAGAAAACCAAATGCATTTAGTTTACGCTACCCCACGTTAGGCAGGTGAAAACTAATGTGTTGATAAAGGGCGAGGAATTGAATCCTGAAGACAGCACAGTATTCTTGGGCATAACTTTGGATGCTAAGCTTCAGTGGGGTCCACATATAGATAAATTGTCAAAAAAGCTAAGTTCCGCAGCATACGCTGTTAGAAAAATTCGTAATTTAACTGATATAGAGACTGCTCGTTTTGTGTACTTTAGTTATTTTCATAGTGTAATGTCGTACGGTATTCTATTGTGGGGAAATGCCGCCGATATTCAGACTATCTTTGTTTTGCAGAAGCGTGCTGTTCGATCAATTTATAAATTAAGTCCGAGACACTCTCTCAGACACAAATTTAAAGAGATTAATGTAATGACTGTGCCTTCTCAGTATATTTATGAAAATCTTTTATATGCCCATAAAAATATAAAATTGTTCAAAAAATACAGTGATATCCATAATATAAATACTAGAAACAAACACAAATTTGTTGTACCTACAACAAGGCTTAAGAAAATAGGTGGCTCGTTCAGATGCCAATGTATACGCTTTTATAATAAACTACCAAGCCACGTTCAAGATCTAAGCCTCAATAAATTTAAATTATTAATTAAACAAAAGTTGTGCAAGAAAGCCTTTTATACTGTTAAAGATTATATTGAGGATAAAAAGGCTTGGGATTGAGCTGCTTCCAATTTCTGCATTTTGAGTGTTTTTGTTGTTTTTTTTTATATACAATATACACATTGACTTTAATGATTTTTTTCTAAAACAATGAAATTTGCTTACTTTGTAAAGTATTACATTATTTTAATTATTGTGAATATGAAGACGATGTGGGTCATTTATATTATTCATTTTATATATTTTTATTATTCTCTCCATGGTCTGGCAGTTTGAGTAATTTATGTGGCCTACCCAAATGTCCTTTCTTTGGTATTGTTCGTCGGATCGTTGAGCTCCTTAAGTCTTGAGTTGAGCTGCACGATTTCTGACAAATGCGTGCACTGAATGGACAGGTCCTCTCAATCTGTGTGGTTCTTTCCTCAAAAGACCATCTCAGACATCGACCTACATGGTCTTCATATAACCTGACCAAGATTATGTCTGGACTTTAAACGAGACTATGACCTCTGAGTTTGTTTCGGCCTGTCTTCTCAGAGTAGTCAGATAGGAAACGCCGACCTCATCTAGTTAAAAAAATATGATTGACGTGTAAAAGTGTTTGTACAAACCTACTTACAAAAATAAAATCATTTAATCATTTAATCATTTTATCATTTAAGTAATTAAAAGAATTTAACTCGGTATGGTACTCAGGTGAAAGTGAAATACAATGAATCGTATTATTTTGTGTCAATTTGGATGTGTAAAAGTGGCAGTGTTAAGGCTCCTTCAAACAGGCACGACACGACACGCGACACAAAGGCACCGCAAGTCGCGCAACGAGCGGTGCTTTTGTGTCGCGCGCGATTATATCGCGTGTCGCGCCTGTTCGTGTGAGCCTTTAATCGAGTTTTGTCGCTGACCGTACCTATTTACATTATGTCAGTGCTAATTTCGCTGATGTAGGTTACCTTTCTTGAGGCTGAGCTGGTTCTCGCCGCCCGCCTGGAAGTCGTAGAGCGCCACGAACAGCTGCGGGTCGTCCTCCTCGTGGTGCGCCAGCAGGTTCTCCTTCGACGTCCATCTGACGACACACGAACTATTCTGAATTATACGTTAAGGCTGAAGACATCGCCCTTCATTGTGCAGGGCAACCCAAGTATTGAGTTCTTTACGGCTATTATAAAATATTATGATATATTTTATGTTTCTCCTATAGCATGCCTAAACGGCAGCAAAAAAAAACAAGTAATTTAGCCTTTCTAGCAAATAAACTTTTAAGGGGCAGCTTTAGAAGAGTTTTAAAAAGGGTATTTTTAAGATATTTTTTTTTTATTTAGCCTGCTCTGTCCCACTCCTGGGCAAAGGCCTCCCTCCACTCCTTCCATCTTTCGCGAGCCCGCGCATCTTCCTTCCAGTTTTGATGGAACCTATCCAGCTCGTCCCGCCATCTCCTATGTGGTCTGCCGCGACCCCGCCTCACTGTCTCAGGGCACCAATTCTGCGCTATTTGGGCCCACAGTTTGTCCGGCATGCGGCAGACATGTCCTGCCCAGTCCCATTTAAGTTGAGCAGCCTTTTGAGCCACGTCAGCTATCTTTGTTTTGGAGCGCAGTATTGTGTTACGAACACGATCCGTTATTTTAACGCCTAGAATACTGCGCTCTATTGCTCGTTGGCAGACCTTGAGTTTGGACTTCTGGATGTTAGTCAAAGACCAAGTTTGTGCACCATAGGTTCTTCCATGCTGATCTGGGAGCAATAGAAAAACGTAGAATGTTTCAGCTGCTTATCATCCCGTGCAGGTCGTAAAAGTCGACTAAGGGAAACGTTTACTCTTACATCTTCTAGTAAACAAAAACCAACTTAGGGCATGCAAACTGCCACAGTTTGCGAATGGCCTGAGTTGGACAATTGGCGCAAGAACTGGACGTCAATTTTGGGGTGGTGACGGTAAATATTAATGTTAACCGCGGCACCCACGAACCGAGTAAGCAAGTTCACTGTTCACCCGTCAACCCGCATTAGACAAGCGTGATGGGTTACATGTCTAATCCCCTCCACAAACATGATGAAGATGAAAATTTATGTAAGGATTTTGAACTCATAATTATTACTGTTTTTTTCGTGAAAAGCAACAATAAAAAATTGGTTTGTGTGTCCGATGGGATTTCCTGTCGGCAAAAATGATGAACTTTCATCCGCTATGTTCCGCCGCCGCCGCGCCGTCCTGCAGCTCGGGGATGGGCGGCAGCGGCCGGCTCTGCAGCAGCGCTTCTGCAATAAGTACAATGTGCTGACGTGGTACCTGTTGGCGGAGTCGAGCGGCTGCGGAGTGCCAGGCGCCGGTTCGCCGTCCGGCAGGTCGGGGATGTGCGGCAGCGGCCGGCTCTGCAGCAGCGCTTCTGCAAAAACACCACGCAACGTTATTGCCATGCGCACTGCTTCACGACCTGTTATTCAATACCTATATGTATAACTAAGCTATATTTTTATTATTATACTAGTGTCCCGTCCCTGCTTCGCACGGCTCCAATTTACTAATAGTACTTCTTTGGAAGAACCAATTAAGGACGCACACAGCCACGAAAAGCGACTTTGTGTTATACTATTTATAACATAGATTATGTCGAACAATGTAAAGGCAGCTTCCAACATAACCCGGTAAAGGACTTTGTAGTGTCACAGAATAACTAATAGTACTTAGTAGTAGTGTCAAGAATGTCGAGTCGGTGGTGGTTTAACAATCAACCTGCCTAGCCTTTTCAGGTTAGGGTCGACTTGCAGTCTTACCGGAAGCAGCTGAACACCAGTATTTTACATGGAGCGATATGGTGTTTTAATATTAGTAAAATTATATTACACATATTTGCAATTCGTTGCTTTGGGGAAACATAACTCCTCCTTTTTTGGAGTCGATTAAAAATAAAATTGTGTAAGGGGGCATAATTTCCAGGGGCCGATACAAAAATCAATGTATGCCATTCATGACCAACAGCAGTTAGCAGCCAGTGAAGCAGAAGCTCTGCTCGCTGTCGGATTTAATAAGGTTCGTTTAGGGGGAATGCTTATATTGTAAGGGGATATTATACAGGGTGGAATTTTGTATTGCCACCTGGAGAGAAAGTACTCTTAATACTGCAGATAGAAAATTTTACTCAAAGGAAACATTCCTTTATTTTTGAATAGAAAGCAAACTGCATTCAAAGATTTTCGAAAATTCTCTTCTCCCACACCCGGGAATCGAACCGGCTAAAATCTGAAAAAATTATACCCTGTACTTTTATTGCATCGATCGTTAGGGTCAATTATAAGGATGAAATCTCTCTAACAAACATGATAAATTAAATGAAAGGAAAACCAGGAAATCTTAAATTAATTTAATTATTTACAAAAAATGGTTTTACTAACTTCTTGGATACAAAAATTTATTCTTTTAACGAATTCATTTCTAGTAACCTTTAATAAAGTGTTGTGTTGAATATTATAAATCGTATTCTGAACTACTCTCAACTCATTGTCATTCGCATATAAGATTTCATGTAAATTTGATTTTTTAGATATCCCCACAAAAAAAAATCTAATGGGGTGAGATCTGGCGATCTCGCAGGCCATCTGATTGTGCCGTTTGTACCAATCCAGGTATTAAAATGGTTATTAATGTAGGCAGCTGTAGTGATTCTACTGTTATGTGCTGGAGCACCATCTTGCTGTAGAATTATTTGGTTTCGCTCTTCCTCGGGGAAACCATTTAACTCGTTTCTTAAGAGATCCAGTATTTCAATATACTTGACAGTGTTTAAATGACCTTCGTACACGTGGACTAACACTACATTATTTCTCATAATTCCGCACCAAACGTTGAAAGAAAATCTTACTTGATTGTTAGTTTCATGAACACGGACAGGATTCACTCGAGACCAATAATGGTTACTGCGGCGATTGTACATGCCATTATTGCTGAAGTTGGTTTCGTCAGACCATACAATGTTACTCAAAAAATTAGGGTTTCGGTCAATTTCTCCAAGCATGTTTTCACAAAATTGTAACGTAACCGTCTCTCACGATCCCCAATATGCAATTTTTGCACCAACCGACCTTCACGATAGCATTTATACTTATACTTTTTCAGCACTTTAAGTACGCGAGTGTGGGTTGTTGTTCCCAATTCATCGGCAGCATCTCTACTTGAAGCCTTCGGAAATTATTCAAAGTATGTTAAAACATCTAGTCCAAAATCGAAATAGTTTTGCTGAATAGCTTGCCGTCTCTTCTTGAAACCACCCATATTCATTACAAAAGATGGATGTTAGTTAAAGAGCTTTAACTTGACTCATTGAAATTGTAACTTCAGATTTCTTGGTTTTCCTTTCATTTAATTTATCATGTTTGTTAGAGAGATTTCATCCTTATAATTGACCCTAACGATCGATGCAATAAAAGTACAGGGTATAATTTTTTGCAGATTTTAGCCGGTTCGATTCCCGGGTGTGGGAGAAGAGAATTTTCGAAAATCTTTGAATGCAGTTTGCTTTCTATTCAAAAATAAAGGAATGTTTCCTTTGAGTAAAATTTTCTATCTGCAGTATTAAGAGTACTTTCCCTCCAGGTGGCATTACAAAATTCCACCCTGTATACAAAATGAGAAATTTATGGTAGTGGTAATAAGTTATTATTGTTAGGTATTTCGTAACATAACTGCAAACTCAAACTCAAAGCATTTATTTCAATTAAACCATTTACAGGCACTTTTGAACTGTCAAAAAGTCGGTCAGTCAGAAAATATGAAGTTAGTTGCCCATTCCAAAGCGTAGGTACCTATGGAGAAGAACGGGCAAGAAACTCCATGGACACTCTTTTAAATTATATTTTTACAAAAATATTAGTTACATCATTAATGTGAATTTATAATTATATGTGAGAACGATGTAAGAAAGACGTACGCGTTAAAAGCGTTCAGAGTACAGCAAATAGTAAGAAAACAACAATTCAAAATTAAAAAAAAAAAAGCCGAGGCAGCTAAGTGATGACCAGCCCCAACTGACGGCGCCCGTTCACGAACATTACGCATAGACCAGCACCATTCAGCTCAACCATTTTGAAGGGAGCTAAATGATCCAACACACACGCCACCGTCAGCGAGACATTTGTGTGAGCATGACATACTATCAGCCGCCAGGGCACATTCAAGTCAATGAAAGACACATGACCCGGTAAATAGTACATAGGGTATAGTATATACATAGAACTCACATCTGTGCTATGCAATTATACAATACAAGGGAAATTGAGTTTATACAATGCAAAGATAGTCCTACAATCTTCAGCAGCTCCAACAGAATTTTCAAGTGTTAATCAATTAGTTGTGGTTGTGGAGCAGGACCAGCATTAAGCCAGGATTTTTATCAGCGATGTAATCCCCTAACTTATAATATGCATAGTGTGCGTTTTATACAAGACTTGAATTTTGTCTCATTCAATTGAAGAATGTGGGGAGGTATTTCATTATAACATTTTAAACAGTACTCCATAAAAGATTAGTCTACTTTAGCCAGTCTGAAACCTGGTTGAACTAATAGGTCCCTATTTCTAGTACTATAATTATGTCTTTCACCTCTTTTACTAAAAAGATGAAGTTTTTTCTTACATACATGATGTTTTCGTAGATATATTGACAAGGCACCGTCATGATATTAATTTCCTTAAACAGTTCCCTTAGAGAATCGCGCCTGCGGAGAATATAAATGGCTCTGATGGCTCTTTTCTGCAGAATAAAAATAGAATCGATGTCTGCAGCCCGTCCCCAAAGTAAAATACCGTAAGACATGATACTATGAAAGTAACTAAAATAGACTAGAGTCTCGCGGTATCTACATCAGTAAATTGACGGATTTTTCTGACAGCATAAGCTGCTGAACTTAGCCGTCCTAAAAGAGATGTTAAATGAGGACCCCATTGTAGCCTTGAGTCGAGCGTGATCCCTAGGAAAACAGTTTCATCGACGAATTCTAGTTTCTCTTGATTCAATATTATCTCACAATCACTACTCTTGACATTTGGTAAAGAAAATCTTATGCACTTAGTTTTTTCCATTTAATACTAAATTATTAGCAGTGAACCAATTTTTCACGTCTATATACCTTAAAAATTAAGGAAGTGTCATCAGCAAATAACACCATTTGTGGTTGATTTTTTAATAATCATTAACATACACTAGAAAGAGGAAAGAACCCAATATCGAGCCTTGTGGCACACCCATTTTTACTGTTAAACTATTCGAATTGACACCATTTATTTGAACTTGCTGTTGTCTATCATTTACATAAGAACTAACTAAACTGAGAGCAAGTTTTCCAAGTCCGTAATGCTCTAGTTTCAAAAGCAAGGTTTCGTGATCGACGCAATCAAATGCCTTGGAGAGGTCACAAAAGATTCCTATGGCGTCTTGGGCCTCTTCCCACGCGTTAAAAATGTGTTTTAATAAAGTTACACCAGCGTCGGTTGTACAACGTCCTTTGGTGGAACCGTACTGTTGATCGTGTAGGATTTTATTCGTGTTAAAATGATTGAGCATTTGATTAAGCATTATCTTTTCAAACACCTTGCTGAAAATCGGCAAAACGGATACGGGTCTATAATAATTATTGGTGTCTTTACTGTCCCCAGATTTGTAAAGTGGTATTACCTTACTGTATTTCATTAAATCGGGGAAGACTCCTTCATCAACACACAAATTAAATACTAAGGCTAAGTAAGGTGCAATAGTTTCAATTATAGAGGTACAGACTTTAATGGACATTCCCCAAAGATCTTCAGTCAATTTGATCTTAATTTGCTTAAAAGCTTTTATTACTGCTACGGGGTTAATATGTTTAAATTGAAATTCAACCGGGCAAGCTGGAAAGTTTGCTCTTAATAAATCAATTGATACGTCGGATGAGGAATTTAAGGCTTCCGTCGTTTTTGATGGAATATTAGTGAAGAAAGGACATGTTATGAAATGGGCTTAAAATAATAATTTTTTTAAACAGCTATCATGTATGGTTTTTCTGATAGGGAAACTTATTCAGGATGGCCTGACAAAAACAGAAAAAATATTAAAAGCACCGTTATTTAATAAATACATATTTTAAATCCAAATATTTTTGGTGTCATATTATTATTTTTGCACATTGAAACAAAGAAAAAATGGTCAAATATCATTTTTTAAAGCAAATTATACACCTTATTGTTATTTAAAATATTCTAAAATAATATTAGATGGCTTAAAATAAAACCAACTCCATGATTTGTATGTATGGCATTAATTCCTTTGCCTTCTAATGGAATCTATGAAAATATTACCTGTGCCAGTAAGGTTGTCATACTTGTCAGCTGTCAGTACACAGGTCAAAATTGAATTGAATTTGACACTTGATTGACGTTAATGACAATAATGACATCTAACCGAAAAGTGTTGCCAAAATCAATAATTACTGTGGGTTGCAATTTATTTTTTAAATAATGATTATTAAAATGTATAATAATTAAAGCAAGGGTGCTTTCAAAAAAAATTTAAAAAATATACAAAGTCTCCTTAATTTATGTACTTTCATAAAAATATGATCTCTTCCCTGTTCACAGTAGCTTCGAATAAAAGCCCAGCCTCCATACAAAAACCTAACATGTCCTTTACAAACTCCTGAGCTACTTCTAAGTTAGAGCTTATGGTACCATGTGAAGTCTCCAATGTGTAATCAGTGTTTCGTTTTTTATTCCTACTAGTTTCGTTATTTATAATTTTCCAAACAGTTTTTATTTTATTTTCTGCTGATTTGATTTTATTGCTAATGTACAGGGCTTTGGCTATTTTACAAGTACATATTTCTAAAATTTTGGAATATGTAATAACATACTTGCTGGAAGTTTCAGTATTGATGTAAGGCTTAAGGCCATACAGCTCGAACAGTCTTTCCCTACTTTTCTTAATACCTCTAGTTGCCCAGTCACTAAATATAAAATTAGGGCAAATGTTTTTTGTTTTCTTTTCAAAAGTTACATTGAATTGAGTGTGCACTATTGAAAAGAAATCCTCGTACAATTTATTTGCATCATCCATATCATGGCCCAGATCATTTAACTTATTATTTAGGGTACTATTTTAATCTATTTAGTTTACCAGTCGTTTTTGATCTAAATTGTATTTGCACTTTTTGCAAAGGTGTTTTAAACTAAAATGATACCGTTTGTCCACTATGATCAGACGGCAGATAATGTACGATTGTTTTATCTAAATAATCACAATCACAAAAGGCATTATCGATAGAAGTAGCAGAAGTTGGAGTTATTCTAGTCGGTTCTGTAAAAACATTAGATAAATTGAATGATTTAAAAAGGCTTGATAATCTACTGCTATATGAATTATTTTCCAAAATATTAATATTACTTAAAATCACCACAAATAATTGCGGCTTTGTTACTGGATGCAAGTTTCGCTAGGACATCTTCCATTATTGACTCAAATACAGAAAAGTTCTGACAATTAGGGGGTCTGTAAACGCACACTATAACATGCTTATCTAGCTCAACACAGGACAGTTCGATGCAATGTTCAATTGATAAACCCACTATGTCATTTCGTTGCTTGGCTTTTAAACAATTTTTTATCAAGTTTAGAGAACCTCCACGCAACATAGATTTACGGTTAAAACAACTGCCCACACTATAGTTCTCAAAATTAATTAACATTTGGTAATCCTTTGACCAATGTTCCGTACAACAAACAATGTCAAACTTTTCTTTTTTAGAAAAAACATTTCAATTTCTAATAATTCGGAACACATGCCTTGAATATTTTGATGAAATAATGTCAAGGCATTCTGCTGGTCTCCTTTTTGATATTTACGTATTTTAGAGCAAGAAGATACCTTGTTGTTGTTATATTAGCGGCGGGTCCTGGTTGCCAAGATCGGGCGAGACCTGTCTCTGCCGGCAGTAGTGAGGGCTATGCTGGCAGAGACAGAGAATTGGACGGTAGTAGCCTCCTTCTGTGAGACCGTGATGGTCAAGAAGGAGGCTGCCGAGCGGGATCGGGAGAGGGCTGATCCTGCTCGGAGAAGGAGGCGTCGGGGTGGCAACCGCCTTGGCGCCTAATACGCCGAACCCGCTTACCAACAAGGTAGGTGGACCTTTGGGGTCGCGGGCGCACAGAGTGGGGACTCCGTCCGCCCACCAAGTGACCCCAGGGAAGACGGTGGCACAGTGATCACGTGCTGCCGTGCATAGCGAGGCTCAGGGGAGGCCCCTTTACAGTCTCCCCAGGGATGTGCCTAACAGGCGTTGCACGGGGGGGTTCTTGAATTGGTCTTTTAAGAGGAACCGGGACCACCCCTATGTGCTGAAGGTGATCACCGGGGCGGTTTTAGTGAGGTAAAAATCCCACACTCCCCGACCTCCCTCCCCGGAGGTCGGGTGCCTTTTGAAGGTTTCCCCCGACAAAAAAAAAAAAAAAAAAAAGGTATAAGAATATTATTACTGGTACCTTGTTGTCTTACAAACTAGTTTAAATGATTATCCGGAGTTAATCCCAAGACTTCAATGTCATCACCAGGCAGTGAGCTCATAGTGCGTGAGGGAAATGGAACCTCCTTCGTACAGTGCATGCCACGTAAGAAGAGACTTGACACACCACGTGGCAGAACACGATTTTAGATATCTTTAGCGGTATGAGGTCTGAGTGCGGGACGGGACCGGACGTCATAGGGGTGGCGGAAAGAGCGGGGGAGGCGGGGTCAAGTCTCTTCTTACGTGGCACGCACTGTACAATTTGTACAAATATTTATAGCATTTGAGCTACATTCATTCAGGCAAACCACCTTACTATTAGTATTATTACTAACTGTTGTGGTGTTAATAATATAAGACTTCGACATAATACTTATGTATGTCTGAGTTTATATAAAAGGATAATAGCCTTGCTATTATGTGTCTAAAACTAACAGGCAGATACACAGTATCCCTAGTCGACTTTAAAGTTTCTACAAAACTGTTGGTGTCAAAATATTCAAGCTTATCACTGTAATGACTAACTAAAAAGTGCATATGCTTATTAAGCATATGAGTATAATTGTTTTGTCTATTTGTTAATTTTTTTAAATATGGGAAAGCACTCAATATTATTTTATTACAATTTAACTTTAACAACTCAGTTACACAGTCAGTTATTTCATATTTTTTGACCTTAGACCTGTTACCCACAAATACAGTAATGTTAGTTTTAGGATTAAATACACTTCCTGTTACTGATGCCATTATTTGTTTGTAGATTGACCCTGGCATACAATTTTTTTGAGTAGAATAACTCAGGTTGTTACTAATTAATTTACCTAACCCTCTTCCTATACTATCCGAGAACATCCTGATATTAGGTTATTAGCTAGTATTATTAACCTTTTCACCGCCAACGCACACAGAACGCGATGCCTCGCCAGGAGCCAAGCTGTAAATGTATAACGAAATATACAGTAAACAGTAGTGACGAGGGTATCGTCATATCGATTAATGAAATTTATACGCGTTAAGTTTTATTTATAATTTTACGAATATAAATAAAAACTGATTAAATATTTCCATATTTGTTTTATGTCACAGTATCCCTAGTAAGAAAAACCAGTATAAATTATAAGTATCAAAGAAACAAACACATAATTCAATTGGAGCTATAAGAAATGAGGTACATCTCTATTTCTTTCATGACGTCATTCTTGGACTTCATTTCAAGTCCTTGGCGCTCAGAACACGTTAAATTCAACTTTGATTAGCGATGTGGTCTATGGTCTTTCTTACTATTTTTACTATTTGCAATTCGCACTCCAGAGCCACAAGACACCTACAAGCGACGCTTACGGCTTAGTTTGTGGCTCACCATACATTTCACTTATTGAATTCTTACTTTTTGATGAATAAACGTTATTATTATTATTATCTAGTTGAACATACCTCAAACTTCTGGACCAGAATATTTTCCGAAAATACTCCGAGTCCGATTCCACACCTTGTAAAATGTTTAAAAGCTCATCCAAATCCAGTTCTTTATTCATTTCATTATTATTTTGTTTACATACAGTAAAACAGAATAGTATTACTCGATTTGTGTCGCACTATGCCAAAGTGACCTTGACAGCCGTACGCTTATGACGGCACAGAACGACTTCTATGATAATCCGTGGCGCCCGGGGCACTGACAACCAATTGTTTTGTAGAGATGGGAATATAATTATCCACAAGGATTGCTAACAACTATTTAATTCCAGATCTGCACCCATCTGAAGGTCGAAATTAGTCTATTTTCCCTTTGTTATAAAGTAGTTAACTAAGTTAATATTTTTCTGTCCTCAAATTGTTTTCGATAGTAGTATTTATAAATATTTTAAAGGGCGAAATCAAACAGTTGTAACTTTCGCGTCACATACTGGCCGACTCTAAATAAAGTCCTAGGCGCGTGTAGGTAGTTAAAAGTCCGTGTTCTTCAACATAAACATTAAAAGGGATCGTTTTACATGTAAAAATAAATAAAAATATTTTGACGATTTTTTAAAAAAAAACGGCATTAAATTTTTCGTCAAATCGGCAACCAAAAAATCATAAATAATTAGCACTATGACCACTTCCAAGGATATTACGGTTAAACATGCCGTTTAGGAGATAATTCGATTTTTCATACTAGCTTCATACAAATTTTTCGTAAAAAAATTATATTTCCTTCGTTTTTGGGCAGAATTAACTCGGGTGTCATTTTTGTACATAGTAATGACTAATAGAAGCGATATCCGGCATAAAAACAAGCACTTGCAAATTGAAATCCCTAAGTCTATGAAAGCCGATTTTCAGCCTACCGTGAGGCGTTCTGGGGACATTAAAAATATTCGGAGTTTTTGTTTTTGCCGATTTTAAGACAAATAATGACCTCTTTTGTATGGAAAAATATAAAACAGGGTACTATATTAAATAATAAAACGAAACAAAGCTGTTAAATACAATAAATTTATGTTTCTAAGATAGTTTAAATGAAGAGCTTCTAATGAAGTCGTGGCGCTGGTGGCACGAAAATCTGGAACTTCTATTGATGTCCGTGGCGGTCAAAACGGTTAAGAATATTTTTCCTAGTTTCCAATAGTGCGATTTTTCCAATTATTATACGTGCAAAAAAGGCATAGGAAGAAATTATGAGGATTCCGACTTAGCCATTTGGCTACGGAACCCTTTAAAGTATCAATCAGGCCGGCACCCTAATTGCGTAAGTAACACATTATCAATCTCGATCTGAATCATTTTGGTGGATATTGCTAATCCATAGCTTCATATGTTCCAAAAATGTTCTGCTCAACAACGTAAATAGCACAATGAATGTTGTTGAATGTCAAAATGAAAGCCATGCCAAGTGTTAGTGTGTTAGCAATGACCGCGCGCTGACTGAACATCATGCCAGACTGCATGGATGTCGGCAGCACCAACGGAGCGTTGCGATTGTGATCCATGTATTATTAGCTGTTAATGAAGTCATGTCACATGCGAACCTGACCGCGCGTCAGTCGCTTGTTCACTGATACGTCATCGGAGCGCATGTGCGGAGTGAGTCACGCGCGCCAGCGCGGGTTGCGGCGCGAGGCGGAGATGTAACTCAATGTTACTTGAACCAAGGACTTGAAACGTTACTCAAAATCGTCACGCGTAGTTCCAGTAGGAACCGATTATTTGTACCGTTCCACCAGGATCGTAACAAAATTCATTCCTTGGCTATAACGATACTGACAAACGGAATGAAATCTTAAACTGTTCACTAACAATATGATCAATATAACGTTACTAGCAGCCCGGCGCGACTTAGTTCGCGTGGTGTCCTACCCCTTACCCTACCCCTATCTTACTCCTACCCTACCCCTACCTAACCCCTACCCTACCTCTACCCTACCCCTACCTTACTCCTACCCTACCCCTACCCTACAAGAAAAGAAAAAGATGTATCAAACTACTGTCTGTCTTGTTATTAAACTAAAATACTCGTAGAAATCAAATAAAAGAGTAAAGGAAAGACCAAACAATTGAATGCTAGACTGATATTTTGACTGAGTTGTGTTTTGTTATTCTATGTCAGTTGCGTTTTGTTATACCACGTTTTATGTCGCGACCCACAGGAACGACGGGAACGGGATAAAAAGTATCCTATGTCCTTCTCCTGGTTCTTAGCTACCTCTCTACCAATTTTCAGCCAAATCGGTTCAGCCGTTCTTGAGTTATAAATAGTGTAACTAACACGCTTTTTTATAATATAGATTATAGATATATTAACTAGCTATCGTGAATACCTTTCACACATCCTAAAACAATGGAACATCTGCGGGCGCGACTGCAACAAAAATGACTACCAATATTTTTGAAAGACCTGTCGAACGCCACTCCACACAATGGAATACATGACTAACACATTAATTATTTATTCCCCCTTTACCTGAAAGGGAGGTACAGACAGTCATGGCGAAACTATAAGAGTATCTTGTTTTTAGGGAGGAGCCTTTACTCAGCAGTGACTGGAACTAGGCTGACCAAAATGATCTATTCCATGTTCAACATAACGGTTAGGTTAGGAGGAGCCTTCAGTCAGTACTGGCTGGAACTAGACTGACCATGATGATCTATTCCATGTTCAACATAACGGTTAGGTTAGGAGGAGCCTTCAGTCAGTAGTGGCTGGAACTAGACTGACCATGATGATCTATTCCATGTTCAACATAACGGTTAGGTTAGGAGGAGCCTTCAGTCAGTAGTGGCTGGAACTAGACTGACCATGATGATCTATTCCATGTTCAACATAACGGTTAGGTTAGGAGGAGCCTTCAGTCAGTAGTGGCTGGAACTAGACTGACCATGATGATCTATTCCATGTTCAACATAACGGTTAGGTTAGGAGGAGCCTTCAGTCAGTAGTGGCTGGAACTAGACTGACCATGATGATCTATTCCATGTTCAACATAACAGTTAGGTTAGGAGGAGCCTTCAGTCAGTAGTGGCTGGAACTAGACTGACCATGATGATCTATTCCATGTTCAACATAACGGTTAGGTTAGGAGGAGCCTTCAGTCAGTAGTGGCTGGAACTAGACTGACCATGATGATCTATTCCATGTTCAACATAACGGTTAGGTTAGGGAGGAGCCTTCACTCAGCAGTGGCTGGAACTAGGCTGACCATGATGATCTATTCCATGTTCAACATAACGGTTAGGTTAGGAGGAGCCTTCAGTCAGTAGTGGCTGGAACTAGACTGACCATGATGATCTATTCCATGTTCAACATAACGGTTAGTTTAGGGAGGAACCTTCAGTCAGTAGTGGCTGGAACTAGACTGACCATGATGATCTATTCCATGTTCAACATAACGGTTAGGTTAGGAGGAGCCTTCAGTCAGTAGTGGCTGGAACTAGACTGACCATGATGATCTATTCCATGTTCAACATAACGGTTAGGTTAGGAGGAGCCTTCAGTCAGTAGTGGCTGGAACTAGACTGACCATGATGATCTATTCCATGTTCAACATAACGGTTAGGTTAGGAGGAGCCTTCAGTCAGTAGTGGCTGGAACTAGACTGACCATGATGATCTATTCCATGTTCAACATAACAGTTAGGTTAGGAGGAGCCTTCAGTCAGTAGTGGCTGGAACTAGACTGACCATGATGATCTATTCCATGTTCAACATAACGGTTAGGTTAGGAGGAGCCTTCAGTCAGTAGTGGCTGGAACTAGACTGACCATGATGATCTATTCCATGTTCAACATAACGGTTAGGTTAGGGAGGAGCCTTCACTCAGCAGTGGCTGGAACTAGGCTGACCATGATGATCTATTCCATGTTCAACATAACGGTTAGGTTAGGAGGAGCCTTCAGTCAGTAGTGGCTGGAACTAGACTGACCATGATGATCTATTCCATGTTCAACATAACGGTTAGTTTAGGGAGGAGCCTTCAGTCAGTAGTGGCTGGAACTAGACTGACCATGATGATCTATTCCATGTTCAACATAACGGTTAGGTTAGGAGGAGCCTTCAGTCAGTAGTGGCTGGAACTAGACTGACCATGATGATCTATTCCATGTTCAACATAACGGTTAGGTTAGGAGGAGCCTTCAGTCAGTAGTGGCTGGAACTAGACTGACCATGATGATCTATTCCATGTTCAACATAACGGTTAGTTTAGGGAGGAGCCTTCAGTCAGTAGTGGCTGGAACTAGACTGACCATGATGATCTATTCCATGTTCAACATAACGGTTAGGTTAGGAGGAGCCTTCAGTCAGTAGTGGCTGGAACTAGACTGACCATGATGATCTATTCCATGTTCAACATAAGGGTTAGGTTAGGGAGGAGCCTTCACTCAGCAGTGGCTGGAACTAGGCTGACCATGATGATCTATTCCATGTTCGACATAACGGTTAGGACCAACAAAAGGTTTTGACACCAAAATGTAATTATTTCATTAATTAAATATTATATTAACAAAATATGTTAGTTATTCATTTGTTTAGTTATTTTCTTAGTGTGTTGAAAACAGTTATTTGATACTCGTATGCATTTGTAGGTATATCACGCAAAAGGGCCGAGAATATCCACACTTGCACGAAAATGTACTATTTCACAGAACCTGCTTCATGATATCAAATATATTATGTCATGCAAACCTAACCAACAATCAGTCAAGTCAGTAGCCCTGGGTCTAGCGGGGCAAAATATTGTAGTGAATTTCATTATAGCTTACTGATCTAATGTGATTTGGAACATCAACTTTTCGTCAGAAAACCTTCAAAAAAACTTATTTGTAAAAAAAGCACATTCCATTTCAATACATAAAAGCTTGGTACCCCGCTTGTACCGTGCGACAGTTCATAAAAAACGTACGAAATTATGTAGGAGGATATTTGCAATGCTGTGTGGACCGTACAAACCTACGCCAGCTATAAGAGAGGTCGAGCAATCTTCAAACACTTTCTGATAAATTTATTGAATCAGTTTCATGTCAGTTTTGGTCAGTGGGTGTAGGAAATGTCACAACAGTTATTTTCGCACAGCAATTGAAACAATAAACTGTTACATTTTTGTCACCTGATATTATGACTTTAGTTTAAAATTATTTAAAATTAATAAACATATATTTACAATTTCCAAAAATACTTTAAGAGGACAATCACTTTAAATTTTTGGGTTTATGTAGATTGTGAGTGTACACTATGTATGAAATAAATAGTTTCAATAACAGGCTAATTCTTGTTGTATGTAAACTACAACATTACATATTATGTTTGAACAAAATTTGTGGAAATGTGGACCAACACCCAATATATAACATTGATTGTTCAATTATCAAAATATCAATGGATAATTGGAAATAGCCAACTACTATCATGTCTTGTAACATTTAAGCCTTGCCGTGTGAACCATGCCTCAACCAATGTTAGAGATTGTATTGTTCATTAAATTAAACTATCGGAAATAAGATTGACAGAAGTTGATCTGTGGTGTCCAACTAAAACACAATAGTTGTTACTTGGGTAAGTACTTAGGAACTCATCATACTATCAAGTGAGTAGTACAAACAGTACTTAAAAAAATTAATGTTATAATCACTAAGTGTCTGTTCACATGGGGCTGTCCTGTACAATATTTTTAAAGTTGGGATCACAAGTCAATATTCTACTGTGCATATGGTTAAACATAACAAATGCAGTATGAAACTGCCACATGATCCCAAAATTACACAGTAAATAAAATAGATATTATACTGATCATCGCTGTGTGAACAGGGGCTCAAATGTTATCGCATTCGCTTATAGATACCTATTCCTAACAACAAATCACTTAAAAGTGTTCATTTAACAATAGGATTTAAAAATTCGCAGTGGCATATAGTTTGTAATTAGAACAATGAAAATGCATGGAGCTTTAGGTGATAAATTGCCTTGAAACAATTATCTGCTTGTTTAATAACACAAAGTAGCTGAGCTCAGCATTCACTGGGGTGTTCTCAGGGCAAGTTGACAGTTCACAAATACAGAGAAGCATGTTAGACTAGGAATATGTGTTTAAATGTGCAGCTTTCGACAGCCCATCTGAACTTTGTCCAGCCTTGTCTTTCATCCAGACTATTCAACTAAATGGGATTTTTAAGAGAATAACAAATTTATATGACTTCTGAAAAAATATGAAAAAAGTAAAATGTCCAAACTTTTTTGCAGGACTTGTCAAATTTTGGAATGGTGATCCTATGTTAGACATGTTATGCTTGGCCTATACCATGATCATTCGTGGCCTTTCCTGCTAGCGGCAGGTGAAGTTGAACAGTAACAGTTGCACTGCATTAGCTTCACACCTCGTCCACTGCACTTTGTGTTGTGAGCTTTCACATACTAATATGAGGTAACCAATACCTCGTTTTAGTATGTGAAAGCAGGAATATAAAAAATTATACAACTCCATTTAAAGTACTACTTAATTATATTTGTAGTATCAACTATTATCAATTTTATTACAAATATATAAAGTAACCAGTAAAATAAGCAATAAATATGGATAATGTTTGAAGCTAAGCAAACAGGATCAGCCAGCCACAATGCAATGTTTTGTAACCACCTAGGTCATCACCTCCACCAAGCTACCAGGAGAGCTTTCTTACACTAACTGTTGGCTGCTGGTTACTGTGTGTGTGCCATTGCATTGGTGCTATGACAGTCTGGTCTACATCTTTGATGTTGCTAGCTATAGTCAATGTTTTAGGAAGAACAGTATACACTATGTGTACTGGCTTGCTTATTGTTAAATCAACAGGCATAAAGTAAAAAGTGTTATCTGCAAATTGGTGACTTTTTAGTAGAGAGCTTTAAAGAAAAAAAAGGCATTGCAATTGTGATGAATCTTTACCAAGAATTGGTTTTAGCCATTTCAATGTTATTTTGCAAAATATTGCAGTTGTCTGCATTTACATTGTACCTAACAAAAAAATTGTGTTAATGAGTCAACTGCAACTAGTCCAGCTTACTTTAACTTTGAGCCCCGGGCCCTTTTTTCACATTTATGATTTTGGTGGATCATGACAGGTGTATCAGCTTACTTTAACTTTGAACCCCAGGCCCCTTTTTCACTTTTATGATTTTGGTGGATCATGACAGGTGTGTTAGCTTACTTTAACTTTGAGCCGCGGGCCCCTTTTTCACATTTATGATTTTGGTGGATCATGACAGGTTTATCAGCTTACTTTAACTTTGAGCCCTGGACCCCTTTTTCATATTTATGAGTTTGGTGGATCATGGCAGGTGTATCAGCTTACTTTAACTTTGAGCCCTGGGCCCCTTTTTCACTTTTATGATTTTGTTGGATCATGACAGGTTTATCAGCTTACTTTAACTTTGAGCCCTAGGCCCCTTTTTCATATTTATGAGTTTGGTGGATCATGGCAGGTGTATCAGCTTACTCCGGGCCCCTTTTTCACTTTTATGATTTTGGTGGATCATGACAGGTGTATTAGCTTACTTTAACTTTGAGCCGCGGGCCCCTTTTTCACATTTATGATTTTGGTGGATCATGACAGATTTATCAGCTTACTTTAACTTTGAGCCCTGGGCCCCTTTTTCATATTTATGAGTTTGGTGGATCATGGCAGGTGTATCAGCTTACTTTAACATTGAGCCCCGGGCCCCTTTTTCACATTTATGATTTTGGTAGATCATGACAGGTGTATAAGATTTTACTGACAAAGATTTAATAAAAAAAAAGACAGAATAAAGTACCTAAACTTTACACAAAGTTACGGTATAGAGTCAACCGATAGATGACATATATGCATAATTAAAAAGCAGAAGCAGTGAGTTGCTTGTGCTCATGTTTTCTATACATATGTTAAAAAGACCAGGAATGGAGTGGCTTAAGCAGATATCAGATCCTTCATTTTCGGTCACTTTTGGCTTTCATACGGCAGAGCAGGAGTGACTTGACTAAGTAATCAACAAGTGTAATAAATACATGACTCTCTCTGCTTAAAAAAGGCGATGAGGGATTGTCATCATGAGCATTACAAAAGGGTTCAGGAATGCCATCCAACTAATCCATAAGTATTTCTAGAATTATGGGTCAGAGTCTTCTTAGAAGTATTCAGTTTAAACCTACCCTAATAATTTGATAGTAGCTACACTAGCTAATTCATCTAGATGCTTGTACCTTCTCCAAAAAGAGGACTGCTCTGCAGTGAGACAGTAATAGGTTGGTTTTGACACTTCTTTTTGTTGATACTGTATCAATAGCTATGTACTTATATAATTAAAGTTTTTATGTTTATTATATTCTCTTCATTTCTGGCATTTAAACGGCTGAAAAGTAGGAAGTTATTGCTTCAGCTTACGTGTGGGAACAACTGAACAGACATGAATCAAGTAATTTTAAATAAACAAAGAGAAATTTCACGGAGACCGAAGTGGAGGAGTACGCGTTCACGCCCGGCCATTGTCGTTGATATGCAAGCCGCGAGGCAGCGCCTGTCAGCGAGGCGAGTACGTGGAGGAGCACTCACCGCTGTGTTCCGTGAATATGTTGGAGCCTAGCATGCGGGGGTCCTTCGGCACGCGCGGCTTGCTGCGCGCTGAGCGCATGGACGCACCGCTAGCCGTGCCGCGCTCCTTCGCCTGCTGCGCCCCCATGGTGGCAGCTCGCCGGTGCCCGCCCTCCGCCGCTCTGCTCCTTGACGCACTAATTCAATAACACCGCCGACGCAACGTACGACTCAACCTCCATACTTTTCGCCACTCCACTGCGATCTGATAGCACGTTATGTGTCCTCTGTTTAATTATAAATTATTGATAAACTACCCCAAGGGCATTCTGTTGATCAAACAGTTTTTCGAACACACATTACCAGAATTAGCCACTCACAAAAAATAACACAACCACCGCCATTAAGTGTGTGACTGACATGTTTGTTTGATTGACGTCGATTTTTTAGTTATATATTCGGCCAAAGAGGGCAGCACTGCTGAATTGCTACTACAGAGAAACACAATCATTATAGTGTATAAAAAACGCAGCCAACAGCCGCTGTAGGTGGCCATTAGACGCTTATTCCGACTAAATTATAGAAAGCTTTACAAAATGAAGCTGTTGTGATCTGTTTGTAGACGCAAAACACGCTGTTTTACGAATAAATCGTAAAACAGCGTGTTTTGCGTCTACAAACAGATTTGTTTTAAAAATTGTAATTAACATGTGGTTATCCGATAACCTTTACCTTTCTACAAAACAGTTTTTGCCTAGAAGTCCTAAATTCACCACAATTCATGAAAATTAAGTGGTGGCGCTAGTGGACGAATAGGTGAATGGATAGTGGTAGACCGCAAAATTCAAATTTTCTTACGTTTTTTGCAATTTGCAGGTCAGTGTCAGATTGTATCTTGATCAAAATATGATTCGCGACAATAACAGGTACATATTTAGAGAATTATAATCATTAGAATCATTAATATATCTTTCTATGTTAGATTTCTACCACCAACCATATATCTCTTATGGAAAAGTGTTACCTAGTGGCAGAAATCTAACTTAGAAAGATGTATTATTGATTCTAATGATTATACTTCTCTAAATATGTACCAGCTATTGTCGCGAATCATATTTTGATCAAGATACAACCTCACACTGACCTGCTAATTGCAAAAAACGTAAGAAAATTTGAATTTCGCGGTCTCAACTACCCATTCACCTTAAGTGTGAGTTGTTATCTACGTTGTTAATTATCAATTAAAGTTTTATCTCCAAAGTACGCAGAGATAAGCCAATAGTTTCTTCGAGCGAATTACCTACTCAGAATGATTAGTTTTCTAACATAATATGATTGCCATCTCGTCATCATTTAACGTTTTTGAGAAAAATAAATTAAATATAATAAAACCCATACAATACATACAAAGAAGATCAAACTCAAACTCAAAGCATTTATTTCAATTAAACCATTTACAGGCACTTTTGAATTGTCAAGAAGTCGGTCAGTCAGAAAAATATGAAGCTAGTTGCCCATTCCAAAGCGTAGGTACCTATGGAGAAGAACGGGCAAGAAACTCCATGGACACTCTTTTTAAATGATATTTTACAAAAATATTAGTTACATCATTACTTTTGATTATAAAATTATATAATGTGAGAACGATGTAAAAAATTAAGAAAGACGTACGTGTTAAAAGCGTCCAAGAGTACAACAAATAGTACTTAACAAACTACAATCGAAATAGTTATTTATGATACTAGTGCGGTAAGTTGGTTTTTACAAACGAGTAGACGAATGTAAGCCCGAGACGAAGTCGAGGGCTTACCATAGTCACGAGTTTGTAAATACCAATTTCTGCACGTGTGTCATACAATGTTTTTCAACACATTTGCGAGAAAACAGTACAGTATGTAATTAAACAAACTTTTTCATTTGACTATTTTTAATAGTAAATAAGAAAATAAACAGATAGGTCACCACTCTTGGAAATTAATAGTAAAATTTGAACAATTATTGAAATTCTGTGAAATTTGCTGCTTTGGAAGCTTAACTGACTGACTGACATTATTAATTTCACACTTAATATGTTGAACTCATATTATTATTTTGTTTATTTAACAGTGGGAAAGTCGCAACAATTTTTGAAGTTTCTCATATGAAAATGGCGCGAATTTGCAAATGGCGCCACGTGCACGTGGTGAAAATTAGAACTACATCTTTCGTCTCATTATTCTTTAGTATTAAAGTGAGACAACGTATTGAACAAAAGCGCTTCCAAGGAGGTTCGATCAGTCAGGTTGTTTATTCTCATAATGTAAAACTCTTTGGTGGAATTCTTATATTTTTTTTTATGGAAATTAAAAAAAAACCGTAAAGAAAACGCACGGTGCTATACAACGGAACGTGCGGTAAAATAGGTACTTAGGTGAGAGTACCTATTTTACCGCACGTTCTGTTGTATGGTGCGTAATTTTTAACTTTCGAACAATGTATACAGGCTTTGTAAATGCATTTTTCGAGCAAATGTGTTGAAAAATAAATTAATTAAAAATAAGCCGAGGCAGCTAAGTGATGACCAGCCCCAAATGACGGCGCGCGGCGCCCGTTCACGAACATGACGCATAAATCAGCACCATTCAGCTCAACCATTTTGAAGGGAGCTAAATGATCCAACACACACGCCACCGTCAGCGAGACATTTGAGTGAGCATGACATACTAACAGCTGCCAGGGCACATTCGAGTCAATGAAAGACATTATTACCCGGTAAATGGTAGCTATAGGGTACTTACATAGAACTCACATCTGTGCTATGCAATTATACAATACATATTAGATATTACATACATATAGATGGCGCCACTGCCATGTTAAACAACTAGCTCCGTATAAAAAAATATTAAAAATAGTAATTCTTTGTAAAAGTGGATAAAACTTAGTGTAAATTGTGCATAATTGAACAATAGTCATTATAAAACGTTGGCAACAACTTGTGAAGGTAACTGTGAAAAATAACAATATATTATAACAAATTAAGTACTACAAAGTTTATCAAGTGGTATACAAGTGTAAAGCGTTTATTGAGTGCCTATAAACATTATTCGAAGCTCGAAACTATGTTTAAAACCTAAAACGTATGCATATATAAACCCTAGTGAACTCTGTGTGATTTTAAAATTCAAAACAATAGTTCAAACAAACTTCACGATGCTCCTCTCAACGATCATATTCTCTAGTACTGATACGGCTATTTCACCTATATTACCTAAACACGTATAGCAAGTTCGGTAAACAAGTTACATTTTTGAGTCGCATAACTTGTGATACCAAGATCGATCCCAGTGAAAACGCACAACTTCTTTTTGTGTTTTTCTTTTGTGTTTTTATTTTTGTTTTACTTTTTTTTATTAATGCACTACAATGAAATGGATTACAAAATATTGTCCATAACATCTAATTGAATTGAGTCAAACAATTTTCAATCATAAAATTGAAAATAAAACAGAAAAAAAACATATTATCAGTAAATACCTAGATTTCATAGAAGTGCGTAAACATGTCATCTAAAATGATAACGAGATCCACTAACAGTGGATGTAAGGTGTCAGGGCTAGTACCTTGTCATAAATGTAAAAACTACGTTGACATAAAAACTACTGCATTATATTCAGTTCGCAATCATAGATATAAAGTTACATTGCGATGGATATCCAGAACACACATACCGTTTAAAGGACCAAGAAGCAAAAAAGAAATGGAGATGCAAGATGTGTATAAGAAACAACAAAGTTATTACTAGCGATATATCTCATCATAAAACCTAGAACAGCACATTGCGAAAGAAAGAGAACTCACCTATCTTACCAGGTCCCCTTTACACAAAGAAAACCGTACGTGAGGAAACACCACCCACACCAAAGATTACCTCTCAGATCATGGATTCTCATATACTTACCGCTTCTGAGACATCGGATGACTCATTCTTCACACCTAATAAAATGTATAAGAGTATCGACGGTACAATATCTGACTTGGTAGCAGTTTCAGCAATGAAAGATACAGTTTCTCAGCTGAGTGAAGAGCTCAATAGTACAGAGAAAGAGCTGGGAAAAACAAAACTGGAAAATAACGATCTCCACCGACAGCTAAACAAACTTAGTTCGGAAATTAAAATACAAAAATTGCCGTCTGATTCATCTGCGATGGAAAATAATACGGAGAACAATATAAAGAAAAAGAGCCTCTCCCTACGACTTCATAGTGCATTCTCTTCACCATCCTTGCCGGCATTCACGTCAAACGCCAATTCTACTAATAACACACAATTGGCATGCCTGCAAGTAGAAATTATAGATCTCCATCAGAAATTAAGGAACGCTGAAAAAGAAATTGCAAATCTTACAAAACAAATAGAGACTTTGACACAAAACTTTCACAGTGGAAACACAAGATCAAGAAACTATGCTCAAATAAATACCTACTACCGTCAAGATGCAAACCCACGCACGAGGAAGAATATTTATTTTCGGCGCTCAACAATGCGTTGGACTGGCTTCTGCCATTTTACACTCAAGAATGGATACAGCATATGAAAAATACGACGTAATCGCAGAGACAAAGCCTAATGCGCTAAGCAGCCAAATAGTAAAAAGCTGCCGAGATATAAAGCTAAGTACTAACGACAAGCTCGTAATATGTTTAGGCGAAAACGATCACAACTTAAAACTTGCTATATCGCAGCTACAAACTATCTTAGATACATTCAATAAAAATAACATTATTGTACTAAATGTTTTCAAAAATCCTTATTTGAGTGTCAATAACCTAAACAACCGCATTAAGAATTTATGTGTAACGTATAAATGTCTATTTGTGTACTGCAAATACTCCAAAATATCCGATATGTGTAAACCGATTAATTATTTTATTGACTTTAAGATTACAAAGATAAGTACTTAAACCCGGGCGAACTTAAGAAACGAATAGCGAGTAACAAACCAAGTCAAAAGTTAAATGAAAACCGAGTTATATCTGATAAAGACATTATTCCGCACAATCTTAATCACACTGATACTGTTACATTAGATATACAACCACCGGAAAACTTAAGCGAGGACGTAAGAAAAGTTAAGAAAGGAAAGGTTTTTTCGAGCCTAATTTAGAAATTACAACACATTATTTTAGAATTCTGCACCAAAATATTGCTAGCATTTTGTCAAAACGCGAATTATTTGAATTAACACTATAAGTACAAGAGTTACGAGAATCACAAAATAATCCAGACGTAATATGTCTTTCCGAAACATTTGTTAAAAAAGGCTACGAGAACTATTAGTCTAAGATACGTAGAAGAAAGACCTTCACCGATCGAGTAACCGGACGAAATGTGTTTTTTACGGAATAACATATTATGTTAACGAAAGTAACGGTGATGGGTTGCCTAATGAAATCCTGTCAAGGATATTTTTAATTAATTATGTAACAGGTAATTTTTTTTCGATATCTTCACTGATAGCGAAACCAAAAAAATTTAATGCTAATCGAAAGTATGGAGTCTATAGAATATGCAAACATAGGATTGCCTACCTTTTTCTTGTCAAGGCTATAGGGTTGCCTAGTTTAAAAAGGTGATTCGAAAATGGTACCTTCACCGATCGAGTAACCAAATAAATTAGGTATATATCAAAATGAAGATTATTTTTTTGCGAATAGGTACGATGGTACAAGGTTGCCTACGAAAAACCTGTCAAAAATCAGGGTTGTAAGGCGTTGAAATTTGAAAATTGAAACGTATGAAAGTGTGCAAGAAAGAGAGACTCCCCATTATATCCAGTGCGATAGAAGAGGAAGCAGCATTGCAGCCGATCGCGCCACATCAGATGCTTGAAATAGTGCGAGAGAGAGAGCATATACGTAGTATCAAATGCGGTAGAGGAAGACGCACCATAGCGACGGGCTCCGCCCCTTCTGGCCTATGAAACGACGACACGGTTGGCGCAGTGGCTGAGCGATCGACTGCTGCGCTGCGTGTCGCGGGTTCGATTCCCACACGGAACAAATATTTGTATTGCCTACAGGTAGTTGTTTCGAGTCTAGTTCTTTGTGTATGTGAATTTAAATGTTCGTAAACGTACCCACGATACATGAGTAATTCCTTAGGTGGGGCAAGGTTTAAAAAAAAAATTGAAAGAGAGTGCGCATGCTCTGTACGGTTGACAGATCTGTGTATGAATGTCAAGCGTTGTTTTGGAGCAACTTCCCGCCATTCTCATAGAAGTAATAGCTTGCTACGGAATATAAAATCGTGCTGTTTGTCTGATGTGAACATAAATATCACTCGATTTATTTGGTTATCACTCACAGTGTTACAAGAAAATAACTGTTTTAAAAAAAACTTACATTGAAGAATTCAATAATTTCATTGCAGAGCAAGAAATATATAATTTTCCAAATTATTACTGAAATAAATTTTTTATATTTTATTTGTAACAAAACAGAAATTGACAGAAACTAGGCACATTTTTTTTAGCAAATAAATTATTATAAATAGAATAAAAAATATAGGATAAATTTTTTTAACCTATAGTTATTTTATTTTTTTATACGCATATTTTTTTAATTTTTTAAATGCTTTATCCGAAACGCCAACTTCAATTTGCAGTTTTTTAGCGTTTCATCATCAAAGTCAATTACGGACTCTTTCAAGCCATATAAAAAGCACGTTTTCGAGATTTTTAATTTGTAAGTAAAATTCACTAAGGAAATCAATTAAAAAAATAATAAACAGCACGATTTTATATTCCGTAGCACGCTATTACTTCTATAAGAATGGCGGGAAGTTGCTCCAAAACAACGCTTGACATTCATACACAGATCTGTCAACTGTACAGAGCATGCGCACTCTCTTTCATAGGCCAGAAGGGGCGGAGCCCGTCGCTATGGTGCGTCTTCCTCTACCGAATTTGATATTACGTATAGGCTCTCTCTCTCGCACTATTTCAAGGATCTGATGTGGCGCGAACAGCTGCAATGCTGCTTCCTCTTCTATCGCACTGGATATAATGGGGAGTCTCTCTTTCTTGCACACTTTCATACGTTTCAATTTTCAAATTTCAACGCCTTACAACCCTGATTTTTGACAGGTTTTTCGTAGGCAACCTTGTACTATCGTATTCGCAAAAAAATAATCTTCATTTTGATATATAATTTATTTGGTTACTCGATCGGTGAAGGTACCATTTTCAAATCACCTTTTTAAACTAGGCAACCCTACAGCCTTGACAAGAAAAAGGTAGGCAACCCTATGTTTGCATATTCTATAGACTCCATACTTTCGATTAGCATTAAATTTTTTTGGTTACGCTAGCGGTGAAGATATCGAAAAAAAATTACCTGTTACATAATTAATTAAAAATATCCTTGACAGGATTTCATTAGGCAACCCATCACCGTTACTTACGTTAACCCGTGAGAAGGCGCGCTATGAGCAATTTGCTCACACAAAAATTTAAAGCAAAATTTTTTGGTGATACCGACGCCCTAACGTCTCAAGCGCCTAGGTACCTTCCTAACTATTCATCGACTCCCCCGTGACGCAACTCTCGTGCCGGTCAGTTCTGTTGCGACCGCTCAGCTAAGTTTTTGTGGAGGCCGTGTACCATCGTGCGGCAATTTGCTCATCACGCGCCCATCCGTGTAAGTATTATTTTTCCAATTAAAAAAGTATAATTGTATTTTCTAGATTATATTATTTTATTTATTTATATTAAATTGGTTAATTATTACGTAAATACTCTATTGTAATATTTTAGTAATAATATTTATTGTTTTTAGCTACAACACACATGTAAAATGGGCGACCGACGTCAAGCACAAATTTGTTCGTGGCTGGAAGAGGATTCTGGTGATGAAGCATTGGATGCGGATCTTGAGAATGGAGAACATATCGTCAGATCTCAAGTTTCTAATGAAGCGATTTGTGTCGGCTCCTAGACCTATTTAGGCCAAGCGGATTCTGTTCTATATGTAGGAATAGACGGTCAAAAAAAGCATGAACTTCGTGCAAGCAATTACTCTGCACCGAACATATCACATATATGTGTTTAATGTGTTTCGAGAGGCACACTTGTCCAGATCTCATGGAAGAGTAATTTTTTTATGTTTTTGTTATGTAAGATTTTTTATTGTGATTTATATGAAGACTGTCAAAATTAGAAAATAAAAATTAGTTGATTTTTTATTTGTTTTAGAAGTTGCATTTATGTTGCATAGTTTTAATAAAAATACTTATTTTCTTATTTATTAAACCTTGTTTTATTCATATAAATCCATTATAAGTCAATAAGTACTATAAAAGTAGAAATATGAGCATTTAAAGTAGTGTGAGCAATTTGCTCGCGCGCGCCTCTCCATGTAACAAACAGAGGCGCGCCTTCTCACGGGTTAACATATTTTATTCCGTAAAAAACACATTTCGTCCGGTTACTCGATCGGTGAAAGTCTTTCCTTTACGGATCCTGTACTATATGTAAAAATATTTGATTATGAGTTAGCTTCCAGTTTCTGTAGAGAAAAGCAAAGAGGTGGAACTTGCATTTTAGTTAAAAAAAGGTTTAGTTTACAAAGAATTAACATTAACAAAAACATTTGCCACACAGAATTCATTTGAAGTCTGTGGCATAGAACTCACGTCTAGTAAATTAATTATTATTTGTCTTTACCGTACACCTACATCAGATCCTACTCAATTCTTAATTAAACTCAACAGTGTTTTACATAATTTGTACAAAAAATATAAACCCAACACACATATCGTTTTAGCTGGTGATTTTAATATTAACACATTAAAGAAAGGCAAGATCACAAGTGTACGGGACAACTATAAATGATAATATGATAGTTTATAATTATAAGTTTATTGATAAAATGCTATAGGGTCAATCTCCAAAACGGGCGTATTCATGTGATCGCTCTGGTGCTTTTCAGATATTGATATTTAATGGTAATTATGTATCTCATTAAAAATAATGATATTCAAATAGTACATTTTTACTATTGGCCTTCAATTTACACAAACAGTTATGGAAATATTTAAGTTCAAAAAATTTCGCGACCAGAGCAATCATAATTGGTGTCAGAGCGATCATAAATGGTGAAATCAGTGAAACAAAAAAAAAATATATTGATAAAATATTATTTATTTAGCCGTTTTCAATCATATTCAGTGTACGTGTAACAAGATTATATGTAAAAGAAATGTATTATTTTAGAAAAAGGTCTAGGCATATTATCATTCATACATAATTATCAAAAATACGGAATATCTATATATAATATAAAAATGAATCGCAAAATGTGTTGGAAGCGCATAACTCAACAATGCCTGGACCAATTTGGCCAATTCTTTTTTTTTAATGTTCGTTGAAGTTCTAGGATGGTTTACACGTCGAGAAAAATTTAAAAAAATGCTTGGATAAGTCTAAAAACAACACTAGGATACTTTTTTTTTTGGTAGGATTATGGTAGGAGTATTGTAGGAGTAGATTAGGAGTAGGTTAGGAGTAGGGTAGGAGTAGTGTAGGAGTAGGGTAGGAGTAGGGGCTTAGGGTTAGGTAGGTATTTTTTATCTTGGCCATTCTACGACGCTCAGCCAATTTCTTCTTAAGACGTTTTTCTTCAATAGATAGGTAATTTATTTCGAGGCATGATTTCAATCTGCAACAATAGTTATCATTAAATTTTAGAGAAGAAAGGGTTACAGTTGTGGTTAGCTAAATGCCAATATAATAATATCATCAAGGTAAAATACGTCAAAATCTGTTTATGGGTTTAGGTTACCCAAAGAAACCCAGGAAAGGTTATAAATTAAAGGTTATATGCATAGTTCATCGTTTGTCATTGTTACAGTCCGGTACTACTACTTAAAATAGGTTTATAGCGTACAATAATTGCAAAATGTCATCGCTCTGGTCTTTTTGGACAGAGCAATCACAGCCATAGCGATCAGAAAAAGTCACAAAATCATAAATATAGCCGAATTTAAAAGAAGCAGAAAGTTGTGATTACGGCTCATAAAAAACATCATAACGATCACTTAATTCACGTAACAAACACATTCACAAGCTTACTATTTAATTTAAATAACGTGCCATAGCAATCATAAAATTCGAGAACCAAATCCAGAGCAATCATAAACTTACCTTCGTAATGTTGGAGCGCGGGAACGTGGCACACAGGTATCCTCCTCGGCGGTTAGACCACCCCTGGCGTTGCCCCGCGGGAGGGGAATAGAGTGTCTATAACGCGTAACTAGGGATGAGCGCGATGTTTTACCTCAGCGCAGAGCGATGAGATAAAATGCCCGGTCACGATTTTAAATTCAAATTGTGGCAAAAGTATTGTTAATATAACTAAAAATATTTTATTACCATGAAGATTAACTATTTTTTATGTAATCTAAATAAGTTGTTTCATATGAACCTTCTTATTAAAAAGTTAAAGAATATTTTTTTCATTCAATCGGGAGTTAGGTCAACCCAGAGCAATCAGGATTTTAGGGTTTAAGATTTTTTTTTCAATATTTAAAATAAACTTATTCATAATATTAGCCTTGTATCATGTAGATTAGACACCGAACTGTATATAAAAAAATATTTTGAAAACGTTTTTCGATTTTAACATGGGTTTATCCAGCCCGACACGAAAAAAAAGGCCTCTGGAGATCGACCCTATAGCTAATTGATACAGTGATTATGATGATGAGTACACGCGGCGAAGACCGAACGCGAACTGAAGTAAATTGCGCACGCGGTACAAAACTGCTTATTTAAAGTAAAATGATATGAATTGTACGGGTGGACCGTACAACAAGTGAGTTACACGACCTCAATTATAATATGAAAATTCACATCAATGAACCCACTCGTAAATCAACCTGTATAGACCACATTTTAAGTACCTAACATCCCTAAAGCGACTGCTTCAGTACTCCCTCTTCATCTATCCGATCATGATACAGCGCAAATGTTGAGCTTTCCCATAAAAGATAAGACAGTAACTAACTCAACATATTCGATATATAAGAGAGATTATAACTGGGATAATATTAGAAAGTTTAGGCACTGCTTACGAAGTCTGACATGGTCAGAAATAATATGCTGAAAATAATTTAAATGAAGCATTCAGTTCTTTTCATGAATTAATATGCCTGTTCTACAAGCTTTGTTTTCCGAAAATAAGGATAAAAATAAACATCGGAAATAAAAAGAAGCAAAATTGGATTAGTAAAGGACTGAAACAAAGTTGCAGAACAAAACGGAATCTACGCTTTAATTATTACACAAATAAGAACGCTGCTAATAAAACAAAATATAAAAAATATTCAAAATTACTACAAAAATGTATCTTCGCCTCAAAAAAGAACGCAAATATCAAATATATAAATAATAATGAAAACAAATGCAAAGCCACGTGGAGAGTAATTAAAAATGAAATAAGTAATGCTAATTTTAAAGACAATATAGAGAACATCCAAATTGATAACACAGGAATAACAAATCCAGTAGAAATTGCATCTGCCTTTAATAACCACTACATCAATATGACACATAATTGTACCAGTACGATACCAACAGGTACAATATCCAGTGAATACTCACCAGTCCACTCGATGTTCCTCAAACCTGTATCCGAAAGCGAAGTTCGAATGGAGATATTATCACTAAATAACACGAATTCCGAAGGTTATGATGAGATTAACACAAAAATTATTAAAGCATGTACATGTGAAATAATTGTGATCTTAACATATCTAATCAATTTATCGTTTTCACTTGGTACTTTTTCCTGAAGCATTAAAATTATCCATAGTAAAGCCACTTTTTAAAAAGGGAGAAAAGTCAGACGTTAATAATTATCGCCCAATAACATTAATACCCATTCTATCGAAGATATTTGAAAAGTGCATGTATAAGAGATTGATTGACTTCTGCAATAAATTCGATATTATTAAGAACGAACAGTATGGTTTTCAAAAACAAAAATCCACTACTATAGCTATCTTCTCTCTTATTAATAAAATTTTAACGAATATTAACAAAAACCATCTAACGACAGGGTTATTCTTTGACTTATCAAAAGCCTTTGACCTAGTGTCTCATGATATATTACTACAGAAACTAGAAAAGATCGGGATTAGGGGACCTGCACATCAATGGATATCATCGTATCTGAATAACAGACAACAGCGTGTAACCATTATCAAAATGGATAAAAATAAGGACATGAGATCACACTCATCTGAATATAAATACAACAAATTCGGAGTCCCCCAAGGAAGTGTCTTGGGGCCAATCCTATTTCTACTCTATATCAATTCCATTACTGACATAACCCATGATAAATGTATACTATTTGCCGATGATATCTCTATTATTGTTACATCCGATAGAAAGAACAACACAGTTAATGATCATGAGACTGACATAAACAACACAATTGAAAAACTAATTGAATGGCTAAACAAAAATAATTTATCAATAAATCTAAATAAATCCGTCTATATACAGTTTAATAAATCAAATAATCCTAAATACAATATAAATCTAAATGTACTATAACAGTCAGAAGTCGACTAGCAATCTCACAAAAGTATGGCCACAGTATAAATAAAGACATACAGTATCGTAACTCGGCCGTAACCTTGAAATAAATGCCTACAGCCGCGCGGTACGTAAACATGCGATAGGGCTGCCCGCCTCCAGTATTTTAATTACATTTGCCTACTTTGTGTTTCCATTTAGTTTTGTTATGGTATTTTACTGTGTGTACATAAATAATAAAATAATTCGTCATTAACATTAATCATTAAACATTATTTAACATTAATCTGATTACAGTTTATTTCTATGAAAACTTGTTCATCTGTATTTTTAAACAAATTATGTTAAATTATTATTATAGTTAAATCAAACGTTCAAGAACTACAAATAAAATTCAAAATTTGTATATTAATGTTTTTTTAATCTTTCCTATCATCGTCCTATCCTTAACAGAATAACACAGATTGGAAGAAGTTAAATAGCAAACATGTATAATATAAAAATTATAATTAAAATAATCTGTTCATTGAAGTAATAAACATATTTACATTAATGAGTGCAAAAAAAAGCAAATTTATCAATTAAATTGTAGATTTCATTTCACTCCTTCTTTGTATTCATACAAAATATTAATAATTCAATAAAAATAATTAATCTTATTCATAAAAGTATGCAATCATTTCATTAATGTTTTGTTATGATGTTGTCACGTTAAACTATCGTCCTTAAATCGACTTTACAGACAACCAATTTTTTTCTAGTATTATTCATACACACAGTACAATAAACAACTATTGTTAATAATAAAAACCACGTCTTTACTTTGAATTATACAAACTAACAAAACACACATGCCCCGAGGTTTTAACACAAGCGTACCTACCGTATAATGATTCATGAACCGCCTATAACTACCTATTTCACTCGTGTCTATCACTTTCCTTTACTTTAATCACTTTATTTATTAATCCAGACATCTTTTTTCCGGAGGTAATAGGAAATACTTATCCATTAAAAAGACACACATTATGTACCTACCCACTAGTAAGTAAAATAGTCTTGACTTTCAGAGTTTCCAGGTAATGTAAAAAAAGCTATCTCTGGATGCGTTATTGACGAATTCATGCAACCAAAAACAGCACAATATCGCCTACTCGTCATATTAAATATGTATTTGAACTTATTTTTAGTGAAAAAATCGCGCGGTTATTGTTATAAAAAACAACACACCGTCCGTTCGTCACTGCGGCACAGTCGCGACTCCGAGCCGCCTGAGCGCACACGGAGATCGAAGCGCGTAGGTATAGCCCGCGTTTTGCATGAAGACGACATACTGTATGCATATTATTACCGTGGTATGGCATAGCAATATTAGTACTTATGACCTTCATCTATAAGAACGTTTGACAACACTACAAATTGGCAACATGATTGTTATTACAAATTTCAATAAGTTTCGTAAGCGTTACGGTGGCCGAAGTGGTTAGCACTGTGCCTCGCATGGCGAGCGTTCGGGTTCGAGTCTCACATCAAACATGAAAAATGTTTTTTAAGTATTACATGTGAAATAAGAATGCCGAGTTGCTAACCAATAATTATTATGTTATTAATATTCCACAACTAAACGAAGATTCTTCTGTTTTACAATTATTTTCAATCTTAGCGTCGTTTTTAAAATATGAGGGTAGATTTCAAATAGTGTTAAGTTCACTTTGTTTCAAATCTACCCTCATTTTTTAACTACTTTACTAGTTCTTGATACTTGTAAATATTTTTATTTCTATTATAGAGTTAGTGTGTAAATACTTTTAGCTTTAATAAAATTCTATTATATTTGCTAAGAATGTAAACAAATATGAGTTTATAGAAAAATAACTTTAATTCCTATACAATAAAGTTCAGTTTATAAAATTATTCCACTAAGTATTCCCTGTTGTTGGTTGGTGAACATAGTTACGAGCGTTTGTGTTATCTTGTTGTTGCTATTTTAGTATTCTTCTGAATTCAATATGCAGGCTAATATTAGTATTGAAGCCAAGGCAAATATTGTGGCCCTGTATTCGAATGGCCTTCATCATCATCATCAGCCTATAATGTTCCCACTGCTGGGACACAGGCCTCCTCTCAGTGAGAGGGAGTGGGCCGGCCGTAATCCACCACGCGGGCCCAGCGCGGGCGAATGGCCTTAATATATCAAATATCGAATGAAACCGGCTTATGCGTAAGATAGTTTTTTTTAATTTTATGTGATGATACCTACAAAATATAATGGTAGATTAATCGCTTGTTGCAAGTGTGTAATATAGATTTTTTTTTTAGAGAGAGACTGTTAGGCATTGTGTGAAGAGATTTGAGGATGAAGGTAGCCTGAAGAATCGTAAGAGGAGCGGAAGACCACCTCTTATTAGCCATCCTCAGCGACGTTATATGGTAGCTGAATATGAGACGAATGGTTTCATCCCAACAAGGTGTCTTGCCGATGAGTACGGCACATCAGTACGCACCGTTCGCCGCGTACTCCATGCCGAAGGTCTTCATCACCGAACGCCAGCTAAAAAACTTCTAATAATTAATCTCTCTGGTAATTTTGTGTCAGGGGACTCAGGGGACATAGTGGCCGTAACTTACCAAATTAGTATATATATTATTGTAATATTGAGGTTAAGTTTCAATCTTCTTTTCATTGAGAAAATGAATAATTAAGCTGTAACCTCTTTAATGATATCAGAATTTTCATAATATCCATAATATGTAACCGAAAATGTGTTTTTTAACTTTCAATACTATAATAATAACATAAGTAAGTGTAAAGGATTTCTTATATTTATAAAAAATATTACAATGTTACCATATCAAAATTTATTTCATTTGTTATCATATTATAATAATAAATTACCTTTATTGTAATATATATTTGTTCAAAGTAATTTACAAAAATAAATTACTAAAACATAATAATAATTATGTAAAACATCAAAAAAAACTGGCCCCTCTCGGATTTGAACTCACATCTATCCCAATCACATTAGCGAGTGCAGCCTCGTTACCGATCTAGCTAATGTTAACTTATGTTATGTTGTCGAAATTTTGCATTACTATGAAAAAAATAATCAGACGGCGATAAAAAACAAGTTACTGATATTGTCATCCTTGTCTAGCATTGACCACATCTTTAACTACTCGTAGCGATGTTAATTTGTTAGCGTTGGACATCACTCACACGAATAAATATGCGCATGTGTGTATAGGCGCCGCAGCCCGTATAGCGCAGGCGATAATGATCATTGCGGTGTAAGTGCACTTCTGGCCATTGACTGTACCTAGAATTGAAGAAGTAACACAAATAAAGTTTCTAGGTGTATCTATAGACCAAGATCTCAACTGGAAAACACATGTTGATAATGTCTCTAAAAGAGTAAATAAGTTTGTATATGCACTCCAGGCGGTTAGAAGCGTAACTAATACGCATATGTCGAGTCGTTGTTACGATATGGTTTAGATAATGTGGGGTAACAGCACCGATCATAATAGAGCATTCGGTGCTCAGAAAAAATGCATTAGAGCAATTTATGGGCTCCAACCAGACGAATCATGTAGACCTGTATTCAAAAAACTTGGTTTGTTACCGTTACCGTCTCTTTATAAATTTATTTGTGAAAGCAGATGATATTAATGTCCGAAACCGACGAGACCCCAACAGGCTCGTACTAAGTGAGATTCCAAGGCTAACTAAATATAATAAAAGCTGCCTTGCAATGTGCGTACGTTTATATAATAAGTTACCAAATGATCTCAAAAATTTAAATACTAGTTATTTAAAAATAAAATATACGAATGGTTATGTGTTAATAGTTTTTATAGTGTTAAGGATTTCATTGAGAAACAATGTTAATGTCAGTTACATACTGAACAATTTGCATGCTTATTATTATATTGGCAAAACATGTTTGGTTCTACATTGTACTTTTACTATCTTTTTATACCGTGTTTTTATGCAAATAAATATTATTATTATTACAAAAAAATTAAATATTTTTTTTACGAAACATTATTTGAGGTACGACAATAATATTTTTTGTCTTGTTTATTATCACTGTCAGAATATTAGAAAAAAATATCAGCGCTCTAGGATCAATGTCCATTTTTATTAAATCGGGACCAGTGTGCGGCGCCTAGACGATAGATAAGTCACGAACATTTTCAGTCAACACGTTCACAGCGCCCATGAGCGTACCCTGGGGGGGGGGCAGGGGAGGGCAGCTCCCCCCCCCCCTTGAAAATCTCGCAGAACATGTATGAACTCGCCTAATTAGTAATTAAAGTGTAAACGGGTCCTTATTTAAGGGGGAAGCGCCACGGAACAGATAATAAGGTTGGAAAGGCCCTCGCTGCAATTTTGTACTAGGACCAGTGTCGCCGCTTGACTCCCACTATTTTAATTTCAATACAATACTATGTTTACAAATATTTCGCACACAACCAAATCACACACACATAAATCTCAGGGCAGATATTCGTTCGCCCACTAGCAATAAGCTCCCGTAGGCATAGACACTCAACACGCATAAATGCCATAAAAATTTTCATACACGCTAGTGCTTGACAAAGCCGATGTTCTTTGTCGATAAATTATGTGATGAATTTATGGGGAAAAATTAAACATTAAATAAATATTAAGAAATATAATATATTAAGAAATAATTTTATTTTACTTTGATTAATTACAAATAATCACTGTCTTTGGAATAAAATATATTTATTAAGTAATTGGCGCTTGCTCTTAATTGCGAACGAATTTTTCAAAACAAAGTGTAACTTCAAGTTAATATATTTTTCAATAATTGCTTTGGTGAGATCTGTGACGTGGTTTGCTGTAGGGTATTGGCCAATTTGATGATAAATTATGTTTTTGAATATTTCATTCCAAACAAAGTGACGCATAATTTTTGTCACCAACATTTTTTTTAAATATAAAATAATCCAAAAATTATCTTTGTCAAACGTAAATATAGTCGAGAATTCTATCGATGGTTTTATTCAACCACATGGTTACCGCACTATCGATAAACATGCGCCGTGCATCATAGCCAATCAGAGCAAAGGACGAAACCACGGTAATAATATGCATACAGTATGTCGTCTTCATACAAACGGACGAAACGCGGGCTATACCTACGCGCTTCGATCTCCGTGTGCGCTAAGGCCGCTAGGAGTCGCGACTGTGCCGCAGTGACGAACGGACGGTGTGTTGTTTTTTATAACAATAACCGCGCGATTTTGTCACTAAAAATAAGTTCAAATACATATTTAATATGACGAGTAGGCTATATTGTGCTGTTTTTGGTTGCATGAATTCGTCAATAACGCATCCAGAGATAACTTTTTTAGATTACCTGGAAACTGAAAGGTAAGACTATAGTTAAAATAATTTTTCACACCACCTGCTCGAAAATGTCAAATTATATGTTAAGTAACCTTAACCTAAAGTGAGTTATTAGTGGCCGGGGGCACAGCCGGTCAATAATGTTGTACTGGATTTCATTATGACCCGCTGATCAATAATGTGATTTGAATTTGGAATCTCACATGTTCAGCTAAATTGGCAGTATAGTACTAACAAACACCCTTTGGTGCCAGAAAGAGGAAAGCTATTCTCGATACCCTTACTTCGCGTGGATGATATTCTCGATTTCCTACAAAATCATAACGACTGCTTCTTCATATCGTTGCCATGTTTTCGAAGACATAATTATTGTAAGAATAATTAGATAACTATGAACCATTTTTGAAAAGGAATGGAAGTGCATATAACTAACTAGTTCTAAATATGTTATTCTTACTGTTTGTTTATTTAATAAATACTTTGTTTTTCGTACTATGGCTATTATTTTCTCACAGTAGGTGTAAAAAGTAGAGTATCCTCCTCTGGGCTAAAGGTGTCTTTGCCTTGGGCTAGCTTGAATCCCTCGCTGCATTCAGGATTCTCGTATTAACTCCCTCGCTTCGCTCGTGAGTTAAACTCTTAATTCCCTCGCTGCGCTCGGGAGTTAAATCCCCAATCCTTCATTGCGCTCGAGATTCAATATGACGCCCGTGACATAAGACACAACTTTAGCCCCTCGGTGCATAATCTACTATTACTTACTTGTAGGTAGGTAGGTAGGTACATAATGTGTGTCTTTTTAATGGATAAGTATTTCATTTTATCTCCCGAAAAAAAGATGTCTGGATTAATAAATGAAGTGAATAGAGTAAAGGAAAGTGATAAACACGAGTGAGGTAGGTAACTACCTACCTCACTCGTGTTTATCACTTTACCGTACCTACCGTTTAATGATTTATGAACCGCCTATAACTATAGGCGGTTCATAAATCATTAAACGGTAGGTACGCTGGTGTTAAATAATAATAATATAATAATATTTATTTCAGGTAAATAACACCCATTATTAGTAGGTACACGTATAAAATAAAATCACAAAATTTAAATAAAATCAATACAAATCAAATTAAATTCAATACAAATCAAATTAATCAATACAAATCAAATTAAATGCACATAGAATAAACCAAATTAAATTAAAATAAATCAAATTAAAATAAAAAATTAAAATAAATAGTCGAAACAATAAAATTAATATACAAACAAAAATTTACAACGTCATCCAAAACAAACAACTAATAAAACAAAAACACATAATATTACATAATACGAGGGGATGTGCTACTATGAAGCTGCATCCACCTCTGCAACAGGGGCAGATCCCACCGCTCGGACAATACCTTCAGGCCGCTGTTCGAGCTGTTTTGTAGTCGACTTAATAGCGAAGCGCTCCGTTTCCTTATAATCGCGTAAAAGTCATCGGTCCGCGCCTCAGCAAACATAGTCGAAGCACTACAACACCGCGGAAACCCTAACAACATCCTGAAAGCATTGTTGTACTGTACGCGCAGTGCGCTGTACGCCCGCTGCGTAAAGTTGGTCCACAGGCTGCATGTGTAAAACGACTGACAATATGCTTTAAATAAAGTCACCTTTACTGGTCTAGTACATCGTGCAAACCTGCGAGCCAACATATTACACCGGACAGACAGCGCTCTGCGCTCCCTGTCAATGTCCAGATTGTCACACAGGTCGTCGGAGACCCAGTGACCCAGATACTTGAATTGCTTCACCCTGTTTAGAGGAATGCCACAAAGAGTGACTGGAGGTACAGATGAGTAGCATTTGGTACCGGCTTTAAAAATCATAAGTTCACTCTTCTTGGCATTGTACCTGAGCCCATGGGCCTCCGCATATGACTCACATAAGCGCAGAAGTTTACGTAGCCCACCGATCGATGGGCTCAGCAACACCATATCATCCGCGTAACTGATGTTGTTCATACTGACCCCATCTATAGAACACCCAATATTAGTGCTACTGAGCTCACCGATCAGCCGGTTCATATACAGGTTAAAGAGGCAAGGCGAGGATAAACCCCCTTGCCTCACTCCGCAATCCAACCCGTACACGTCAGACCGCGCCCCTGCCCATCTGACACTATTCAGCTGCTTATCGTACCAGTACCTGAATAAGGATATTATCTCATGTGGCACATCTGTTTCACATTTTAGCTTCTGCCACAGTTTGTCATAACACACCAGATCAATTGCTTTTGACAGATCTAAATAGCATGCATAGACTGGTGTGCTTCTGTCTGTGTAGTACTGAACAGTTTGCTTGAGACAGAGGATAGCACTCTCAGTTGACAAACCTCGGGGCATGTGTGTTTTGTTAGTTTGTATAATTCCAAGTAAAGACGTGGTTTTTATTATTAATAATAGTTGTTTATTGTACTGTGTGTATGAATAATACTAGAAAAAAATTGGTTGTCTGTAAAGTCGATTTACGGACGATAGTTTAACGTGACAACATCATAACAAAACATTAGGTAATGAAATGATTGCATATTTTTATGAATAAAATTTAATTATTTTTATTTAATTATTAATATTTTGTATGAATGAAGGAGAAGGAGGAAAGAAGGAGGAAAGAAAGGAGGAAGGAGTGAAATGAAATCTACAATTTAATTGATAAATTTGCTTTTATTTGCACTCATTAATTTAAATATGTTTATTACTTCAATGAACAGATTATTTTAATTATAATTTTTATATTAATACATGTTTGCTATTTAACTTCTTCCAATCTGTGTTATTCTGTTAAGGATAGGACGATGATAGGAAAGATTAAAAAAACATTAATATACAAATTTTGAATTTTATTTGTAGTTCTTGAACGTTTGATTTAACTATAATAATAATAATAATTTAAGGTGCGATCAGAGAATATCGGTTCATGACACCCGAACTCAGACCACGCTTACCTCGTTTGCCCATGCATAACAGAAATAGGGCGCTGGTGGCTGTTCTGGATTCGCAGTTGTCAAACTATTTTGATAACTGCGAAAACCTCACCGATGCTCATTCGATCCTGTATTGCGCGGCTGTAACGGCATGTCGTGTAGCTCATGTTAAATTTCCGAATGACAGAGCTACACGACCGAAACCGGTCGTACCGGCATGGCAGTATAGGATTGAACGACGCATTGCTGGGGCCAGAGCGTTCATCGGCAAACTAGTTAATCTGCTTCCGGGAGGGTAACAATCGCCCTCGAGTGATGCGCTTTGTGAGGCGGGCGTTTGCGGGGACTGATATCAGTCCTCAAGACTACATGTCCCGTGTCACAGAGCGCATCGACTTCTGGAAGCAGAAAGTGTATGCATGGGCAAACCGTATTCGTAGGTATAAGCGTCGGGTGGAACGGTACACTCTGAATCGCACCTTCCAAAGCGATGAAAGGTGGGTCTACAGAGCATGGGAGCGACCGGACCAAGGTGTGACTGACATGTGCCTGCCGGATGATAACGCCATGTGTTCATTTTGGCGTAACATTTGGTCGGTACCTGTCAGTCATACCGAGGGTGAGTGGACTCAAGAAGTCGAGCGAGCATGCGATCCAATAACAGAAATGGGGGCAATAACGATCAGCCCCCAAGATGTAGGTTGTGCAGTTCGTCCGTTGCCAAATTGGAAATCACCAGGGCCGGACGGACTGCACAACTTTTGGACCAAATGGTTCACAAGATCGCATGCTTGCTTAGCAGCCCTATTCCAGTCAGCCTTAGAGTCAGGGTCGCTACCAGAGTTCCTGACGACTGGAATAACTCACCTGCTCCATAAATCGGGTAGTACTGCGGAACCCAAAAATTATAGACCGATTACGTGTCTTCCAACGGTCTATAAAGTTCTTACCTCCATTTTGAGAGCTAAAATAAATAAACATATTAACGAGAATTCTGTTATGTCTGCTTCTCAAAATGGATGTAGGAACGGGTCCCGTGGTACTAAGGAGCTACTCCTCATCGATATGGCCATTAGCCAACAGGTTCGCCGTTCCCGAAAGGATCTGTCGACATGTTGGATAGACTATAAGAAGGCCTATGACTCGGTGCCACATACATGGCTCATGAGGGTGCTAGAGTTGTATAAAATTGATGCAACCCTGCGCACCTTCTTGATGTCGTGTATGGGGCAATGGAGGACAGTCCTTCGCTATCCAGGATGTCGGCAAATCCAGAGGAATAGTGAGCCGATAAGGATAGAGCGGGGTATATTTCAGGGCGATAGTTTGAGTCCACTTTGGTTCTGCTTAGCCTTGAATCCTCTTAGCACGCTGCTGGAGGATTCAGGTCTAGGCTATCGGTTGAAGAGAGGTGGTCAAGTTATATCTCACCTCCTTTACATGGATGACCTGAAACTCTTTGCCCCCAACGATTTCCAACTGATGGAGCTATTGAAGGTCACTGAAACTTTCAGTAGCGCCATCAAGATGGAATTCGGTGTGGACAAATGTGCGGTCATGCATGTAAAGCGAGGGGGGATTGTGGAATCTGTGGGAACCCAGCTCACAGATTCTATAAATCTTAGATCCCTCTCAGCAACCGAAACCTATAAGTATTTGGGTATGTCGGAAGCACTGGGCATCAACGTTACCGACATGAAACAATCGTTGAGGGAGCGCTTCTTTGGTCGCCTGAGAAAAGTATTTAATAGTCTTTTATCAGGCGGAAATAAGGTGCGTGCCTTCAACGGTTGGGTCATGCCGGTTTTGATGTACTCTTTCGGCATACTCAAATGGACTCAAACAGAGCTAGACGCCCTGGATAGGCGGGTCCGTACATTGTTGACGGCATATCGAATGCATCACCCACGTTCTTCGGTTATGAGACTGTATATCCCGCGGAAGTGTGGAGGTCGAGGCTTTTTAAATGCTAAGACTCTGCACAATCGTGAGATATGCAGTCTCAGGGAATAGTTCCTAGAAGCCGACGTGGGGATGCATCGAGATGTTATAGCAGTGGACAGGGACCTTACCGCGCTCTCCTTGGCTAAAGAGAACTGGCGCAAACCTGTAGTGCTTGACACTAAAGACCGCATGGAGGTATGGCAGAGTAAGGAGCTTCACGGACGCTTTTTCCGGGCCCTGCACGGGCCCGACGTAGACTTCCTAGCGTCCGTAGCCTGGCTACGTTCCGGGGAACTCTTCGGAGAAACCGAAGGGTTTGTCTGTGCAATTATGGACGAAGTTATGATGACGAATAACTACCGGAGATTTATTGTGAAGGACGGTACGGTTGACATATGTCGGGCATGCCACCGTCCGGGCGAGTCAATCCGTCACATTATCTCCGGGTGTTCTCGTCTGGCTAACGGAGAATATTTGCATAGACACAACCTTGTAGCCAGGATTATCCATCAGCAACTTGCTCTGCAATACAATCTTGTGGAATCGGAGGTGCCGTACTACAGGTATGCGCCCGACCCAGTTCTCGAAAATGGCCATATCACACTGTACTGGGATCAATCCATCATCACTGACAGGACTATTATAGCTAATAAGCCTGATATAGTGGTGGTGGATCGATCAGAGCGGCGCGCAATGATTGTTGACATAACCGTCCCGCATGACGAGAACCTCGTGAAAGCCGAGAAAGATAAGCAAATCAAGTATCTTGACTTGGCTCGCGAGTTTGTCGATATGTGGGATGTGGACTCAGCGATCATTGTGCCGATAGTCATTACAGCCAGTGGCTTAATTGCCAAGAGCCTCGACCAACACCTGAGGAGGCTCTCGTTAGGCAGCTGGACCAAGGGCTTGATGCCGAGAGCGGTACTCCTGGACACGGCTCGTATTGTTAGGAGGTTCCTTTCTCTGGAGCCCTGACCGCCGGTAGCTTGGACCCTGTTCCCGATACCGGTGGGCTACAATTTTTTATATTTTTAAATATTTTTTTATATTGTTTTTTTTTGTCAAGAATATTTAAAAATGTAATTAGTTTGCAAGAAAAATAAATAAAGAGAATTTAACATAATTTGTTTAAAAATACACATGAACAAGTTTTCATAGAAATAAACTGTAATCAGATTGATGTTAAATAAATGGTTAATTCGAAATGACGAATTATTTTATTATTTATGTACACACAGTAAAATACAATAACAAAACTAAATGGAAACACAAAGTAGGCAAATGTAATTAAAATGCTGGAGGCGGGCAGCCCTATCGCATGTTTACGTACCGCGCGGCTGTAGGCATTTAATTCAAGGTTACGGCCGAGATACAATACTGTATGTCTTTATACTGTGACGAAACGTCGACGGTTGAAGTGTAGAGGACGCAATGCATGCAGTACATTGTACGCGTACTTGGTCATTGTGTTGATTGAGCGAGTACACAGTGAGCAATGTATATTTTTTGTAAATTGTTGCAATAATGTTGTTAATGTTTGGTATTTCATAATGATTAGTATATTTTTATGTTTTTGACAAATAATATTGTAATTAAGTGTTATTTTGGACTTACCGATGGAAAGATATACCTCCTCGCTTTATACTTGAGGTCTGACTTTTTGTCTTACATGTTATAATTGCACAACACGGCATTATTAAGCAAAGTTCTGTTCTCCGAAGTATTCCGAAGCGCACTGAACGCGGTGAATAAATGAATCGGTCGAGTTATGATTTTCGAATCATAACTGTGGCGCGCGTGCCTCGCCCACATTACCATTCCAACCTTATTATCTGTTCCGTGTGCACGACACAGTTCATCATAAAAAATCTTGGTTAGTAAACAAATACTTCGTAAAAGTAGGTACAACAATGCGTGCCACGAAAGATGAGACTTGACACACCACGTGATTTGACTTGCGCAGAACACGATTTTAGATATCTTTAGCGGTATGCCGTATGAGGTCTAAGGCCAGGATCTTTTTATTTATTTTATTTTATTTATTTATCTACTTACACAAACCATTACAGGACATAACCCAATACGGTAAATGCGCTTATCTTAACTTAAACATACTAAAATCTATAACTTATTATAAATAATGCATTCCTTGTGAATTCACTCAGAGAGCAACAGAATAAGTCAGTCCCTCTCGCTATGAGGTTGAGCGTGCGGAGTGCACGCGTCAGGGGCGCCTCCCTTAAAAGGTTGGTCCGAGCACGCACGCGGTTCCACTAGCAGTGGCGGCTGCCGTCGTCGCCACACGTACCTGTCCGGAACGCACAGACTCACCAGCCCTAAAATAATTGCATTATGCACCTTCCCTCTCAGTAACTTAAATATATATGAGGTGAGTGCAAGATCCCTCCTAACCCTTAGCTCATTGTATCCTACCATACCTAAAATAAATAAGGTTGGATACATTAACGGGTAAAAGGGATAGACTCCATAATAACGCTTATATAGCCTATAGCCTTCCTCGATAAATGGACTATCCAACACAAAAATTTTTTTTCAATTCGAACCAGTAGTTCCTGAGATTAGCGCGTTCAACCAAACAAACACACAAAAAAACAAACAAACTCTTCAGCTTTATAATATTAGTATAGATTTGGATAACGTGCATACTAATGGGCAACTAGCTTCATCTTTCTGACTGACCGACCCCTTGACAACTAGCTTCATCTTTCTGACTGACCGACCCCTTGACAACTCAAAAATGCCTGTAATTGGTTTAACTGAAATAAATGCTTTGAGTTTGAGTTTGAATGGAAAAAAACACAAAAAATAACAACGACAAAGTCAAATAATATATATCAAATAGGTACATCAAAGGCACTTTTGAACGTCAAAAAATAAAATAAAATAGAATTAATTATGGTCTTCCAAAAGGTAGTGTTCATATGGAGAAGAGCGTGCGTGTAACTGTATCTAGTGTTTAACGAAACAGCCCGCAGACGGATATCTCGAACCACCCCGCACCGCATGACGAACCTTTTCGTCTGACCACCCGCGAAGAGACGAGGATCATCTCGAGTGTTTGATTACCCAGTGTAATAAGAACTAAAACTATTCAAATATTTGGTCGCGCGACCCGCGAGTGACTCTGCTGTGTGATAGTCGAAGGAGATTGGATCTCGCTGGCCTGCCCCAGGTGAGTGCTGCATGTCCTTTCTCTTCCCCTTTTTCCGCCTCGATTTTCGTCACTGCCGATTCACTGTAGTTAACACGTCCGCTATCGTATCGAAGGTTGGTTCTGATACTTTTCAGAACTGAATTATTGTTGGCGTGACCAACTCCAATTTTCCATTTTCATGTTTTTCAGCCCTGCTTAGGTTGAGTTGGTAGGAAATCTGAAAATTAAGTATGGGAATTGATTCCTTTCGACTCTTGTATAACAATCTAGGTACTATTTTTCAAGATTTTAGTTTACCACTTTGTTGGCGTGATTAATACAATGTAGGTATATATCCATGCCAAATTATAGTTTTCTAGAGTCTTTGAGCTAAGCTGCGGACGGACAGACGGTCATGGCGAAACTATTAGGGTTCCTTGTTGACTACGGAACCCTAAAAATCCAATAATCCGGCCGTTTCCGAAAATCCGGCTGCATAGGCGAAAAAAAATGGGTGCCGAATTACCGAGCGCCTACTCAACCTACCTACAATTTACAGAAACCTGAACTTGTGAAAGAACTGAAACAAATGATAATACTTCTTTCTTATTAAACAGTTTATTTTTTAACATTATCAACAAAGAAAAAGTAACATTGAAATAATTAATAATTTAACTTGCAGTACTTAACTAATACCAAACCAACGCTACTCTTATCTTACGCTAGGTACACACTAACTGCACACGCAGCGACTTCGACCGCGCCGGCAGCGGCGACTCGATGCTCGTTGCCGAAGTCTAGCGACAACTCAACAAATCGCGTATCAAAATCTGAGTGTGAACGTGAGATATAGAAATGGCTATAGAGTCGCCGCCATTCAAAGGCGCTGCGTGTGTATCTAGCATAACGCTACAGTCTCAAAAATATATTAACAAATTATACAATAATTGCACCGAACAAGAATGAAGACGGGGGCGGGGGCGAGGGTGCAGTCGTCCCTGGCCGGCGTGAGCGCATGGCGCGTTGTCTCTTCGCCTGGACGTGAGGACGTCTCTGGCGTTCCCCGCCTCCGCCCCGCGAGCTATGTGTCATAGAGCTATGCTAAGTATGTACTTATGCACTTTTTATTATAAACTTAACAATCAACAAAATAGTAGGTATCACTTAACTTTAAATATTTGTACCACGGTTACATCGGTAGAGCAGTCCGAGTTGTGCTACGGCCTGCAGCCCTAGAGCCTGCAGGCTGCGGTACAGTGCGGCGCTTGGTGTTTCTATTGGGTTAACAATTCAAAACATAGCCGTCTGCTACGCCACGCGCCAGTTAGGGAGGGCGCCCATGAACAACTTAGTTGCCCAGCATCTTTTTTGTCTCTGTCGCTGTCTCCACGCCGAGATTTGGACGATGCGCACACTGGAGCGACAGCAACGCTACTTTTTCCCGACTACGGCGAAGCAAAAAGGAAGGATTTTGACCGGTATGTCATGTATGTATGTTCATCTGTTTCCTTATAACTTCTAAACTACTTATTTGACAAATGAGGTATCGTCGGAAGCGTCTTGATTGTCAGGGTTATAGGCTATGTGACGTTACATTAAAATAAATATGGCGCCCTCTAGCGGACATAAAGTCATGAAAAACAATAAAACCTAAACAAAAAAAAAATTAAAGCGGCTCTGCAATACATAATTATTTTATCACGAAATTATAACCACAAAATAATTTAAATAAAAACTACTAAAAATCACGTTCCTTCTAAAAAAAATTGAAAAAAAAATTAAGTTTAAAAACTAAAACCAGACTACTGAAAAGGATGAAACAAGAAAGCACCTTCCCATGGTCGCATGCCGCTGTATTAACATACTTATAAGCTATGGTAACAAAACTTTTTTTTTTAATTTTCGTTTGAGCGGCAACTGGCTAGCTGGCAACCGTGCGCGCACTAGCATTACAACCAATAGACAGGCGACAGTTGCGTCCAAACCCGCGGACAAAAATGTCTTCCAACTGTCGCGTCCCTACATGAGCACTTTCATACAGGTACCCGTCGACTTGATGTGCGAGACAAATTAGTTGCGGGGATAAAAGTTGTTCGTAGGCGCCCTCCTTTAGATTTTACATGCATGTTAATAGTTCTTGTAGGTATGCTCGGATATATGGTGATGTACGCATCGACACAACGCAAAGCGAAGGCGCTCGTATAAGGATACCTACGTACGTACTATGCGGTTAGCCGGAATGCGGTCAACCATGCGTCTGAGGAACGGCACGGGCCGTCCGGCATCACAGCGCGGATAAATAACTTTCTAACCGCATTCCGGCTAACATCGCCCCTTAGGGTGCCTACGCACTATGCGGTTAGCAACAAAAAGAAAAACATTGGCGCCATGCCGGATAGCCGGACAAACCCTTAGGTTTGTCCGGCTATCCGGCATGGCGCCAATGTTTGTATTTTTTAGAATCCTTTCGCCAAGGGCTTTCCAAAATACCCTTTATGTTAAAACCACCTAATACAGAGTGTTAGGTTCAATGAGGGTCATACTACAAGAGAGTCGTTACGGGTCGTCAGAAGCCCGAAAGTCTGACAATCAGTCTTACCAAGGGGTACTGTATTACCCAGTAACTGGGTTGTGGAGGTCAGACAGGCAGTCGCTCGTGTAAAATACTGGAATTCAGCTGCATCCGGTCAGACTGGAAGCCAACCCTAACATAGTTGGGAAAAGGCTAGATATGATGATGGCTACATGAGAGTGGGTCCCACTCTCCCAGTAGTAACTCATGAATATGAATTGATCCTTTTACGATGGTAAAAACACTTGAATATCAACAAAAACACAGCTGTCTCCTACAGTTGGATCGCGTAAGTATAGGTGTTGCATTTCGTACTGCAACAGCTTAGCGATCTGCCCCCTAACCCTCCGTATCCATGTAAGCGCGTATTAACATGTAATTATTGCCTCTGTTGGCCAATTACAAATAAATAAATATTAATCAATGAATAAGTGGCTTTAATCGAAGCCCTTTTAATTTCGGATATGACACTAGCGATTTTACTTTAATCTATGAAAATTGGAAGGCGATGTTTTCTGTGCATCGCTTAACAATGTGTAGTAAAACTATTAAAAAATATTAAACAGCGGTTGAACTGCCCACAAATGTAACCGAAGTGGGTTGAAAAGTAATATTTAATGCACATAATATACGTGTGGGTGGGATATGATGTTTCTATGTGACTTTGCTTTTAAATATAGTTCTCAATAACTACATATATTTAAAAGCAAAGTCACAGTTATGGGACACTTTCGGTTACAACCGCAGAAATAACTATGTTTTCGATAGTTTTTCGAGAAGTAAATAATATAATAGAAGTAATACAAACAATAAAATTGTTTGCGGCCGTTATAATCAACACTGTGCATGCATTCAACCCGACTATGGAACCCTTCACCGCGGGCCCGCTGTAAAAGTTGTTCATTGTCATGACTCCCTACACGGACTACGGTCGCTGGAAGTGTGTCCTCGTTTAACCTAACACACTATGTACCAATAAAAATGGTAAACCATTGGGCTTTCAAAATACAACATGTCCCGGAATTAACCCACACCACCAAACACCTCAATTAGAATTATCTTATGATCATAATATACACCCTGTATAGTGTTATAACCGGTGAGCCAAACATGGGGATTTGAAGGCCCTAAAGCTATTTTCTTTCGATATCAAGTTTTTGTAGTATTTCAAGAATTTCCAAAATTTTAGCTTTTAGTACCTGTAAACATTTCTAAGAAATCCGAAGAAGGTGTCGCACTTGTATCAGAAATATGCGTAATTGATCAAATTTTGTAATTATTAAAGACAAAAACTAATAATAATGTTTTGTTTCATCACTCCATTTTCCCTTAAATAATATTTTTTTACAAATTCATAGAGGTTAGCATTACATGTAGCATACCGTTATAGTGACCAATAACTATAGAACTTTTTAAGAGTATTTGAACTCCTAGATCCCGCTTATTTTATTTTGTTTTAGGTAGTAGGTCCCGCCAGTCTCTTGGGTACATTACCAGTCGACAGCGATACGCATGAATTTTTCGACGCAATTTTTTAGTTTCTGTATAGTTTTAGTTAAGTTAAGATTTAGATTTGATATTTTTTAAATAAAATAAATAAATTGCGTCATTAAAATTGATTAAAGTTATTTATTTAGTTAGTTAAAGTTGGGCTTATATCTCGTTCCTTTTACTTTGGGAGCTCAGAACTAATTATTCAGTTCTTATTTGCATGTACCATTGCCTTTGCTAGGCAAAGAATGGATCTAACTCCAAAAACATACAAAAAAAAACTTCAGACACATGTAAAAGAAATGTTACAAGGTGTTACAATTTTGGGTATTCTGGAAAACTACAAAAAATGTGATATACTTTTTGTTTTTACCTATAGGGTTTTCAAACTAAATATGTATTTCCTAAATGGGTCTACCTACGAACCCCCCCCCTTCCCTTGTTTGGCTAAACCTTCGCCTAACACCCTGTATATACTTTATTTGTACTATTATGTATAAAACATCGTTTATTTATTAAATTATAGTTATACTGATTGTGGGAGAAAATTGTGGTCACATTACAAATCTACGCAAGCACACGTCTAAGGATCTAGCCGCTAACGTAGTAGGTACTTCGTCCATTTTGGTTTGTTTTGAGTACCTTTATCTACAACGGAAGTGTGACTGTAATTTACGATATTTTTTTTTTATTAAGAGATTAATCCTTTATTAAAAATGATAGAAATCGATCCAGTAAACGACTGAGCGACTTTCATTATGTGCAGTATTCAGTTACACGTTGTATGTTGACATGGTCATATTGTTAGTTTTACCTATTGGTAGCTCATTATGCCTCAACAATATCATGTCTACCAGTATAGGAGCTAAGTAACTCGTCATTAATACTAATAATATGAATAAGTACAAAAATAATATTTCCGATGTTCATGCTTTGTTGCGGTCTCAGTAATAAGCGATTAGCACATTCATAATGTTTGGGAATAATAAAATATTGTTAATTTCCATAATAAACGTTATATGCAGGTACACATTGTACTCGGAGGTACTCGGTGGTACTCATGGGTACTCGTGGGGACGCAAGACCCAACTCGTCTTCTACTATCTATTCTATGAACAGAGCAACTCCGCTCATCGTGTGAGCCAGAGGCGGTCGTCGGTGGTTGGTGGTCGGCTTAGTTCTCTAGATTGTTATGCGGTTTTCACCATCATTTAAAAAATTAGTCACAGCATTAGACTGTACCCGTGCGAAGCAGGGCCGGCTCGCCAGTAAGTACCTATACAACTATAACCCTAGAAAGATATTACATTCTAATGATTAATAATTACGTATCGATGATAATGAATAGCATGCCCGGGGCTAGTGAAGGAGTCGCGCGCGACGCCGAGTGACCGACCACCTCCCATCTGTTCCGCCGCGCCACACCGCCACCACTACACTTTCCCACTGTGGCACTGGTGCACTAGGTAGTGGCTGCGCCTTGCGCCGAAGGCGGCCCTGCAGACAGGAGCCCACGACCGCGTCGTCTATGGATATCATAACACGACAGGCCTCGGAGCAGTCGGAGCACGAACCGAGCGCCGCGTACGATACGATACGACAACGGCCACATTTCTCCTCATTAAAATATTGAGCAAAATACAAAATCTGATTAGAAACAATACATTGTAAGTACATTGACATTGATATCGAAAGTAAGACTAAGTACATTATTTTATATTCGATCCACAGCCACTTTACACGATCCACAGCCATTTTACACGCATGAATTACTTAGATATTACTTACTTATTAACTTCATAAACTATTACAGTAAAATATTATACATTGTTCTTAAACGATAATCATTGACACCAGCAAAAACTTATTAAGACACGGCACCTATTATTTTTACAAAATATCACGGTCGCCCTATAAACTGCGCGAGCGCAATCATCGGCGACGAGCGGTAGCCGCGCGGGGCGGTGCGGTGGCGACGCGCGACGTATCTACCTCGCTCGGCCACTGCTCCTCGCCGCTGGCGCGCTGGTTGCGTGCGCGCCGAGTACCGACAACAGCTGTTGTCGGTGGTACAGGTACTCAATTGAATGAACTGTTCATTAACGTGGAACAACGATTCCCAGCAAAAAGGTAAACATATAGGTAAACGTGCGAAGTACCAACGCGCGACAGCTTGATTTGACCATTAAAGCATCGACAAGAGTGTTACCAACTAGGTAGGTATCGATCATGTACCATCCTTCACCTCCGTTCGATGACGAAGAGGTAGCGCGCGTGCGCGCGTTTTTGTCCGTTGCTACTTTTAAAGAGCGAAACTTTAAGAAACTACCTCACCCGTATGTATGCGAGTAAATGATTGAGTAACTAGGTCGAAGGAATCTGTCCTACTCGCTGTAAACTGTCTACTGTGACATGGATGCAATATTATGGAGGTTAGTAAAGTTATTACTTACTTATGCTACTTAACTTGTTTATCTGTATCTAAAACTTAAAACGTTTCAAATGAACGAACAGATTCATTAGAGTTTAAAGCCAAAGACGTTATGATCAAGACTACGTCACGGCAACACGGTCCCCAGTCGAGCGACCGCGTAGCCGGCGTGCCCAGAGAGTGACGTCACAGCGCGTCGCGTGGGACAGGTGGCGGTGCGGCGGCGGCCGCTCTAGTCACAGCGCGTCGCGTGGGACAGGTGGCGGTGCGGCGGCGGCCGCTCTAGTCACAGCGCGTCGCGTGGGACAGGTGGCGGTGCGGCGGCGGCCGCTCTAGTCACAGCGCGTCGCGTGGGACAGGTGGCGGTGCGGCGGCGGCCGCTCTAGTCACAGCGCGTCGCGTGGGACAGGTGGCGGTGCGGCGGCGGCCGCTCTAGTCACAGCGCGTCGCGTGGGACAGGTGGCGGTGCGGCGGCGGCCGCTCTAGTCACAGCGCGTCGCGTGGGACAGGTGGCGGTGCGGCGGCGGCCGCTCTAGTCACAGCGCGTCGCGTGGGACAGGTGGCGGTGCGGCGGCGGCCGCTCTAGTCACAGCGCGTCGCGTGGGACAGGTGGCGGTGCGGCGGCGGCCGCTCTAGTCACAGCGCGTCGCGTGGGACAGGTGGCGGTGCGGCGGCCGCTCTAGCCAGGTAGCGGCGCCTCCTCGTAGAAGTCTGGCTCATCGTCCTTGTCGATATCTTTCTGGGCGCCATCCAACTGTCGATTATTCATAGTTTAGAATGACCTGCACACTCGGAAAACGAAAGTACAAATTGAATGTCTGTGAACGTACCGCTCTGAGCTGCAGCGGCGTGAACACGTATGCCAGCGACATGCGCAGCGGCACCATCATGACCAGGAAGAAGGGCATCGCGAGCGAGAAGCGCGACGACTTGACGGCGTACAGCACCGCTAGCCCCGCCGCCTGGATCAGTGTGAACATGTGCATCTTCAGCGTCGGCACCTGCGCACGAAAACTCCATGAGTGATGTCCGGATACAGGGCCCAGCGGGCACTGAGCGAGGGTGGCCAGTGAATACGAACCCGCCTGACGTAAGGAACTTGCGGGTGATGCTTGACGGGCTTGAACAGCAAGATGCACCGGTCCCAGAACTGGATGCCGCCGAGCGCGGAGATGCCCATGTACAGGAATACGCCAAACAGCACGGCCATGGGCACCAGGCGCAGCCAGCGCGCTGCCAGCACCGACACGCCCACCATCAGCGCCACCAGCAGCGCTGTCAGCCGCTGCTCTGTAACGCGAGCGCGCACGTTACTAATTCGATGATGCGACCACAACCCACACTGTCACTGACCCCCGCGCTGTGGCGAGCACGAGCGGTCGGAGCAAAGCCTCATCGCACAACAATGACGCAAGTTAAATAAATCCTGATAACCGTTCCCTTTTTGTTTTCATTCGTGAAACTGACTGTCCCCATGTCATGTGACACGAATTGTAATATTTAAATGACTGACAGGCAATGGCCTGATAAAGTAATTTGAAAATTACAATTAGCTCAGATAATATTATGTTATTATTGTCCTGGTTAAATTCATCATCATCATCTGCCTGCCGTTTCCCAACTATGTCGCGGTCGGCTTCCAGTCTAACCGGATGCAGCTGAATTCTAGTATTTTACTTGTCCTGTTTCAATTTTAAACGTAAATAATAAAAGATGAATTTAAAATTTTTAAAAATTACACTTAGTGACAATAGAACACTGACTCCCAGGTCACAGGGTTCCCCTGGTTTAGGAGGCAAGGTTTTTCACTATTTGTGCAGCCTTTTCCCAAAATCCAATGCCTACTTATTGTGAAATGTATTGGTGTTATCTACAAAGGTATTTTGTATCAATAAACTTATTATAGTTTATCATTTTTTATTTTAGATTTTCGTGGTTGATTTAATTTCAGGGTGTTCAGGGGTAAGAGCCAATTAAAGCATAAAGCATGTTGTAATGAGTGTCGGTGTGATCGGACCTTTAACCTCGACGATGTGCGGCTTGTCGCCGGGCGCGTGCGTGGTGGACATGACGGTGAGCGCGGCCACGTGGCTGACGGAGCGCACGGTGGCCACGCACTGCCACGGCGCGCCGAACAGTCCGCACATGGCGTTCACCGACGACATGATGACGATGTCCATGTGGAACCCGCTGCCCTTCTTCAGCTTGCGCTCCGGCTTGTCGATGATCAGCCTGCGCCACACATGTGTCAATACCAAGTCACTCTCAACTGCTCTACTCGCATCGCCACATACCTTTATTATGTTTTCTATACATTTATTGCAGTTACTTAAATTCGCTATGCATTAAATAGTTCATTTCAAAATATTGACTATGACAGACAATTCACAATATTTTCGCATGGGTACTTAAGTGGATTACGAGTGCAGTCGCTTAGAACAACATAGTACGGTGGCTATTGTCTTACTCAGCGATGTGCGTCTCCATGAAGACGATGATGTAGACCATGAGCGCGGGGAGCCCCATGGCGAAGGCGGCCCAGGCGGGGATGGTGCCGAGCCCGTCGTTGAGCGGCACGAACCACGAGCGCTGGGCCGTGGGGCTGAGCCCCTCGGGCACGCGCAGCGTCTCCGTCCAAACGGGCATGGCGCACGACAAGCCCACCATCAGCACGATCGCGATGGGCACGCCGAAGTCGCCGAGCGCGCGCCGCGCCTGTGCCACGGAAGCCAGTGAGTACCGACACCACACGCCGGACGGCGGCATGGCCCGCCGCGGCCCGGCGCGCGGCGACGGCGTGCAATCATCAGCAACTAACTATACGTTAGCTATGTGCTTCGGGTAACCTATTGTTCCCAGGCAACAACTTTTTTATTTCCTTCTAATTAAATCAAAGGGGTGTCCGATTTGTCTCTGAGGCGGTCATTTTCTTTTCAAAGAGAACTTTTAAAAGTGACAATTTAACTACTAATTGAACCAATGACATTTCATTGTTCTTCGGTAATTTCTTACGAAATCGTAATAGTAGATTGTTTGCCAAGGGAGCAACAGCAAACAACTATTTTGAAGGTGAGAGTGTTTATTTGAATCCAGATGGAGCGAAGGATCCTAGAGTAAAATCGCAGCGAGGGGTTCTAAAGTAGAATCCTGAGCGCAGCGAGGGATTCAAAGTACGTCACTCTGTTGCTCCCGAGGCCGAGGTGGACACTACTTTTTATCAAAAAATAAGTATGGCAAACTAAAGAAAAGAACTCATTTTTAACAAAATATTTTTCTTATTTTACCTACATATTAAACCTTAACCGATTAATTGCAAAATGATGACCATTGTTTTCAATAGGTACATAGCTGGATTCGACGTCTCAAGAATTGTACTGCATTCAAAATTTGAATTCAGAACATAATGTTGTGAAGGTGACTGCGCTGCGGGTGTCTGTTAATATAAATATTGAGCATCATTTCGAACAAGGTACCTACCTACAGGTAATTTAGGTAAGAATAATTTTAAATAAGAAGCAGTTTATTAAAATGCAACATTTTCCTTAAGTTTGCCGTATGCCATTACTTCCCAGAATTTGATCCTTATGAGGGACACCATCGAATGGTGTAATAATACAGTGTTTTTTTTTACAATCTCTGTTTTTAATGTTGTTTTTAATTTTCAATCAACGGGTTCGATTCTTGTCTAGAAATATTGATTTTTCAAAAATCTAATGACGCAGTTTTAGTTGTCATCAAAATCAAGCCCGAGGCTTTTCGCTATTCGTCATAGTTTCGGATTTGGCTATCGACGCCCACTTGAAAAATTCAGCCTGTATACATATAAAACAAAGTCGGACTGGTTACACCATTTATAACTCTAGTTACACCATTTATAACTCAAGAACGGCTCTACCGATTTTTATGATCTTTTACTTGTTGGATTTGTATTCGCCCCGAATAACAGCATTATTATTAAATCAGGGGATAGAAACAAAGAAAGAAATTTTATTTGCTCGAACATGTGTATACATACAGAATTAAAATAAGAGTGGCTCACGATATGTCTGCCATTTTTCATGGCGTGCAAATATCTTAGGTACAATATTTATTTCCTTTATTCAACTAAATACATGTAAATTACATATTTAAATATTAATATAAAAATATTTAAAAATATAAATATAGGTAGTAGCCCACCGGTATCGGGAACAGGGTCCATGATGGAAAGTGTCTAGCAGAGTTGGCACTGCGATACTTGCGATAACATAAATTATCTATATTATTCACAGAAAACACGTTTCAGTCGTCAGACATTTTATTATGAACAGTTGAACATTTTATTATCTTCATGCCTACATACAAAATCACTGTGACAGATTATATACTATGAAGGTATCAACCTCCAACAGTCCAAGCTACCGGCGGTCAGGGCTCCAGAGAGAGGAACCTCCTAACAATGCGGGCCGTCTCCAGAATTCCAAAACCGCTCTCTGAATCAAGCCCTTGATCCAGCTGCCCAACGAGAGCCTCCTTAGAGGTGTCGGCCGAGGCTCTTGGATATTAAACCTTTGACTGTCACGACTATCGGCACAATGATCGCTGAGTCCACATTCCACATTTCGACAACCTCGCGAGCCAAGTTAAGATACTTGATCTGTTTATCTTTCTTGGCTTTCACGAGGTTCTCATCATGCGGGACGGTTATGTCAACAATCATTGCGCGCCGCTCTGATCGATCCACCACCACTATATCAGGCTTATTGGCAACAATAGTGCTGTCAGTGACGATGTATCGATCCCAGTACAATGTGATATTACCATTTTCGAGAACTGGGTCTGGCACATATTAGGTACAATTATTATTACTGAATCAATGATTTTAACCGACTTCAAAAAAGGAGGAGGTTCTCAATTCGGATGTTTATATAGTCTAAATATATATTTTTATGCATGTTCGGGCAAAACTCCCTCATATAAAATTTATTTTGTACGAATGCGGTTTATTCCGAAATGGTCCCATTTAAATTTCGTAAAGATCTGATGATGAGTTTTGGAGACAACAAAAATGTGAAAAATTAAAACATTTTTACAAAAAAAAAAATCGACTTCCAAAAGAAACACTACAAAGTGAAAAATAATTTTAATTTCGAAAGTCGGTGTCATATATACAGAACCAACATACACCGACACCGACTTCCGAAATTAAAGTTATTTTTCACTTTATAGTGTTTTTTTTTTGGAAGTCTATTGTTTTTTTTGTAAAAAGTTTTCAAATTTTACATTTATACATTAAATATCAGTCACACATTTAAAACATTTTCTTATATTCAATTATTTACATTATCTAATTATTTGTAATATAGGTAGGTATATTTAATATTATTATTTTTTTATCAATAAATGTTATTATTTATTATTTTTATCAATATGTTTAGCTATTGTATTATAAAGTTTATTACGATTGTTTAGTCTAATACTTAATTTAATTTTAAATTATATTTACCTATATCTAAAATTCTTAACGCACTCTTGTCTTGGCCGACTACACTTGTCAGATGAGATGGTGGCCACAAAGAAGAAAACTAATATTTAAAAAGGAAGACTACTTTGAAAACGAGCTCACGAACGGCTGGAGGCATTCGAGTCTTGGGTCTGAGATGATAAGCATCAGAAAACTGCTTGGTTTTTGCTGTCACATTTTTAATTTACCTACCCAGCTAAAGATCCCACCTGGGACTTCTACTCCGATCTTCGGAAGCTATCTACGTGCCTAAACTCTCTACTTGTCTCGCAAAGCTATCCTACGTCTGGCCCTGAGTTCTACACTGCCTTACTACAGAGCTGACCTGGGGGATTCTGAGATCTGCACTGCTACCCTGACGCCTGTTCCCGTTCCTACAGTGCTGTTTTGATTCCAATCCATCTAAGTGTGTGTACTATAAAACTACAGAGTGCGTGCTAGGTAGGTTTTTATAACTAGCTGTATTTTATATCTTTCCCTAAGTAAAATTTTATTGAATAAGTCTGCTTACATTTAATAGGAGCAAGTAGATTTGTTACACTGGATGGGAGGACCCAGTGGTCATATCCGGGGAGGTCCGGGCGTCCCCACAGTCTCCAAATGAGTTCCCCATAGGTTAAGTTAGCTCTAGTGTTCCACTTGGTTCACTGAGCAGCGCCTCGACAAGTCGACTTTTTTCCCCAACAACTCTACTCAAAATGACCAAAGCAAAGAAGAATAAGGTTAAACAACGGCTGCACTTCCTCCCACTAAAAGTGCACCTCACTAATATCAGGGGGTTGCACTCCAATCTCGATCCGGTCCATCACCACCTTGAGACCGAGAAGCCGCACCTGTTTTTCCTGACGGAGACGAAGATAGCAACCCCGTCGGATGTGGCGTACCAAAACTACCCGGGTTATTCTCTTGAACACAAGTTCAAGAAGCAAGCTGGGGTCTGTGTGTACGCCCGCGATAACATTTGTTGTTGTCGTCTCCGTTGCTTTGAGAAATCGGGTTTTTCTGCCATATGGCTACTTGTGGACACAGGCGTGGAGAAATCTCTCTACATCGGCGTCTACCGATCGCACAGCGGTGACCAGGAGACAACGGCGCTCTTTAATTTCCTCGTGGAGTTGACTGACGTAGCCGGTACCCAACAGCGAAGCTCATTTCTGGGGGACTTTAACGCCCATCATAAAGGGTGGTTGTTCTCGTTCCAGAGAACTGACCATGCTGGGTTAGAGGCGCGCAAGTTTGCTTTAACGCTAGATCTAACCCAGATGGTGAATGTGGCAACGCGGGTACCGGATGTCGACGGCCATACTCCCAATTGCTTAGACCTTCTGCTGGCAACTGATCCTGACAGTCATTCAGTATCGGTCTCAGCCCCGCTGGGAACGTCTGACCACTGTCTGGTGAAATCCATATCGACCTGCTCCCCTTCAGTTGAGAGTCCTAGAGGCAATTTGTACGGAACCCTCGGTGCGCGAGTCCGACTCGCACTTGACCGGTTTTTTATTTATTCACAAACTTTTTTTTTTAATTGGCTCGCGCGTTTTACTTTATCTAACTTTTAACTATTACTAACAATCAATTTCATAAAGAGTTAGTGTATTCTTCGTAAACATGGACTAAAATAGCTCTTTAATCCCTAGGGACTAAAAGCGATTTGAATTTGGAAAGTGGATATTGTTAGTAAAAGTTCTAATCACCAAAGAGAATAATCACGAACATTGTATGAACAAGTAACAGGCTGTATGATAAAGAAAAACGCCCGGAAACAAATTAAAAAATAATTGTGAAAAAATATAAAACGTGCCAAAAGCATTCTGCCTTCGTTCGTAATTGTTTACTCAAATTAGGATTTTACTTAGTTTTATAAAAAATTAGTATGTCTACCTTGACTCAAGTAATTGTATGTAAATACATAAACGTACTATTCTTATTCATACGAGTAAGTGGCACTTACTTATTTTTTCATAGAGGGTGATAAAAAGTAGAGTGTCCACCTCGGAAGCAACACTATTTTAAGCTCGAGGGACGTACACTCTCGCCTTCAAAATAGTTGTTTGCTCCCTTGACAAACAATCTACTATTTTGTGAGTTATGACTTTTCAGTACTTTAACCTCAGTATGATAGTGACAGACTATGACAGTGAGGGAAAATAGAGCGCACCTGTGTCTGCGCACACACTTGTACACTATAACATCCCGCGCACCGAAGGCTGGTCTCTGCTGAGATTCGCCTTGGGCGAAACTCGGTCAGGAGGACTATTATTAGGTACAGAAGACTTGTAATCCTTCTAAGCTACACCGAAGGGCATCATTAATCCTTATTTATAAGAAGCTACACCGAAGGGCATCATAATATAAATAAAACGTGACAATTGACGTTTTCTTCCTGAAAAATGGTACCTACAGCATTTTTCCAAAATCTGTGAATGCGGTTGGCAGTTACTGTAAAAGTTAGGAAATGTAGCTAAAAAGGTTAAGGATACCCGTCCCAATAAATGTCCCGTCTGTCCCGTCTTAAATCTGTATAGGCCCTTGCCCGGGACCCCCATAATTATAAACGCAAACTAAAGCTCCAACTCAAACTCAAAGCATTTAGTCGACCGTCGTCGTTTAGCTTTGAGTCGACCGGTGTCGTATTTAAGTTATACGTCATTTATGTGCTTTTATGTTGTTTTCTACATTGTGTTGTATATTATTGTCTGTTGTTATTTGAATTGTACTTGTTGATTGTGTGTGTTACTAATATTAGTTAAGTAAGTCTGTTTCATGTACCTATTACTAACATTATGGACCGAGGTCTGCAATAAAGTTTTATTATTATTATTATTTATTTCAATTAAACCTTGTACAGGCACTTTTGAATTGTCAAAATTTTAATAGTCTGTCAGTTAGTCAGAAAGTTGAAGCTAGTTACCCATTCCAAAACGTAGATCTCTATGGAGAAGAACGGGCAAGAAACTCCATGGACAGTGGACACTCTTTTAAATCAAGATATTACAAAATCCTGGATACATTATTATTGTTGCTTCTATATGTGAGAACAATGTAAAAAAAGACATAAATGAAGAAACATTTCAAAATATAAGATTAAAAATAAGCCTTGGCAGTTAAGAGGTGACCAGTGTCAACCGACGACGGCGCCCGTTCATGAACATGACGCGTGGATCAGCACCATCTAGCTCAATCATTTTGTAGGGAACCGAATGATCCAACACACGCGCCACCATCGATGAGACATTTAAGTGAGCATGACACGTTCTCAATTGCCATGCTTTTTCAAGTCAACATCAAGAAAATCATAATAAACGGAAACATGGTTCTTACATTTACAAAATAAAAATGCTTCTAAATTATACAAAACTATAGTTTGTAATTTATTTAAGAGATTAAATTTTACTACCTACCATTTACACAGTAACCCATAAAAGAAGTTTTTACTTTAGACAATTTGAAACGCGGTTGATCTAATTTGTCCCTATTTCTAGTGTTAAAATTATGCCTGTCACTTATCTTACTAAAAAGATGTCGATTTTTTTGAACGTACATAATGTTATTATATATTGACAAGGAACCGTCATGATGTTAATTAACTAACAACCAGAATAAACTGCAGAATTACTTACCCAAATGTTTCGTTATGTAAGTTAAATAACTTTTCCATACGATTATAAGTAAGGGGGTAAGGGTATAAGTAAAGGGGTAAGGGTATAAGTAAGGGGATCAGGGTATAAGCGCACGTTGTTTATGAATGTCCGGTGCAGATTTTTGAAGTTTAGCTAGTCAGAAACTCGCATTTACGTGGGTTAATTTTAATTGTGAATGATTCTAATCGTAATTTAATTATTATTTATATATTAGGTCCTTACATATGAAATTATCGTTTTGATCGTCTGACCACTTTGATCTGAAATATCTCTTCTTAGGTTAAGAATTCCAAATTCAAATTTATACATTCATTTAGCTGGTACATTTGAGTTTTGAAAACAGTCATTCATTTGTTTTTTCCTCATTATTTTTTTCTTTGGCGTCGCTTATTACCGCACAATGGAAAACATGGAATATCGGTATATTTACGAGTACGAGTTCTACGGTCGCACCAGTGCTGCAGAAACAGCTCGAAGGATTAATGATGTGTACGGCGCTGGTGTCGCAAAAGAGCGCACGGTACGTTTTTGGTTTCAACGTTTTCGTTCTGGAAATTTCGACCTACTGAACCAACCCCGTGGACAGCCGGAGACCAAAGTGGAAAATGAAGAATTAAAGGCTATTGTGGAAGCGGATCCATCACAAAGCACTTCAGAGATAGCTGCAGGCTTCGGGGTAAGTGAAAAAACTGTATTAATCCACTTGAAGCAAATCGGGAAAATAAAAAAACTTGAACGATGGGTACCTAATGAACTGAGTGAATCGAACTTGCAAACACGCGTCGACTGCTGTGTTTCTTTGCTCAACCGACACAATAATGAAAGGATTTTAAATAGAATCATTACTTGGGTGAATTTCAACAAGTGATTTTTATTTGTCATTTCGGTGGATTTTTTTATTTCAATGCTATAGTACATATTTTTAGTGACAAATAAAACTTTAGCCTATTTTATAACATTGTGCGTGAGTGGACATCAAATTTCATCAAAACACATAAATATTTAAGGACGAATTTTTAAGAGTCCACTGAAATGAAAAGTGTCTACCGAAATGATAAAAAACACCACCGAAATGATAAACTGTGCACCAGAATGAAATAAATCCACCGAAATGATACAGCTAAGAACAACCGTGCCGGGCAGCCAGGGTTCCGTACTTTGTTAGGTTTGATTTACACAAATTTTAGATAAACACTGAGACAGGAAAGTACACAGTTATTTTAATATCATCATTAATATACAGATATTACAGTTAGTATTACATATATCATTCTTTGAAGTTAACCTCAAAGAATGATATTAATGAAAGGTTTATTTATGTATTATATATCTTAAACGCAAATATTACACAACAAATGCACCCGAATAATTTAATCTACACTCTAGGTAAAAGTATATTACAAAACTATGATTTTGTATTTGACACAAGGATCTCTGAAACTTTATGGTTTTATCATTTCAGAGATACATTTCATTCCGGTGGACTGTAATTGGTATAACAGTCCACCGAATCCACTGAAATGATAACACTGAGATGATAAAATAGAGGTTAGTTCTACATTTAACAGAGAAATAAAATTATTAAAAAAATATGAACACTACTCAAACAAAACAGTACTTACGGCGAATTGAATACACAATTTTGAAACAAATTAAACGAATGTAGCACGAGTTATAACAGCCACCGAAATGAAACTATTTTTGTCCCCATATTACTGAAATGATAAACTTACTTTTTTGGCGGGAAACCGCAAGACGTTAGGACCGGTGCATTCGCGCCTAGAGCTTGAGCCGGACTGATCCGAAGTGAGGAAAGGTGAGAGGGGCGTAACAACGCAATGTTGACATGGCTATTCTACTAAAACTTACAGTCCTCTGAAATGATAACTTTTTTCCGGACAAAAGTTGACTGCCTGTCAAATCCACCAGAAAGAAGATAAACAAACAAAAATAGTTTTATTTGATCGAATATATTATAATTTAATGATAACAAAATCGATTTAAAACCATATTACGAATGTGAAAATGTGAAATTTGCAGGGGAAGGTATTTTATGAGCGGAATTAGGTTCAGGACAGGCCACCGTGATGATAAAATAACACTTTGTAATTATTTTTTTTGGTATATTAGAGGGTAGAAATCAATGATTTTTTTTTTTGCCAAGGTAGAGAAGTACTTACTTTGTTGAGAAAAAATATATAAAATTAAAAATCACCACATTGCACTACCGTTCTCAGGTTTGCCGTGTATTTTTTATGCTTGGGCAATTCACCCACTTGTGATGAAAAGTGGATACTGTACGATAATCGGAAGCGCTCGTCGCAACGGTTGAACCCTGGAGAACCAGCCAAATCCTGCCCCAAACGAAAATTGACTCAGAAAAAGTTACTTGTGAGTGTTTGGTGGACTAGCGCCGGTGTCGTTCACTACAGCTTTCTAAAATCTGGCCAAACGATTACGGCAGATAGGTATCTATTGTCGGCAACTGCAAACCATGAATGAAGAACTAGCTGCTAAACAACCGAGATTGGTCAATCGCTCTAGGCTGCTTCACGACAACGCAAGACCACACACTGCACAACAAACAACCACTAAGTCAGATGAGCTACAATTGGAACGTCTGCGACATCCACCGCACTCCCCGGACCTTGCTCCAACAGATTACCATTTTTTCCGGAATTTAGACAACTTCTTACAAGGAAAAAAATTCAACTCCGATGCGGCAGTCCAAACCGCCTTCAAAGAGTTCATTGGTCCTCGCCCCCATGGTTTTTTAGTAAAGGGATTAATGAACTACCTATGAGATGGCAAAATTGCATAGATAACAACGGTGCATACTTTGATTAATTAAATATTATATTTAACAAAAAAAAATTACTTTATATTCCTCCCGTACAAAACGCCAATTTCATTATGTAAGGACCTAATATATATATATTTTTTTTTGTAATCGATTCTAACTCTATAATGTAATTGTTATTTATATTTAATTTGTGTACCTACCTACTAACATAGATTTTTCGCTCCTGTTGTACTAACCACTATGGATCATTTGTAATGTGACATATAAATAAATAAATGAATACCGTGTGACCTTAGATATTATCATGGTTCGTTCGTATTTCCGATACCTATAGATTATGGCTACCGAAGCGCATACGTTTGTAAGTAGCGTTTGTCGCGTGTGTTATGAGCGAGGATATACTCACGCTGCGCCCCAGGAACTTGCCGTTGCGGAAGATGCGCAGGTAGTAGGCGATGATGAAGGTGGAGAGCGTGAGCATGGTGCACCACAGCGCCGTGTTGGGCTGCGGCGGGAGCGCGGCGTGCGGCGGGAGCGCGGCGTGCGCCGGCGCCGCGCTCGCGCTGCCGGCCGCGCCTGCCACGCAACACAAGCATCGATCATCACCACACGTGCAATACTGGACTTGTTACAAAGTACATATTGGCATTGTCGTAGATTAATGTCAAACTCTTGTTATCTGGTACCTAGTCGCTGCTATGTAAGTTGCATGCTGTGCTTGTATTGAGCAATTTTCTAGCCACCACACGCAGCGCTCTCTGGCAAGCCGGATCGAATAATCGACTGATTTGTTATTTTTATAGTGGGGCTGTACAAGAGCACACAATAATTGGATTCGACTTCATCCGCGTGGATTTCGTAATTTCCCTTTGGAACTTCGACACCCCTCCACTCCCTTTAAATGGTACTTATTGAAAATCAATCGGTTAGAGGACACTGTACGAGACACAATAAAAGTTTTACTGTTAGGTATTAGGTACGGTTGGGGACGTTTAGTATCCCGTAAAGTGTATCATTGTGATCTTTATTATTTTGTCTAGAGAAGTAGTTCTTTGTGCCTTTTGAAAGGTTGATTTTGGTAAAATCCTTTCCTAGTTCACACCTTCCTTTTTAACTACACCCTACACTGGTGTGCGAGAGTTTTACAAACATACCCTGTTCTTACGAAGATCTTCTGTTCTGTTTTTTGAGACTACATACTACTAAAGGCTTTAATAAGTCCTTGAGAAAATGCAGAGTATAGGGAGGGGTGGTCCTAGTGTACCTGACAGCGTAGAGTTGTCGAGCAGCGTGGAGTTGGCGCTGGGGGCGGCGAGGTCGACGAAAGCCGTGGCGTTGTCGGGCGCGTAGTAGTGCACGCCCAGCGGGTGAGCGCGGAACACGTTGATGAGGCTCGTCACCGGCTCCCCGATGAAGATAAGCGAGATCAGGAACGCAAAGATGTCCTCGGTAAACCTGCACCATACCATGGTCGTTATTAGCTAGTGTTGCCAGGTCAGCAACTTTTTGAAGACGTTTCACAGAGCCCTTAACAACGGGACCTCAACGAGAACGAGGTGATGGTGCCGAAGAAGCGATACATGCATTTACTATGGCCGTGTATCCACTGCACGTCTGTCAACGGGATGTCACGTTCGGTAAGAATAATCTCGTTTCTCGTTAACGGTGGTGGTGGGCAAACGCGTCAAGGTCCTAAGCACTCTGTTTATGTAACAACCTGAAGATGTTAACATGTTTTCGCTTGTTTTTCAAGCGTCCTTGTTCCTTTCAGATACGTGTTGAATATTATGAAATTATGGCCATTAAATAAGTAAACACAAACTGTGAGTTCCAAGTTGTTTAGTAGGTAGAAGTTGACACAAGATCCGCAGTAGATACTAAGGCTTCAATGCTGTCTAAATAAGAAGGGTCTATGGTGAAACCTCGTGATCTTCTTAACGGCGACGCTGCCTTCGACGGAGGCGACGGCGAGCGCGATGACGATCATCCACAGACCGCAATACATGCGCGCCGTCAGGAAGTCGAAATCGTTGGAGTGGCAGAAGTTGGCCAGCGACTCGTCTAGCAGCAGCAGCGGGCCCGTGGCACCCGTGATCATCATGGGCTGCCCCGACACCAGCGCGAACAGGATGCCGCCCGCGCACGTGAACACCTGCACATTAGACGCAGTCAAGCTGACGCACCTAATCTAGCTTCTAGTGGCTAGCGAATTCTGTAATTCGCTAGCCACTAGATGTAGCTGACCTTGCCCTTGTCTACTGATGCTTGTACTGTTACAAGCATCAGTAGACAAGGGCAAGGTCAGCTCAGTTCAGCCTGGAATGCCGGTAGACTAACCGGAGACGGGCGGAGGCCTTTTTCTCCTTAGAGATCTGTGTTTTTCTGCTTAGAGATCTACGTTTTGGAATGGGCAACGTGCTTCAACTTTCTGACTAACTGACCGACTATTTAATTTTGACAATAATTTTCAAAAGTGCCTGTACATGGTTTAATTGAAATAAATGCTTTGAGTTGAGTTGAGGTAGCAGCTAGCGATTCAACACTGTTCGGCCCCCCTCCCCGCCCATTGAGTACCTGGGGTACCCTTCTCCCAAAAGAGATTCTTAGTGTTATAAATGCTGGCTTACCAGAGTTTCGGAGATGCCAATGTTGCCGTAGGTTTTCTCGGCGAGCAGACCGCCGAACGTGATAGCGGAGGACAGCGCCGCAAAGTACATGAAGATAGTAGCGGCCACGCACTGCCCGTTGAGCGCGTCGCGGAAGTCCGACGCGTAGTGCGGGTAGCGCCGCTTAATGTCGCGCAGCACGCCTGTAACACAGACACGCTGAGCCTTGTCCACCAACCCACAGCTGTGCTTACACCACTAACGAAGCCGCTCATACGGAACATGAGCATCAATCACGACCCTAATGAGTGGCCCCACGTCACGGTGCTGTCAGTACATATCTGTAGATCCACACCACGTCAGTTTTACTTCACCGCCAGTCAGTTAGTATAATAACCACGTAATGAACTGCTGTATTTAATTAATTACCTTATTAACGATTACAAGTATATTTAATTTTTTTCTTACTTCTTCTGTGTAGGGCTCGGAAAGGGCCACTTGTAAAGCCGTGACCGACACTAAGGGTTCCCGTTTGGGTGTAACTGAGGCAGAACAGGAACTGATTCTGTTCGATTTTATGAATGTATGAATGATTGAAATCTCGACAGGACAACGACTGTCGGGTGATCGGGTCAACTAGTGATTAATATACTTAGACCGGCGCAAGGTAGTTTCAAAAGGAGCAGCAGCCGTTAAAACTAACCTCCAAAAAGGCGGCCGGTCCGGCGGAGCGGATCGTCGGGCTCCTTGCTGGGCAGGCCGCCGGCCTCCGCGGCCAGCAGCGCCTTCTTCTCGTCGACAGGCGCGGGCGCCTCGCCGGCCGCGCGCTTGCGTTCGAGCGCGTCACGCTTGCGCCGCCGGATCATCTCGCTCTTGGCGCGCAGCTCCTCGAACGGCAGCAACGCCTGGCGCTCCCAGTCACCCGGCGGCAGCACAATGGAGTCGTCCAAGAACTCGTTGATGGCGGACAGCAGCTCGCGCCGGTCGTCCGCCTTGTACGCGATGGAATGGAACGCTGGGTTGGACATGAGCGTGGAGATGGAGCGGCCCACCTCGTGGTAGTCGAGGTCGGCGCCGCTCGGGCCCAACAAGATGAACATGAAGCGCACCGGCACGGGCACCTCGGTGATGGATGGCATAAGGATGCCGTGCGCCAGGCGCACGAAGGCGATGGTGGGCTGCTCCAGGAAACCCACGGCTCCCACCAGTACCGTGGTGGCCTCGGCGTCGCCGGGGATGCGCTTGAGAATGGAGTCATTGTGCGGCCGGCGCAGCTCGTCTTGCGAACCGGCGGCCGCGTCCACCGCCGCCAAGTACTCCACCTCGCGGAGGTCCAACCCGCCCGCCGACGACTTCTTGCGCAGCTCGGCGCGCTCCAGCGGCAGCGCATATGAGCTGCGCCGGCGCCGGGGGTCTGCCAGGTTCTGCACAGGGGCGCAAATTTATTTCCTTCAACAAGTAAATTAAACTCCGTCTCATGGTGAAGTCGTTTCTCCGTGTGTTGGGCTAGCAAGCAAACTGTGCGGGCGCAGTGTGTACAAGTCCGATGAGAGATTATGCTCAATGTTTAAAGAAAATGAAAAGCAAAATAGTGCAATTCAACTAGTCTAGCCACAGTTAATATTATTAGGATTCAAAAAGTTTTCACCGTGAATTTACAGTTAAATATTTTTATTGAGTTCCGTACCTCAACAGGAAAAACGGACCCTTATAATATCACTTCGTTGTCCGTCTGTCTGTCTATCTGTCAAGACCCTTTTTCTCAGGAACGCGTGAAGTTATAAAGTCGAAATTAATATCAAATACTCAGAGCTGCAATCCCTTGAAGCAGTAAAAAATCAAACTTCTAAGTCAACGCAATCAAAAGATACGGGCGTTTATGTTCCATTTATGCCGCATATTTTGACACTCGCAATGGATTCAAAACCTATAGGGTACTTCCCATTGACCTAGAATCATGAAATTTGGCAAGAAGCAATGTCATATAGCACAAGTAAAGGAAAAAATTCGAAAACCTTATTTTTATGGTTACATTACAAAAAAAAATGGGAAAAATATTCGAGACGTGATTTCCGTGATAAACTATTTACATACCTACAATTTTTTTTTAATCAATTATAATTAAACGACTTTGAATGAAAGAGCCATTTTCAATAGGATTTCTCCTAATGCTGAAAGAATCTCGAAGTCGATTAATTGATTTTTTCGCAGGCCACAATGTTTTCAGGTTTCACACTTGATTAACGAGAATTTTTTCAGAAATTGTTTTTTTCTTTTTTACTGCATTAAATAAAATTTTGAAAAGTATAAAATTAATCTCCATTAAATAATGTATAGATACAATGGTATTAAATTGAGCAGGTTCTGTGTACTAGCAGGAGTATATAATAGAAACAGTAGCAGAAAGGAGGCAAACATTTTTTTTCGATCGTAAAGCACTCTCTAATGCTTCGCATTAACGGCTCCTGCAAACAGGCGCGACGCGCGACGCGAATCGCGCGCGTCACAAAGGCACCGCTCGTCGCGCGACTTGCGGTACCTTTGTGTCGCGTGTCGCGTCGCGCCTGTGTGTACGAGCCTTTATGAGTCGTGCAAATATTGGCAAACGTTTCCGCGAGCTTCTCATCGGCGGAGTTCAGTCTCAAGCCCCCCCCCCCCCCCCCCTAAGTAAGCTTGTTTCAACAACCTAAGACATTTGTATTGTACAGAACGTATGGCTAGACTAGGCAAAGATTATCAACAAATGCTCAATAACAGCAATACAAGCTCGAATACACTCACAACCAATGATGAAGCTTAATGCTTCCTACATCTATTTTTACTAAGTAGTTTTTGATTTCAATCAACATTTTAGTATGTGCAGATGCATTGTCGATGTCGATTGTATAGGTAGGGATCGATTGTGTCGTGTTGGCATGGTATGTACATTACGTGCAGCGGGGTAATCATGTAAGCACGCAGATGTATCTACAGAGATACAAACCTGCAGACATTACATACCGCGGAGTGTATGATGGAGTGTCGCTCGTGTTGGCACAGTAATGTAGTAATGAAAGCAGTGTAGGTACCTACGGTGATGTATAGGCGGATTCGAACTTCCAAAATATCAATTTTCAAGGCTGGAATCATAAGCGTTGAATATGAAATTAAGAAACACATATCGGAGTACTTGCAGGCTAAACGAGATGAGAACTAACTTTATTGCCTCTGTAGTTAGTTGATTCCTATTCTTATTTTTTTTGTATTTATTTGAGGACTTCTGTTGTTCAGTAAGTGACCAACTTTGTGCACGTTTTTTCACTTTTTAGGGTTCCGTACCAAAATGGTAAATCGGAACCCTGGTGAGACTCAGTCTGTCTGTCTATCTGTCACAGCTGGATATCAAGAACTACTATACTATCAACTTGAAATTTGGAATAGTTTTAGATGACGTTTGCCCAACTATTTTGCAAATAAGAAAGAAATAAAAATATACATATTATGTATATTTTTGCAACAGGGATTGAAAGTCTGAACAAATCGAAGTGTGGCTACTAGGGCATGTGGGCTATCATATGAAAGAGCGCAGTTTGCACATTCTCAAACATTTTTTATTTTTTGTTTTAGGCCCGTAGATTTCGACTTTTGATGAGAAATGGGAAAAAAACCGTTCTCCCCCTCTATATTTCTAAAGTTTGCAAAGAGAAAAATCTGAAATTATTCTATGTGATAGTAGTTTATGTAAAGATTACAGGAAAATAAAACGAAGTCTGTAAATAGCACACTTTTTCAGAAATCATCAACAAAAGTTACATTACTTCCACTATCGGTCAAGAGATGGCGCTGACATAAAACTGAAATATTCTACACCGCAGTGCACAGTGTTAAAATTCTCTGATAAATATTGGCCTCGTCGTCGATGAAAATTTAAAAAACATATAATGTTCCCGGCCAACATGGCCAGGGAGCGCACGAGTCGAGACAGGAAGGTTTGGCTCACAAAAGGGGAGGCCTTTGTCTAGCAGCGGGCCACAAAGCAGGCTAAATATATACGAGTACATATATATACATACATACGAGTATATATAGATATATATTTGAGTGCCGAATCGTAAATTACGCTGGTAACAAAAGTAATGTCTTGTCCTAACAGAATGCGATCGTCGCTATCATTTACATAAATAGAATCGAGTTTTATACGGACGCGCCGAAACTGTCAAATTTTCGCAGTCAACTTTGAACCTTATGCTTTAGTGATAAAGTTGAAAATCTATTAAAGAAATCTGACAGATTGTAGTAACTAGATGTGCTGGCGTCTGTAAGTACATCATTATTCTTATAAGAGAGCGCGTTGATCGCGTATTGGCGCGACCATAGCTTTCCTTTACAGCAGGACCTGCATATTGTTTGATCCTACATGTATAAATTTTGAACTTGAAATTTGGCACGAATACTTATCTAAGTAAATTATAAAGTTCGTCATTTTTTGGAATTCTAAACTGTTGAATGTTGACCTTCTTTGATACAGTCACAGTTTGATTTATGGTTCTGATTCTATTCTGTCTAAGTTGATTTGAATGTTGAATGACTTTTGAATATTCGCCAATGCGTTGCTCATGTATTTTACAATATAATATCTCGTCTACGAGTTCAAGTCTTTAATTGTGTGTATCCACGTAAAAAACTTTTACTCAAAGGTTAACAGGGTTATGGGCCCAGAGTGCGCAAAGATGTGGAATTTTACTAAGATACAATGAGCGAACAAGACCTGGCAACTATGTCTGCAGGAGGCGGAAGCGTAAGTGGGCTTTGTATTGAGAAACTGAAGGGGCGAGACAATTACCTCCTCTGGAAGTTTAATATGAGAAACCTGCTTATCCATGACGATCTTTGGTGTTCTATCGACGGGTATCCGGAGTGCGATAAGTCTAATCCGGAGCTGAAACGGCGTAAGAATGAAAGGGCGTTGGCTAAGATCTGCCTGTCAGTGGACGCTTCATGCGTGTCCCACGTGATGACTGCGAAGACAAGTAAGGATGCCTGGTTGAACCTGGAGAAGGCGTATGACGATAAGGGCATAGGCAGGAGATTAAAACTGTTGCGGATGCTGTGCTCGGTAAAGTTAGACGACTTTGGTGGTAATATGGACAAATATGTTGGCGAATGTTTGTCGTTGTCGCAACAGTTGGCGGCTGTAAATAAACCAATTGACGATGAGTTCCTGGCGGCGATTATTCTTCAGGGATTACCTCCTAAGTTTGATCCAATGATCATGGCCTTGGAGAGTAGTGTGAGTGACCTAACCAGTGACTTCGTGAAGGCTAAACTGCTACAGAATACGAAGTGGTCTGATAATTGCAAAGGTGGAGATTGCCTGATTGCTGATAAGTCAGAGAAAAGGTCTGGTAAGAGGCGCCAAGAGAAGAAGCCGAGGTGTTGGAACTGCGGGAAGTCTGGTCACGTTAAGAAGGAGTGTACCCAGAAAAGTGTTGCGATGGTCGCGACTCGGTTCTTGGCTGACACGTGGTACGTAGACTCGGGTGCGTCGAGTCACATGACGGGACGGCGAGACTGGATACACGATTTTTCTACAAGGAGTGTAGAGGTGAACGTGGCAAGCGGACAGACTTTGAAATGCGTTGGTATCGGTAATGTGTGTTTGAAACTCAGAGATTATGTTTTGACTCTTAAAGAAGTGATGTACATTCCGGGAATGAGTGTTAATTTACTGTCTGTAAATAGTTTAGCAGTTAAAGGGCTTAGAGTGGAGTTTATTGAGTCTACTTGTAAGATTTTTAGAAATAAATCTTGTATAGCTAATGTTAGGTCTGATGGCGGGGTATACAAACTGCATACTAACGCGGTAGCTTTAAGTAGTGTAAATAAAGAGGTTTCAAAGGAGTCTTGGCACCATAGGTTGGGTCATTTGAGTTATGACAGCTTAAAGTCACTGTCACACGTTATTGATTTTCAGAATGCAGAAATTACAAATAATTGCGATGTTTGTATTCTTGGAAAACAAATAAGATTTCCGTTCAAGAAATCTGGTCGTGACGTAGCGGCTAAGCGGTTAGATCTGGTGCATACAGACTTGTGTTCGATTCCTCTTGCGTCCCACTCAGGTAAGCGGTACATTTTAACTTTTCTGGATGATCACTCGCGGAAAGTATTCTTGTACTTCTTGAAAAAAAAGAGCGAAGTAGCTAGCGTCACCATGGACTTTGTTAGGCTCGTGGAAAACCAATGTGAATCCAAGGTAAAGGCAATACGCAGTGATAACGGTACGGAGTACGTAAATAAAGAGCTAAGCTCATTCTTCAGACAGAAGGGTATTGTGCATCAGGTCACTGTTCCGTATTCGCCTCAAATGAATGGTGCGGCAGAGAGGTTGAACAGAACTCTTTTGGAACGGGTACGTTGTATGTTGTATCACGCGGGTTTGGATCACAAGATGTGGGCTGAGGCGGCTAACACTGCCGGGTACCTTATTAATCGGTCTCCGTCTAGTAGATTAGGTGGGAAAACGCCCGAAGAGGTTTGGTCGGGTAATAGGGTAAAGTATGACCACTTACGGATTTTCGGTTGCGAGGCCTTTATACATATCCATGACGTTAAGCGAAATAAGTTGCAACCTAAGAGTAAGAAATATATTTTTGTCGGTTATGAAGACAATGGAAGATCTTACAGGTTGTATGACTCTGAGACACATAATATTAAAAGAAGCCGTGATGTCAAATTTAATGAAAGTGTGTTCCCAGCCAGAAAGCTAGGAACTGGACATGGATCACCCACTATAGAAATATTTCTTTCAGGGGAAGAAGTTGACGATTCCAACAGTGAGTGGAAGTCAAGCGTGCCTGAGAGTGAGGTGGTTGGTGATGCAGCTCGGGAGTTTGTCACTGAAGAGCCGGTAACGAGGAATGTTGAACCGGTTGTGTCCGCGAGCGGTGATGATGGCGGCGACGACACTTTTTTTTTTGAAGATAGCGTTGAGGAGGTGGTAGAACCTCCGGAACCGAGGTACAATCTTAGATCTAGACAACCTAAGGGTTTGTACGCACATGATGAGATCCCAACTGAACCGCGCACTGTTAAGGAAGCTCTAGGCTCAGGGCAGAGCGACTTGTGGCAGCAAGCTATGCAGGTGGAGATTGATTCGTTCAATCAGCATGAGGCTTGGGAGTTGGTGGATCGTCCTATGGGCAAAAACGTGGTTCGGAATAAATGGATCTTCAAAATTAAGTGTGACGCCGAGGGGAAGATAGCCCGATATAAGGCTAGGTTAGTAGCCAAGGGTTTTACCCAAAAGTATGGTGAAGATTATTTTGAGACGTTTTCACCGGTAGTACGGTATAGTTCGTTGCGACTATTGTTGGCGATAGCCGTAGACATGGAACTCGATATAGACCATCTGGACGTACAGACGGCGTTCCTAAATGGTACCTAATTTAGATGAGGAAATTTTTATGTTTCAACCGGAGGGGTTCATTTCACCTGGTGAAGAAAATAAAGTCTACAGATTGAAAAAGGCAGTCTATGGACTGAAACAAGCTTCACGAGCTTGGTATCAGAGGGTGAAGGACGTGCTTCTGCTGACAGGTTTTGTTCAATGCCAACTTGAACAATGTATCTTCTATAAAAGAAATGGTAAGTCGGTTGTTTACATTGCCTTGTACGTCGACGATTTCATTGTGTGTTACAATGATGCACGCATGGCTGAAGAGCTGAAAGAGAGTTTACGTAAACCATTTAAGATTAAGGACTTAGGTGCGGTGCGGCATGTTCTCGGGGTCACATTAGAGCGTGAGAGGACGAACAAAACTCTTAAGCTTTGTCAGGCGAGGTATATTGAGCGCTTGCTCGACAGTTTCGGTATGTCGGAATGCAAACCAGTCCAGACTCCTTTGGACCCAAACATTAAGTTTACTGATACGAGTGTGTTAGGCGAAGGTAATGTTCCGTATAGGGAATTGATAGGTTCCCTTATGTATCTGAGTGTTTTTACACGGCCAGATATTACGTATGCAGTTTCGTACTTAAGCCAGTTTAATACGTGTCATACTATGGAACACTGGAGGGCTGCGAAACGTGTATTGAGGTATCTTAAAGGAACTCAAAACGTTAGTCTTGTGTTTAGAAGGTCGGGTCATGTTAACATTGAGGGGTTTGTAGATGCGGACTGGGGCGGTGACGTACGCGACCGAAAATCATTTTCGGGGTTTGTTTTTAAGTATGGGGGAAACACCATCTCCTGGGAATGCAGAAAACAAACATGTGTTAGTTTATCAAGTACTGAGGCTGAGTACGTTGCTCTTAGTGAGGCTGCTAAGGAGGCACGTTGTCTTAGGGACTTGGTTACTGAATTGACTGGTAGTTCTGGGTTAATCGTCGGTTTGTTCAATGACAATCAGTCTGCTCAGAAACTTAGTGTCAATCCAGTGTTTCATAGGAGGACTAAGCACATAGATATCAGGTACCACTATGTTAGGGAGGCTGTGAATAATCATGTAATCAAGTTGAATTATTTACCTACTCAGGAAATGGTGGCTGATGTACTAACTAAATCTTTGTGTGCTCCTAAACATAAGTTCTGTGTTATGAACTTGCGCTTAGGTTTTTCTTAAGCCAGTTGAGCCAGTGGTGATGTTTGAGTTCAAACAGTGATTGAGGGGAAGTGTTGAATGTTGACCTTCTTTGATACAGTCACAGTTTGATTTATGGTTCTGATTCTATTCTGTCTAAGTTGATTTGAATGTTGAATGACTTTTGAATATTCGCCAATGCGTTGCTCATGTATTTTACAATATAATATCTCGTCTACGAGTTCAAGTCTTTAATTGTGTGTATCCACGTAAAAAACTTTTACTCAAAGGTTAACATAAACTACCCTAGAGGGAGATTGGGGGCGTCATATTGTGTATGGATGAATTTTAACGCGCGGTACAATTAACTCGAAACTCAGTATGTAAGACCAAAATAAATAATAAAGTGTACCAGGGTTATTCGAAAATCTACCCCTAACGGGGTGAAGAGTGGTGGTAGTCAATTTCACAGGGGAGTATTTTATTACGTGGCTTGATTAACTGGAAAATTGGTATAAATCATCTTTTAGTGAAGTTATAAAAACATCCCAGACGATTTTTCAAAATGCCACACCCCTATGGGGATAAAAAGAGAGGATACAGTTTATATGAAAAATCTTATTCTTTTCCTTTTTTATTTTATTAAATAAGTGTTTGGGCCAATTTTTAAGTGTATAGATCAAAGGAATCAGATTTTGCGAATAAACTGCATCCCCGCTTTTCACCCCCATAGGGGTGGAATTATGAAAAATCGTTTGGGATGTGTTCACAACTTGACTCAACGACCCATACGCATTTTCGAGTTAATGGATGCAAGCAGTAAAATCCACCCCTTTAACTTTTTACCCTTTTCTACCTTGGTAGAAGTCGATTTTTTTATTTTTTGTTTTAGTAGTACCGAGTTTCGAATTAATCCGACAGCGGGTTACATATTTTTCTAACCTATCAACTTTGTCACCCCCTAAATCCTCTGTGAGGGGTTTAGTTTAAACTAAAAATGACACTTTATTAGTTACTGAGCCAAATATTGCCAACTTTCAAGTTTGTTAACCAAATTAATAAGATTTTTGTGTGTCTGTGAGAGAAAGTATGCAAGGTAGTCCACTGTTCCATGTTAGTTTTAAATGATATTATTGTGAACGTAACTATTGTCCCTATGTTAATTAATGTATTAGTGTTTACCGTTTTCATTAACTACCTATACCTAAATAAATAAATAAAATAAATATATAGATTCTCGTGTCACAGTGTTTGTAACAAAACTCCTGCGAAACGGTTTGACCGATTCTTATGAAATGTGTGTATTAGTGGAGTGCCCGGGGAGTTTGACCTCGGAATCCAATTACTTTGAATGTATTAATGTAAAACCTTCTTTTTTTTTTTTTTTTTTTATTTATTTATTTAATGATATCAAAAATACAGAGGTGTAACTTAAATCTAAACTCGCCAAACTTTTACGTTTGATGGCGAGAGGCGCTCTTTTACATAACAATGCACCACCTTATTACATACCTACTACTTATATGGTTCAATCTTATACAATGTAATCTGCATTCACGATTTTTTGCCAAAGATGTAATCAAAATATGAGTTTATGGCAAAATAACTTTAAACCCTACACAATATAGTTAGTTTACACTACATATATTCAGACATTTTTACAACGTTTTCAATAGTACTAGTCACTCTGAGATCAACTTAATTACCATTTAAATACAGTTGATATTTGTTTAACTTGAAATAATATTAATTTGAAACATAAGTTTGAATTGACTTTATTTAGTTATGTTTGCTATCCTGTATAATGTTTTTCAATTTCGTTTTAAGTGATCCTTTGCTAATTTTAACATTTTCTCTTAATAAATCTATTTTATTAAACACTTTAGGTACCAAATACTTAGATGTTCTCTTACCATAATAGTTTTTTATCTGTGGTTGGACCAGTTTGTTCTCTCTAACCCTACGTGTATTGTATTTATTTTTAACATTAACTTTATATTCATCATTATAATAATATTCCAGACCTACCAAATAATCTAATTTTTTATCAATGGGTATAATTTTACAGATGGGAAATAACTTATCATACTCTTTGTTGCACTTATCTTTAACATTTTTACTGACCAGAAACTTTATCAGTCTTACTTGTATGTCTTTAACATCTCTTAAATATGTAATAAAGGTTCTCCCGTACACAAGGAGTCCGTAACTTATCAGCGAATCGGCAAGTGCAAAATAAACAATTCTTAACGTCTGTTTGTTCAATACATTTTTTAAGTGGTAAAACTTACTTAGCACCGACCTTAGCCTATTACAAATGTCATTTACGTGTAATCTCCAGTTAAAGTTCTTCTCTATTGTTAAACCTAAATATTTAAATTTATCTACGTACTCCAATTTTGCACAGTTACAATTACATTTATTTTTATGCAAACATTCATATGTATGTCCTATCACTTTGAGATATTCATCCTTTACAGATTTAGCAGTTCGATTATATGGCGAGTGTATATGCATACATTTAGTTTTTGAAAGATTTAATATAATTCCATTGTCGTGTGCCCATTTGCTAATATTTTCAAAGTCACCCTGAATACAGTTTTGGGCCTCAGCTATATCTTTGGAGGCATAAACAAGGCACATATCGTCAGCGTACATAAACACCTTACATTTACGTACAACATTTGACACACTATTCACATGCATTATATATCCCACAGGGCCATACACCGATCCAGTAGGCACACCCAAATCGACATCCGCCTCTTCCCCAGCCACACGGGATATAATTGTGTTTATTTTTCTATTAGTGAGGTAGTTTTTGAACCAATTAATTGTGGGACCGCGTATTCCGCATTCGTTCATTGCCTGTAATAATATCTCATGGTCCAAAGTGTCGAACGCTTTTTTATAATCGATGAACAGTGCTATAATTTGTTTGCCAGAATCTAAACAGTCGTTAATATAATCTGAAAATCCTAACAAGGCAGAGACAGTGTTGCGCCCTCTCCGGAAACCGTGCTGAGTGTCACACAATATGTTATGTTGTTCTAAGAATGCGCTAATCTGTCCCACAATAATTTTTTCGGTTATTTTATCTATAACAGATAATATTGCGATAGGCCTATAATTACCATAATCTAGATGACTCCCTGATTTGTATATAGGACGTATAATTGCATGTTTTAGCTGGTCCGGATAAATACCGTTCGATAAGGACATATTCACCAATGCGGCTAGAACAGGACTTATTTGTGTACGTAAATATATAATGTCTTGCACCCGTATTCCGTCTGAACCGGGTGCTTTTTCACAGGACAATGTTCTTATGATCTTTTCTACCTCTGACGAGGTCACCTTATTGTATCTATAGCTAACCTCGCTCGGTTTTACATATTCATTTCTATCTAAAAACTTAAAGTTACATACATGCTTAATTTCCTTTATTTCCTTCGTAAAAGTTTTCGAAAAATTTGTACATATTTGTTCCATACATCCTGTTTTTCCTAAATACCTTACAATAACATCATCCAAGCTAGTTTTACTTTGACCCAACCATATGTTTATATTTGTCCATATTTTCCTAAAATCTCCATTACATTTTACTATTTGTTCCTGTCTATATTTATTTCTTGCCATATTTGATAATTTATTTACTTTATTTCTGTATTTTGTATAGTCTAATCGCTTGTTCATATTCTTTGGATCCGATTAAATTACCAGAGGAATATCAACTTTGAAAACTGCTTCAACTGAACGGCAAGATGGATTGATTCAATTTTTACAAACTGAGTTTGTATATGCCCATGCAATATGCAGACAAAAATACGTAAATAAAAAATATATTGAAATTCAAAAAAATCAGGAACAACAAACTTCTCCACAATCTCCACCGAAAAAAAAAAACTGCGGACTAGTCTTTCAACAAATTTTGACTGGCAAAATAATTGTTTAATTTGTGGCAAAGAAGCAAATGAGTCCAAAGAGAAAAAAAAATAAGAGTCAGCGCAAGCAAATTACATATTATGTTAATAGTATGACTTTAAAGGATACTTTACTTAGTTTTGTATCCTTACAAAAAGATTATTTCTGCAGAGAAATTCATAAAAGAATTTCAGGAATAATGGACCTGCAGAGTCTTGAGAGAATTGGGGATGGAGGTACGTTTCTAATAAACTGGAACCGATAATGATGAAACAACCTCCTGCTCCAGATAATTTACTGAAAATGTTATTTTGTAATTGTAAAAATGGATGCGGAAATGCTTGCGGATGCCGAAAAAGTGGCTTGTATTGTACTGCAGCGTGTTCACAGTGCAATGGTAATAGCTGTTTGAATGCATCCCCTATTATAAAAATAAGTGAAGTAGACGAAGCTGATGAAAACGAAAAAATTTAATTTGGTTAATTTTTAACTATGAACCATAAGTAAAAAAAAATTATTATTTTTATAAGCTTTTTTATAATTAAATAAATGATTTTTACTATGAAATTTTAATGTTTATTACCCCTGAAATATAGTTATAAAATATTTTTGTAAAAAACTAGTCCCATAAGCTCGTAATGCATCAGATTATATGTATACATTTATATGTATTGTTTATTTATTAACTCCTTAAATAAAAAGCAACGAATTTTAATGGGTAAACTTTTTAATATACCTTATCAATAATGCAATCCAACAGGTTTTATAATAATTTATTCAAAGTAATTGGATTCCGAGATTTTTATACTTTAGGCGCTTGAGGCACTCCACTATATAGTAGGTCTGAGAATAGGACGTAAACTATTTTGTGTGTACCTATAGTAGGTCTGAGAATAGGACGTAAACTATTTTGTGTGTACCTATAGTAGGTCTGAGAATAGGACGTAAACTATTTTGTGTGTATAGTAGGTCTGAGAATAGGACGTAAACTATTTTGTGTGTATAGGTCTGAGAATAGGACGTAAACTATTTTGTGTGTATAGTAGGTCTGAGAATAGGACGTAAACTATTTTTCATATCCCTAAGTAGTGTTCCACCCTAAAAAAATATTTTTTGGTTTATGGACAACTTTTTTATTTAATTTGTTTATGATTCGGCATTAAAAACACATGTAAACCTAAATTTTCACTCTTCCACCACCAACCCCTATTTTTTAATAGTCTATATATGTAATATAAAAATGAAATGACGTTTGTTAGTCTTACTAAAAATTGTGAACGTCTAAACCCATTTGGCTAATTTTGGTTTAGAAATATTTGTAAAGTCCTTGGAAGGTTTAAAAGGTGAGAAAATATGAAGAAGTTGTAAGGAAAATAGTGCAAGCAACAATTTTATTATCGCACTAGCTGCGCCCCGTGGTTTGACCCGCATAAGTGTCGATCTCGAGGGAATATCGGGATAAAAAGTAACATATGAATGTTAATCCAGGGTGTCAGCTACCTCCATACAATTTTTTATCAAAATTAGTCCAGCCGTTTAAGCGTGACGAAGTAACGATACACACACACTCACACACTTTCGCCTTTATAATATTAGTGTGATACAAACTGTTCGTACCTGTCAAACAGGGTGCGTTCAGTAATACGGAGAGGTAATAAGATTGTATAGTTTTATTTTATTTTTACGAGTATTTTAGTTTATTATCAAGACGAGACATTTTTTTTATGTAGCTTGATACATGTTTTCTTGATATTTTTTCTTTTCGTGTAGGATAGGGGTTGGGTAGGGGTAGGGTAGACGTAGGGTAGGACGAGTAGGGTAGCGGTAGGGTAGGATTGGGTAGGGTAGCGGTAGGGTAGGATTGGGTAGGGTAGGAGTAGGGTAGGGTAGGGTAGCGGTAGGGTAGCGGTAGGGTAGGAGTAGGGTAGAGTAAGGGCTAGGACACCACGCGAACGAAGTCGCGCCGAGCAGCTAGTAATTATTATAAATGTGAGAGTTTGTGAAGATGTTTGGATGTTTGTTACTCAATCACGCGTAAACCGTTGAACAGATTTGAATGAAAATTGGCACTTATATAGACCATTTCCTGGATTAACACATATAGGATACTTTTTATCCCGATATTCGCACGGGATCGACACTTACGAGGATGAAATCGCGGGGCGCTGCTAGTTACACATAAATATTTTATAATCAATAAATTTAAATTTCGATTTTATCAAAACAGGCTCGTGGAGCCGAAACTCCTTTCTGAGTATTTTATCAAAACCGGCCCGTGGAGCCGAAACTCCTTTCTGAGTATTTTATCAAAACCGGCCCGTGGAGCCGAAACTCCTTTCTGAGTATTTTATCAAAACCGGCCCGTGGAGCCGAAACTCCTTTCTGAGTATTTTATCAAAACCGGCCCGTGGAGCCGAAACTCCTTTCTGAGTATTTTATCAAAACCGACCCGTGGAGCCGAAACTCCTTTCTGAGTATTTTATCAAAACCGGCCCGTGGAGCCGAAACTCCTTTCTGAGTATTTTATCAAAACCGGCCCGTGGAGCCGAAACTCCTTTCTGAGTATTTTATCAAAACCGGCCCGTGGAGCCGAAACTCTTTTCTGAGTATTTTATCAAAACCGGCCCGTGGAGCCGAAACTCCTTTCTGAGTATTTTATCAAAACCGGCCCGTGGAACCGAAACTCCTTTCTGAGTATTTTATCAAAACCGGCCCGTGGAGCCGAAACTCCTTTCTGAGTATTTTATCAAAACCGGCCCGTGGAGCCGAAACTCAGAAAGGCTGAGTATTTTTCGTTATTTATTATAGTTTCTGATTCGGTCATCCGCTCACTCACGGAAAGTTCACCCTGAATACGTACAACGGTATACGCTGCCGGCATACTCGGCTAATTCCAAACATTTGGCAAACAGTTCATGAAAATACAGTTTGGGAGTGTAATGCGATGTATGGCTCAACAAGGCTCCGGTGTGAGTGGTGTGTGGTGGTGCGGTGTGGTGTGTGTGGTGTGTTGTGGTGTGTGTGGTGTGTGTGGTGTGTGTGGGTGGTGTGTGCTGTGTGTGATGTAGTGTGAGTAGAGTGCGCACTGTACTCCGCGTAGCGTGTCTAGCGAGCGATATGTCTATCACATGACTGGCTAGGTACTATATTCGGACTTTTAAATTTGCTGCAGTAGGTAATATTTCTATTTATTTTTTCTCCTGCTCGGAGAAGGAGGCGTCGGGGTGGCAACCGCCTTGGCGCCTAATACGCCGAACCCGCTTACCAACAAGGTAGGTGGACCTTTGGGGTCGCGGGCGCACAGAGTGGGGACTCCGTCCGCCCACCAAGTGACCCCAGGGAAGACGGTGGCACAGTGATCACGTGCTGCCGTGCATAGCGAGGCTCAGGGGAGGCCCCTCTACAGTCTCCCCAGGGATGTGCCTTACAGGCGTTGCACGGGGGGGTTCCGGAATTGGTCTTTTAAGAGGAACCGGGACCACCCCTATGTGCTGAAGGTGATCACCGGGGCGGTTTTAGTGAGGTAAAAATCCCACACTCCCCGACCTCCCTCCCCGGAGGTCGGGTGCCTTTTGAAGGTTTCCCCCCGACAACAAAAAAAAAAAAAAAAAAAGGTAATATTTCTAAGCTTCCTACTGTCATTTGGTTAAAAAATGTTGCCACACTATAGAGATAGTGCATTGCGTTTTAATCACATCACTAGGAGAGCCTAGTGATGTGATTAAAACGCAATGGATACTCGAAATTGACCAATTTTGATTTAACCGAATACAATCAAATAATGATCGGACAAAACGTATGTTGTAGTTTCATTCACAGTCTTGATTATTTATGGTTGAAAACATGATATTTGAAACTTTACTCGATCTTAGAAAGTTACGAAGACAGGCCGATTTTGATCGTTTTTCTAATCTAGTACTTACTAATAATTTATCAAACTTTTACTCCCAAAAAACATGTCGAAATATAGATTGAGAAGCTCAGATATTTTTAAAATCTGTTTTACATTAGATATATTTGATTTTGGAAAACCTAATCTGAAAAATCCGCTGGCCGGAGAGCTCGGATTAATTATTGGTAAAAAATATTTTACACGTCACATAATACCTAATTTAATTTTTTTCATCGCACTAAAAAATTTTGTCGCGAGATTTACCTTTGTAGATAAACAAGTAAATTAAATAACTTGATCTGATTGAAATTAATTCTCAAAATTTTCAAAGCCTTGCCGCGAGATTTAAGTACCTACCTACGTACTTAAATCTCGCGGCAAGTTTTTATATCATATAACTAGCTTCTGCCCGCGACTTCGTCCGCGTGAAATTTCTTGTTACTCCGACCCACCCCGTCGCATCGCATCGCCTGCCCGCGCTATTACTTTCTGACTTTTTTCTTTTTGCTCGGCTCCTAAAGGTCATAGCGTGATGTTATATAGCCTATAGCCTTCCTCAAGAATTGGGCTATCAAATGCAAAAAGATTTTTTCAAATCCGACTGGTAGTTCCAGAGATTAGCGCTTTCAACCAAACAAACTCTTCAGCTTTATAATATTAGTAGGTATAGATGTAGATGTGTAATGGACGTTATAAGTTGATAGTAAACATTTTAAAGGAAAAGTTTATATTATTCTTTTTAGCGCATTTAAATAAAAGCTTGTTTTTAAGAAGATTTTGTACTTTTAATTTTTTCTGAACCACGTTTTCGAACCTCACAACCTCTACTAGGATTCTCCGTTATCAGGAGTCTGTTACGTTATCTGGCAGGAGTCTGTTACGTTATCTGGCAGGATTCTGTTACGTTATCCGGCCGGAGTCTGTTACGTTTTCTGTAACTTCGGCAGAACTTACCGAACTTCGCAAATACACGCGATACTCAAGTGTATCAAGGGGCTTACATGAGCAATTTTTAATTACAAAAAATCTATTTCTTGGACAAAAAATTAAAACACTAGTATTTTAGTATTGTTACGCGCCACAAATAATGCTTGATACATGGCGACATTAGTTACCACTAGCGCCATCTAGTATCGGGTAGCGGAACTATTACCTTGGTACTAGGCCTTGACCCTACTTGACCTTTTTCTAAGTACTAGTAATTCCGAGAACTATCGACGTCAAGTCAGTCGGGACCGCTATGTACTCGAACATACTAGATGTTTATAGAATAGCTCTGTGGCACTATATAAGGCGGGCGCGAGCCGCGAGACATATAGTTTTGATTAAGCGATAAGAGCGAGAACATCGAAGCGATATTCAAGTGCGACTTAAGAGTGATCAGTAAGTGTAATTGTGTTCATAATTAGTGTGTTTGACTTGTAATTAGTGTTGGTGAGTAAAGTGTCAATTTTTTGGTGATTAAATCGGCAGCTTTTATTGTCACGAACCCCAAGCTCGTAACAATTGATGTCAGAAGCGAGATTTAAAAATCATGCCGATTTTACCGAAAGACGACATGGAGGGTATCCGTACCCGGAGTCAACGCCAGCAAGAGACGGACCAGAGGCGATTCGGTGGAGCAACGCCACAGAGGTCGGAAGGCCAGATACCGACCACGGAGGCTGGCCCATCCACAGCTGCTCCAGCATCATCAGCACCAGATTTTGCTGCTCTGATGATGATGCTGCAGGAACAGGCCCGCCGACAGGAGGAACAGGCTCGTCGGTTGGAAGAACAGCTCCAGCGGGACAAGAAGGAGCAGGCCCGCCGACAGGAGGAACAGGCTCGTCGGTTAGAGGAACAGCTCCAGCGGGACAAGGAAGAGCAGGCCCGCCTTCAGGAGGAACAGGCTCGTCGACTGGAAGAACAGCTCCTGCGGGACAAGGAGGAACAGGCCCGCCGACAGGAGGAACAGGCCCGCCGACAGGAGGAACAGGCCCGCCGACAGGAGGAACAGGCTCGCCGACAGGAAGAAAAGGCTCGTCGGTTGGAGGAACAGCTCCAGCGGGACAAGGAGGAACAGGCCCGCCAACAGGAGGAGCAGGCGCGCCGCCAGGAAGAGCAGATGCTCCTTATAAAGGACCTTCACGCTACCTTCGGGAAAGACATGAAGGAGGTGAAGGATAAGGTTGCTCAACATGACAACCGCCTGTCGGAAGCTGAAATCCGAATCGACCAAGTGAAAAACCAGGTTGACAACGTGATGGCTGACGTGAAGCAAACCGTGATGGCTGACGTAAAGAAAACGCTGGATTACCTTAAACTTGGTGATAGAATCGCAGCTCCCGTAGCTACAACACCTTCGCTACGTGGATTCAAAGTGCCACCGTTTGACGGAACTTCTTCCTGGTCGGCCTACAAAATCCAATTTGAGGCTGTCATGAAGGCGAACGGGTGGAATAAAAGTCAGGCCATGACTGCCCTCACCCTGGGCCTGCGCGACCAGGCCTTAACTGTTCTGGAAGCTCTCGGTAAGGAAGTGACTTACGAGCAGCTCCTTGAGGCATTGGAGGCTCGGTATGGCGACGCTCACCTGGAACATGTGTTCCGTGCGCAGCTCAAGGATCGCGTGCAACGCAGCAACGAAAACTTGCAGCAGTGGGCCCTTGAAGTGGAGAAGCTGGTTCGCAAAGCTTATCAGTCCGTACCTGCGCTTATTGATGGGAACCTGGTGCAGGCATTCATCGACGGCATCCGCGACCTTGAAGTTAGAGCTGCTGTGAGGCTCGGTCACCACGGGACGCTGAAGGACGCCTTGGCCCATGCACTGGAGGTGGAAGCTGTGCGGCAGGATCATCGTTCCCATCGCGTCAGGGAAGTTGCAGCGGCTACAGTTCGCGAGCGCAGTAAAGGATACAGCCCTAGGTGCTATGGCTGTGGGGAAAGGGGCCACCTTCGATCCAGTTGCCCTAAGCGAACTGCAGAAAGAGAAGACGGCCGATCTCCAGAGGGCAGTGCGGTTAACAGCACCGCCCAACACCAGCAGCAGGGAAACGAGTAATAGCCAGGACTGCGGGGCGGGTGCTGGCTGATGTTCAAGGAGCCCCAAGGATTTCGATCACACAAACCCATGATGGGAATAGCCTAATCATCAAGGGCGAGGTCAACGGAACGCCGTGTAAGCTGACCATAGATACTGGAGCCTCTCGTACGGTCGTCAGTTCCCAACTTATAAGTCGGTTCCTTGGGGACTCCGCACACAACCGAGAACACATTAATTTGGTAACAGCCACCGGTCAGCGCATACCCGTCCGTGGAGAGAAGAAGATGGAGTTGAAGCTAGGCAACAGAATCTACCTGCATAATGTCATTGTGGCTGATATAATGGACGATTGCATCCTGGGCCTTGACTTTATGAGGAAGAATTGTTGCGAGATCGACGTTAAGCAAGGTGTATTGAAATGTGGACAAGAGGAAGTTTTCGTGGAAGGGGCGTTACCAGGAAATGTGTACAGCCTTAAGAAGATTATTCTTCCGCCGAGATCGGAAACAATTGTGCCGGTTAGTCTTCCTCGGAATCCTGGTCAAACTCATCGTTGTGTACTCGTGGAAAGGGTAGACAATGACCTTCCATGGAAAGTGGCACGAACTTTGGTCAGAGCCACCGACATCTCAGGGGTACGTGTGCTGAACCTTTGTGATCAGGAACAGATTATAGAAAAAGGCACACTAGTTGGTACTTGCGAGGAAGTGGATTGGTTGCGTCGATGCCAATATCTATCGACTGGGACCCTCAGCAAGGATGCACCAACGAGAGTGACCACCCTTTTAGAAGACTGCCGCAGCGCTCTGTCCCAAAGTGAAATGGTCAAGGCAAAGAAGATGTTACTCAAGTACGCCAATGTTTTCTCGTCCAACGATGCCTACATCGGAAAGACTGGCATAGTTCAACACAAAATAAACACAGGAGAAGAATTGCTTATCCGTCAGCGGCCAAGGAGATTGCCGGTAGCACGTGAAAAGGAAGTGGAAACCATAATTGAGGGAATGGTGAAGGATGGTGTTATTGAACCTTCATCTAGTCCATGGTGTTCACCTGTAGTGCTGGTAAGAAAGAAAGACGGCAGCATGCGGTTTTGTGTTGACTATCGTCGTCTGAACGACGTTACGAAGAAGGACAGCTATCCTTTGCCGAGAATCGATGACACGCTGGACATGCTTACTGGCGTAAAGTGGTTTAGCACGCTGGACCTGAAAAGTGGCTACTGGCAAGTTGAAATTGACCCCAAGGACAAGGAAAAAACTGCATTCTCGACAGGAAAGGGTCTGTGGCAATTTAAAGTTATGCCATTTGGATTGTGCAATGCTCCGGCAACGTTTGAAAGGTTGATGGAACTTGTACTTACTGGGCTAATTGGCGATGCCTGTCTGGTCTACTTGGATGAAATCATCATCGTAGGCCGTACGTTTGAAGAACATCTTCAAAACCTGGAACGCGTGCTCATGAAGATCCAGAGTGCCAACCTCAAGTTAAGTCCGAAGAAGTGTTCACTATTCAAACGACAAGTTAACTTTTTGGGATATGTAGTGTCTGAAGAAGGTATCCGCACGGACCCAGAGAAAATCGCCGCTGTCAAGGATTGGCCAGTTCCAAAAGACAAGACGCAGGTCAGAGCATTTTTGGGTTTGTGCTCCTATTATCGGCGATTTGTCAAGAACTTTGCAGATATAGCTAAACCCCTGCATAAGCTAACCGAGGAGAAGCGATATTTCTGCTGGGATAATAGTTGCGATATCGCATTCCAGAAGCTAAAGGACCGTCTGTGCAAAAAACCTATTTTGGGGTACCCTGATGCGAACAAGGAATTTATAGTTGACACAGACGCAAGTGATATAGGAGTTGGCGGTGTGTTATCCCAACGGAATGGTGATCAAGAGGTTGTGATAGCGTACTTCAGCAAGTCATTGTCAAAGCCGGAAAGGAACTATTGTGTTACGAGACGGGAACTGCTTGCTGTGGTAAAGTCATTGCAGTATTTTAGCAAATACCTTCTGGGGCGGAAATTCCACTTACGTACTGACCATGCTGCACTAAAATGGCTATTGCAGTTCAAAAACCCAGAAGGACAAGTTGCGAGATGGATTGAACTACTGCAGGAATACGACTTCGTGGTCGAACATCGCAGCGGAAAATCTCATGGCAACGCAGATGCATTGTCAAGAAGACCTTGTCCTGAAGACTGCAAGCATTGTACTAGGCAGGAGAGTAAGGAAGTGGTACCTGTGAGGATGCTTAAGACAGACCTCAACAACGAGTGGAAGGAAAGCCTACAACGTGCACAGCAGGAAGATTCGGACATCAAGCCAATTCTGGAGTGGATGAAGGCCAGAGCTCCTAAGCCCAGGTGGAGTGACGTCTCAGCGATGAGTTCGGTCACAAAAATGCTATTGGGCCCAATGGGACAGCTTGGTGGTTCAGGATGGAGTCCTGTGCCGTAAATGGGAAAATGCTCGGGGAGACAGCTGTCATTTGCAAATGGTTGTGCCTAAAGCTCAAGTACCGGATGTTCTACAGTTGTACCATAATGGTTGTTCAGGAGGTCACCTGGGTGTAAAACGGACTCTACTGAAGATACGAGAACGGTTTTACTGGGTCCACTGTCGGGACGATGTCGAGGATTGGTGTCGCAAATGTACAAGTTGTGCAGCTGTAAAGGGACCTCAGACTCGAAGTAGAGGTGCATTAAAATTGTATAATGTTGGTGCACCATGGGAGAGGATAGCCCTTGACGTTGCGGGGCCGTTTCCGGAAAGTAAAAGTGGTAACAAGTATTTCATGGTTGTGATGGATTACTTCACTAAGTGGCCGGAAGTCTTCGCCATTCCAAATCAAGAAGCTTCGACAATTGCAGATAGATTAGTTCATGAAGTCTTCTGTCGTTTTGGAGTACCTTTGGAGATTCACAGTGATCAAGGAAGGAATTTTGAGTCCCAAATATTCCAGGAAACTTGTCGAGTGATGGGTACTCATAAAACAAGAACGACTTCTTACCACCCACAATCGGACGGAATGGTGGAACGATTTAATCAGACACTGGAGAGGTACCTAGCCAAAGTTGTAGAAAATCGGCAACGAGATTGGGACAAGCACATACAACCGTTTTTGTTGTCATATCGAAGCGCTGTTCACGAAAGTACATCGGTGACACCAGCTCTCGCGAACTTTGGAAGAGAATTACGGCTGCCTGCTGACCTGATCACCGGAATACCACCTGATGCCCCACGAAGTGTAACCGATTATGCGAATGACTTGCGGAGCAAGATGAATGACATTTACGAGCACGTCAGACAATCGGGCCAGCAAATGTCTGAGAAGATGAAAACCCGTTATGACCGCAAAATGAATAATACAGGGTTCGACGAAGGTTCACTCGTGTGATTGCACAATCCAGTCCGCAGCAAAGGGAAATCTCCTAAGCTTCAAGCTAAATGGGACGGACCGTACCGGATTGTGACGAAGATCAATGACGTAACCTATCGGATACAGAAAGGTGCAAGAGGTACTCCTAAGATCGTCCACGTGGGTCGACTGGCGCGTTATTATGGGGCCGATAATGCTCGGGACGAGCATGTCTTAGGAGGGGGCAGTGTTGCGCGCCGCAAATAATGTTTGATACATGGCGACATTAGTTACCACTAGCGCCATCTAGTATCGGGTAGCGGAACTATTACCTTGGTACTAGGCCTTGACCCTACTTGACCTTTTTCTAAGTACTAGTAATTCCGAGAACTATCGACGTCGAGTCAGTCGGGACCGCTATGTACTCGAACATACTAGATATTTATAGAATAGCTCTGTGGCACTATATAAGGCGGGCGCGAGCCGCGAGACATATAGTTTTGATTAAGCGATAAGAGCGAGAACATCGAAGCGATATTCAAGTGCGACTTAAGAGTGATCAGTAAGTGTAATTGTGTTCATAATTAGTGTGTTTGACTTGTAAAGTGTTGGTGAGTAAAGTGTCAATTTTTTGGTCATTAAATCGGCAGTTTTTATTGTCACGAACCCCAAGCTCGTAACAGTATGTTGCTTGTAGAATAATCTGACAAAAAATCATAACGATTGTATGGTATGCTTTTTATCGTAAAAAAAAAGTTTTCAGAGGTATCTTCATGATTTTTTTCTATCGTATCAAATTAGTTGTAAGTATAATGTTTTCAACACACTATCTATCTAGTATATATCCTGAAAAATATCATATATTTTTCTGATTTGTTTAATGTAGTCGATCATATAATTTTATTGTTTCTAAAACTTGCGTTTTTAGGGTTCCGTACCAAAATGGTAAAACGGAACCCTTATGGTGAGACTCAGTTTGTCTGTCTGTCTGTCTGTCACAGCTGGATATCTTAAGAACTACTAATGCTATCAACTTGAAATTTGTAATAGTTTTAGATGACGTTTGCCCAACTATTTTGCAAATAAGAAAGAAATAAAAATATTATATGTACCTACCTATATTTTTTGCGACAGGGTCTGAAAGGGGTTCTGAAAAATTCGAAGTGGGGCTACTACTGCATGTGGGGTTTCATATGAAAGAGCGCAGTTCACACATTCTCAAACATTTTTTTTTTAGGTCGCATGGTTTTCGACTTTTGATGAAAAATGTATAAAAAATATCGTTCCCCCCTTATCTCCGAACATTGCAAAGAGAAAAATCTGATATTATTTTATGTGATAGAAGTTTATGTAAAGATTACAGGAAAAATAAAACGAAGTCTCTACATAGCACACTTTTTCAGAAATCATCAACAAAAGCTACATTAGTTCCACTATCGGTCAAGAGAGGGCGCTGACATAAAACTACAATATTCTACACCGCAGTGCAGTGTTAAATTTCTCTGACGAATATAGGCCTCGCCGATGATCATTTAAAAACATATGATGGTACAAAACCCTCGATGCGCGAGTCCGACTCGCTCTTGCCCAGATTTTTTAGGGTTCCGTAGTCAACTAGGAACCCTTATAGTCTGTCTGTCCATCTGTCCGTGCTCGCTTAATCTCTGTGACCGTTAGCACTAGAAAGCTGAAATTTGGTACCAATATGTATATCGATCACGCCGACAAAGTGGTAAAATAAAAATTGGAAAAAAATGTTTTATTTGGGTAGCCCCCCTATATCTAAAGTGGGAAGTGATTTTTTTTTAATTTCAACCCTAACGTGTGATATATTGTTGGAAAGGTATTTAAAAATGAATAGAGGTTTACTAAAATAATTTTTTGATAATGTCAATAATTTCGGAAATAATCGCTCCAAAAGTAAAAAACAATGTGTGTCCCCCCCCCCTCTAACTTATGAACCATAAGTTTAGAAAATATGAAAAAAATCTGAAAAGTAGAACTTTATAAGGACTTTCTAGGAAAATTATTTTGAACTTGATGGAAAAAACAGTTTTTGTACAAAAAAGACAAAAAGTTGTACAAAATAATTTCTGGACTATGTTTGTAGTATAATCGTATATGCAAGCATTTTTTTAACTTCGTTTACATATTTTATTATCCTGAACGTATCTTTTTTCAAACAAAATCAAAAAAAGAATTATTAAAATCGAATCCCAATATTTTAAGATCTATGATCGACTACGATTATTACGCGAACATAATGGATACCTACCCACTTTTAAACTCATAAGTGAGAACACTTATTGTGACGGACGGGAAACTACGGAACCCTACACTGAGCGTGGCCCGACACGCTCTTGTTTGTGTTTAGGTCCTGTAAGCGCCGTAAGACATTAAGAGACTCGTGAAAGAACATTACTTGTTGTTGTGATCTTGTTCTTGTAGCTGTAATAATCTGTAGTAGTCAGTATTTTTTTATGTAGGTATCTCTTTTATTAGGTATATTGTATAATCTATTATACTTATTATTTTGCACAAATTACAACCCCATTTTTATGTCTACGCTATCACTGTCCATTTCACGATTTCCTGACAGAGATCCCAGAAAGCGATAAGGCTGCCCATTGTGTGTTTGTAGTGTTAATTGTTATTTTGTTTTGTATTTTCTGGTGTACAATAAAGTGACTACTTAAATAAAATTTATATTTTCTCCGCATGTTCGGCCCAAGTTCATATTCGGTTCAAACGATGTTCACCTGTCCGGCCCATGGCGCCCATCCCTAGTTCCTATTTAAAGTAAATCACACTTTAATGATTTTGATTGTAATTCTTTAACGACGAGTTTTTTTAATTTTAAAACCCATTTTTTTAACTTTTGTTTAAAAGACCACCTTATGTCATCACAATCATCACTGACGGATGACAGAGCTCTTTGATTGAGTGGTTGTTGAAAGTAAAATACGACTTCATTCAATGGTGACTAAAATCCGTTAAGATATTATATTTTTTTACAAATTGCATAAACTCTGTGCCACGTGTAGGAAAAATGGTATCGAATGATATCTCATTTGTTAAAATTAATCAAACCGTTTCGGCTGGAATTATTAAAACCAATAAGTTTTATTTACTTTTCACTGCCAGGTTTTATTTTATGGGTGTCTTTGTAAAAGGTTCTCCTCATTAAATAGATCATTCAGTGACATAATATGTAGGTCTCGTTGGTGGAGAACATTTGGACCAAGGCCCATACATTTTTGCCCAATGTCCTTTTTCTACTTATAGTTGTTTCAGATTTCTATTCTGCCCCTTTTCATCGGACTTTTTTTATTAAAGAATTAGCTAAGAATGATTGTCTTCGATGTAAGGTTTTAGATCGGGGTTGAGTTGGTGTTCAAGATTCGAGGCCAGGAGAAGCTATTTGATGACATGAGTGTCACTATAATAGGGACTAGTGATGTAGTGACTAGTGACAGCAGACCGGTGATGTAACACTGTCCCGACGGACGGCACAGCGAGTCCAGTCGTGACGGCGTTGGCAACAAACAACAATCCAAACTGACAACAACAACTAGAAACAACTAAATGTAGTCACACAAGGATAGATGAGCGTCTTGTACGATGCTACGTCTATTTGCCGTACGATGACGTGAGCGAACTATCGAGAAGACAAGCTGATGATGTGGTAGCGGAGGGTGAGGCACACGGGCGCGGGGGCGGCGGTCCGTACGATGAGGTGCGCGCTGTGGCGGCGGCAGGCGGCCGTGGCGCTGCACACGGAGCAGCGCGCGCGCGCGGCGCTCGCGCCCTCCTCCAGCCACAGCGACTGCGACACAACACACTCGCTCAACTCCGCGGCTCCACCGGGCGCCCGGGCGCGCCGGCCGGAAGCCACATGCATGTTGCACGAATGAACATGTTCAGAAAATGAAAATCAATTGACGATAAGCCCAAGGAAAAGCCTTCTAATTCTTTTCTTTCGATGCATATTCACGGCATTAATTGAGCACCTAACCACTTTCGAAAAGATGAGATCGGCGCAATAAGTCACATGCCCAAAAAGTCTTTAACATTGCGGCAAGTCTAATAATAAAACAAAATGGGTATAGAACAGGAACTCGTTTCAGGCTTGAAACAGGACTCCATACACTCGCACGGATCGCACGAGTGGCGGCCGTGGCGGGCCGCACAGTCGCACGCGCGTCCCAGCGTGTTGCAGAACATCGAGCCCGCGGGGGGGGGGGGGGGGTGCGCTCGATGCGTTGTCGTACGTGTCGATTAGAGGTGTTATGTCACAGTTGTTTGTTACAGCAGTCGATAGCCGAATCCTTCGTATCGGATTAGCCTTGTACATTTTCACAATCGTACGTTCCGTCCGGCACATGCCAAACGTCAGATTATGGTAAGTAACGTTCGGTAAACGTGACTCGCTATCTGACACGACAGAATATTTTTCTAGTTATCATTTTTTTACTTTTCGTGTAGGTATTTGAAACCGATAAGGTTCATAGTGTCATTCAACAACCGATAAGTTATTATGGCAAGGCGCGGGCGTCAGGGCCGCGCGGCTCCGCGGTGCTTCATCTGGCGATCCTCAGTTAGCTTCGGCTTTCTGGAATAGCCTCCTAATGCTGACGATGAATTTAAAATTTTAAGGTTGATCGAAGTACATGCGTGAGTATGGCTCACCTGCAGGCTGGTGTACGAGGAATGCTTGCGGCCGCTGATGGAGAAGCGGAAGCGGTCGTCATGCACGTGGCGGTGGCGCAGCAGCAGCGAGCGCATCACCACGGGCTTGTCGTCCTCCTCGATGAGTCCCTCCGCCACCATGCGCTCCACCACGCGGTAGGCCACGCCGGGCAGGTCCTTCTCGTCCAGGTCCAGCAGCACCACGCCCGTCTCCAGGCAGCGGCGCAGATTCAGCAGCGAGTGGAACGACAGCGACGCCACGTGCGGCTTGCCCCAGCGCGCGGAGCCCTCCTCCACGTCCTCCTCGTACTTGATCCAGCGCGCCGTCTCCTTCCACTCCGCCTCACCGTCCTCCGTGGCCAGCAGCTCATCCAGTTGCACGAACACCTGCAACACCAGTCACCAGCGCTGATATCGAACAGCTCTACGCGCCGCACCTTCCGCTACTTAAGTGGGAGATGGCTTACCGCGTGTGGGCTGTGATCATACATCTTCTTGTAGGCATCTGTTAATATACTCTGCACTTTATCGCCACCATCCTTGCGGCCCATGTGAACCGTTGAACCCTGGGAACAAAAACGAGTATGAAAGTTAAATTATATAGTCAGATGTACAGCGTCCAATGTGTAGTGGTAGGTGTAAGTGGTGAGGTGAAGGTGTTGAGGTGGTGACTGACCCGGGGCTGTATCTTGTGGCGGCGCAGCGCGCGCGGGTCGTCGCTGCGGTGAGCGGCCAGCTCCTCGGCGTCCGCCTCGCGCAGCGACTCCTCGGCGGGCTCGATGGACACGCGCCGCTCACCCGCGCCCCCCGCGCCGAGCACGCCGCGCGCGCCCTCCTGCAGCGAGTACTTGCGCGGCTTGTGCGGGTGTAGGTGCTTGCTGCAATATCACCGCCTGTCGTCAGTCGTCGGTCGACACACGCTCATAAATTCAATGATTGACTGTCGACACGTCTCGTTTAAGACTGAGCGTGCAGAGTTTAATAAAATAAATGAAGCAGTATATTATTACTTTATCTACACTCATATCATAGTTTTTAACCCCCGGCAAAAACAGAGGGGTGTTATAAGTTTGGCGTGTGTATCTGTCTGTCTGTGCCAATCATCATAGCTCCCAAACGGCTAAACAGTGGTGCTATTCTGTAAAAATCTCACCGTGTAAAATTTGGTGAAGTGAGCGTGGAGTGGGCTGTCAATAGTGTCAATTCGTAGCAAAACAAACTCACTTCACCTAAGTTTTCACAGTGAGATTTTAATAGAATCGACAGGCAGATATAGATTTTTTTTGTTTGAAAGGTGACTTGATCGAGAGTGTTCTTAGCTATGATTCAAGAAAATCGGTTCAGTCGATTGAAGATTATCAGCTCTTTTCTAGATTTTTCATTCTTTTTTAGAAATTTCGCATTTCGTTACTTCAATGATAGTAGAATAACATAGTAACCTTTGCTGCTGCAGCATCACCTAGGAATTTGCAGGATACCCAACTCCCTTAATTTACACCAGAGGTATCGGTTTTGGGCTCCTTGGAATGGTCTCAATGAATAGGTTATAGATACATGATGATGATGGATTAGGAAAGAGAAATGAAAGGAGGGCCGGACAAAATGGTCCCCACGGCCAATAACAACCAAAGATATATGTCCTTAGATAAGCATTTTAATAAAGAGCAGGCGGTTGCTATCAAATCACTGTGTGAAAAAGTTATGGTGATGTTCCATAGGACGGACCTGGACGGTAGATAACGGAATCCTTGAATAGTAAAACATTTGCAATACAAATGTATACCTACATACAAATACAAATGTATGCATTCCGATGATCCTGACTGAGATATCAACGCACAGCCTAAACCGCTGGTCCCAGAGACATGAATTTTGGAGAGTGTGTTCTTTGTGAAGGGTAGTTATCCACTAAGAAGGGGTTTTTGGAAATTCAACCTTTAATGGGGTGAAAAGGGGGGATTTTGTTTGAATGAAAAATCTTATTCCTTGCGTTAATAACTTTGAAACTTGGCACAAATACTTATTTAAGTAAATTATAAAGATTAGCATTTTTGATTTTCTAAGCTACCCTCTTAAGAGGGCTTGGGGGTGTCCTATTTGTATGGAAGAATTTTAACGCGCTGTCCGATTAACTCGAAACTTAATATTTATACTTAAGACTAAAAATAAAGAATAACGTGTATCAAGTTTTTTCGAAAATGTACCCCTAACTGAGTGAAAAGGGGTAGTTAATTTTATAGGGGAGGATTTTACTGCGTGGCTTGATTAACTCGAAAATTGGTATAAATAATTTTTGAGTTAAGTTATGAACACATCTTAAACGTATTTTCAAAATTCCACCCCTGTGGGGGTGAAAAAGGGGGATTATGTTTGTATGAAAAATCTTATTACTTGAGTTAATAACCTTGAAACTTGGCACAAATACTTATCTAAGTAAATTATGAAGTTTGTTTTTTTTTATTTCTAAACTACCCCTTGATGGGAGATTGGGGGGCGTCAAAATTTGTATGAAAGAATTTTAACGCGCTGTCCGATTAACTTGAAACTCAGTATTTATACTTAAGAGTAAACTAGTCGCGAGCTCGAATTCACTGGTGGTCATGGCCAAAAAGCACGCTGTCTCACCTGACGTGTCTGACAAAGCTATGTAGTATTAGTGATGAGCAGTTAGACGCTAGTCTACACGGACAACGTCTAGTTCTCACGCACAGAACCATCATCATTTCGAACGGATAGGCGCGTAAAAACATACGTATAGTGCTTTAGAAAATCGAGTTTTATGAAAAAACCACTGCATAAATAAATTATAAATAAAGTTTCTTGAACTCTTCGATAACTGAGCTCTGCCGGTACGGACATAGTTTTAAAGATTTTACAGTTCTTTTATTAATTATTTACACGCAAATTTACGTTAAAAATAGCAAGAAAAACGAATTTTGTTGGCTCATAACTTTTTAATTACTTTTTATTTTACTATTCTGTTTCCGTACAGACAAAATTAATAATAAGTCAAAACGAGATCATGTTTAACTTTGAATGCACAATGTCAAACAGTGGAGTAATACTCTCCCGAAATTTGTATTTGTATTTAGTATGAAATTTGTAAAAATATCGACTAGTGGCACCTTAAAACCAAAAATAAAGAAAAATTTGTATCAGGGTTCTTTGAAAATCTACCTTTAACTTTACAGGGGAGGATTTTACTGCGTGACATGATTAAAATTGAAAATTGGTATAAATAAATTTTTAATCAAGTAATGAACACATCCCAAATGATTTTACGAAATTCCACCGATGTGGGGGTGAAAAGGGGGGATGCAGTTTATATGAAAAATCTTATTTTTTTGGTTATTAAACTTGAAACTTAGCAATATTAGGCTCAGTAAATAATGAAGATTGTCACTTTTAGTTAAAAAAAAACCCTTACAGAGGATTTAGGGGGTGACAAAGTTTATAGGTTAGAAAAATATGTAACCTGACATGTAATAACATGTATTGAGAATCACTGCCTTCTGCAGCAGGTGGTAGGTGGTAGATGGCAGGTTGAGAGAACTAAGGGATTGATGAAGCTGTTTGGGTATTACTCCTGTTGTAGATAGCACTATAGGGACTATTGTGACTTTTTGAAGATGCCAAAGTCTGGTTATTTCGTCTTTTAGTTCGGTGTATTTGGATAACTTTTCGGCTATTGTACTCTGTAAGTTATGTGTATTTGGCACAGCGATGTCTATTAGGAACCCGGTTTTATTTACTTTGTTAATTGACGTGATGTCTGGTCTATTAAAGTGAATTGTGCGGTCGGTGAGTATAGCTCGGTCGAAATACAATTTTGTAGTGGGGTTCTCTAGTACCGTTTCAGGGTTATATTTATAATATGGTGCTATGGTGTCTATAAATTTGTATTTATGAGCTAGTTTTTGGTGTATTACGTTGGCTACCTGATCGTGTCGATGTTTGTAGTCTGTCTGGGCTATTGATTTACAGGCACCTGTGATATGTTGGATTGTCTCTGGTGAACTTATTATTATTATAAACCATACTGCTAGTGGACTCATAAGATGACGAGATGGTGTCCTAACAAGTCCAAATAAAAATGTCTACCTAAAGTTAAAAAAAAGCTAAGTAGAATAGATAAACAGTTGTATATCTTTCACTATTATGTGCCTATGTTTTGGTGTTTTACGTAATTGTATTCATTGTAGAAAAAAAATATAATTAAGCTAAAATATTTGGTGGAAAATGTAGGAGATCCGCAGGAGAACCAAGGTAACCGACATAGCCCGAAGAATTGCTACACTTAAGTGGCAGTGGGCAGGGCACATTGCTCGCAGAACAGATGGCCGATGGGGCCGAAAGGTTTTGGAGTGGCGAACGCGTACCGAAAGAAGTAGCGTTCGAAGGCCTCCCAAAAAGTGGACCGACGATCTTGTGAAGGCCGGAGGAACCTGTTGGATGCGAGAAGCCCAGAACTGGTCGAAGTGGAGGTGCTTGGGCTCCCCCAAGCACCTGGGCCTATGTCCAGCAGTGGACGTCTTTCGGCTGAAATGATGATTTGGACTAGTATCATTATCCAGGGAGAAAACAGAGGAATACGTTAGCATGGGATGAATGCCAACGACCACGTTAACGACTACGTAGGCAGACAACGACTACGTAGGTACAGCTGCGCAGACTGCGACGAGTCACGGGTCGATCGTAACATGTTGACCAGCTATATAATATTATAAAATTTAAAAAGCAAGACGACTACGACGGCTAATAGAGAAGTATGGAAGAAAAAACCAGTTGTGCCGACCACAAATATATTGGTATAATACTCGTAGGCCTGAGAATGATAATGGAAGTTTAAAAAGCAAGATCTAAAAGTTATATTAAACATTTTAAAAACCCCCGACTCAAACAAAAACCTCTAAAAACTAAAACAATAATATATTATATTGGCTCTTTAAGTTTAATATAAGTCGTAGGAAAAATTTTGATCCAAGAGTCCTCGCGTCGGGGGACGGCTAATGAAAACGCCGAACAGATGAGGCTTATACCCAGCAATAATGAATGTATGCTATTGTAGAAAACATATTTTCATTAGCCGCCTTAATTATATTTTTAAATATTTGAATATAAAAAAAAAAATAGTAGCCCACCGGTATCGGGAACTGGGTCCAAGCTACCGGCGGTCAGGGCTCCAGCGATAGGAACCTCCTGACAATGCGAGCCGTGTCTAGAAGTATTGCTTTCTGAATCAAGCCCTTGATCCAGCTGCCCAACGAGAGCTTCCTCAGGTATTGGTCGAGGCTCTTGGCTTGGCATTGGATGTTACGACTATCGGCACAATGATTGCTGAGTCCACATCCCACATGTCGACAACCTCGCGAGGCAAGTCAAGATACTTGATTTGTTTATATTTTTCGGCTTTCACAAGGTTCTCATCATACGGGACGGTTATGTCAACAATCATTTCGCGCCGCTCTAATCGATTCAACACCACTATATCAGGCTTATTGGTAACAATAGTGCTGTCAGTGACAATAGATCGATCCCAGTACAATGTGATATTTCCATTTTCGAGAACTGGGTCGGGCACATACCTGTAGTACGGCACCTCCGATTCCACAAGGCTGTATTTCAGAGCAAGCTGCTGATGGATTATCCTGGCTACAAGGTTGTGTTTATGCAAGTACTCTCCGTTAGCTAGACGAAAACACACGGAAATATGATGCCTGATTGATTCCCCCGGCCGCCGGCCGGTGGAATGCACATTATTAGGCCTCGTACATACGTACGCGTTTTCAGCGCGCGCGGATTAAGCGCGCGTCGCGTGTCTTTCCAAAAGTTATTGCAATTTGTCCCAAAAGTTTGTCACGTAAAATAGACAAAAATTTATCAATATGTCATAATTTTCATACGAAAACATTTTCAAACTCCTTTTCGTCATCTTGAAGTTCCTAATATAACGTGTGATATTCACCACATTCTTTTCGTCGATTTAAAATAGGATGCACCCAATGTTTTCTTAATTTTTTTGTACAAGTAATACATTATTAAGAGCCTTTTTTTAATTCGCGGTGAACATGGCAAACACGTCTGAATTCCGTAGTGAACTGCGGGTGAGTATAATGAGGAAACCTTAGCAGCCGAGTGGGCGCTGCGTGGTGGCTGCGCGGCAGCTGTTCGGTGGCTGCGCGTTCGCGGTGAGAAGGCGGTTGCGACGTGTATGCGACTTGTAAGCGTAGGTAGTCATATAAATGACGTTATTGTTATTCTAAGCTAAAAATACGTCCTTTGTGATCGGTTTTGTGGTGAACATTACTACGTAGTTGAAAGAAAAGTAGATTACGCACCTTGCTAAAGTGAGTAATTAATGCACTCGTGTTAAATTAGTGCCCTCGCGTGCGCTCGGGCACCAACATAACTCTCGTGCATTAATAACTCACTGCACTCGATGCAACAATCTACAATTTTCTTTCAACTACCAATCTACCTACCATGATAAAATATAACTACTCAAAATAAAAACTCAAGTTAATGAAAACAAAGTTTTCCTAAGCTTTCTAATATTTATGCCGCGACTTTTGCGGCAAAAGGTTATTAACAATAAAATTTCTTTTGCAGCTGTTTTTATACTTTCTGGAGTTGCATTCATATCGCTATCGCTTTATTTTTGATCAATTCTTGCTAATTATGAAATATCAAAGTTTGGTACAAAATGCGCGCCATTTGTTTTTTTTTCACTGAGTCGGTTTTATTCAGTCGATTTTTGTTTTCAGCCAGTAAATTTTTGATCTAATACATACATTGTATATTAAACTTAATGGGAGACATTAAACCTCTGTGGTAAATTTATATCTAAATAAGAATAAAAAACTGTGCAACCATGAGAGTTCATACAACATTTCTGCACTGTTTTGGTTCTAAACAATTAAATTGTGATCGGTTTTGTAGAGATTAATGATAACATTACTACCTAGTTGAAAGAAAAAAGAATTTATTTTTTGCTTAGAACTAAAACAGTGCAGAAATGTTATATGTAATCTCATGGTTGCACAGTTTTTCATTAAAGCACTGTTTTTATGGTTCCGTACCAAAATGGTAAAACGGAACCCTTATGGTGAGACTCAGTCTGTCTGTCACAGCTGGATATCTCAAGAACTACTAATGCTATCAACTTGAAATTTGAAATAATTTGAGATGACGTTTGCCCAACCATTTTGCAAATAAGAAAGAAATAAAAGTATATGTACTCGTATATATTTTGCAACAGGGACTGAAAGGGCCATCTGAACAATTTGAAGTGGGGCTACTAGGGCATGTGGGGTATCATATGAAAGAGCGCAGTTTGCACATTCTCCACATTTTTTCTTTTATTTTAGGCCGCATAGTTTTCAACTTTAGATGAAAAATGTAAAAAAAAATACCATTCCCCCCTTATCTCCGAAGTTTGCAGGGAAACAAATCTGAAATAATTCTATGTGATAGAAGTTTATGTAAAGATTACAGGAAAAATAAAACAAAGTCTCTAAATAGCACACTTTTTCAGAAATCATCAACAAAAGTTACTTTAGTTATACTATCAGTCAAGAGATGGCGCTGATATAAAACTGCAATATTCTATACTGCAGTGCACAGTGTTAATTCTCTGACGAATATAGGCCACGCCGAAGAAAAATTAAAAACATGATGGTACGGAACCCTCGGTGCGCGAGTCCGACTCGCTCTTGACCGGTTTATTTTTTTATTTAGATTTAAATTTACCACAGAGGTTTAATGTCTCCCATTAAGTTTAATATAAAATGTATGCATTAGATCAAAAAGATAATGGCTGAAAATAAAAATCAGCTGAATAAAACCAACTTGGTGAAAAAAAAAAAAAACAAATGGCTCGCATTTTGTACCATTGTATTAACATTGATACTTCATATTTAGCAAGAAAAGTTTAAGGAGCTTACAGGACCTAAACGCAAAAAACGCAAGTTTTAGAAACAATAAAAGTATATGATCGACTACAGTAGGTAAACAAAATCAGAAACATATATGAAATTCTTCAGGATATATGCTAGGTTGATTGTGTGTTGAAAACATAATACAACTACATAATTTGATACACGATAGAAAAAAATCATGACATTTACAATAAAAACCATACTAATATACATACAATCATTCTGATTTTTTGTCAGATTATTCTACAAGCAACATACTAAAACACTAGTGTTTTAATTTTTTAGTTCACACAATAAATTACTTGTAATTAAATAATTGCTTCATATTTTGCAATAAATTATCAGCGTTGTGTCATCGCGCTTCTCTTTCTTTTCTATGCAGTCCGACAGTGACCGCGCTTTAGGTCATGTAAGCCCTTTAAAACAATTTAAATAGACACCGATAGCTATATGAATTCAACACCAGAAAATATAAAAGCTTTTTACAAAAAAAAAAACAACGAACTTCAAAAAAAAAAACCACTACAAAGTGTTTGAAGTGGGTTATTCTTTTGTAAAAAAAATACTTATTTTTCACATTTTTGTTGTACCTACCTACCTACCCCTAAGAAATTCATATAACACTACTTACTATGTGAATATCAGTGACAGGTAGCTATTGAACACATCTGCCCACCCCTTTAAAGGGTACAGGCGTGATGTTATGTTGTGTGATTGCGTAAACAATGCATACATATGCTATATAGCAGCAAACGCAGTTGATTTGCTGGCATTTATTGAAGAGTTCCGTTGTTTGTCTCCGAAACTCATCATCAGATCTTTACGAAATTTAAATGGGACCATTACGGAATAAACCGCTTTCGAACAAAAATTTGGCAAGTCCGTCTATACCTATATGAGGAAGTTATGCCCGAACATACATACTTGCATCTGAATTCATCAGCATCTGAATTGAGAACCTCCTCCTTTTTTGAAGTCGGTTAAAAACAGCTGCAAATGAAATTGTTAATAACCTTTTGTCACAAAAGTCGTAAAAGTCAAATAAACATTTAAAAGCTTTTGAAAACTTTGTTTTCATTAACTTGAGTTTTTATTTTGAGTAGGTAGGTATATTTTATCACGGTAGGTAGATTGGTAGTTGAAAGAAAAGTAGATTACGCACCTTGCTAAAGGGAGTAGATCGTGTTAATTCAGTGCCCTCACGTGCGCTCGGGCACCAACATAACATAACTCAATTAGCGCTGGATGCAGGCAAGGGTTCACAAAAAGTGCATCTGCCTTAAAAAATGCTCGACGAACAAGTGCGCTTTCAAGTCATCAGGATTACTTTGTAATTCTAAATGCCATCACCATGTTGCAACAACAAGTAAACGTCTTTTTTGATCGATTTTGTAGTGATTAATCATAACATTACTATGTAGTTGAAAGAAAAAAAAATTTTCAGACAACTTCTCGAAGACTCACTTCTTTTTCTTTGTCAACTTCAACTTCATTTAGTTTCCGAGTCTTTCAGGTATCTTTATGTGACCCTAATTCATTGCTCTCGAGTGTATTTCAATCTTTGATTTCGGATATTTACCGGTGTCTGCGGTGAAACTTAGGATTTACCCACTGAATGCCGGTAAAAGTTAGAAATTAAAGATTATTAAAGAACAATTTCGGACTTTTACCGGCGAGACTTAGTAAATAGGTACTAAGATTTACCGCAGTTGGGGCTTTTACAGTAACATTATATACAATAAGTTTTTATGTATGTTTGAGCATAACTCCGTCATATACTCGTATAGATGGTTCCGCAAATTTTTCTCACTTTTGATTGGATAAGGTTTCGGGGGTGGTCCCCTATAAATTTTATGAACTTTGAGTTTTTGAGTTAGCTTCAATAATAGGAATTTTTTCCACTCAGTTTATATTGATGATGTTTTAATAGCTTCCTGTCACTGACATTTACATAGCAAGTAGTGTTATATGAATTTGTGTAGGGTAGGTACAACAAAAAAGTAAAAATAAAATTACAAAAAAAAAACAACCAACTTCCAAAAAACAAACACTACAAAGTGAAAAATAACTATAATTTCGGAAGTCGGTGTCGTTGGTTCCGCATTTTCGTTTTTTCACATCTTAAGGGGGAAGCGCTAAGGTAGCCCGCGAAATTCAAATTTTCTTACGTTTTTTGCAATTTACTGGTCAGCATTAAGTTGTACGTTGATTAATATATGAATCGCGGCCGTAAGAAATATGTGTTTACAGAATTATAATCATTAAAGTCATCAACACAACTCTCTAAGACCACGTAAGTCCAAAGAATGATGATTTCATGAAACAGTTATTCTTGGGACTTACGTGGTCTTAGAGAATTGTGTTGATGACTTTAATGATTATAATTCTGTAAACACATATTTCTTACGGCCGCGATTCATATATTAATCAACGTACAACTTAATACTGACCAGCAAATTCCAAAAATCCTAAAAAAAAATGAATTTCGCGGGCTACCCTGGCGCTTTCGCCTTAAGTTGAATGCGCAGCGCGCAGGGACCACGTACAATAATTAAGGTGAATGCGCAGTGGTAGACCGCGAAATTAAAATTTTCTTACGTTTTTTGTAATTTGCAGGTCAGTATCGGGTTGTATCTTGATCTAAATATGATTCGCGACTGTAAAATTATATGTACTTACAGAATTATAGTCATTAGAATAGAATTTTTAAGTTAGATTTGTTAATGATTCTAATTATTATAATTCTGTGAAGACGTAGGTACCTGTTATAGTCGCAAATCATATTTTGATCAAGATACAACCTGACACTGACCTGAATATTGCAAAAAACGTAAAAAAAATTGAATTCGCTGTCTACCACTGCGCATTCACCTTAAATTGTCCGTGGTCCCTGCCACGGAACAGATAGTATCTGTTCCGTGGTCCCTGCGCGCTGCGCATTCAACTTAAGGGGCTTACAAGACCTAAACGCAAGTTTTCGAAACAATAATTGTATATGATAGACTACAGTAAAAAAAATCAGAAAAATATATGATATTCTTCAGGATATATGCTAGATAGATAGTGTGGTGAAAACATAATACAACTAATTTGATACGATAGAAAAAAATCATGAAGATGCCTCTAAAAATTTTCTTTTTACAATAAAATCCATACTAAAATACATACAATCATTCTGATTTTTTGTCAGATTATTCTACAAGCAACATACTAAAATACTAGTGTTTTAATTTTTTTGTCCAAACAATAGATTCTTTGTAAATCGCATTATTCTTATTTTCGAACAAAATACGTGCGCATGTGTGCGTAAACGCTGTGTAGCGACACTACCGGCCGAGGCCTGATGCTATATGGACGTGTCGCTCTTTTCGCCGCAATATTTCCGCCAAGATTGTTATGTTTTTGTAAAGTTTTATTTGTAAATTCATTGTTTATTATTATTTGCATAATCTTCTTTGCGTAAATATTTTTATTTCGTGTAAATATAAAATACTTTGAAGTTAAAATAGCGTAACCTTGTTATCAATTATCATTTATTGTAAATATGAAGTGAAAAATTCCGTTCGGACTACAAAACGTTCATATAAAACGCTGAACATATTATATATATATATACGAAATTAAAAAATAAGAGCATTTTATTATTATTGAATATTTATTTTTTTAACAATAAAACTATGAATTTAGAAACGTCTAAGATAGTGCAGTCATGACGCATATACGCATAAGCTCAACTTTTTCGACTACATTCGTAACTGTTACGTTAGCGTATGAGGCCGATGTGTAGATTTGTATTCAAGAGTCCCCGGGTTCGATTCCCAGGGATTCTCTAACCGAAGTTTTCTTTTTAAATGTATTTTGAATTTATATATATTATGTATTTATTATTTTTTTATAAATAATAATTAAAACGTCTACAATGTAATTATCTTTCACAGGAGAAACACAGTCGTAAATATCAACACGGAAGTTATTTCTATTGCGAAACTACAATTAAAAAAAAACTAAAAGCACCTAACTTATTGATATTGGGCATAACGAAATAACAAATTCATCTAAAAATTGCGATGAAAATTATCACAAGCAAGGTTTTGGTTTTTATTATTAGGTATTGATTTCGTTTATAATAAATAGATTCATAATATTATGTATGAATGTTAGGTACCTATCTTTGAGGCTGTTTACACATTATGCCGCAGCTGCAGCGGCACCGCCACTGCCGCGGCGCCGCTGCATCAGTCACCCTTGGATTTGTATGATGATGAACACACGGCGCCGCGGCGGAGGCGACGAGTTTTGATAAAACCGTAGCAATACTCGCCGCCGAATCATGCTGCCGCCGCCGCGGCGCCGCCGTGTGCAAGGGTTCATGCAAATCCAAGGGCAACCAATACAGCGGCACCGCGGCGGCGGCGGCGCCGCTGTATTATATAATTTTTTTTTATAATGTACTACAGTCGCGCGGTACGTAAACACGCGATAACCCCTCCCGCCTACAGTATTTTAATTTCATCAACCTACTTGAGTTTCTTTCTAGTTTTGTGACTGTACCTACAGTCTCAAAACTAGAAAGAAACTCAAGAAGTTAAAAAAAATATTTACCTATAGGTATAGGTAAATATTTTTTTTAACCGACTTCTAAGAATGAGGAGGTTGTCAATTCGGATGTTTCCATTTTTTTTATGTATGTTCGGACATAACTCCGTCATAAAAATATGTAGATGGATTTGCAAAATTCTTTTTTTGTTCAAAAGAGGTTTATTCCGAAATGGTCCCATTTAAATTTCGTAAAGATCTGATGATGAGTTTCGGAGACAAACAACGGAACTCTTCAATACATGCCAGTTTACCCAATCACACAACATAACATCACGCCTATACCCTTTAAAGGGGTAGGCAGATGTGTTCAATAGCTTCCTGTCACTGATATTAACATAGCAATTAGTGTTATATGAATTTGGGCGGGGTAGGTACAACTAAAAAGTGAAAAATAAAACTTTTTTACAAAAAAAAAACAACCGACTTCCAAAAAAAATACTACAAAGTGAAAAATAAAGTCTTTAATTTCGGAAGTCGGTGTCAAAATACGAAAATACAGATCCAACGACACCGACTTCCAAAATTAAAGTTAATTACTTTGTGTTGTTTTTTTTTAGAAGTCCGTAGTTTTTTTTTTTTTTTTGTAAAAAAGACTTTTCATTTATAAAATAGAAACACGTTGTGAATGGAATAGAAAGAGTTCAATAAAAATACATGGTCTTTTTGATCAATAGATTTAATTAAAAAAACTTATTGACGAATTCAAACAACCAAAAACAGCACAATATAGTCTCTTTGCCATATTATTAAGTAAGTACTTGTACTTATTTCAATGAATATTTGTCACAAATTGCACGCTTACTGCTTACGAAACCGTCACACCGTCCGGCGTCCACTCGTCACTGCGGAGCATTCGAGACTGTTTGTTAACCGAGTGTAAACCGAAATCGAGGCGCGTAGGTATGATTCGCGTTCCGACCGTTTTTATGAAGATAGAATACTGTATAGATAAAAATACCGTGGCGGGCGGTGCGCGGCGGCGCTGCCGCAGACACGGCATATAATGTGTAAAAGGCCTTACTTACTTGACAAAGGAGAATGGGTAGACCGTACCCAGACACAAAGTTAATTGCAGCATTATGAACTATGTTGATCTTTACTGCCCTCATGGAGTAGTTTGCTTAATTAATCCTAAGACAGCATGTCTGAATTCACTTGGAGAAAAAAGTTATGTGAGGAAATTGAATTGATTTATTAAAAGGAAATATTTAACCTATCCTTTCAAAACTTATTGACCTGCTAATGATGGACACTTTTTGAAATTAATGAACCTCTAAAAACTTTTTGCGCTTCTAATGATGCACTTTTTTAAATTATTGAGCCTCCTTTTAACTTAATTTAAAATAATTAAAAACGTAATTTAAAATCTTCTATTTTTTTCATTTTATTATTGATGAATGGGCGGCCCGCTTTTGACCTCGATCACGCCTGATGGAAAGCGATAGATGATAAGTGATGATATGTGATGTTATTTTTTTTTATAGATTGGAAACAGTGGTACCACATGAAGATCACGATTGTGAAGTTATTGATAAAAGTACATATTCATCTAAATGTGTACTAGAAGAAATAACGGGATAAGAGCTTGACCCACCTCTTTTAGTTTTAACGTAACTCCAGAAAAACTTCGGATTATTTTTGAGTTCGTTTTCCAATCGCTTCATATAATTGTTGTAATAAAGTTTTGCTAGGTCATTACAGCGCTTAGTTATAATCTGCAGTTCAATTCTGTCTAAAGGGTTTTTGTAAATATTGTGGCGATTTCTGATCTTATTTTTGCAATTAAGTAATTTGATTAGATCTCGATTGAACCATGGTGGAAATTTACTTTTTTTTGGCACTCGCTTAGTTATAAATTTTTCTATACCTTCCTGAATAACGTCATAAAATACCTCCACCATCTCATTAACTGCCTGCTGTGCTTCAAGTAACTCATCCCAGTCAGTTTCACTCAAATATTTCCGAATTGGTATGTAACTCGTTTTTCGGAAATTAGGTCTACCGCAGGTAGTGTTATATGGGAGTTTAGCTTCCTTATTTAGAGAAATCACGATATCGAGGGGTGGATGATGCTGGTCAATATTAGCAATCGGATCCTCACTTTGACTCACTTTACACAATGAATGGTTACATAGTATAAGATCTAAAATGCGGCTTGAAGCATTACATACATTGTTAAATTGATTAAGCCTATTAACATACGTGAAATCTATCAAAGTTTGACTTAAATTGGACAACTTAAGGCATTTATCAGAATTATTGACTATACTTCAATCGATATCACCGATATTGAAATCACCTGCGATGCAGACATATGATAAGTTTAACTGTTCAAACACTGCATTACATTTGTCCAAAAAGTGTTCCAAGTACGAGATACGTACAGGTGGTGGCAGGTATACAGAACAGAGAGCTGCCCGACGTACAGATCGAGCCGCAGGTAGATCTAAAATTACCCAAAGGTCTTCACAATTACTTTAAAATTGTTCTGCTCGTTTGGAAATTATAGATTTTTTTACGGCTATCAAAACACCCCCACCTTCTTTAATACTCTGTAGACAAGAACTTTCTCTGTCCCTTCTGTATACAATGTATCTGTCGTCGAACAGCTCGCTGCTCAGTACGGTATTATTAAGCCAAGTCTCTGTAAAAATGATAATGTCATAGTTATTACAGCATACATTACGAAAGATGATAATATGCGTTTTTGTTCTCACGCCTCTACAATTCTGGTAATAAATTTGTAAATTATCGAATTTTGTATTATATTCAAGTTACAATTACATGTATTTTTAATTTAAATATAAAGTATGTTTTTTTCACGTCAACTTATTTAGGGACTCTAGATTCTTAATGAGGATATGTTCTGACCCATCACTTTTCCTGACGAAGATTCTACCATTTCTAACCTAGACGAATTGATATCCTTTTTCTTTTGCTTGAAGTCTAGTAGCAGCATGCAGCGCTTTGTTAGAAGGAGACAAATGTTCTTGCACATATATTGGCTTCTTTTCACCAGCCAGTCCAAGGTCCGCTGTATTTAGTTTTTCGATGTTATTCTTGCCTTTATTGTAGTTAATGACAGAAGCCAAGAGCAGGTCACGAGTTCTTGGGGAGGCCAATTGGACTACGATAGAGCGCGGGCGGGCACTAGAATTTTGTAGTTTGGCTACACGGGTGCAATGATGGATATCGGTATCGCTCAACTTGCATCCAACGACTGATCCTAGTTGCTTAACGACTGTATAGAGATTCTCCTGTTTATTTTCGGGCAAACAATGCCATGAACTTCAAGGTAAGTCGAACGTGCCTGTTGCTCCAAATAGTTGATTCGCTGGCCCATATCCGCCACTGACCTCTTAAGGTTAGTATTTTCTGTCTCTAAGTCTTTTACTGAGACTTTCAAAGCCCTATGTTCAGACTGATATTCTTCAAACTCCTGTATGTGAAAATTCAATGACGCCGTCATCTCCGTAAGTTCTTTCTTAATCGGTTCAAGCTCTTTATTTACGACATTGAGTATTGTATTGTTTATTTGACGAAGCATAGAAGCGAATTCAGCCTGTATTACTTCCTGGAGGATATCGCGTACATCATCACGAGTCACAAAGGTTGCTTCAGGGGGCGAGTTCAAAGCAGTTCTCTTGTTCCCCCTAGAGGTGGAGACATTACGGGTTGGAGTATATTCCTTTTTGGAGGTATTCGAGATGTGACTCCCGCAATTAGAACACCTCCATTTACAGTAGACATCCGTGTCCTTGGAAACTTCCGGAAGAGACAGGCACTCAAAATGATACAATTTATTGCATTTGGAACAATTAATCGATTTTTTTCCATCCTTGCTGTCTTCATTAGCACAGTATCCCCATAATGATGTTGACGAAGCCATTCCAATTAATAGTCAGTCTCACAACAATTCCAATGCCGAAATAATTATTAAAAAGAAAAAAATGTATACTGTTCCAAGCACACTATTAAAGACCCCTTCAATCTTTGTTGGTAAAAGTGCACTCTAATAAAGGCCCTGCGCAATACAACGAGCGAACTAACAGCGAGCTCGCGAGAAGAACGTCGTATGCGCCGTGCTATCTGCGGCGCTTACGCGTTTTATTATAACTGGTGAATTACTCCTGACGGTAGATGAATAACTATTTTGATACGTTTGTCTAGAATTGATACACAAAGCACTAAGTCTAGACCCTTTCGAAACAAACCTCTTTCGAACAAAAAAAGAATTTTGCAAATCCGTCTATTTATGATGGAGGTCGTCTATATAGGACCCGAACATAAATTAAAAAAATAATAATAAACAAATCCGAATTGAGAACCTCCTCCTTTTTAGAAATCGGTTAATAATTTTGTTGTCATAACTACTTGTTTCCGCGTCATCTATTGGAATACTCGGGCGTAATCGTAAATCGTATGCTGTATGTCATAATTGTGATGGGCGTCGTCGTTAGATGGCGTACGCGTCGATTGTGTATATGTGTGCATGCGTTTCTCAAGGACAACTTAGCTCTACTAGTCCTCTTAAGATAAATAAATTTTAGTTCATTTTGGGACCAAGGACAATATGTAGACTATTAAAAAAAAAGTGAAATATGGCCCTCGGATTTCTTTTGGCATGAAATCTCTTTGATGATATTAAAAAAACTAGTAAATACTTATCTGTGGCGTTATCGCACTAGGGCAGTAATATTAAGTTAAAAGCACGCGTTTTTAATACACTGCATAATGGACCTACAAGCGGTTCAATAAGAGCCACTTTACGAGCAAGTGTGTTGAAAATCGTGCAACCGTAACGCATTCTGAGCCACCTACTGGGGCTTACCCTATTTAGCTAGGCACGACTTGCGTTCCGTCTAGCCAACTTTTGTAGATAGTTTCACAAAATCTTTAACGGCGCAAAAAGGTTGAAATTAGGTACGCAGTTTCAACTCAACCAAGACAAAGAAATTCGAATACAATAATAGAGCGCGCAGTAGGCCGTGAGGCGTGAGTTAATGAACACATGTGATGACGGCTCATCCATCGCTGCCGTCGTCGCATTCGTCACGCCGAGGCCGAGGTCTGTGAAGCTGCGTGCGCCCGCGCCGAACATTAATACAGGCTTCATTGTTTGCGTATCGGCAGTCACAGATTGGGAGCATTTGCCAGTCGTGCTAATGATGCGATGACGGAAGCAGCGCGGGGGCGAGATGGAATATGCATGTTGTGCATCTTCTTTCATATATCTATAGCGTGCACGCAAACGCGTAGTAAACACTCACTCAGCGTTGCGACTTACCCAAGATAAGAAGGATTTTTGCAATGATTAGGTATTGGTTACAGGCGTTACACTAACAGCTCGTTTGATTACAAAATTATTTCTTAGATTCTAAATAAGTACCTAACTGGTTTTTGCAATCGTCTTAGGAATTTGGCGAAAACCTCTTTTATCAATAAATAAGTTGTTCTATCAATTAATTATTGTATCCCAGTCTATAGACATAATGTATCATGTTGAAGTTTATTGCTGAAACCATAAAATTGTCGTTGTTGTTTCAGTGATTACAATTCGCTACCTGTTACTTGTAAGTTCCGCTGTGTGGTGGTGCGGGCGCTGCGCTAGAGCACAGTATAAAGGCTCCGTCAAACAAGCGCGACACGACACGCGACACAAAGGCACCGTAAGTCGCGCAACGAGCGGTGCCTTTGTGTCTCGCACGATTATATCGCGTGTCGCGCCTGTTTGTAGGAGCCTTAAAGATACTGTGGCTAGAGGCTAGCTCTCGATACGAGCGCAGCGTGGTGCGTGCCGCCGCGCCCGCGCCCCCGCGCTCGTGTATAGAAGTTCGGCTCACAACAACGAGCAAAAACGTACACAAACACACACACTATCGATATTGTCACGCGATAGATATCGCCATCCTGGATATTGAGAAAGTATCTTCAGTATTGCAACAATAACATTATTGACGTGGTATGGATCTGACTCGGTACTGACAGTGCCACGGCGCGTGGTGGGCTCAAAGTACGTAAAGCGACGCCTGTCCCGAGCCGTAGTGTTGCCCAAATGCAAGACCAAGACAAGACCTTAGCCAGTCTTGGTCTTGGTCTTGCGTCAATACACCTGGTCTTGGTCTTGGTCTTGGTATTGCGCTCTCAGTCTTGGTCTTGGTCTTGGTCTTGCAGCAAGAGTCTCGCAAGTCTTGCGAGACTCTACTACTTAGACTAGACTACATTCAAATACCTATTAGCCTATTGCTGGGTGGCAGGGACATCGACGCGCTTACCATGGATTCAGTACATGATTCTGGACCCCCATGCGTTGAAATTTTTCGTCGGCTTTTTTTAATTTTTACGTTTTTTTCTGCAATTTTTTTTACTGTAAACTGTATAAAATCATTATTTCTATCTGACTTAATGAGATTTTCAATTAAAAAATAATAAATTCACTTGTTTCACTTAAAACAGCAATGTAAATAAAACTCGAAAGGGCTACCTGATCAGCTGTATTGCTAAAGTTCATTTACAAGGTCAACACTATCTTCGTAGTTCGTACCTACGCTATTCGCTTTCAAATGCCGCGACAAAGGGACCGCAGCGCCAAGCGGTCTCCTCGTATTATTAATGCACTTGAAAATAAACTTTAAATTATTACAATAAAGTGCATAAATGCTTGAACCTGACATAAAATGCGGAAGATTGCGGAAATACCCGCGCGGCGGCGGCGTCTTTGTCCGTAAATTATCAAATAAGTAGGTACGTAATACACTGACCGACCAACAGTTTATTCGCGGAACGTCATATTTTGCCAATCAACCATGAACCTTAATGCTTTAGCGATAAAGTTGAAAATCTGTTAAAGAAATATGGCAGATTGTAGTAGTTTGATGTGCTGGCGTCTGTACCATAACATCGGCTGGCTTAAAAAATGCTACTAGTACTAGACCTACTCGACTCGCTGTTAGTTTTAAATTTTGCTGAATAGAAGAATAATATAAACTTTTAAACATAAATACCTACATAACTTTTATCAACCTACTAACGTTAGATCTGCACATTAGACTTATACAAGTACATATAATTATAATACTCTAAGTAGATATACCTACAAGGTATGAAATGAACTTTGCTAGATAGTTATGCTAGGTACATTTTTATCACATATGGGAACAAATTTGTAAGTAACACGCTACCTACCTACTTAATAAATAGTCGAAACATATAATAATCAATACCTTTTAGTGTTATGACGATACGGTTTTGATACTGGGGAACGTCTATCCAAATCGGGATTGAAACCAAATACCTACTATAACGCCCAAATCTCAGTTTGACTTAACTGCGAGACGCAAGAGTCTTGCAGGCTTAGTCTTGTTCTTGCTCAAGTCTTGCAGGGTTCAGTCTTGGTCTTGGTCTTGCTACAATAAGTCGGTCTTGGTCTTGGTCTTGGTCTTGCAAAAATGCAAGAACAAGACCAAGACTGCAAGACCAAGACCGATTTTGGGCAACACTACCGAGCCGAGTGCGCTTCTTGCATTTTCTGTAGTACGTAGAGCGAGATGAGTGCAATCGTTTTCAGTCGCTGTTTGGAACCGACCTTGTGTAAGAATCTATTTTGTGGTGTAGCTGTGTGATGGGGTGGAGCCCATGCCACGTAGCGTGCGCAAGGTCGCGCCGTGCCCTTGCGGCGCCGTGTGCCAGGAGCCGCGCCTGGCGTGCACCCGCGTCGTTGCTATCATCGCTAGTGTGGAGATTTCGCCCGTTTACTTAATATAACATAAGCACAATCAGCCGTTCGGTCACACTGTGGAGACACAAGCCTGCTCTCTGTGAGAGGGAGTGGGAATCGGGTGGATGTCACATCATCACACGTCTCCAAATTTTTGGTTCTATGACATACCGGTTTCCTCATCTGAAATCCTCTCAATACCCACTGGGTAAACTGTTTATCAAAATAACAATCAACAATTAAAAAAAAAACGATTACCTTGACTATAGATATTTCTTCATATGTCAGGGGACCCAATACATCCTGCAGGAGGCTCTATGTGAAAATCGCACGGTCCACGGCGCTTTATGAGGAGGCACCTAGGTGGGCCAACGTCTTCATTCTGCGAAGACCGCAGAGAGCAATGGTCGTCAGGATCATAAGAGGATATCGTACGGGCTCCCGAGGCGAATCACAGCCCTGGCATCTTGACGCCCCTCGTCATTGTGTGTCAGTGGCACCCACACTTGCTGCACCGGGGCGAGCCTCCTATGCCTCGTCATGTGGAGGTGGACAGACCTCGCTGCGGATAACCTTTTCGCTTCTCTGGTCGTGGTTAAGTCCATGGTCGGCGAAGTGAGAGCGCGTGTGGCGCCATCGACTCTGTTTGCGAGGAAGCGATGGCCACAAGGGACCGTCACCGCGCCGCAACCGCTCCACATGCAGTGGGCCTGTGCTCGGCTGGGGGCGCGGCACGAGCTGCGCAAGTGCTCCACCCTGCGGTTGTAGTCAGTAAGAGTCTGACATACTCGACGATGTGTGTGAATGGGTGGAACTTCTATCCTTTCATGATGGGTTGAAACGCTTTGTCTAGTCTCTGATTGGGCGAAATCGACATGTTCCCGACATCGAAAGAAGTGTCGATGACAAAAGACCGTGTCGTAGGTCACGTAGCTAAGTAAAGGGTGTCCAGTATGGCAAGTATGAACTTTCTGTTCGTGGGTGTGAACTGTGAAGGTACCCACAAGAGCAAACAGTGTTCCAAATGATAAGGACAAGGCTCTAGTCGGTACTTACAGTACGTTTCGCAGCAAAATAGTGAAAAACGAGTGCGATGACGTCACTCAGTTTGATTATGAAAATGGAATGGATTATAGTAATAAGGAATAATGCATTTGCAAATTATGTACTCAGGTAGTAGGTAGGAGTGTCTTAACAGAAGTTTCTACCAAAATGACTGTCATCCCAATTCTCGACACTAAAAAAATTACAATGGACAGTGGACAAAAAAAGAACGAAATATTTTCATTCCTCCAATATAGTACATCGGTATTGTGCAGTTGGGTCCGTCCGTACACATTCAATAAACGTAATGACGATGTGGAGTTATGGACACTGGGAGTGGGTGGATGAGCAATGTGCTGCGAGCGGGATGCGGGCTCACCGCTGGTGCTCCAGCTGCGAGGCGCGCGCGTACGTGACGGGCATGCTGCTGGTGGCCGCTGGATGCCGCTGGTGGCTGGCGGTGGCTGGCGGTGTCGGCTGATGGCTGGCGGTAGCGGCTGATGGCGGCGACAGAGGCGAGCGTGCGGCGCTGCGGCCGCGAGTGGCGTGCGCGCAGAGCCCGCCCGACAATGCCAATGTCAAACTATTTTTGTCACATTACCAACACTCAGGTGGCACTTCCGCACGCCCGAGTGTGTCGCGCCAGCTGCTACGCTCCGCTCGCCGCCGGAGATGATGTGGCTACTGGCTGCCCGGTGCCCAGTGTAGGCACTCACGCGTAGGCGCAATAACTCTAATTTGCGAGCTTCGTCCGAATACCGCATGTTTCGCGCTGCTACTAGGCTCATTATTGTTTTGGAATGATTAAGGCATCACGCACATTCATCACGTGCGCATCTATTGTGGCAATGTATGTACGAGCGCTCACGCCTGGCTAATAATAATGTTCAGTGTTCAACACATTTGGGAGTAGCTGCACAACACATCAACACACGACCGAGGTGCTGCTGTACGATGGTTCTAGACCCAAATCACCTCGACCATTGAACCTCCTTCTCTAAGAGCTATACGCCGCGTCTGTAGTGTCTGTGTGGTACTTATCAGGATTTCAGACCCTTCCACGATCAGTATTTTTTTAAATCTATACTTGTACTCTGCACAGTACTGTATAAGGGTGCCTTTGCAATGTCCCACCTAGCGCTTGTGGACGCCGCGTATACGCTGCGCTATCGTCACGTAGACAGATAATATAGCTATTTCAAGAGACAGTAACGTCTGCGTATTGTTGACTCGGTGGCAGGCACTCTGCGAACACATCCACGGTTCGTGGAAGCTCTACAGCCACGTGGCTGTGCACGGTTGCCGTACTTGCCGTATAAATGGACCCGTGCGAGTGCAGTGTGGCGAAGTGCCAAGTGTCTCGTTGTATGCCACGCTACGCAGCGTAGCGCGTAGTCCGCTACGTGTACGTGAACGTGAAGGGATGTATGTCTACGCACTGAAGCAGATGTACTGAACTTTACTTTCACAAAACATTTAAACATATAAATATTACACACCTTTGAGGAGATGGTGGACAACCGCGAGCCTATCACACTAAAGCAGAGGTGTCGTGGGACACGCGGTTGGAACCGAGTTTGCTTTCGCTATTGCACACTTGGCAAATGAGAGCTATATACACCAAAACAGTGTAACATTTAGAGTATCACGACGTGACAGTGCCCACTTGCCGAGTAGCAAACGCCAAGTGTACCGAGTATGACGTGCGGCAAAGAGCATTTGCGAAACGTATGATGAAGTATACTTCTTCATACCACAAGTGTGCCGAGTATAACGTGCGGCAAGGAGCATTTGCGAGTCGTATGATGAAGTATACTTCTTCATACCACAAGTGTGCCGAGTATAACGTGCGGCAAGGAGCATTTGCGAGTCGTATGATGAAGTATACTTCTTCATACCACAAGTATGCCGAGTATAACGTGCGGCAAGGAGCATTTGCGAGTCGTATGATGAAGTATACTTCTTCATACCACAAGTGTGCCGAGTATAACGTGCGGCAAGGAGCATTTGCGAGTCGTATAATGAAGTATACTTCTTCATATCACAAGTGTGCCGAGTATAACGTGCGGCAAGGAGCATTTGCGAGTCGTATGATGAAGTATACTTCTTCATACCACAAGTGTGCCGAGTAAAACGTGCGGCAAGGAGCATTTGCGAGTCGTATGATGAAGTATACTTCTTCATACCACAAGTGTGCCGAGTATAACGTGCGGCAAGGAGCATTTGCGAGTCGTATGATGAAGTATACTTCTTCATACCACAAGTGTGCCGAGTAAAACGTGCGGCAAGGAGCATTTGCGAGTCGTATGATGAAGTATACTGCTTCATATCACAAGTGTGCCGAGTATAACGTGGGGCAAGGAGCATTTGCGAGTCGTATGATGAAGTATACTTCTTCATACCACAAGTGTGCCGAGTAAAACGTGCGGCAAGGAGCATTTGCGAGTCGTATGATGAAGTATACTGCTTCATACCACAAGTGTGCCGAGTATAACGTGTGGCAAGGAACATCTGCGAGTCGTATGATGAGGAAAACTTCGTAAACCTATGAGGTGGGTATGTAAGGTCTAGCTCCTAACAGTATCGACCGCCGTGAAGCGAGCTCCGAGCCCCCACAGATGAGGCGGCGCCGCAGGGTCTAGTGAGTCGGCGAAACGACTCAATTCAGCCCCGTCAACGCTGTTGTTCTGTTTATTATTAATTTAATACTTCAAGCACATAAATGTACAGAGGCGGACTTATGGATCTGAAAGACCATGCTGACATGGAGCGTGAACGGAGGGTGCTGTCGATTCGAGCCAACATGATAGCCCGCAGGTTTTCGCGTTGTTCTGCTAGTGTTAAGGTCATGCTTTTCAGAGCGTACTGCACATCCTTATACACGTGCAGCCTGTGGGTTGACTATACTGAAAGGGCATACAGTGCCCTCCGTGTCCAGTACAACAACGCGTTCAGGGCGGTGTTGGGGCTGCCCCGCTTCTGTAGCGCATCAGGGATGTTCGCGATGGCACGCACTGACTGTTTTCATGCTTCTATGCGCAAGCGGTGTGCGTCCCTGGTGCGCCGGGTGCGGGCCAGCCTCAATACCATCTTGGCAATGATCGCCGACAGGCTGGACTGCCCCTATATCCGGCATGGCTGTGATAGGCACATTGCTATTCGAATGCCGGTCAGGAAATTATAAGTATTATGTGTTATTATAATATGCCATAGGTATTTTCTACCAGTCAACCTTTGGCTGATGCAGAGATAAACAGTGGTAGGTGCAATCATGAAAAATGAGGAATACATATTTTAAATAGGTATAAAGATATGCATAAACCTATTAAAACTATAAATATAATATAATATTATATTTATAGTTATAATAATAATAAAAATAATATAATAACAAATAATAATAATAATAAATAATAAGTAGTAGTAGGTAAGTAGTAGTAGTAGTAGTAAGTAGTAGTAGTAGTAAGTAGTAGTAGTAGTAGTAGTAGTATTATAATTTATAATATAATATTATATTTATAGTTAGTTTAGTATATTAATTTATTATTAGTACCTATATTTTTAGTATATTTATTAATTATTAGTATATTTATAGTTAGTTAGTTAGAAATATAATATATTACTATATTTATAGTTCCAAACAGTAAAAGGAGCCTCGGCTCACCGCTCTCCGCTCAGCAACACACTTTTGTTTTAAATTATTATAATAATAATATTATGTTCGGTTCATCAAGCAGTGCCATCCACAATTATGAAAATACGCTGCGAAATTAAATTAATAAAAATATGTTGTTTCCAACCAATCGAAAGAAACGAACCAATAGAAATTGAACAGCAATTTCTATTTCGTAGAGGTTTCTCTGATATCCCAGCTCAAAATACAACTGTGCAGAGCAAAGTCGTACGGCTTGTGTAGACGGATGTGGCTTACTATACTCACATGTTGCGCTGCGCGCGGCGCTCGTCACTGGCGTCGTCCAGCAAGTCGGCGTGCTCGGCGTGCTCGGCGCGCTCGGCGTCGAACTGCACGTGGCGCGCGTCGGCGTCGCGCGGGCTGCCTGAGCCTGAGCCGGACCACGCGCTCGACACCTGCACAGAGGACACAACACCACGTTACTCAGCGGCGCGGGCCCGCGCCTCTCATCTCCTTCTGTTCAACTCACTAGGTTACCCGCGGATACAGACTGCCACATGCTGCCTGGTACGTCCCAGGACATGCCCACCGCCCAAGTACCCACACAACTTCTGTTATTAAATTATTTTTTTTTTAATTAAAAAATGAGTCGAAATAATGTTATGATGAAGCTCGGGTAGATAATATCTGTGTATTGCGTGGTGGAGAGAAGCCAGCGAGGCACTGAGCGCGCGGCGCGGGCCCCGCGCGGCACGGCGCGGCCTTCAGCGACGTGGCGCGATCGATCGCGTGCACTCACCTGCTGGTCGGAGCGGACGCCGGCGGCCGGCGGTGACACCTCCGAGCTGCTCAGCGAGCTGGCGCCATCTGCAGACACAGCGCACTGTTAGAGCACCTGGCCCCAGTAGCGTGTGCCACTGGACTGCCCCTGACTCGCCCACGACCCTCTGTTGTGAGAGAGCGCGTCGCCATCGGGAGCAGCCTTACTCATCATTAAGCCCGTCCAAACTTGAGTTTCGTCTATATATTCGGCCAGGTGGTCCAGCTGGGTGTTTACATCAGAATGCTAGCCCACATGGCTAACAGCCCGCCATGGAGTCGGCGCGCGCGGCGAGTGCGGACTGTGCGGCGGCCGTGGCGGGCGCATGTCGAGGGTCGCAGCGCTCGCGTGGACACTCGTCGTTTATTCATGCAGCTCGTCGTGGCGAGCGCAGTCAGGGCCACTGATATGTCTCGAATTCGCTATTGCGAGTGAGGCGAGCTTCACAATCAAAATATAAGAACCAGAACCAATTTAAGGAACGCTATAAATGACTCGGATGGCAAAAAATATAAAAAGTTGTTTTATGCACAGAATGAGCTCAACAAGTGGAGGTCTTGAGGTGCACTTACCAGGAAGGTGCGTGTGCGAGTAGGGCGGCGGCGCGGCGCTGTCGCGGCGCGGCTCGGCGGCGCCGGCGGGCAGGCGCGGCGCGGCGTCGCCCCACACCACGCGCTCCATCTCCTCGTCCAGCCGCACCTCGTCATCGCCCGCGACCTGCGGGAAACGTTCCAACTTCACATCCGAATCTGTGGACCACGTTAGAGGGTCACTTTCTTCTCACATACTGTTCCACCCCCGTGGCGCGGTCGCCAGGCCCACGTCCACCATCCTATTACCCACACCACTGCGAGCCTGCTGTCGGCGTCCTCGCAGCCTGCACGAGCAGGTTCTACCTGCATAGCTCGCAAGGAGAGCGTAGAGTGCTAATCATCGCCCGAGAGGCCGCACGAAGTCTATTTTGTTAATTTGATTTTGCGGGGACGCATCGTGATTCGTGTTATGTTATGTTCGTGCCCACGGCGCACACTCAGTGAGCCTGCAACGCGTCAGAGGGTGACTATTGACAGCCCAATTGTTGAGGGATGTTATAGACTATTTACTCGTAACATCACGCTACGACCCCTGAGAGCCAACAAAACGATAAAAAAAAACGCGACACAAAATAATAATAAAAAATAGTATGAACGTAAAAAGACTAAAACAAGTTAAAAACACTATGAAAAAATAGCCACAAATAGAACAAAAATGTAAAAATTAAAAATTTTGAAAAACCCTCGACAGTCAAATGTTATTGAAAAAGGATAAAATATGGCAGTAGGGGGACTGCCATATGAGTTTATCTGTTTTAGTCTCGTTACATAAATTCTTTAAGTCGGGGGTTTTTAAATTATTTTATCCTTTTCCAATAACATTTAACAGTAGGTAGTGGATTTTTTCAAAATTTTTAACTTTTACCTTTTTTGTTCTATTTGTGGCTATTTTTCATAGTGTTTTTAACTTGTTTTAGTCTTTTTACGTTCATACTATTTTTTATTACTATTTGTGTCGGGGTTTTTTAAATGTTTAATTTAATTTTATATTTCATTTCTTTTATTTTCTTGCGTTTTAAGATTCAGGTAATTTGGTGTTTAATCAGGTTTTTTATCCGTCAAATAATAATTATTAATTTACAGTTGACGTACAGTATAGTATCACGTGGTGTAAAAATTTGCGGTCGCAAGAAAAAGGATTTGCTATGGAAATTCAGATTAAACTCAACAAAAGATAACAAATTAAAGTACCTACTTAAATTATAGTCAGTTATTAAAAAATATATATAAAACTAACAAAACGGGCGCAAAATAACTATAAATTATTAACGTCTCAAAATAAAACTAGAACAGCGTGGCGGATTATAAACAAAATGAGACTTAACACCCCAAAAGAATCCATAGATAAAATTAAAATTGATGACAACAACGTCCTTGATAATCCAACAGAAATAGCGAACGCATTTAATAATAATTAAATGCGTTCGCTAATTCATTTAATTACTTTATTGAAAAAGTCAACCCCCTTCCGGGTGCCGGGAAAAAAGTATCGTCTTTAATTAATCACCGATTAAATTCAATGTTTCTTGCACCAAGTTCACTCTACCAGATTAATAAAATTATAAACAATCTTAAAAATACCAATAGTGCAGGATATGATGGTATCTCTACTAAAATAATTAAATGAGTAAATGAGGATATATGCCATCACTTGAGTCACATTCTGAACTTGTCGATATCAACTGGAATATTTCCACAAGATTTTAAATTATCCGTTATAAAATCTTTATTCAAAAAAGAATGCAAACAGTTAATGGTGAATTATAGGCCTGTTGCACTATTATCAATATTTTCCAAAATTTTCGAAAAGTATCTTTATGGTGAACTTAATTCATACCTAGAAAAAAATAAAATTTTGTGCAATGAACAAAAGGGCTTTCGACAAAATAAAACCACGAATATGGCCATTTATGAATTTATCCAAAATGTTATAAGGCCACGTTGACATAACAGTTCCAGCTTGTGCAATTTATTGCGATGAGTCACAGGCTTTTGATTATGTAGACCATAATATTATACTAATTAGTAAACTTGAAGCATACGGAATAAGAGGAAATATTTTTGATTTAATTAGATCCTATTTAACGAACTGACAACAGATAACAGTAATATCTAAAGTGAATCCTAAAAAAAAAGAGGAAACATTCAGCTCCGTGAGGAGTAATGTCACATACAGTGTTCCTCAAGGCAGTGTCCTAGGGCCGCCGTTGTTTATTATCTATATCAACGACTTGCCAAAGGCAATGACTCAACCTATGACATTATTTGCTGATGACAGTACAGTTTCAATTGCATGTAAGGACATTAATAATTATAAATCTGACATAAATAATTCATTGACATCTATAATTTCTTGGAAAGATAATAATAATTTGAAAATAAATTTATCTAAAACAAATATCCATTCCATAATATAATAATAATCATAATCCATTAAATGTAAATTTGATTCATGATGATGACACTATAAATAAAGTATCTAATGTCCGTTTTCTGGGCTTAATAATAGACAGCAAACTAAACTGGAAAGAACACATTGACGCACTATGCAAAAAAATCAGTAGTCAAGAATATGCTTTGTACCAACTTGCTGCAACACTAATGTGTTATTATCGGCTTATTATGGACTTGTTGAATCTGTCCTAAGATATGGCATTATCTTCTGGGGCAACTCATCAAATAAAGATATGGCGTTTAAAATGCCAAAACGATACGTGCTATGTTCGGTATCCAAAGTACTGTGAGCTATAAGCCACTTTTTACAAAGCATAAAATCCTCACACTGCCGTCACTTTATATTTTAGAAATTGCATTATTTGTAACAAATAACCCCCATTTGTTTCCTCGAATATCGGTCCTTATAATACAAAATCGCCGGGATAATAGTAAACTTCGTGTTCAACCAGCTAAGACAGCACTACTGTATAAAAGCGTGGTATACAGAGCACCGATAATTTATAACAATATCCCTATCTGTGTAAAAAAACTAAATACCTACAGACTAGTTTAAGGAAACATTAAAAAAATACTGACAGAAAAAGCCTAGTATAATATCAATGAATTTTTAAATGACAAACCGCTCTGATATACTGACTGAATCTATTATATTTATTTTGAACCGCATGAATATTTACCAATTTTTTTTTATTTATAATTTAATATTAATTGTTGCTTTTTTATTTTTTTAGATTATTAACTTTGTTACATGTTTATATTTTTTATGAAATCTTATGGTCTTCCAACCTAATTTGTACACCAGCCATGGTCAAGTATGTTGTGCCAAACAATATCCTGTAACAACTATAATAAACATTATATCATGTACCTATATTATCTACACATGTTTTTGCAAATAAATAAATCTTAATCTTATCTTTATCATTGAAGAATATTTTTTAAGACTGAACAGATTTTTTGTTTCATTATATCCTTTTTCTAGTACTTTCTTTAGTTATTCAACTTTAGTACAAGTATTTCATAGCTATTAGATATCTTAGGTATTTCAGATCTAGTTTATAAAATGGGATTGCGACACTATCTGATGTAGAAATACCTACGTTTGTTAAGTAGGATAATTATTCCATTCGTAAAGATGGTCAAACTCAGTGGTCGTAGGTACCAGTCATCACTCTACTTTCGACGAGTTGAGTTGTGCAAAAAAATGTAATTCGCCATTTTGTGGTGGTGGCCATCTTGGATTTGAAATTTATCATAGTGTATAGTATTCTACTAGTCAAGCTCTTTCATTTGATACCTACCCATATTGAGGGAGTTGTGAAAAAATCCGCCATTTCGTGGCGGCGGCCATCTTGGACCGATTTTCATCAAACATAGCTAAGAACACTTCCGACTAATTCACCTTTCAAACAAAAATATCAAAATCGGTTCATCCGTTCGGGACCTCCGATGCCACAGACAGACAGACAGACACACACACACACACACAAACGCGCGCGCGCGCGCACGCACGCGACAAACTTATAACACCCCGTCGTTTTTGCGTCGGGGGTTAAAAAGTCAGAAAGAACGGTAAGCGAAAATGAACAAACAGCGCAGCGATGCGGTGTGGGTCAGTTGCCAACGTCACGTGGACGAAGTCGCGGGTAGAAGCTAGTTATTTTATTATATTAAATTGAAGTCAAAACTGTACATTTGGTACCTATTAAAAAAAAACATTGCTACGAGGCGCGTGAACGAGTGATGCTGAAAATATAGTTTTAGAATTTTTGTCCGTTTGTCTGGATGTACGTTCCGGGTTGGCGCAAATAGGGCTGAACGAATTTGGATGATATTCGGCACGCAGATAGTTTATAACCTAGAATAACACATACAGTCTTTTAAGAGTGTTTACCCGTACCCGTACGGCATTTCATACAAACTTTCAAGCTCTTATTTTTCGAAATGAATGAACCGATTTTAATGAAACTTCATACGCAGGATACAAAGGTCTAAAAAGTTACTTAAGATAATTTTTGAAATGTCTTATTTAAAAAAAGGATACTTAACTGGAAATCTCTGTCTCTATGGAAAATTTAAAATCGGTCTAATTTGGCTGTAACGCTATTTTTCGAAAATGTTCTTAAGTAACTTTTTAGAACTTTGTATCCTGCTTATTTATTTATTTATTTATTTTACTATTTATGTACACACATATATAAACAGATACGAAATAGTCAGAACAGAAAAATAGGTACAAAGGTGATGCTTATTTCATAAGAAATCTCTTCCAGCATACCTGCAATAGGACAATAAATAGAGAGATGTAGACAGCGTGTGAAAGAGTAAAGGAGACAAAGAATAATACATACAATCTAATCTAAAAACAATGCGTATGAAGTTTCATTAAAATCGACTCATTCATTTCGAAAAACAAGGGCTTGAAAGTTTGAAATGCCGTACGGCGTAAACGCTTTTGGGTAAGACTCAAAATTTTGTGCGACGTCGCACAACGGAATTTGAGCCTTACCCATATAGGGGTAAGACTCAAAATTTTGTGCGACGTCGCACAACGGAAATTTTTGAAAAATGAAAATTTTGAGCCTTACCCTTTTAATCCCGGTAGTACGTTCTCGTGGTATAATTTCGCACTTCCACGCGGGAGAAGCCGCGGGCATAAGTTAGTTTTATTTATAAAATATTTCGGTGTGACTGTGTCGGAAGGTGCACAGTAAATATTCATGGTAAAATATTTCCGTAAGACTGTATCGGTAGGTGCACAGTATTCATGGTAAACTGGAGATTCTCTCTGAAACAAACCTTTTGAATTTAAGAAAGGGAGGTAGAATGCTTTGCTGTTCCTTGTTTCATGATCATCATCATCATTTCAGCTGAAAGACGTCCACTAGTAATGATCGCCTCCATCTCTTTTGTCTGCAGTTCTAGGGTCACGTGACTGGCGTGTGGTGCTGTGGGGACTGCGGTGAGGCAAGAGAACCGATGGAGGCTACCAAACCAATGTGTTTCGGTATTATTTGATTAGCCGATGCCTGCACTGCCAACAGTCGATATCCACATTCATAACAACACGACTGACAATTATTGTCTAGTTGCTGGCTGGACTAGTACCCAACTACACGGTACGAGTGCGACACCTAGCCGCGTATAAATAACTCGATTTGATCAATTGAACAGGACGGTGAGTACGTTTGTAAAATTGTGGTAAATATATACACGCGGGAGGCGGTGGCGCGCGGGCGCAGGGGGCGGTGCGAGCGCGGCGTGCTGCCCTGACAATGACAGCGGGATGTATAAATAGAGTGGCGGGAGCGCGCGCCGCTCTGCTGACCTACTCGACGAGCTGCTCCCGCCCGGCAGCAGTGACAGTTCGCGGTAAGTAGTGCAACGCCGCGGCCGAGGCCTTGTCCGTGGCCGCCGCTCGTCTGCTCCGCGCTGCAGCCGTCGGGTGAACGTTCGGCCGTTCGGCACGGAGCGCCGCCGATACTGACGCACTACTATCTATTGCATTGTTCACAATCAAAAACGAAGAGCGGGTATAAACACAGGCAATAGTTTCAGCCCCGATGCCTTGCACAGCCCGAGTTGTGAAACAAGAATGTGCTTGCAGGTCCTGCGACGGAACATGAATGAACGACGGAATGAGGACTTCTCTCGACAGCCTGCCGTCTGCATCATCAGGCCCTCGAATAAAGACTACCCCAGCTCTTGTAACATTGGGCGACATCGAGATGTAATTGCAATGCGGAGGTATGAAATAGTTATTAGACAACCTGTACTCTGGGTAGCTTAGCAACAGATTTCTAACGATATTGACAGGCGTCTAACTTATCTTAAAAACACCGGACCAGAGCGGGTTGAACTCGCGTGGTAGGTACTTGTGGTACGATGAATGTAATTTTACCATGTTGAACTCGCGTGGTAATCGTGGTACGATGAATGTTATCTACCATATTTTGATTTGAAACCTTTGGATGGATTAAAGCAGAAGGAGAGACTATACTGAAGGTAGTCTGTGGCGTACCGACGTATACAGTATACAATAATAACAGCCTCCCGACCGGGTGCGTAACCACAGGTGCACTCTGTTCCTTTACTCTCATAATCCAATAAATACAATAAACATATGGCAACTAACGCCAACTTCAGCTACTAGGAAAACATTCACAACTCGCTAACAGGACAGAGAATAGAGATTTTAATGAATACCTCACCGATGATTTCCCCTTGATCAAGGTAACCTGTACTTAAGTACCCTTGATCAAGGTACCTGTACTTAAGTGGTACTTACCTATAATTTACATACAAACTTTATACCATTAGGGTCAAGTGAATCAATTCTTCTTCAAGTGAGGTGGAAGAGTTTAGTGCAGCAATTCCGAAACTATAATACTTATTTTAACCTTATAAAGAAAGGAGAAGGTTCTCAAGTCAAAAAAACTAGACAAGTACGAGTCGGAGTGGCACACGAACGTGCATGTTGTCGAAATAAAAATAAATTTCATGGGTAATAATTTTTTTGCGCGATACCCTAAGTAGTTCTTTTTCTAAAATAAAAGTACTCTAAGCAGTAACTTAGTCAACTTTTATGTTATAGCTGACTAGCTAGCGCCCGCGGCTTCGCTCGCGAGGTATGTCGATAAAAACTATCCTAAGTCTAATCCTTTCCCGGGATGCAATCTATCTCTCTGCCAAATTTTATCGAAATCCGTTCAGTGCTTTAGGCTTGAAAAGGTAACATACAGACAGACAGAGTTACTTTCGAATTTATAATATTAGTATGGAATATGGATACGGCATTTATAGCCACAATGGATCCCATGACTTATTGCACTAAACCACCACTGAAAAGTCACAAGAAAGCAAATGACGCAATTTCGAATTTTACCATTCCATAAAAAACCCATTAAAACCCCCGACTTAAAGAATTTATGTAACGAGACTAAAACAGATAAATTCATATAGCAGTCGGTGGAAATCTTAGAATAGAAGGTGTTCCACAGAACGGTCCCCCGACTGCCATAGAGTTTATCTGTTTTAGTCTCGTTACATAAATTCTTTAAGTCGGGGGTTTTTAAATTATTTTAACCTTTTCCAATTACATTTAACTATCGTGGATTTAAAAAAAAAGGATAATTTTGCTTTTTATTAATGCAGAGTTACTCAGTGTAAGTTTACAGAAGCTTTCTGAAGAATGATGATGTAACCAACATTTTGTAAGCATATTATTTCGAGCGTTCGTCGTGGAGTAGCCCGTTGTTCTGCATAGGTACCTACTACGTTTTGTAAGCATATTATTTCGAGCGTTCGTCGTGGAGTAGCCCGTTGTTCTGCATAGGTACCTACTACGTTTTGGAATGGGCACATAGCTTCATCTTTCTGATCTACCTACCCCTTGACAACACAAAAGTGCCTGTCAGGTAATTGGATTGTCTAGTATATATAAAAGGAGAAACTGACTGACTGATTGACATATCAACGCACAGCCGAAACTACTGGGAGTAGGAATGTGACATTTTACAAACGGCTTCCTTTTTACCCGACTACGGCGAAGCAAAAAGGAGGGTTATGATTTTGACCGGCATGTGTGTATGTTCATCTGTTCCCTCATAACTTCAAAAGTACCGTCGTCCGCTGGTTATAGGCTATGTCACTGTCACACTAAATTTAGTGTTGCCCAAAATCGGTCTTGGTCTTGCAGTCTTGGTCTTGCATTTTTGCAAGACCAAGACCAAGACCAAGACCGACTTCTTGTAGCAAGACCAAGACCAAGACTGACCCCTGCAAGACTTGAGCAAGAACAAGACTAAGCCTGCAAGACTCTTGCGTCTCGCAGTTAAGTCAAACTGAGATTTGGGCGTTATAGTAGGTATTTGGTTTCAATCCCGATTTTGATAGACGTTCCCCAGTATCAAAACCGTATCGTCATAACACTAACAGGTATTGTATTGATTATTATATATTTCGACTATTTATTAAGTAGGTAGGTAGCGTGTTACTTACAAATTTGTTCCCATATGTGATAATGTACCTAGCATAACTTTCTAGCAAAGTTCATTTCATACCTTGTAGGTATATCTACTTAGAGTATTATATTATACTTGTATAAGTCTAATGTGCAGATCTAACGTTAGTAGGTTGGTAAAAATTATGTACCTAGGTATTTATGTCAAAGTTTATATTATTCTTCTATTCAGCAAAATTTAAAACTAACAGCGAGTCGAGTAGGTCTAGTACTAGTAGCAGTTTTTAAGCCAGCCGATGTTATGGTACAGACGCTAGCACATCAAGCTACTACTTTAGAAAAATAATGATCCCCTCATAACGAATCTAATATAAAAGTAGTAAATGGGTCATTCAATTATGTAGATGATTAAAATGCCTCATGTGACGCGTCTGTTAGATTCATTGGGATTCATGGCCAACTCGACGCCGCGCGGGGATTCCCGCAATCTTCCGCATTTTTTGTCAGGTTTACAAGCATTTATGCACTTTATTGTAATAATTTTAAAGTTTATTTTCAAGTGCATTAATAATACGAGGAGACCGCTTGGCGCTGCGGTCCCTTTGTCGCGGCATTTGAAAGCGAATAGCGTGAGCGCGAAGACAGTGTTGACCTCGCAATAGTATATTTCATTACAAGTGCGGAAAGGTTGTCATTGCAAAGAGTTCCGACAAATGTCTACCCGAGCCGAGGCGCAGCCGAAGGCGAGTGTTGACAGTCGGAACAAGTTGCAATGACGGTTTCGCACGTGTATTGAACGACTATTTTTAAAGAGTTGCGAAAAAATGAAGCAATTTAATAAAATAATAAAAACACAATAAACTCAACTAGTCAATGGCGCCAACCGTAGAATATAAGCAGAGATTTTTTTTTCTTCACCCATTCTGGTAGGCAAAGGGAACTATGCCATACAGCCAAGTCTTCAGTAGAATTTTTTTATTGATATGAAATGAAAATGTGAGATGAAATGAAATGAAACCTAACCTAACTCATTCAATCAAATCATTAAATCTGATATTGAAACAAATTAGTAGCTTCTTTTTAGAAATATACGTATTTGCATGAATCATAAAAACTTCTAAGAATTTTTTTAGTAAAAACTTCATGGTTGGTTTTTCTTTTTAATAGACATTATTTTGACAGTTGGGAAAGAGAACGCACGAGTTCGGGAAAGGTAAAAAAAAAGCACGAGTATGTAATAGCCCACATCCCGAACGCTATACGTCCCTGCAATACGCCACTTTTTGAGCAACTGTATTAAAAATGAACTTTAGCAATACTGCTGATCAGGTAGCCCTTTCGAGTTTTATTTACATTGCTGTTTTAAGTGAAATAAGTGAATTTACTATTTTTTATTTAAAAATCTTATTGGGTCAGATAGAAATAATGATTTTATACAGTTTACAGTAAAAAAAATTGCAGAAAAAAACGTAAAAAATTAAGAAAAAGCCGACGAAAAATTTCAACGCAGGAGGGTCCAGAATCATGTACTGAATCCATGGTAAGCGGTTGCACGTCGATGTCCCTGCCATCCTGAGCAATAGACTAATAGGTATTTGAATGTAGTCTAGTCTAAGTAGTAGAGTCTCGCAAGACTTGCGAGACTCTTGCTGCAAGACCAAGACCAAGACCAAGACTGAGAGCGCAATACCAAGACCAAGACCAGGTGTATTGACGCAAGACCAAGACCAAGACTGGCTAAGGTCTTGTCTTGGTCTTGCATTTGGGCAACACTAACTAAATTCAATACGGCCCCCTCTAGAGGACTTATAGTAATGAAATTAAAAAATAAATATTTTGGGATGGTGCCTTGTCTACTTTCTTGTTATCAAATGAAAGGGACTTACTGAAATAAGCCCCAAATAATTAAATAAAAAAATAATTATAAACTAAAACCCGACTACCTACTGAAAAGGATGAAATCAGAAAATCAGCCTACCCGAAACTGTCATATTTTCCCAATCAACTTTAAACCATATGCTTTAGCGATATAGTTGAAAATCTATTAAAGAAATTTGACAGATTGTAGTAGCTTGATGTGCTGGCGTCTGTACCTTATTCATTATATTTATTTGCAATGCATAATGTTGTAGAGGTGTTACCATAGCTTATAATATGTTAGTACAGCCGCATGCGACCACGGGAATGTACCTACTTTCTTGTTTCATCCTTTTCAGTACTTAGTCGGGTTTTAGTTTTAAACTTTTTAATTATAATGTGAATGTCCCCTACATTATAAGTAAAAAGTTTATAACTAAAAGTTTAAAGCACAAACAAGGGGTTTTTGGAAATTCAACCTTTACGGGGTGAAAAGGGGGAATTTTGTTTGTATGAAATATCGTATTCCTTGAGTTAATAAACTTGAAACTTGGCACGAATACCTACTTATCTAAGTAAATTATGAAGTTTGGCATTTTTTGTTTTTCTAAACTACCTACCCCCTAAAGGGGGATTGGGGGTGTCATTTGTATGGATGAATTTTAACGCGCGGTCCGATTAACTTGAAACTCAGTATTGAAACCAATACTGAGTTTCGAGTTAACTGTTAATCGGACCGGGAAAATTGGTTAATCAACTCGAAACTTGGCAAGACTACTTGCCTACAGCCTAAGTTTTGAAAAACTATAATGATTATTAGATTTACAAACTACCCCTAAAATGAGTTTAGGGCTGTTAAAGTTTCTGTGGAAGAATTTTAACGCGCGGTCCGATTAACTCGATACTCAGTATTTATACTTAAGCCTAAAAATAAGGAATAACGTGTATCAGGGTTTTTCGAGTTAATTTTACTGGGAAGATTTTACTGCGTGGCTTGATTAACTCGAAAATTGGTATAAATAATCTTTGGAGTCAAGTAATGGACACATCCCAAACGATTTCACGAAATTCCATCACTGTTGGGGTGAAAAGCGGGATGCAGTTTATATGAAAAATCTTATTTATTTGGTTATTGGCAATATTTGGCTTAGTAAATAATAAAAATTGTCACTTTTAGTTAAAAAAAACCGGTCAAGTGCGAGTCGTACTCGCGCACCGAGGGATCTGTACAAATTTGTAACCGTACATATCGTACGGTTATCACGGAAAAAAAATTAAATGTTACTACAGATATACGGTTTTCGGATTTTTTCCTTTACTTGTGCTACATGACATTGCTTATTGCCAAATTTCATGATTCTAGGTCAACGGGAAGTACCCTATAGGTTTTGATTCCGGAACATAAACGCCCGTATCTTTTGATTGCGTTCACTTAGAAGTTCGATTTTGTCAATGCTTCAAGGAATTGCAGCACTGAGTAGGTACTTGATATTAATTTCATGTTGATAATTCTTCGCGCTCGTGAGAAGAAGGTGCAGCGCAGACGGCAGACTTTTTGTGCGTTCGAGTCTGCGGCGCACAAAAAGTCTGCATGGCGCGCAAAAAGTCTGTCGCGGATTTTTCACAGACAACGCACACGACGCACATCTTCGATCATTCTGTCGCAGAGCTGTAGGGACGTAGAGGCTATGGAAATCGTGCAGAGATCGGGAAGTATTATTTTGTACATGAAGTACAGAAAAAGAAGAAGAAATAGACAATTTTGGGTACATCCTATACTTTCGGAAAGATTACTGAAGAGACAGTTCCATACTAAACATTCAATTCTGAAACAACATCCGGAAAAATTTTTAGCAGGTCTTAAAATAAATAGCAACTCATCAAATGTACATTTGATGAGTTGCTATTTATTTGAGTTGCTTTTTTTTATTTTTTTGTGTGAAAATTTTAATTCGGTTCACAGAATACATCTACTCACCATGTTTCTTATAGTTTCGGAAAAAATTTAAGTGGCTGTGACATAGGGACGGATAGACAGACAGATAGACATGATGAATCCATAAGGGTTCCGTTTTTTGCCATTTGGCTACGGAACCCTAAAAACCCCTTACAGAGGATTTAGGGGATGACAAAGTTGATAGGTTAGAAAAATATGTACCCGTACATATTTTTATACTAAACTACCGTAAAGGGAGATTGGGGATGTCAAATTTAGTATGGCGGAATTTTAATGCGCGGTCCAACTCACTATGTAAGAATAAAATCTATACTAATTGTAGTATAAAGAGGTAAAGTTTGTAAGTTTGCATGTAGGGACTAATCTCTGGAACTCTCAGTCGGATTTGAAAAAATATTTTTGTATTTGATAGCCCAATTGAGGAAGGCTATTTAACATCACGCTATGACCCTTAGGAGCCGAGCAAAAAGAAAAAAGGTCTGAAAAACGCTAAGCAAAAACGAAGTAATAGCACGGGCAGGCGATGAGATGCGACGGGGTGGGTCGGGGGAACAAGACATTTCACGCGGACGATGTCGAGTAAATTATAAACATCGTAAACATTAATTTTCGAACACTACCTTTAAGAGGAGATGCAGAGGGTGTTAAATTTTTTTGAGGAAAGTACGAAACCCACGCGGACGAAGTCGCGGGCAAGTGCTAGTTTGAAATAAATGGTTTGAGTTTGATTCTCATGAAGTTGTCGCCATCTTGGATTTTCAATTTTACACCCTCAAAAATCATGAAAATTATTTCAAAAACATCTTTATTTTACGAGCTATCCAACCATAGTTATATGAAAGAAGTATCCAACAAACTATTAAAACATTAAAAAACATTCATCAGGCAAAGATGGTAGGTAAACAACACTTCCTAATATTGTAATTGTCGTAGGTATACACTTACACATACTGTACAGGTAAGAACTGCTTCATTGAAACTTAATCCTCAGTAACAACATCGATACCTCAATACCGTTGATGGCAGCTTCGGTTTCATATACCAGCGCCATGCACGAGGCTAGCGCACCTCTCGCGGCCGCGTCAGGTGACGCCGCACTCGGGGACTAACGTACTCGCTGCACGGCCCCACCAGCATGCAGCTAGCAGCCCCGGCCGCTGGGCTCCGGACTCCGGACGACATCGTGTCTCGCAAGTTGCAACATGTCTTGTCATAAACCTCATCACCAGCTCGCAAGGGATCCACTTGCCACATCAACCAAGGTCATCGTGTGCTAGTCATTTGAGAACTGATTATCAATTTTGTAAGTGGAAATAATAATATTGATCAATTTGAACCCTACATAAGTGGATGCAGTTGGTCAGTCACTTGAGTGTGGGGCAACATGACGTGATGATATGGCACGGTCAGTGTATGGCGAGCGCGAGCGAGAGCAGTCGGTGCGAGCGAGTGCGAGCTAGCGCCGGCAGACGCAGCGACGCCGGCCGCCGCCGCCGGCTGGCTGCTCGAGTGCCGCTTGCAGCGCCTCATCGCCCCCGACCTTCCAGCTGTCAGCAGGGCTCTCGGCGCGGGTGTCGAGGACATTGTCACGGTCAAGCACGCGCCGCCCTCGGCTGCTGCCAGTCTCTGCTGCTACAGATGTTTTCGTTTGCAGTTTTTCCGCAACTGAGTAAACATTGCGTAACTAGGTTGTGTCCGCTCCCCTTGGAATATGAATAGATGTTAAGTGTTGTGAACGTTAACGTATTCTAGGCGCACTCGTCGGTGTGTCGGTGTGACATACATCAGCACGACCGGTTCCTACCTTGACGTCGGCGCCGGCGGGTTGCGATCGACCTCAAACATTTGCGGCTGCCGAGTGCCGCGGCTGCCTTGCCGACGCATATGCACGAAAACAACTTACTTAGATAAAATCATGAATTAATGAATGCTTGAGGAACTCTTGTGTTACTATTTTAGTAGGTACCAATCTATCTATCTGTTCAATTCTGACCAATTTATATATCTGTGTATAGTAGTCATGGCTGAGACTATGAAGGACCTCAGTACAGCGTCCGAAAAAGTGGGTCTTAAAATGAACATGGACAAAACAAAGGTTATTAACACGTGGGTGTTACATGGGCATTAGACATGAGCTGAGAGTGAGAGTGCTCTCATGAAGACTGGGGACGCTACGTCGTGGACGAGTATGTTTACCGACGACAAACTAGTTAGGTAGATCCAACTTCGAGAAAGAGGTCAATCGTCGAATCCGACTGGGCTGGACAGGGTTCGGGAAGCTACGCAATATTTTCTCGTCCCACATACCGCAGTTTCTCAAGACGGAAGTCTTTGACTAGTGCGTGTTGCCAGTGATGAGCTATGAGAAATGTAAATTGAAAAAAAAAACAAAATGTTTTCTTTCACAATCTTGAAATATACATGAAAAAAGTCTTGGCACCGTTGTTTTTTTCTACATTTGGTTGTTTTTTTCAGAAAAAGTGAAACACTATAACTAAAGTGGAATAAAACACATTTGATTGTTTTGTTTTTATTCAAGTCAAATTATGTTTAAATCAATGGGTAACTATTATTATGAACTTTAAAAATACTTAATGTGTTACAATCATCTGTATCAGTATCAGTAGCTGCGGCTACGCTTGTTTTATCAGCATCGGAATAATGTTCTGTGTCTGTATTTGTTTCATTTGATTCTGAATCAACGACTATACTATCAGGGACTCTATTACATTCTGCTTGTGTTATTATTGTTGATGATTGCAATCTTAAATTGTGCGCAATGTACACTATTTTCCTAGCCCTGTCATTTGTCAGTCTAATACGTAGGTACGTATTATTTAACAAAATACAAATTGTATTTTCTTAATGAACAAAAAAAATAATAACATCAACTCTTATACGATAACCGCCTTACCATATTTTTATTTTCCTACTCATGAAAAAAAACCTACTCCAGAAAAAAAAACGTTTTTTTCATGTTTTTTATAAACGTTTTTTTATCTCAGAAAAAAAAACCGTTTTTTTACAACTCTATGGCATTGAAATGTGGTCGCTCACAATGGGTCTTATTAAAAGGCTAAAAGTCACCCAAAGGGCAACGGAGAGGGCCCTACGTGATCGAATCAGAAATGAAGAGAACAAAGGTAACCGACATAGCCCGAAGAATTGCTACACTTAAGTGGCAGTGGGCAGGTCACATTGCTCGCAGAACAGATGGCCGATGGGGCCGAAATGTTCTGTAAACGTAACGGAGCGTTGGAAGGCGCTGCACAAGGTGGACCGACGATCTTGTGAAGGCCGCAGGAACCCGCTGGATGCGGGAAGCACAAAACCAGTCGAAGTGGAGGTGCTTGGGGGAGGCCTGTATCGAGCAGTGGACGTGTTTCGGCTGAAATGATGATGATGATAGCGAATCTATGTATCGTTGCTACACATGCACTCACTACTCCCGTCTGTTCCTAGCTAAAGGCGTCGAGCGCCGACTCAGGCAGGGGCAGCGCGGAGCGGCGCGCGGCGCGGCAGTCCTGCGTCCAGGCACAAGCCGTCTGCCCCATACAATTGCCCAGCACGGCATTGGCACAACGTCTCTTCATTGAAGTGCATTTCATTTTATTTGAGTCTATAAATAATAGTTTTGTTTTTTGACAATTGGAGTACCTATCGTTGGAAGCGTCATGTTGTTCAGCGGGTTGTAGGCTATATTATGACGTCACATAAAATCCAGCATGGCGGTTTATAGCGGATGTAAATTAATGATATCGAAGAAATATTTATAGATTAAAATATCGCGTTTGGTATTGTAATGATGACAGGTCTCTGGTGACTTTCTGAAAACATTTTTTTTTTATTATATGAAAGTTACTTTGTCTGTCTATTACCTTTTCACGCCTAAACCGTTGAAAGGATTTCGATAAATTTTGTCGCGGAGATAAATAGATGGAATCCCGGGGGTACATATAGGCTACTTTTTGTCTATTAGGGAAGGAATTTGTATGAGAAACCCGTAAGGATATGAAAATTCAAAGGATGATGCCACGGAATGTCCCCACTGATCAATAGCGACCGGACGTATATCGTTGAAAAGCTCTTTTCATGACTGTCATTTGTTACTATGGCGGTGTCTCAAATCTTGTGGGAACAAGTTACAGCTATCATTCATTATCATTACAGTAAAATATACAAAAATACATTACGTTTTGTTATACGAATAACAAAACAAACTAATCATCATAATTATAACTGATAATTCAAATTCTTTATTTCAGACATGAGTCCATAATGCAACCATCACAATAATTGTGACTTTTTGTAGAGGGACCGCCAGAGTAACATATTGTTACGTACATAATAATTACTCCGTTCAGATAAGAGCGTCGCTTTCGACGTCTCTGATAAGGCCAAATGCCTAGTCAACAGCCTAGCGTGCGAATGTTCTCCCAGATCTCGACCTCACCTTAGCAAGGTTGAAGCTGAAGTCGAACCCAGATGATCCACTGCCGGTTCAGAATGAACCTTTCAGTCCTCCAGCAGCATTATGTAGTTGATATCTCCCTACAATACGATTGATTAGCGATGGTTTACTCTAGTAAAAGAATTGTCTTTTAGCTGTAACTTGTTTTCCACAATAAAATTAATGAGAATTGAGACTGTCTGCCATAGTAGTAAAGAACAGTTATGAAAAGAGCTATTCAAATTGTTGAATAGCTCACACATCATTGGATGTGTGGTTATTATTGGTCGCTGAAGACCTCGGCACGCGGCCCAAAAATGTTTGCCCATCCTCCTTTAAGCTTTTGGTAACAAATAAAGAGTTTAGCTACGTGTTTCAGCGTGTTGATACAATCCTCCCTCAAGGGGGTAACATAGGCGTTGATTTTAAAATTCACATGAAGGTGATATTGAAATACTTAGTAATAGTCCGTAGCATCCGTATCTTGAAGTAACATTAATTTAGTCTTAAAGTTTAATAATTAATAAACAATTTAAAGTCACAAAATAACGTGGCCAAAGGCAGCGCTAGAGTATTTGGAATGAAGGGAAATACGCTAAAGGGCTATGCGGCGCAGGGTCCCTTACGCGAAAATTAATATTCTTATGTTTTTTGCAATTTGCAGGCCAGTGTTAGCTTTTACTTTGATCAAAATATGATTCGCGACCGTAACAAATATGTAGACACATTTATTTAAAAAAACAGCATGTGTGCAATTCACACATGGTAGAAGTAAAACCTTCAAAAACACTGTACAATACTTCCTATCTCATTTTTTTCCCACGTTAAGGCGAAAGCGCCAGGTTAGCCCGCGAAATTCAATTTTTTTTAGGTTTTTTGCAATATGCTGGTCAGTATTAAGTTGTACGTTGATTAATATATGATTCGCGGCCGTAACAAATATGTATTTACAGAATTATAATCATTAAAGTCATCAACACAACTCTCTAAGACCACGTAAGTCCAAAGAATAACTGTTTCATGAAATCATCATTCTTTCGAGTTACGTGGTCTTAGAGAGTACACAATCACCACGCACAATCACCATCACAATCACAATCACCTTCACAATCACAATCACCATCACAATCACCATCATCATCACAATCACCATCATCACCATCACAAATTAGTAGCATAGGATTAAATTTGATGTCATTTGTAATAATAAAAAACAAAAACACTGTATAATGCTTCCTATCTCATTTTCTCCCACGTTAAATCTTATATGTCTCTTTTTACTGTCGCTTTTGCGTTTCATAAAATTTCAAGTCACAACGATGCTAAAGAAGTTTTCACTTCAAAAACGAATATCATTAGATCAACAAGTTTTAAGAGGAGCAATTAAATATTTCCCATAGGTAAGATGTTCCACTTACATTTCGTTCGGTCGTTCAACTTTGTACACTTCAAGACGTATTTATGGTATAGGATAGGCCCTTTAGGTTCCAACACAACATTAGGGTTCATAATTCAGTATCCATACTATACATATCCATCCATCCGTGCCTACTACCCATACTAATATACCTACTCGAATTGTATAATGCGAAACTAATTGTCTAATACCTCTTCACGCCTTACGGCTGAACGGATTCGGTTAAAAGTACATAGATAGACCATGACCTGGGTCAGGACTATAATAATTGTAAATAAACCGTTTTAAACAAAAAACCCGTTTTAGATTTGTTTAAAACGGTTGAAAACCACGACCACGTGGGCCGGACATTCATTACGTATTATTCATTATTCATTATTTTTTAAAAGGCTAATTGAAATCATTTAGATTCAGATTTATTTATTTGCCATCAATGTAGGTACAAGTTTAAGATGATACAAATAGCTGAAAGTTACCGATTTACTAATCATTATACTAGCTGTGCCCGCGACTTCGTTCGCGTGGATGTCGGAAAACAATAATGTGTCGCTTAGGTTAGCTAAAGGTGTAATTACCACTCCGTCATTGAAAACGAAGAATCTTCCGATGTTGCCTGGTGGGAAGCGTTACCTGGTGTTCTCTACCATAGCCCTTTCGACCGCAGTCACTGCGTCTTCGGGGTTCATAATGTCAATGCGACGAAATGTCACTTTGACTTTTGAGAATAAATGAAAGCGGCTGGTCGAGACTACAGCAGCCATGCATACAGCCATGTTTATAAAATATCTTAACTTTGATTTGGCCAAGATAAACTTTGCTGAAGAGTGTGTTTATACATTCAAGTCGTCGTAGAATTCAAAATAGTTTTTCAAATACGGTCTTCATGGCTGCTTAAGTTTACTTTTCATATTTCTAAATCCATTATTCGTATTAACTACATCTGAAGTATGTCCATGATAACTGCTACTAAAGCATATACTTTCTGGACAAATAATTTATTAAGAAATGGCTAATACTTAATTGAATTATGAAGAAAGACTTAAATCTTCTAAGAAGCCATATCACTTAATTTTTTTTTTTTTGGTGCGCTGTGGGTATCCTCTCTGACTTCCTCCATCGTGGGGGTGACAGAGAGGTATGCCGGACTCTTACTACCGGCTAAAACCACCGCGGTGTTCCACCTCTGCCTATGGCCGGGGTGCGGGATCCGTATACGCATTCACCGCTCCCCCGACAGGCCTCGACCCGCTGTTCCTCAGCGGGTCCCACGTCCCCGTGCGGCTATTTCATTTTCATTCACCCCGCCGGTCTGGGGTGGGCGGCGGGATTTTTCAGACTCTTACTGACTAAAAACCACCCCGGTGTTCCCTTCCCACACTTAGACCGGGGATCATGGGAACTTGTACGTCTTCCACGATACCCGGCTGGTCCCACCTCGAGTCCACGGGGAGGAGGAGTGCTGGCCGCTCTTCCTATCCTCTGCGGCCGAAAATTGGCAGGTGGGCGGGCCAATGACCTGACCCGTCGCAGGGGGACCAAGGGTGCCCAGACACGGGGTCGTTTGGCGCCCATGTGCTGGTTTGGTCCCTAGGGTGGTCACGGCGTGCTATGTGTTCTGGTGCGCCGGTGATGGGGAGTACTCCCCAGAGGAGGGTCCGGTGACGGACAGCCGCGGTGGGTTCACGGATGGGTACTAACGCGTGCCCGTGTTCCCGCCTTAAGCGGCAGAGGAGGACACCGTGGAGTTTTAGTGGGTTAGAGTCCCACATAACTGCATTATCTGCCCGTGGTAGTGCAGAATGCATGAGCATTGATTGACCCATGTTAAAAAAAAGGCACAGATGTTGGTGGGTTCCTCGGGGGCTGATTTTGCCAGACTCAGGGCTGTATTGCAGCCGGAATCGGGGGCATGGTTGTGCAACCATGCCCCCGATTCCGGCTGCGAGCGTGCGCGTGCGCGCTTCCTTCGCCTCACCAGGGCACGTTGCTTGATGACGACTGTTTGCGTGTGGCGGTGGCCCTCCACCTGGCGGTCCCCTCCGTGTGAACCCACAGATGCACCTGCAGTTCCGTGGTGCTGGCCGAAGGCCATCACGCTTTGAGTTGTCGTCGTTGCTCGTGGAGGTTCCCGCGTCACCATGCGCTCAGTTATATTGTACGGAGGGCTTTTGTGTCGGCAGATGTCCGCTGCGTGCTGGAGCCTCCGGGTCTGCGCAGGACTGACGGCAAGAGGCCGGACGGGCTGACCCTGGTGCCTTGGAGGAACGACAAGTGCCTAATATGGGACGCAACTTGCGTCAGCACTGTTTCCGCCAGTCACCTTGGTCTCACCGCCAGCAGCAGCGGAAGACGCCGCTGAGAGGAAGAGGGTGAAGTACGCACCGTTGGTGGCCCGTTACCATTTTGTGCCCATTGCCGTTGAGACCATGGGTGGTTGGAGCACTAAGGCCAAGAAGTTCATTAGTGAGATAGGGCACAAGCTCCGTGACAAAACGGGTGACTTCCGCTCCGGCTCGTTCTTGGTGCAAAGCTTAGCCATTGCTATCCAACGGCAATGCAGCTAGCGTTTTGGGCAACTTTGCGCCGCGCCGGGAACAGTTAGGGGCGGGAATTATTTGACTAGTTCGATGTGGTTGTTGTGACTGATATTATTTTAAATTAATTTGTAGTAAAAATAATACAATTATTATTGAATGCACACTGACCATTTCAACTGTTTACCTATTATGGCACAGGAGATTCTTTTAAATTGACTTCTTATTTTTCGTTTAAAAATCGGGCACTAAAACCGGTCTCACGGGTCGATCGATCAGGTTAAGCTACGCTTGCCGCGGCTGCTCTGTGGATGAGTGACCATCTTTACATACCGAGACCCCTCCGTGACTCGAAAAGCACGTTAAGCCGTTGGTCCCGGCTGTCATTCATGGATCTTTGACAAGCGTTACGGGTAGTCAGAAGCCCGAAAGTCTGACAACCAGTCTTACCAAAAGGGGTATCGCATTACCTACTAACTGGGTTTTGGAGGTCAGATAGGCAGTCCCTCCATGTAAAATACTGGTATTCAGCTGCATCCGATTAGACTGGAAGCCGACCTCAACATAGTTGGGAAAAGGCTAGGCTGATGAAATCGGGCAATACAATATAACTTACATACTTGGTAAGCTTAACAAAAAAAAAGGAGCAAACACAACTATGACCTAGTTAACTGACTTGAAAAACTTGCTCTCAGTTTAATTAGTCCTTATTTAATTGATAGACAACAGCAAGTTCAAATAAATGGTGTCAATTAACATGGTTTAACAGTAAAAATGGGTGTGCCACAAGGCTCGATATTGGATCCTTTCTTCTTTTAAGTGTATGTTAATGATCTACTCCATTTATTAAAAAATCAACCACAAATGGTGTTATTTGCTGATGACACTTCCTTAATTTTTAAGGTAAATAGACGTGCTGCAAAATTTGACGACGTAAATAACGCCCTACTGCAGGTCCAAAATTGGTTCAGTGCTAATAATTTAGTATATTTACGAGACTAGGGAAAAAAAACTTAAGTGCATAAGATTTTCTTTACCAAATGTCAAGGGCAGTGATTTTGAGATAATATTGAATCATATATAAGAGAAACTAGAACTCGTCGATAAAACTGTTTTCCTAGGGATCACGCTCGACTCAAGGCTACAATGGGTTCCATCTCTTCCAGGACGACTAAGTGCAGCAGCTTATGTTGTCAGAGAAATCCGTCAATTTACTGATGTAGATACAGCGAGACTAGTCTATTTTAGTTACTTTCATAGTATCATGTCTTACGGTATTTTACTTTGGGGACGGGCTGCAGACATCGATTCTATATTTATTCTACACAAAAGAGCCGTCAGAGCCATATATAATCTCCGCAGGCGCGATTCTGTAAGGGAACTGTTTAAGAAAATTAACATCATGACGGAGCCTTGTCAATATATCTACAAAACCATCAGACAAAAGTTACATCATTTTAGTAAAAGAGGTGAAAGACATAATTATAGTACTAGAAATAGGGACCTATTAGTTCAACCAGGTTTCAGATTGGCTTAAAAGTAGACTCATCTTTTATGGGGTTCTGTTTAAAATGTTATAATAAAATACCTCCCCGCATTCTTCAACTGAATGAGACAAAATTCAAGTCTTGTATAAAACGCACACTATGCAGTCAGGCATATTATAAGTTAGGGGATTACATCGCTGATAAAAATGCCTGGCTCAATGCTGGTCCTGCTCCAAAACCACAACTAATTGATTAACACTTGAAAATACTGTTGGAGCTGCTGAAGATTGTAAGACCATATTTGCATTGTATAAACTGAATTTTCTTTGTATTGTATAATTGCATAGCACAGATTTGAGTTCTATGTATGTACTATAATACCCTATGTACCATTTACCGGTAATATGTCTTTCATTGACTTGAATGTGCCCTGGCGGCTGATAGTATCTCATGCTCACACAAATGTCTCACTGACGATGGCGTGTGTGTTGGATCATTTAGCTCCCTTCGAAATGGTTGAGCTGAATGGTGCTGATCTATGCGTCATGTTCGTGAACGAGCGCCGTCAGTTGGTGCTGGTCATCACTTAGCTGCCTCGGCTTATTTTTAATTATTTTAATTTTGAATTGTTGTTTTCTTACCATTTGCTGTACTCTGGACGCTTTTAACGTGTACGGTGTAAGTCTTTTTTACATCGTTCTCACATATATTTATAAATTCAACATTAATGATGTAACTAATATTTTTGTACAAATATATAATTAAAAAAATCGTCCATGGAGTTTCTTGCCCGTTCTTCTCCATAGGTACCTACGCTTTGGAATGGGCAACTAGCTTCATATTTTCTGACTGACCGACTTCTTGACAATTCAAAAGTGCCTGTAAATGGTTTAATTGAAATAAGTGCTTTGAGTTTGAGTTTATAATTATAAATAACCTTAAAAATAATATGCTGACATTGGACTACTTATTATTAGTCGAATGGCTGCACGTGCTCTACTTAAATTTCGGCTGATGCTAAGGTCCCGGAGAAAATATCAAATGCTGCCTGCCCTTGGCCATCTAGACGGACGGATGGACCAACAGAAAGCGGGGGCTTAGTAATAGGGTCCCTATAGCATCATTTGGGTACCGAACCCTAATGACATAATCCACTTCCGTATCGAACTGCGGCTACTACCAGCTAAGCCTGACTCTCCGCAGCTCGCCGCTCGCAGCCCCCGCTCTGCTGTGACGTGGCCGACGCCCAGCTCGCTCTTTGTACTCTTTGTCTCTTTCCGCCGTATTCTTTACGCGCATCACTCCTCGACTGTTCGCAATAAACAAGCGACAGCATCCAACGAAACCGACCATGATTGGAACTGCGGCGACCCGAACCTGTGGCCACAGGCCGCGGCGTAGCTGCTCATCCACTGCGCGCGCCACCACGGCACGCGACAGATAGTCACACGGCATGACAGCACACAGGCCTCGGGCGGGAGCAGTGGTGGCTGGAGGCTGGTGCGTGCTAATAACTATATAGCGTGGGCGTCGGCTGGACGGAGACTGTGGCAACTGGGCACTTGATCATCGCCAGCTCATCTCCGTGCGGTGCGACTACGACGCTCATTGATAATTTAGAATTGCGATGCCATCTGGACAGCCAATAACAGTAGGCGTGCAGTGCAGCGGCTGCAATAGCCGCAATATTCGCATAAGCGCGTTGTCGAAGCCGTCCTACCGCACCTCGAACCCTGGCTAAAAACAGATGAGCGCATCTCTTACGGCTCGACGGCGCACAGTGATCATGTACTGCCTTGTACACTTGCTCAGCAAGGTTTTGGGGAGACCCCTTTTAGTCCATAGAGATGTGCCCTAACAAGCGTTGCACAGATGGGGCTCCGGATTGAGCTTTTGAGAGGTAGCGGTACCCCCTTCCATAGTGCAGATGGTGACCACCGGGGTGGTTTTAGTGCGGTAAAAATCCCACACTCCCTGGTCCCCAAAGACCAGGCGCCTTATGAAGGTTTCCCCCAGAGAAAAAAAAAGTCGTGCAGCGCGGGGAGTGCACGCTCTCCTCAGATGATGAACTACAAAGCACTTGAACTTTGAACATCTACGAGTAGGTTAGTTATGTATTTGAGCTCATCATAATTATAAAAAGCCATTTTTTGCTTGTTTTATTATATCGAATGAGTTGTAGGTATATTAAAAAACCGACCAAGTGCGAGCACACGAAGTTTTCCGTACCATCATCCTAGCCTTTTCCCAACTATGTTGGGGTCGGCTTCCAGTCAAACCGGATGCAGCTGAATACCAATATTTTACATGGAGTAACTAGCGATCTGACTTTTACAACCCAGTTACTGGCTAAAAAAATACCGCTTGTTAGGGTTCCGTACCAAAAGGCAAAAAAGCCGATAAAACAAAACACGTTTCATGTATGCAGACCCTCTTTAGTTTTGATTAACTTTAAGGCGAAAGCGCCAGGGTAGCCCGCGAAATTCGATTTTTTTTAGGTTTTTTGTAATTTGCTGGTCAGTATTAAGTTGTACGTTGATTAATATATGATTCGCGGCCGTATCAAATATGTATTTACAAAATTATAATCATTAAAGTCATCAACACGACTCTAAGACCACGTAACCCCAAAGAATAAATGTTTCATGAAATCGTCATTCTTTGGGGTTACGTGGTCTTAAAGAGTTGTGTTGATGACTTTAATGATTATAATTCTGTAAATACATATTTGTTACGGCCGGAATCATATTTTGATCGACGTACAAGCAAATTGCAAAAAAACGTAACAAAATTTAAATTTCGCGGGCTACCTTAGCGCTTCCCCCTTAATTTATTTTTATTATTTTTTGTTATAGTGCAGTAGAAACACATCAACAACATTCTGTTAACATTTCGATTGTGTATCTGTGTCGGTTCCTGAGACACAGCCCGCTGCCAGCCACGGCGGGCGGACGGATGCGCGGCCAGCGAAGGCAGGGTTCCGATGGCACTCTATGGGTACGGAACCCTAAAAAGATCGTGATGTAAGTATTTATCAAGTATGCAGCAATAAGAAGAAAGCAAGTTGTCATGTTGATGCATCAGCTGTTCCATGATCACGTTAGTCGTAGCGCGCCGCCGCGCGGACCGCCTGCTTCCTGATAGCGATATGACTCACAACGCTCGCGGTACTCACGCGCGCGTTTCGCATAGCATCGATTGGAAACGCACCGCTACTCGATAGTAGTAACAACAATCGAACTGTTTTAATATGGCCGGCCGCCGCCCGCGCCGTCTCCCGCGCCGGACAGACAGAGTTTTTATTAAAACGAGATGAAATTGATTGATGGATTGAGGCACTTAAAAAACAAATCTTAAGCAGATATGCTGTTTTTGTCTTGAACTCCGCAGGCACTTAATGATGTGAAATAACAGACTCGATTCAATATTTTTACAAATGAATGTGTTTGCTTTACATTTACTCTTCATGTTATATTGACATTCCTCCGTAAATGTCGATGTGCCCGAAGGTTCGCGGAACGCTGCGCTCTGCTGGGGCTCGCTTGTCGGTCGAGGCATCGAGTGTCGACCGTTCGACACACACGGAGGCGTCTCCGCGCATCGAATCCTGCGTGTCAGTCTCAGTCTGTTTGAACCTTTAGCATCAAAACTTTCCACGCTCCCCACATGTCCTCATTTGACAGTGTTCAAGAGTAAATGAAACGACATAAAGCCGGCGCCAGCGCAGCGCCAGACACAGCTAATAGCTTCTATCATTTGCACAATCATTTGTTTGAAGACATAAGCCGCTTTAGAAGTGATAGTCGGTTCGGTGGCATAAACAGGTCGGTGGCTTCGCTCACTAAGACCTTCCAAATTGATCCCTCTCGTGTGATAGGCGACATCGTCTCCGCCAACAGATCAGCCTCAAATAATAATAGTGACGATGAGCATGGAGCTAAACAAACCCACATTCACGGTAAGTTGTCGTTTTAAATTGTGGCCGAAATCAAAGGGATGGACGTCAGAAAGTGTAGTAGACTAGACGAATAAACAGGAATGACAGTTGAATTGGACCGCTCAGCCCAAAACCGTATCAATGTGACTCTTACTTAAGTAAGTCTTATGTCATTGTCATTAGGGTATAAATTAGAACGGTTGACAAATTGGAGTGATCATTCCAAAATTGTAAGTCCTTGCAAGTAACCATAGGAGTGATTGACGAATTGGAATGATGTTATTTTAAGGCATGCTTGGCAGGTCCATGGGTTGGCAAGGTGCCAAAATTGTACATCTTAATCCGACTCTCACAATCATTTTGGGCAGGACGCTAGGTTGACTGCTCACGCCAAATGACTGTGGATATGGTGCTCATGCAGCATACCGCGCTGCGGATGTGTGACCTGCGTGGCCGTGCGGAGCGGGCGCTTGGGAGGGGTGCTGTCGAAAGTATCCTTGCGTCTTATCTATCTTATCCGCAGTCGATTGCGAGGCAATAATTTTCGCGTAAACAACGCTATCTAGCGATAGCGTTGTCCGTCTGTATCACGCCTTCAAAAATCTGGCTACCTTCGTCGCGCCGATAACGACTGCTTAAATGATATGAAGTGTCCCTGACGGAAGTGTGTCGGCACTCGGCACGTTTCCGCGGCCCGCGGTCCGCGCAGCAGACACCGACCGACCGCTGCAGCTAGCTTATCGCGCTCACGATCACGGCGCGGCGCAGTAGCGACACGGGTACTTTTCCGAATTTGAGTATCAAGCGCGAACCTTTAATTTTATTATTCGATAACAGCAATCTGATAAGGAAGTACAGCCGCGCCCTAGTTATATGGCCAGCGGAAGGCACGCAGCCGCTGCGGGCCGCAGCGGGCCGGTTCGGCGGTGCCGGCGAGTGCCTCACGGGCTCCGCGTGCTATTTGCCGAACACAATCGCTTCACAACTAGCTTTATATTTTCTGATTGACCGACTTCTTGACAATTCAAAAGTGCCTTGTAATGGTTTAATTGAAATAAAAGCTTTGGGTTTGAGTTTGAGAATCACCTACACTACATCGACATGTACCCTGGCAGTGGTACTAGACTAGTAACGACTTGCTAAACCGCTGCTAGCTTGACTCGTGAGCGTCACGGCGAAGCGGGAGGAGGTTTATGGTCTCAGCGGCCGTATCTAATCTATTTGTTTTAATTAAAAATAAACTTCGCACGTTTTCAGTAGGTAATCTCTCTGCACACAAAACAGTTGCGTGACTGACTAGTTGACTGACAGCCGAGTGGCGAGTGGCGAGGGACGAGGGGCAAGGGACGAGAGACGAGGGACGACGCACTATCTCAAATACTCCAGATCTTTATTGTTGTGGGTTTTGGTGCTCTAACTTCTATTTTACTATTATCTTATTATTTTCATAGTGGATCTAAACGAGTTCGCAGGCAACACTCACTTGCAAGCAGGGAGATGAGCCAGCAGTACTCAATGATCTGGGCTCTGAACTGTCAGTAGGTAACTAGCTCCTGTCTGCTCGACCTGCGACGACCGATGGCAATGTCAAGTGAGTGCCACAGCGTGCGCCTTGCACCCCACGCGGCGCGCTCAGCGGCAGCGAGCCTCCTCGTGCGGCACCCGGCCGACGCGCGACGAAGCGGTCGCCTGCCGCCCGCCGCGTGCGCGCTGGTGGCTGGCGGCACTCATCAACTGGTACAAGTACATCGTTATTATTTTATGTAAATGCTCTCGGCAGCATAAAGTAATACGCAACACACTTGAGTCACGTGTGCGTGGACGATATCGATATGGACTCGGCGACGCCGACGGCGATACTTTACCAGCAACTCTGTTCTATACTGGTAGTCACTTTAGCTTTGCCTTCACAGTTGCCAGTTTTGATGAGGTTAATCCTGCTCACTAACAGGATTATAATTATGTAAGTACTGGTTATCAAAAATGTTATTGTGAAATGATTTGTTCCAGGTAGTAGATCTGGACTGTTCTGGCCGCGCTAGTTGGAGGGAGAGTGAAGTCCCACGTGAGGCGACGCACCGCCCCGCTCCGTGCCGCTCCGCCGATAATAACTAACCTCACCAGATTATGGATGCCTTACAAAAACACATAATCGACTAATGATTATAGAAAAAAGTGACCTTAAAGACGCGCTCGGCAACTGCTTATAGTACGTAGAGGCGAGAGGCGAGTCGCGCACCCGCGCAGTAATAAGAATAATGTAGCCCTGGCCTCCGCACTCCGCACTCCGCGCGCCGCGCTCCGCAGCGACCGCTCTCATTGACATGTTAAGTGTCGCGCCGCTCAGCATTGACCATTCATTAGTTTAAACGAGTGCAGGCGGCGAACGCCCGCACGCCGGCACGCCCGCAGCGTGCAGTGCGTGTGCAATACCTACGTCACGAGTCCTAGGGAGCCGAGTGTAGGTGTAGCCGCTACACTCCGGCGTAGCGGGAGCGCTACGTCATGCTACGGGTGTCCCGTGCGCCTGCTTCGTAGCCCCCGAGACCCGCTACGAGCCTACGCGCCCCGGCGCGTGGCGTAGCCCAGAGGACGCGCGCTTCCAAACTTCCTTCAGCAGTCGATTATACCTACTGGATATTATATCAGTCTTATCTATGGCAGACCTAGTACCGGCCAATTACCGTACCTAATCATTTTAAGAAACTAAATGAATCCATACTAATGTATGTATACCCAACCCAGGTACTTAGTAACTCTGTCCGTCTGTTACCATTTTAATGCTTTCAACGGTTGAACGGATTTCGATAAAACATGGCACATAAATAAACCATCCATCACCTGGGGCTTGGACATTCCCGGTAGTACGTACCCGTGGAATAATTTCCGACCGTCACGCGGGCAAGGCCGCGGGCAAAAGCTACTACTTAATTAATGAATAAATGATTATAACTATTAAGCAATAAGTAGGTACACAGCGCAAGAGTCGGCCGCGGCCGTACGGGGCGCGCAGGCGCGCGTAGCCCTGCGGGTCCGCGCACGCGAGCACGTGACCGCGGCGCCGCCGCCGCCGCCGCCGGTGCGCGTGCGCTGTAACACTTGTCGTCGCGTCCGCCTTGTTTTCGTACATTTACGTTATTCGTGTTGGCAGTTGGCAGGCTGGCACATACCACCAGCTATTATTAGAGCTTACATTTTAAATAACTTTCGAAATGTTTCAATAAATAAGGTATTGTTTATCATAAAAATATTGTAGTTACAGCATCGCGTATTTAATTTACAATACGAGATCGATAGAACAGCTCCAGAAGGACTATTGACGCCACTTGGCTCGGTCGGGCCCCGCCCGACGGCCCGGCGGCCCGGGAGACTATGGTACCTACGTGTGCACTACTATACACGCTTACACTTAGGATGCGAAAATTACAAATCGTTCCTTGTCTTTAACTTTGTAAAAAAAAGCCTTTAAAAATGTTTTTATCACATCTATTCAGAAGGAGGGACTAAAATTGCTCTTTAATACCCAGGGACTAAAAGTGATTTCAATTTAGAATGTGGATATTAGTTATTAGAGTAAGTTATTATTATTAGAGTAAGTTCAAATCACCAAAGAGATCAATCACGAACATTGTATGAACAAGTAACAGGCCGTATGATAAAAAAGGGCGCTAGCCAAATTAAAAAAAAGTTTGTGTAAAAATAAAAAAAACGCGCGAAAAGCATTCCGCCTTCGTTACCTACAAAATCCCGTGAACAATATTATGAAAGCATAGGGAATGTGCATGATTTTTTTTTATTTAAAAAATTAATCCTCATTCATGTAATAAACAGTTTAGTAAAACTGTTTTTCGGATAACTATGAAATTAAAAAAGATATGAGCCATCGAAGATTTGTTTCTATCTCTTTCTCGCAAAACGAAATTTAACACGTAGTTTATATGGCCGTAGTGACATGTGACGTCACAGTCTATGTCGGATCTCTCTGTCTAATTGGTGTGTAATCAATAGTTTTAAATGCTCATATCGGCCGTGTTTCTTGGCCGATTTTAATTTTAATTTCACTTTTTGTCATCTCTACTACGGTATTTTCATATTTTGTTAATAAATGCCATGAAAAAAATTCATGCATATTCCCTATTTCATCATTTGGAAAAATGCAAGAAGAGCGAAATCCTGTTCGAATAATGTGTTTCTGGTCTATTTTCAAGATTTAGCCAAATCTAAACAATCTACAAATCTTTTGAGTAAATTATATTCTATGCTAAAATCTACAGCTAGTACCAATAACGACATTAAAATCTAAACATACCTACTCAAAATTATTAGCTTATCTGAAACGACAATCGGAATGGCATAAACAAAAGATATCCAACGTGTTTTCCTGCCAAAATGTCGAAGCTTTTTTAAATGACGCACCCAATGAAAACTATCTCCTGACAAAAGTGAGTATTTACTTACGTAATAATTTTGTATTAAGTACCTACTTAATAAAAATTGGTTGTCTCAACGTCATAACAAAACATTAATGAAATTATTGCATACTTTTATGAATAAAATTATTAATTAATTTAATTCATGATTTGTATATTTCAAAAAAATTACTTGTTTAATGAAATTAATTGACTGAAAGTGATTGTTTAATTGGAATGTTCAATTGGCTCCATAAAATAGTATATTCTCATGCGCATCGGATCAGTTCAACTTGATATTAAAATTTCTAAATATTTTTTAAAATCATGTTTGCTAAATCGAAATTCTGATTTAAAATAAAATAACTATACAGGGTGTCCCGTAAATAATGGATAACTTCTTATGGGTTCATTGTACTTCTCATTATGAGCAACTTTTACTACGGGACCAAGCATGAAATCGCGAAAAAGAATCAGCTGTTCTCTACATTTATGTTCGCATAACTCGTCAAAATGTAGGAAGCAGCTAATTCTTTTTTCGCGATTTCAGGTTTGATCCCATAGTAATAGTTGTTCATAATGATAAGTACAATGACCCCTTAAGAGATTATCCATTAATTACGGGACACCCTGTACAATTTTTGAATTTTATTTATAGTTCTTGAACTTTTGATTTAACTATAATAATTAATAATAATAATAATTTAACATAATTTGTTTAAATATACTTATGAACAAGTTTTCATAGAAATAAACTGATCAGATTAATGTTAATAAACAAAAATGATGATGATTAATGTTGTTTGTTTGTTGATCATAGGGGGATTTATTAGAAGCACGCCTATCCATGTGATGGAAGGAAAGTGAGCTGTGCCTCCAACCGTTATTTATTCGAAGACTGTTTCTAACAGGTAAATTTTATTTAAGAGCAAAATCGGTTCGTAATAACATTCTTATAAGCGCTTTGGGGGAGCTGTCTGACCAATGCCAAGGTTTGTACTGGAGAAACAAAAAACTGCCATTATTAGTGGATGTCCACAGAGTTTATTCAGAAATGCCTTTGTATTCTAGCCCGATACTAGATATTTATTCCTTGGACACTTGGGTAACCAATATAGATTTATCTAATGTAATAAGTGACACAATTATGGGTATAAGTTCGGCAAAAAGACTGATTAATGTAACGGATCTTAATAATACGTGTGTAAAAATGATAGATGATAAGTTTAGTCGACACTATAAAATATTTACGGACGGCTCCAAGGATGGTTCAGACTTGGGAGCTGCTTTTTTTGATCCTCAACTTAATACTAAAGCTAAATTCAAAATTAATGCCAAGATTTCTATTATGTATTGTGAACTCATAGCTATCTGTGAAGCCCTGTTCCTGTTGTATTTACTGAATATAGATCAAGAGAACTTTGTCATATTTTCAGATTCAAAAAGCAGCCTCCAACATTTGGCTCGAGACCCTCGACTCTTCGAGGGATCCCGATAGCCATAATTATTTTGGACTCAATTTGTAAGATGCAGTCTATGAATAAAACCGTCACCATTCAATGGATTCCCTCACACATTGGAATCGTGGGTAACGAAGAAGCAGACGTAGCAGCCCAACAAGCATCGTATGAGGGTATTAATTACACATGCACACCGTTATACTCAGATTGGCTTGGTCATGTCAAAGATCTGTGCAGACAAAGATGGCACGAATATTTTGATGAACGATCAAAGTTAAAGGGAATCTGGTATAAAACCATCCAGTCTGAACCGCTTCGTTACCCATGGTTTGAAGGAAGGGAGATAGATAGGAAACATGTAGTAGCTCTGTTGAGGATGCGTTCAGGCCATATTCCATCTAATAAGTTTAAATATTTAATGAATAAAAGTGCCTCGCCAAACTGCGAAGTTTGTGGGGTGATTGAGGATATTTACCACGTGCTGTTGGAATGTGAACGGAACGCACACGATAGACAATATTCGCTCGGTGGGGGATTCGAAGTGGGTGCGTGTAACAGCATCCTAGCGCCCCCTCTGTCGGAGGAGGCTAGGATGTTGTGTCGACTGTTGTTCGTTGTCTACCAAAACGAATAGGGACAACACTATTAATTAGGTCATATTATTAAGTAAATGTTAATTACCCATTGTTTAGTTTAAGTTGTTAATTGTTTTCTGTTACGGGGGTGACATTATCACAAGTGATAAAGCCCTTCTCATAAATAAAGATTAAAAAAAATACCTCTAAGTTAATTCGAAATGACGAAATTGACCATTTTGATCAAATTTTTAAACTTGCTACTTTTGAAAAGCCCGCCTTAACTTATTTATTTAATATACATAATAGTAGATTTCCTCGCACGGCGATTGGCCGAATCAACTTATCGTTTGGGTACATTGTTATGACATGTGTGAGGTTAAAATTTAATTTTTAATCTTACATTAATAACTATGCAAAATCATTCTTTTCTATTTAATTATAAAAAAGAGATTATGTATATTTTGAGTATACACTGGGGCTAGTTAAAGTCCAATTACAATTAAAAAAGGTTTTTTGTTGAAGACGGTTCGAGGTGACATAAATTGTTCTGATATTTTGTCAACTTTCTACTTTAATGTTCCAAGCAAATCCAAACGGTTCAATCCACCATTGCGGGTGCCATTTACAGCTACTAACTACAGACAAAATTCGTACGTTGTGCGTGTAAGTGGGTATTTTAATAAAGTGTGCAAGCAGTTCGACTTTGATCTTTTTAATACGAGTGTGACCTCGGCAAAAAAGTGTTTAGCAATGAATTTCTTTAAAGCTTGGTACTTATGGGAAATAACCTTTCGCAATTATACTAGTTTTTACATATCTTAGGTGATGATCTACCTGCAAATTTTTATTTTTTATACCATTTTTGTTCTTTTTTTTTGTGACAATATTTGGCAGTGTGTATATTGTGTTCCACAGTACTTTTATACCAGACAAGCTCTAGACGAGAAGACCTGTAATTGGCTGTCAGATTATCATACTATTATTTATCACCATTGTATTTAGCTGTAAGTCTTCCAAAGTCCTTAAATAAATAAATAAATAAATAAAAAAATATCGTGCGTACAATATGAAGGTGGTCGGTAGACTAGCTGTATGACACATCAAGTCTAACGAATAATTAAGTATCGCCTACTAAAACCATAATTTTTATCAAACTTTTTACCTATCATCAATTACATGAATCACCATAATTTTTTAGTCAATTGTATAATAACATAACCTATTATTACTGCACTCGCCGACCGATGCTATTTTTTTCAATAATAAAAGAATAAACACTTTAAATTATACTAGTAATCAGATTTAAAAAATGCAAGAATAATTTACTTTTAAGGTTTCGAATTTATTGACAATTAATTATTTCTTTGAATTCGGATTATTTAATGCTTATTTTTCTATGCTGATATTTTTATTTTAATCTATTAATGATATATACTATTAACGAGTTTTAATGAGGGAACGCCCTCTGTTATTTAACATACTGTATTTAATATCGAAAGAATCATTACCTTTATCGCCGCAATTATCGTTGCTATAAACAATTGACACTACATTCACTTTTCACTGCACTTCATAGTTGACGAAAACATGTACAGACGCCAGCACATCAACCTACCACAATCTGTCAGATTTTCCCAATCAACTTTGAACCTTATGCTTTAGCGATAAAGTTGAAAATCTATTAAAGAAATCTGACAGATTGTGGTAGGTTGATGTGCTGGCGTCCGTACAATGCGCGCCACGAAAGATGAGACTTGACCCCGCCTCCCCCGCTCTTTCCGCCGCCCCTATGACGTCCGGTCCCGTCCCGCACTCAGACCTCATACCGCTAAAGATACCTAAATAGTCCAGTCAAATAAGACTTTGAAGGTTACAATAATTCCCATAGAGCTAAAAATTGGTATGAATGTTCAGAATACTATTATAAATGAATTGTGAAAAGTCCCCATCAATCCCCCTTGTGCAAAAATTTTTATTGATGGTGAATGTTTGCAAAAATAGGTTTTTCGCGTTTTTCAGCTAAACGGTGAGTTTTACAGCAAAAATAGTTCAGACAAAAATTGTAGATCGTCCGATTCTCTACAAAAAATGTATCCACACTTTTTTTCATAATTATTGCCATTTCCGTGATATAGCGGTTGAAAGAATTGAAAAAAATATTTTATACGTAATATGCACGTTAATGTACTTTTATATAAATTTTTGAACCGTTATACGAGTAAACATATGAGTCCCTATGTCTTATAAATTATAAAATTCTTCGAATATAAATGAATGTCAAAAACTCTGCCCCTATTCTCAATTAGTCGCATGGCCTTTTTTTATTGAGGATGGGAAATCATCAAATGACACCTCCCGCTCTGGGTGGAGCGGAAGGGAGTGTCAGACTCTTACTGACTAAAACCCACCCGTGTTCCTTCCTTAGCCCTTTATGTTCCGAGCCAGCGGTAACCCTTTCGGACAATCCCGCTGACCCGGCAGGCTTCGGCCCTGACGGGCCCCTTCCATTGATGCTGACATCTCTTTGAGGCGCGCGTGGAACACGTACGCGCCGTCCGGCACGGGCCTGGTCTTGATCGGACGGTGAGCTACCCATTAATCTCCGCCCGCAGGCCCGCGCCTACGGTGGCCGGGAGTCGTCGCGCGGCTCCCGACGCCCGGGGCGTCTCGCGCGGCTTCCGACGCCCGGGGCTTCTCACGCGGCGGCTGGGACGGGAGGCTCTCTCCTTCAGCCGTCCCGCCGCCTCCCTCGCTAGCATGACTGCTTCGCAGAAGGAGGCGACTGGCCCCCACTCCCTCTCGCCCCGGACCATGGCTTGAACCAGGCCCGGACGCGAGAGGTCGCTGCCGCTGCCGATCGCCTCAACGAGGACACGGCGGTGCTCCGCCCAAGCGGGGCAGACCTCCACCGTGTGCTCCACCGTGTCCTCTGGGCGATCCTGGCAATGGTGACACCCGGGCGTTTCCTCCCGCCTGATTATGTGTAGGAACCTCCCGAAACTTTCGTGTCCGGTGAGGACCTGCGTCAGGCGGTAGGTGAGGGCGCCGTGACGCCTCTCTAGCCACTCCTCAAAGAGGGGTTTTACCGCCGCTATCGTGGCGTGCGTGAAAGAGTTGATGAGTTTTCGGAGTACCTGAAAGACCAGACATCTGTAAAAATTCATCTGCAGTGTCGACAAAATTATACTCGAAAAAGTAGCATTGATACCGTGAAAAGACGACGCCAAGAAGAAGATGCTGGTTCATCAAAAATAAGTCCTCCTCGTACTAGAGCACGAGTAAGTGAAACTACATTTTGCTTCAATCAGTGTTGTTTATTTTGCGGCAATGAATTAAATGAAGAGTTGGAGAAGAAAAAAGCACTGCAGTACTGACGTAAGATTTATTTAGATTTCACTTACTCGTGCTCTAGTAGGAGGAGGACTTATTTTTGATGAACCAGCTTCTTCTTCTTGGCGTCGTCTTTTCACGGTATCAATGCTACTTTTTCGAGTATAATTTTTTAGACACTGCACATGAATTTTTACAGATTTCTGGTCTTTCAGCGACTCCGAAAACTCATCACCTCTTTCAATACTTGCATCAATTAATGCTTTCATGCCGCGATCAACAGTAACAACTCCACTTTCAGTCAAAGGTTGACTACAAATAAAGCAGAATTGCGACATTTTTTTTAGTGATAGCCACGAGTTTTCACTACGAAGGAATGCTTACGACTAACAGTATTTTGTTGAGTATGAGACCTTTGAAACGGAGCAGGTATACGAGCATCGCCACGCTGACAATATTGAATGGAAGACAGATGTTACTCAAGGCTATGCGACTAAATGAAAATAGGGGCGGAGTTTTTGACGGTCATTTATATTCTAAGAATTTTATAATTTCTATGTATAAGACATAGAAACGGACTCATATGTTTACTCGTATAACGGTACAAAAGTACATTAACGTGCATATTACGAATAAAATATTTTTTCCAATTCTTTCAACCGCTATATCACGGAAATGGCAATACTTATGAAAAAAGTGTGGATACATTTTTTGTAGAGAATCGGACGATCTACAATTTTTGTCCGAACTATTTTTGCTGTAAAACTCACTCTTTAGCTGAAAAACGCGAAAAACCTTGTTTTGCAAACTTTCACCTTCAATAAATTTTTTTGCACAAGGGGGATTGATGGGGACTTTTCACAATTCATTTATAATAGTATTCTGAACATTCATACCAATTTTTAGCTCTATGGGAATTATTGTAACCTTACTTCTATTTTAAGGACTAATTTGACTGGACTAAAAATCGTGTACTGCGTAAGTCAAACCACGTGGTGTGTCAAGTCTCATCTTTCGTGGCACGCATTGTAAATGTATTATTGTATAGCAGCTGTCCACGCGGACGCATCGCTCACTCAAGTAGGAGAGAGACAGATGTCGAGCGCTGCCTAACGCGGAGGCCGATTGTGCCTCTTTGTCGCTCGTTCCGCGCTCTCGCTTGCACTTCAAGTCTTAAATGGAACGCCTCAGAGCGAGGTAACGCCGCATGAGTCATGTTTTTTCGTGCGTGGAGCCAGCTTCATCGATTTATTAGACGTTGTCACGTCAAAAAATACGATAGAAACGTTGCTATTAGCAACTAAGTCATTCAAGTGACTTAGTTGCTATTAAAGTGACTTAGTTGCTAATAGCAACGTAGGTATCTTTTGAGTCTTACTTTGTTTCTTTTTCTTATAGGTTCTGTTGATTTTTGGAGTTCATGGGGCTTGTCGTAGCAATGAGCTTCTTAATCTAACGATAGATAATGTTGAGACCCACTCAGATGACTTTTGATAAGGTTGAAAGACACAAAAACCAAAATCGACAGATCGTTTATTATTACGACACGGTTGGCGCAGTGGCTGAGCGATCGACTGCTGCGCTGCGTGTCGTGAGTTCGATTCCCGCACGGAACAAATATTTGTATTGCCTACTGGTGGTTGTTCCGGGTCTGGCTGTTTGTGTATGTGAATTTAAATGTTTGTAAACGCACCCACGATACAGGAGTAATTCCTAGTGTGGGGCAACGTTTTTTAAAAAAGAAAAGGAAGGAAGAAAATAAAATTATTCGAGGAGTGTACAAACTGGATTGTTGAAAAATATCAAAAACTTTGCCCCTCTGATATGAAAACCAATCGATTGTTTATCCGTTACCAAAACGGCAAATGTACAAGACAACCCATTGAAAAAAAATACATTTTCGGATATGCCTCAGGAAATCGCTACCTACTTATTTAAAGTTACTGATGTTAAGCTGTATACAGGCCACTGTTTCCGGAGAACGTCTGGCACTCTCTTAGTAGATTCGGGAGTGGACATGTCTGTTTTAAAGAGACATGGAGGATGAAAATCATCTACGGTGGCTGAAGGATATATGGAAGAATCTATAGAAAACAAAGCCAAAATTTTCCATCGAATTGTCGAAAATATCAATTTAAACGCCATCTGCGTCTAAAGAACATCGTGAACCATCACACTATTTTAAGCTCGATAGAAGTACTTTGAATCCCTTGCTGCGCTCAGGATTCTACTTTAGAACCTCTCGCTGCACTCAGCAAAGAAACACTCTCGCCTTCAAAATAGTTGTTTGCTCCCTTGGCAAACAATCTACTATACTTATACCTACTTACGCAATAACATTATTATTTGGCTTGTAGTGCCTTAAAATAGTCATAAATGAAAGCAATGTCAAACAAATAAGTAGTCATAAGTAATGGCAACAACGTGCGACAGCGACGTCCGTGTTCCGGGAAGCGGCGCGGCGCGTACTAGTCGCGCGCGCCGCGCGCCGGACTACACAGTGGCACACAGTGCACACACAGCGGGCCCGCGCACTATGGCACACAGTGCACACACAGCGGGCCCGCACTATGGCACACAGTGCACACACAGCGGGCCCGCGCATTATGGGATCGAACCGTGCGTACCGTCTCAAAAATAGGTTTTCATAATGTTCGATATTGAATATTTCGTTAATGCACACGTCTAACTAAATGTCCAATGTATAATTATGTAGTAGTTTAAATATATTATTTCTAATTTTTTACTATTAGACTAAGGCTTGCAAGTTGACGGTTAAAATTATGTGAATTATGTAGAACACAATTCCTCCAGTTCGCATGGTCATAATTTTCATTAATTTCACAGCAAATGTGTAAGTGTGATATATGGTTAGAATCTTTAAGAAGTACTCTAATTAAAAATAATTTAAGTGAAGCTTTTTCTGAAAACTGGAAAGGTATAGAATTTTTATTTCGGGGCCTAATATTTTAACCTTATTAGAAATTTCAAATAGACTTTTGACAGTTAGCCGTGTCTACCCATGACGTAATTTTGGTAGTGTTACATAGAGCAACTTATACAGAAGTCAGGGCAAAAAAAATTTCTGCCCGAATCTGCCCCCCTTGAAATAAATCGAAAAATCCCAGATGGGGGGAAAATACAAAATATTTCAAAAAATATTTTAAGTTGTGATTGATGCGATTTTTGAACAATTAGATTATTTTTGACCTCTAATTCTTCAATAATATTATCTATTTACAAAAAAATTTGGTAAGGTGGGAGTACTGGGTAATATCTTATTTTTTTTTTATCTTCAAGACAGATGTGGTTAATGTTTTATTGTCACTGTGTAAATTACAAGTTTCTCATGTAGGGAGGAAATGGTGGTTAATTTACCAAGTGGGGATGTGATGGTTCATCGGGACAAAGTGAGTATAAACAAGTTTTAACAGATGACAGTGACTTAGTCTCAGATGCAAATTTTTATAGCGTCTTTGGTACCGATAAAGCTGACTGACGCAGAAACGAATGAAGTTATTTGGAAAAACCCGGCTTGTTCTTCTATTCGTTATTGCCGACCAATCCTGATGGAATTTGCTAAAGAAACCCCCGAGAAAACCCGATCAGTGGTTGGTGATATTAGGGGTCAAATTGAAAAATTGCGAACTTCAAAGATGCACAAGGATGAACAGGTCATTGAAATAAGGCACGAGCTATTCCTAACTATGGTGGATGGAAAACTTACACAAGTTTTAACTGACACAAATTCTGGAGCTGTGTGTACAGTATGCGGGGCTAAACCAAGCGAAATGAATAATTTGGAGAAGTGAAGCTTTTTGTGAAAACTGGAAAGGTATAGAATTTTTATTTCGGGGCCTAATATTTTAACCTTATTAGAAACTTCAAATAGACTTTTGACAGTTAGCCGTGTCTACCCATGACGTAATTTTGGTAGTGTTACATAGAGCAACTTATACAGAAGTCAGTGCAAAAAAAAAATTCTGCCCGAATCTGCCCCCCTTGAAATAAATCGAAAAATCCCAGATGGAAAGATTACAAAAAAGTCAGATTGTATCACGCAAGAAAATGCTCTAGATCAGCAACGAATCAAGACGTATTTCATGGTCTCCTATTTACATCAGATCCTTATGTATCAAGTATCAGAAAACCATCAGTGATTATAATTGTTAGACGAAGCCAAGAACCTTTTGGATATTTAAGTTATAAGTAGGTATGACATTAATTAAAAATATATGTTTTTGGAATTAATTATTATATTATATTTGTTATTTAATTAAATTTTAGATTTATATATAATAAAAAATATATTATATAGTAGTAATATCATAAAACTGTAAAAATGTAATTAAATAAGCTAAACAAACTATGGTATAATATTAAAAAAATACCTTTCTATTTTTGTTTTATTTTTTAAATATTTTTAATTCAACATTTGACAAAACATGTTTAATAATTGGATTGTATATATATTCGAGATATTACGTGCCAAATTTGATCTATTTATTTCAATTAACATAAAAGTTACAGATTTTTGAGACGGTACGCACGGATCTGGCCCATAGTGCCGCGCCCCGAGCTACCGAGCACTGCCAAGAGCCCGTCACCTCGTCGTACCGAAATCTACTAACAAGAAATCTATGCTAATTTCAACCTTATCTTTTAGTATAATTGAGGAGTTGCGTATTGCATCTTGTAAAACAAGATGGTAAGGTGCAGTTCAAACACTATTTTGTAAGGGAAACCTTTAATTGGTCGTCTAAAAACTTTTTCATCTTCTAATAATGACACCTAAAGAAGAATAGAGCGCAGGTTGCTGTAGCAGGCGACCGCGACCGCGTTATGTAAGTGCGAACAAATTACTGGTCACATCGAGCGCAGGTTGCTGTAGCAGGCGACCGCGACCGCGTTATGTAGGTGCGAACAAATTACTGGTCACATAGAGCGCAGGTTGCTGTAGCAGGCGACCGCGACCGCGTATGTAGGTGCGAACAAATTACTGGTCACATAGAGCGCAGGTTGCTGTAGCAGGCGACCGCGACCGCGTTATGTAGATGCGAACAAATTACTGGTCACATAGAGCGCAGGTTGCTGTAGCAGGCGACCGCGACCGCGTTATGTAGGTGCGAACAAATTACTGGTCACATAGAGCGCAGGTTGCTGTAGCAGGCGACTGCGACCGCGTTATGTAGGCGCGAACAAATTACTGGTCACATAGAGCGCAGGTTGCTGTAGCAGGCGACCGCGACCGCATTATGTAGGCGCGAATAAATTACTGGTCACATAGAGCGCAGGTTGCTGTAGCAGGTGACCGCGACCGCGTTATGTAGGCGCGAATAAATTACTGGTCACATAGAGCGCAGGTTGCTGTAGCAGGCGACCGCGACCGCGTTATGGAGGCGCGAACAAATTACTGGTCACATAGAGCGCAGGTTGCTGTAGCAGGCGACCGCAACCGCGTTATGTAGGCGCGAATAAATTACTGGTCACATAGAGCGCAGGTTGCTGTAGCAGGCGACCGCGACCGCGTTATGTAGGCGCGAACAAATTACTGGTCACATAGAGCGCAGGTTGCTGTAGCAGGCGACCGCGACCGCGTTATGTAGGCGCGAACAAATTACTGGTCACATAGAGCGCAGGTTGCTGTAGCAGGCGACCGCGACCGCGTTATGTAGGCGCGAATAAATTACTGGTCACATAGAGCACAGGTTGCTGTAGCAGGCGACCGCGACCGCGTTATGTAAGCGTGAACAAAAATTACTGGTCACATAGAGCGCAGGTTGCTGTAGCAGGCGACCGCGACCGCGTTATGTAGGCGCGAACAAATAACTGGTCACATAGAGCGCAGGTTGCTGTAGCAGGCGACCGCGACCGCGTTATGTAGGCGCGAACAAATAACTGGTCACATAGAGCGCAGGTTGCTGTAGCAGGCGACCGCGACCGCGTTATGTAGATGCGAACAAATTACTGGTCACATAGAGCGCAGGTTGCTGTAGCAGGCGACCGCGACCGCGTTATGGAGGCGCGAACAAATTACTGGTCACATAGAGCGCAGGTTGCTGTAGCAGGCGACCGCGACCGCGTTATGTAGGCGCGAATAAATTACTGGTCACATAGAGCGCAGGTTGCTGTAGCAGGCGACCGCGACCGCGTTATGTAGGCGTGAACAAAAATTACTGGTCACATAGAGCGCAGGTTGCCGTAGCAGGCGACCGCGACCGCGTTATGTAGGCGCGAACAAATTACTGGTCACATAGAGCGCAGGTTGCTGTAGCAGGCGACCGCGACCGCGTTATGTAGGCGCGAACAAATTACTGGTCACATAGAGCGCAGGTTGCTGTAGCAGGCGACCGCGACCGCGTTATGTAGGCGTGAACAAAAATTACTGGTCACATAGAGCGCAGGTTGCTGTAGCAGGCGACCGCGACCGCGTTATGTAGGCGCGAACAAATAACTGGTCACATAGAGCGCAGGTTGCTATATCAGGCGACCGCGACCGCGTTATGGAGGCGCGAACAAATTATTTGTCAATTTGCCAATTTGTCAATGCTTCCTTATACTTATTGGTATTATTACAACTCGCTCTGCAGGGTTCCATTGAAATAACTCAAACCCCAGAGACCCCAAGCACTGGGCGCCCCAGCGACCCGAGAGCCCGAGCCCACCTGAATCAAGAACAAACGGAATAGAGATACGAGTGTGCTGAGCACCCGACACGACTGTGCCGCTGGGGCAGGCGACCGCGTGCCGTGACCCCGCGAGCAGCCGCATCCGAGCGGAGCCGGTAAGACGCGAGCGCCCGCCCGAGCGGAACCAGCCCTGCGCCAGCGCGCCCGTGAGCTCAATGGCACCAGTACCACGACACACCTCGCGCACCCGAAGATCTATCTCCTTCGAGCGATCTGTACGCGAGGCTGGCTCGTATCGTATCGAGACAATCTCGAAAAGAAAAACGAACCAGTAGATGCACTCGCTACTAATTATCTCATTTAATTGGTTCACGTTCATTATCAGCGAAAGCATTTAAAGTCGCACAAAGGCAATAACAAACAACAAAATACATTCGCAATTGGTACAAAGTAAGTTCATGGGCCCTCACATGCTGGCAAGTAGCAGCACTGACGGCGTGGCCTGTTCGTGGTCAGGGGCGGTCGCGACACTGCGGAATATCTAGGTACCGATACGGTACAATCACAACACGGACTGTTTCGATAAACAACAGCAATGGCCTTCCACGATAAAGTGCTGCAGCCCGCACCCGGATAGCATTGAGCGTGGCGGCAGTGTAATATTTCCGTTTATTGATGATAAGAAATTGATTGTTGCCCAATATTTATTATGCTAATAATAATAACTAGTATTTAACTTTAATATTCATAATTACGTTTACAAGTAAAAATATACAAAATGGCATACCCGTGTATAGGGCTGCTTGCACAGAGTTAAGTCGAGAGTTGGAACGGATCAGAACGGATCGGTGATCGGTGCGTGTCACATAGTCCTAACTTGTCGGTGACGAGTCTATCAGAGTCTAGAGGGGTCTGAAGATCCGTGGCATACCTACTGTCGCGCAATTTTGTTTTTTTTTTTCAAAATGGCGGCCCCGCATGAAACCTATAATAAATCGATACCTAGCTGACATCAATGCAATGGAAAATATAAGAAGTCGGTTAATAAGTAAGACAAAACAAAACCCCGTAAAGTGTCACGTTTCTGAGATATTAATGTTCAAAGTTGATCACGTGACATCCATATTTTTTTTAATAAGCAAGTTCAAAAAATATTGATGAAAAAGTTTTAAGCATTCAGTGATTATGGCGATTCGTGTGTGCGGGGAATTTGGCTCCGTTTCACGCACCCCGCTGCGTAATGCGGTGCAGTGCCAATCGCCTATTTTAAACATCTATGCAAGAAGATGCGCAAGTTGCAAGCATAAAATATGAATGTCACGTGCTCAACTTTAAACGTTAATATCTCAGAAACGTGACGCAGGGATTTGGTCCTATTATTTTTAACCGACTTCAAAAAAGGAGGAGGTTCTCAATTTGGTTGTATTTCTTTTTTTTATGCAATATTTTGTATAAAGCGATTGGCAAGTTGACATTAGGCTATTGAAACTTAGATACTTACATTATAAACAGATCCACTAAAAAGCGAGAAATAAAAACATTTAACAAAAAAAACTGACTTCCAAAAAAAACACTACAAAGTGCAAAATTACTTTAATTTCGGAAATCGGTGGCAAAAACTAAAATACATATCCAAAGACACCGACTTCCGACATTAAAGTTTAATTTCACTTTGTAGTGTTTTTTTGGAAGTCGGTTTTTTTGTTAAAATTTTTTCATCTGTGCATTGATGTCAGCTATCGATTTCTACAGGTATCACGAGAAGGCGCAATTTTGAAAAAAAAAATGGCCGTCAGGAGGCATGCCAAGCTCCATACAAATATCTTCAATCCCCTTTAAAACGAGCTGACCAAAAGGCAATTTGCAAAAAAAATCGGACGTTTTACTTTTTGATTTTTCTTTGTTCACATGAAACATTTAAATAATATTATTATTTGTTTTATTTTTTCTAAAACATATCCCCCTAATTCGAAAAGTCAGGATAATTAATGACAAGGCCAAACAAAGTCCGGACGGTGCCCGGCCTCGGGGGTCAAAGAGCCGGACGTGTGGGTTGATCCGTACCTATCAGTGCCGACCTATACCGACATGTCGCCGGGAAATCTCTAAGCAAGCACCCTAAGGCTAAGCATCCAAGGAGCGATTTAAGGCCGCGATCCACAGTCAGGCCGCGGGCCGCAGGCAGGACGCGGGCCGCAGGCAGCTAGGCCGCGGGCAGGCCTGCGGACACAGCGGTGCTGCAGCTGCAGAGTACTCAGTACGTAGATGATTTTTTAAATGATGAATCTCCTCTAATTATATAATGCTGACGTAAATTTTAATACTTACTTTACATTAGTACTAATCTTTTGAATTGAATTGACATCAAAATCTGACATGAAATGAAATTGACTATGATGAACTGTAATAAAATTTAATTTGTATGCATGCGTTATTAGAATTATTTACTGAAATACTTATAATATTATATTGTAATAAATCTATCATTGTAAATTAATAGTACCCACTGATTGAATTGTTTTTAATCACATAATCATTTTGTATGTCAATATTGGCAAAGCATACAGCGCACTACCAATTTTATTCTTAAGATCTTTGTATGAAATTACCAATGTTTTACAAATAAATGATTCTAATTCTTACGTACTACCACACCGACAAGCTAGCCAGACGACATACGCATGCAAGAGCAAGGTCGCCAACTAAGGACATCTAATGCGATGGAACATGTGATATTTCATGTTGTTGAACATGCTGGGGACTGTAACTTATGTACATAAACTTCTAAGAACATAACCGTCTCTTTTGGCTTTGCCGTAGTCGGGAAGGCATCTCACGGCCACGACATTATTGAAGCGTCACGTGTCCCGTGCCGCGCGTGGCGGCTGGCTCGGCTGGACGACAAGTCGCACGACATCTGGATGCGTCGAGGCGCCAAACGATACCGATGCTACGACTGCTACGAGTACGAGGGAACCAATGATATATATTGGAGGGAACCATCAATCCTAGGACAGATCCTACGGCTGGACCTTTCGAATATTTGCCGAAACATCACTATTTACGTAATAAATAAACGAAGGTATTGAGCGACACGCGGGCGCGCCCGCTGTTTCGCCAGCCCCACTGCCTTGCACTCGGTTTCTGAACTGAGAGCTCGAAGATTAGAACCTGTCTTCAACCGACTTTTGGCCGTAGTGAACGTGCTAGCCGCACTAATAGTAATATTATTTATTTTTCAACACACTATCTGCCTAGCATATATCCTGAAGCCGGAGTAGATACCTTTAATATGATTACTTATATTATTTGTCTATTGAATACAGACTGTGCCATTTTTCAAAGGGAAGCGGGTAGGCGTCGAGTTGCATGGCACCTTGGCCACTGCAAGGTACCTATTGTGCAACTTATGAAACTGTATTTTGCCACGAAAGTGTGAAAAACGACTTCTGACGCATGCGTGAGCATTTGTCATTACACTCTCGGCTCCTTTGCGAATCACGCCCTCCGCTCTCCGCGCCGTCGGCTGGGCCTGCCTTCCGCCTCGACTCCTCGAATGTAACGACGAACTTTGCTCCCTTGTATCAAGATGCACTACTGTGCACCCCGTGGGCATCTCGTTGTACATAATCATATAGGTAGATTGTGGTCTAGTCTCACCCATTTTCGTTCATGCAGTAAAGGTGCTGATCAGACCGTTGACGAGCCATTCCGGCCACCTGTCCGGGGCTCCGGGTGCAAGAGTGGCGGACACGGCCGGACAGCGGCCCGCATCTCCGATAGCGCGCGATACCGGTGCAGACAGGCGCGCCCGGCTCTCACAGCACAGCGTTCATATTTTTATTTCGATCATTCAATTTCGCGAAGGCTACTTTATTTAATTTTTTCAATTATTTTTTCCGTCCAACATCACACATTCTATGCGTAAACTTTCCGCAAGTTTTAGTGGGCAATATGCATTTAATTAATCAATTAGCTGGTTTGCGTAAGTACGGGCGCCGGCGCTGGCCAGGACTCACCTGCGGGGCGAAGCCCAGGAACGACAGCTTCCTCTTGCCGGAGCTCATGTTGTGTGCGTCGCGGCGGTAGCGCTCGCGTGAGGACTGTGCGACTGTGCGCTGTGCGCCCGGCGGCGATACGCGTACGTTTCTCCTGTTTGCCGGCGGCGCACCGACTGTGCGCGGCGCACGAGTGGGTGTCGCTCGGCGCTGCCGGTGCGCACCGCGGCGCGGCGGGCGGCGGGCGGCGGTCCGGGGAGGAGGCGAGGTCGACGCGCGCGCAGCTCACCACCCCACACCCGCGCTCAGCTGCAACACATAATATATCACGTCACATGGTATCCACTAAAGGACGGCGCTCACTCGGCGGCCGGCCCGATGCGGCATGCCGCAGCCTCCTGAAGTCCCTTGTGTCGATATCAGCAAAATGGCTCATTTACATTTTGCTAAGGGTATGATGCCAAATTATGTGCCTTAATCCACCCTCAGGGGCGAGGCGAGGTGCACGCTCCTGAGTTCTGAGTACATTCCATGCCCGGTCACAGGAAACGGTCGAAGACCGCAAGCGCAGGCGTGTTCTATATGATTACAAATACAAGAATATTTTAAAAAGCAATGCTGATAGCCCAATCTTGCGATAAGCATGACCAAAACACGATTTTCAGTCAAAATCGAAACCGTAAACCGATTTTTTGGCTCCTCAGATGTTTCGACCAAAACCGAAAACGAAACCGAAAATTATGAAGTTAAAAACAAATGGGACTTTTTCTGTTGGGCTCCTAGAGGATTGCGCGAGAGGTGAAGAGAACAAAGCAAAACTAAATCAATCTCGACGACTTCCTTTTATTTTCCCGTAGGTAGTCTTCTCGGAGTTTACTAGTGACTCCGAGTATCGAAGAATTCATGTTTCGGTGTAGGTAATAGTGCGGGCTGCGAGCGCTGCGTGCGTTGTGTCCATACCACCTGTCTGGTCTGGCATCCAGGAATTATGTTTCAAGCTGGATATTCAAACGGAATGTGAATTGTTGCGGAATAAATAAACAGAATTGAATTGTCAGCTTGTCCATAGTTTGAGGAGAAATACGATGACAATTTTTTTTTAAACCGAATTTTCATTCATTCTTTTAATAAATTTATCTCTAAAAAAAACAAAAAAATAAACATCCGAATAGAGAACCTCCTCCTTTTTTGATGTCGGTTTAAAACCACACTTAAAGACTGAGTTTGCTATTGCCATTGGTGGCTGACAGTTTCAAAGTCACTCATTTACTCGTATTTGCCTGAAACACGGCACATAGGAACTTACCTACTCAGAGAAGTAAGCAAGAAACCGAACGTTGAATGTATTGCACAAGTGCAGTCATTCATTTGCAAATATCACAAACCTATTCTTTGTAAATGAAGGGCAGTTTTCAAAAAATGTTTCTCTATCAACGTTCTATCAACTATCCAACGAGCTATATACTTAACTACCTACTTGATAAAGTATTCATCAACTCTGACAAAGCAAACCTCTAGTTCAAGAGCTTTGCTAAAATGTTACAAAATCTATCTTGGTAGTGTATGGGCCCAAAAAGTTGTTTAAAATGTTACAAAATCTGTATATGTAGTCTATGGACCCAAAACGTTGGTTAAAATGTTACAAAATCTATATAAATGTAGTCTATGGGCCCAAAACGTTGCACAGTGTAATATTTTGCCTTAGTTGCGTAGGTACATGTTCGTTTTATGTGTTTTTGGAAAGCTAACAATCAGATAAAACTCTTTTTATAACTCCGCCGGCTCTAACTACTATAGTTTAAGAGAAATTAATAAATTCGAGAAAAATCCTTAAAAACCATAGAAACACAAATCTCGTTTTTGGATTTGATTTTCACACCAAATGTTTTAAGGTGTGATGTGATAGAAATTCCTACTTTGTGATAACTCTATTCCCATAGAAACTAAAAAAAAAACGCAATATCTCCGAGATCTCGGCAGATACATGTATTAATTATTACATGTTAAGAATTTTCCTTAGTTGAAGGCACTATAACTACATAGTTATATTATACAAACAAAAAAAAATCCGATCCGTAAATGGAAAATTTTATTTTTAACCGATTTCCACATTATGTTCGACTTTATGTATGTTTTTATTTATTATAATACCTATAATATGTTCACCGAGTTCTTCGTCAATTGTGGACCTATTTTAATTTTCTTTTTTGTTTGAAAGTGTATACTCTCGAAGAGGTCCCATTGTCATCAAGTGGGAATCTGATTAGAGAATCCTATGGAAATAGAGGGAAACCCTCAAATTGTATAGGCAAACCTATAGCGATTTGGGTATTTTTTAAGCATTTGCTCTCGGAAATCATCATTTGGTAAAGTGGAGCTGATTATGAAGACCACAGATGGCCATCGGAAATACTCAATGATAAATATTTCATGAGCTGCGATTGGATTACTTTAATATGGTTGCTAAGCAATTTATGCTCGTCACAATGCGTATGGTGAGTCGTAGTTTTTGAGGATTTCTCCTGGTTCTTACCAGGAGAACTCCTCGAAGTTTGCCGTATGTCATTACTTCCCAGAATTTGATCCTTATTAGGGACACTATCGAATGGTGTAATAATGCAGTGTTTTTTTTTTTTATCAAAATCAACGGGCTCGTTTCCTGGCTAGAAATATTGATTTTTCGAAAATCCTATAATGCAGTTTGAGTTTTCATCAAAATCGAGCCCGAGACTCCTTTGAGTATTTTTCGCTATTGCTCATAGCATCGAATTCGGATACCACTGTCTACTTGAAAAATTCACCCGTTTTTCATTCAAATTCGTTTTATATTTTTTATTTAAGTTATTTAGGTATTTTATTTACCCTTGCGCCATCCCATGTTTCAAGCACGGTGAGCTGTGCTGGGGCGGCTGCTGCAGGCGCGGAAAACCTCAAAGTGCAAATGGGTGAATTTTTATGTGTCATTTCGGTGGGATATCTTTATTTCAATGCTATCTACATATTTTTACTGACAAATTAAACTTTAGCCTATTTTATAACATTGTGCGTGAGTGGACATGAAATTTCATCAAAACTTACATAAATATTTAAGGATGAATTTTTAAGAGTCCACTAAAATGAAGTGTCTACCGAAATGATAAAAATTACCACCGAAATGATAGACTGTGCACCGGAATGAAATAAATGCGCCGAAATAATACAGCTAAGAACAACCGTGCCGGGCAGCCAGGGTTCCGTACTTTGTTAGGTTTGATTTTCACAAATTTTAGATAAACACTGAGACAGGACAGTACACAGTTATTTTAATATCATCATTAATATACAGATATTCATATTACAGTTAGTATTACATTATATGATTCATTGAGATTACAATAACCTCAAAGAATTATAATAATGTAATGTTTATTAATGTATTAAATATCTTAAACACAAATATTACACAACAAATACACCCGAATAATCTAATCTACACTCTAGGTAAAAGTACATTACAAAACTATGACTTTGTGTTTGATACAAGGATCTCTAAAACTTTATGGTTTTACGAATCTAGCACGAGTCGAGCAGCCACAGAAATGAAACTATTTTTGTCCCCATATCACTGAAATGATAAACTTACTTTTTTGGCGGGAAACCGCAAGACGTTGGGACCGATGTGTTCGCGCCGAGAGATTGAGCCGGACTGATCCGAAGTGAGGAAAGGTGAGAGGGGCGTAACAACGCAATGTTGACATGGCTATTCTACTAAAACTTACTGTCCTCTGAAATGACAACATTTTTCCAGACAAAAGTTGTGTCAAATCCATGAGAAAGAAAATAAACAAACAAAAATAGTTTTATTTGATCGAATATATTATAATTTAATGATACAAAATCGATTTAAATCCATATTACGAATGTATTTGCAGGGAAGGTATTTTATGAGCGGAATGGGGATTGTCCAAAATTTCTAACCATTAGATTTTATTTTATTTTTTGAAAATTTAGAGCATTTTGAGAAACTAATTTGAATATTTTGATGATTGGCTCCATAGTTATTTAAAAAAAAATATTTTAAGTTTTTAAGGTAGGTGACGTCCTCAGTGGCATAAAAGATTAAGTGCCATTGCCTTACTAGTACATATGTAATTAAAAATTCAAATCTGTCAACACAACGCCATCAATCTCACATCTGTCAAAGTGCCAATAGGCCGAATAGACGTCTTAAGGGGAAGCGCTAAGGTAGCCCGCGAAATTCTTACGTTTTTTACAATTTGCTGGTCAGTATTAAGTTGTACATACGTCGATCACAATATGATTCGCGGCCGTAACAAATATGTATTTACAGAATTATAATCATTAAAGTCATCAACACAATTCTCTAAGACCACGTAACTCCAAAGAATGATGATTTCATGAAACAGTTATTCCTTGGACTTACGTGGTCTTAGAGAGTTGTGTTGATGACATTAATGATTATAATTCTGTAAATACATATTTCTTACGGCCGCGATTTATATATTAATCAACGTACAACTTAATACTGACCAGCAAATTTCAAAAAACCTAAAAAAAATAAATTTCGCGAGCTACCCTGGCGCTTTCGCCTTAAGGCGTGGGTTACGTGAATTGGGCTTCATTTAGGATACATTAGAACCTTTTTTTTCCGTAACCCTTACAAGATTTTTTTTCAAAAAAATGTATATTAATCTACACAATATAAAGCATGTCCTCTTTGCTTCAAAAAAAATAAAAATATATTTGAAATATCATAAATAAATAGGTACGAAAAGTGACCTCTGTTTTTGTAACTTACTACCATTTTTCTCCTAAACTATTAATCACAGGATCTTTTAATTGCCACCAATATATTATATTAAGTAATGCCGAGGGGACCTTCGGCTTATTTTTGCCAATAACTTTCTGGATTTTTTTACGTAATCGCTACTCGCAAATCGTGTAGCCACCCCTCCGGCGCCCAATAAATCAGTGCAGGACGAGACGCTGTGCTGAACGGACCTGTGACACTTTTCTCCGCAAACACACTTTGACGACACGGTTGGCGCAGTGGCTGAGCGATTGACTGCTGCGCTGCGTGTCGCAGGTTCGATTCCCGCACGGAACAAATATTTGTATTGCTTACAGGTAATTGTTCCGGGTCTGGCTGTTTGTGTACGTGAATTTAAATATTTGTAAACGCACCCACGATACAGGAGTAATTCCTAGTGTGGGGCAACGTTTTCTTTAAAAAGAAAGAAAGAAACAAAATTATTGTCGGTAGCCCAACCAATTAGAATTTTTTTGGTTTTATATATAGTGTGTGTAAATATTAGGTTATTTTAGTGTTTAATTAGGTATAACGTTGTAAATAATAATTACTAGTTGTCGTTATTTCTTATTGAAAATAGCATACCTACACGAGGAGATTACAAAGAATAAAACACTAAGTACCTACTTAATATTTATGTACTTGTTAGGGGGCGTCCATAAATTACGTGAGATGTTTAAGGGGGGGAGGGGGTCGAGTCAAATCTCATCTAATCTTACGTTGGAGAGAGGGGGGGTCGAGTCAAATCTCATCTAATCTTACGTTGGAGAGAGGTCTCTTAGGTCTCGGCAAATATCACGCAATTTTTTTTCTGATTGAAACAAAAAAAAAATTAAGTACTTATACGACGTTACACATCTACTGACTGTCAAACCACCATATTTGTTTTATACCAAATAACAATCCAACGCGTTTACGTAAGAAATCCACATTTTAAAAAATCTCACGTGAGATTGGGGTATGGGGGAGGGGGTTGAATAAAATCTCACGACATCTCACCAGGGGGGGAGGGAGGGACAGAAAATGTAAAAAAACACCTCACGTAATTTATGGACGCCCCCTTAGGTAATGAAAAAAAATGCACTGTCCTTCAAAACTTAGTTATAATAATATTAATAATATTGTTTATTTATAAAAATGGTGCAGTTTACAGTAACATAACTTAAAAATTATAGTGGACACATACGCTCATTTGCCTGAACTAGGTAGAACCTGTGTTTCAGGCTAGAAAAAATGCTAACAATTTTAAAATATAAAAATAAAAACGGATAAGACTAATTAAAACAAATATTAATTTAAAAGACTAACATGTTTTATTTACAGACAACGAGTAAATCCTCTGTCTTACTGTATGATATGCTAAGTAAAAATTGCAGAATATTCTTTGTACAGTCGTAGTTATTTAATTTATAGATACTTAATTTCCTATTTAATTTATTGTACAGAAATGGGCCTAAAAAGTATAGAATCTGTTTACAAAGACATACTTAGAGGGTGCATTTGACTCACATACAATATCATTCCGTCTCTTATTAGTACTTTCAATGTTATAGGAGAGCATGGTGTGCTGTTTTAATACCAAGTGCGTTATGAAAAGCTGGCGAACAGTCAGCACGTTACAGGATTTGTAAAGCAGATCTGTAGAATAGAGAAAGGGATGGAAATTTGCTACTTTTAAAATTGCTCTCTGTGCTCTTTCAAGAGGCAGTAAGTAAGTTTTTGGTGCTCCACCCCATGAAGTGATACAGTACTGTATTACAGATTGACACGGAACAGATAATAAGGTTGGAATGGTAATGTGGGCGGGGCAAGCGCGCCACAGTTATGATTCGAAAATCATAACTCAACCGATTCATTTATTCACCGCGTTCAGTTCAGTGCGCTTCGGAATATTTCGGAGAACAGAACTCTGCTTAATAATGCCGTGTTGTGCAATTATAACATGTAAGACAGACAGTCAGACCTCAAATATAAAGCGAGGAGGTATATCTTTCCATCGGTAAGTCCAAAATAACACTTAATTACAATATTATTTGTCAAAAACATAAAAATATTCTAATCATTATGAAATACCAAACATTAACAACATTATTGCAACAATTTACAAAAAATATACATTGCCCTCTGTGTACTCGCTCAATCAACACAATGACCAAGTACGCGTACAATGTACTGCATGCATTGCGTCCTCTACACTTCAACCGTCGACGTTTCGTCCTTTGCTCTGATTGGCTATGATGCACGGCGCATGTTTATCGATAGAATTCTCGACTATATTTACGTTTGACAAAGATAATTTTTGGATTATTTTATATTTAAAAAAATGGTGGTGACAAAAATTATTCGTCACTTTGTTGGGAGTGAAATATTCAAAAACATAATTTATCATCAAATTGGCCAATACCCTACAGCAAACCACGTCACAGACCTCACCAAAGCAATTATTGAAAAATATTATCAACTTGAAGTTACACTCTGTTTTGAAAAATTCGTTCGCAATTAATAGCAAGCGCCAATTACTTATTAAATATGTTTTATTCCAAGGACAGTGATTATTTGTAATTAATCAAAGTAAAATAAAATTATTTCTTAATATGTTTCTTAATATTTATTTAATGTTTCATTTTTCCCCATAAATTCATCAGATAATTTATCGACAAAGAATATCGGCTTTGTCAAGCACTAGCGTGTATGAAAATTTTTATTGCATTTATGCGTGTTTGAGTGTCTATACCTACGGGAGCTTATTGTTAGTGGGCGAACGAATATCTGCCCTGAGATTTATGTGTGTGTGATTTGGTTGTGTGCGAAATATTTGTAAACATAGTATTGCGTATGTGTAGAAATAAATTGGTGGGAGTCAAGCGGCGACACTGGTCCTAGTACAAAATTGCAGCGAGGGCCTTTCCAACCTTATTATCTGTTCCGTGCAGATTGACCTAGGGCCAAGTAAACTTGTGACACTAGTTTTTTATCTGCAATTGCACGCAATTTTTTAAAAACAAAAATTAACTTGCGCACTCTTGTAACCAAACTGTCAATATGTAGTCTAAATGAGAGCGACTCGTCTATTATAACCCCGAGATATTTTATGTTACATGTTTTGAGGATAAAAGGCTAAAGGACACTTACATATGCTGATTGAGCGGAGTCCGCAGTGATGGGCGTACAGATGAGAGTTAGTAATATTAAAATGGGGTTTGCGGATGGAGAAGTGAATAAATTTTGACTTGTCGGCATTTAATGTTAGCAAGTTGCTTTGAAGCACAGTGTTGAACACAGTGTTGAAACCTATATTCGTACAATTCGCTATTTGTTTTAGCGGTGAATATTAGCGCCGTGTCATCAGCATACCTACGATATAATTTTGAATTGTTTAATGTTTAAACTACACAAATCGTTAATATAAATCAGGAAAAGGGTGGGGCCCAAAATACTTCCCTGGGGAACACCAAAACCTGTGTTTTTGTGCTCGTCGCTACTAATATTGTCAATTTTAACACATTGACAACGATCGTCTAAGTAGTCAGCAAAAAGTTTCAGCGGCGATCCCATTATTCCTATGGCCTCTAATTTATACAAAAGCTTCGAAACAGAGACTGTATCAAAAGCCTTCGCCAGATCAAGGAAGATCCCCAGGGTCTGGTTTCCTTTACCAAGTTCTTCTGAGACATAATCTGTTAGACTGTGCATTGCATCGGCTGTGGATAATTTGGCTCTAAAACCAAATTGCGCAGATGATAAGAATTCATTTTTCTCTAGATAGTTAACTAGTCTACTGTTTATAATTTTTTCTAGTATTTTAGATATTGAGGGGAGTAGTGATATTGGTCGATGATTGTTAACCAGGTCTTTGTTTCCGGATTTAAAGATAGGGATTACAATTGCTTTTTTTAGACATTTAGGGAAAATGCCTTCAGAATAACACATACAAAAAATATGTGTTAAGGGAGGTACAAGGATATGCTTATAGAGTTTAAGGGTCTTATTGCTAATGTTATCCCATCCAACAGCACAGTCATCTTTTAGTCCGCAGATTATTCGGGTAATTTCGTCTTCGTCGGTGTCTAGCAAGGCAAAAGATTTTAGGGTACGTCTATTTTCACGCTTTTGGGAAGATAGTTGAACACAGTCAGGTTTTAGAATCTGCTCAGCAAGAGTTTCCCAACATTTACGAAAAAATTATTCACTTCGCTGGCTGACAATATAGGTGAAGGATTAGAAAGCAGTAAACTCGAACTTGATTCGCGCTGTTTTGACATATAGGTGACGTTTTTGATATGTTTCCAAAGTTGCTTGCTATTGTTTCCCGCTCTATTTAATTCATTTTTATCGTAATTTCTCTTTAGTTGATACCATACCTACTTATAGAATTGCAAAATTTTAAAGTAGGTATACACAAAATTAATTGGTATACGGTACAGACTCTATAACATAAACTAATTCGAAAAGCGAATTAGGTCTTTTTTTTTTTTCAGGATGGGAAATCATCAAATGACTCCTCCCGCTCTGGGTGGAGCGGAAGGGAGTGTCAGACTCTTACTGACTAAAACCCACCCGTGTTCCTTCCTTCGCCCTTTATGTTCCGGGCCAGCGGTAACCCTTTCGGACAATCCCGCTGATCCGGCAGGCTTCGGCCCTTGCGGGCCCCTTCGTTTGATGCTGACATCTCTTTGAGGCGCGCGTGGAACACGTACGCGCCGTCCGGCACGGGCCTGGTCCTGATCGGACGGTGAGCTACCCATTAATCTCCACCCGCAGGCCCGCGCCTACGGTGGCCGGGAGACGTCGCGCGGCTCCCGACGCCCGGAGCGTCTCCCGCGGCGGCTGGGACGGGAGGCTCTCTCCCTCAGCCGTCCCGCCGCCTCCTTCGCTAGCATGACTGCTTCGCAGAAGGAGGGGACTGCCCCCCACTCCCTCTCGCCCTGGACCATGGCTTGAACCAGGCCCGGACGCGAGAGGTCGCCGCCGCTGCCGATCGTCTCTACGAGGACACGGCGGTGCTCCGCCCAAGCGGGGCAGACCTCCACCGTGGCCTCTGGGCGATCCTGGCAATGGTGACACCCGGGCGTTTCCTCCCGCCTGATTATGTGCAGGAACCTCCCGAAACTTCCGTGTCCGGTGAGGACCTGCGTCAGGCGGTAGGTTAGGGCGCCATGACGCCTCTCTAGCCACTCCTCAACGAGGGGTCTTACCGCCGCTATCGTGGCGTGCCCTGCGCTGGGTTGCGAAAGTCGCTCTTTCCATGCCGCCATGAGATCGCGCCGGAGGTCCGTCCGCTCCGCCGCGATTTGCTGCGGAAGCGGAGTTTCCCCCCGGCGTAGTGCCTCCGCGCGCCACTCATACAGGCGCGCGAGGACTATCGCCTCCAGATCCCATGGCGGCAGTCCGGTAAGGAGGCTTACCGCCTCGCCCGAGATCGTGCGGTACCCCCGGATCAGCCTAACGGCTACCACCTTCTGGGGCGCGTTCAAATAATGGGCGGCTCGCCGCCGCAGTGAACGCGCCCACACCGGGGCCCCGTATAGGGCCATGGACCGCACGACCCCCGCTTAAAGCCTCCGGCAAGAGGCGTTTGGCCCCCTCAGGTTGGGCAGGAGCCGCTTGAAGGCGGCCCCGGCCCGTTCCAGTTTGGGAGTCAAACGTCGGAAATGCTCGACGAAGTTCCACCGGCTGTCGAGGACGAGACCCAGGTATTTCATCGTCGTCTCGACGCCGATGTGAACCCCTCCTACCGTTAGTTGGGATTCCGATGGTGGCGCGTTCTGGGGCCCATGAAACGACATGGCCTCGGACTTGTGCAATGCCACCTCGAGACCCAACTGCCGGATCCTCTCCACGACTATCGCAACCCCGCGTGTCATCGCGTCGGCCGCCGCCTGATGCGACCTCTCCTGCGTCAGGACTAGCGTGTCGTCAGCGTAGCAAACCACGCTGACGCCATCAGGGAGGTCGGCCCGTAGCACCCAGTCGTAACCGATGTCCCACAAGAGCGGCCCCAGAACCGATCCCTGTGGGACACCGCACGACATCTCTCGCCAGTTCCACTCCCCATCGCGACCGGGGTAGATGACGGCTCTGTCAGTCAGATACGCCCCGACTACTCGACGGAGGTAGGTCGGCACCCGGTGATACCGGAGTGCCTCCCCAATGCAGCCCCAGGGCAGGGTGTTAAACGCGTTGGCGATGTCGAGTGACAGCGCCACGACGACCCCACCCCGGGACACCGCGTCCCCCGTCGTGAGGGCTCTCACGCGCATGATGGCATCCACCGTCGAGCGCCCTTGCGGAAGCCAAACTGGCTATCCGCAAGATCCGGCCCCGTCCTCACCAGGTGCCCGACGAGGCGGCCCGCAATTACACTCTCAAAGAGCTTGCCAACCTCGTCGAGCAGCACGATGGGCCGGTATACGGACGGAGAGTCCGCAGGGAAGCGAATTAGGTCTTTATTACTTAACCATAAACGGTGAAAACTAAAAATTTTTCTAAACTAGGTAAGTACGCAGTTTACTAAAATTATTCTGAGAATGCGATGCACAATCGAATTACACGGTTAACTTTATAAAAATAATGTCTTATTTCGGTCCAATATTTTCATAGAAAAGAGCACCTCGCAACTAATAATGAACTCTATTTCGACGGGAGAAACGTTTTATTATTCTGTTCGTATTGTCTGCCTTTGTAGAAGCCGCTAGCCACCGCCAATCCGCCATTGTCACACAAAAATGTTTTGAAGGGCACTATTATTTTATAAATCATTTATGGTTGATATTAATTTCGGTATTATGAACGTAAAACTATGTCAACAAAAAGTATGAAAGTAACGAACATGGATGTTAAACATTTTGTCAATTTTATTTTTATAAAGTTTGTGTAGGTTATCTACAACATTATTTTTTGAATATGCGAAACCTGAATATAGTTTGTTCAGAATCAGTAACTGAATCGATTCCAATAATTTTTACACCATGTTATATTTTGTTCCAAAAATGCCCGCACCTAAGCAAAGGAACGAAAAGACATCGCCGGGCTGTCTGTTGAACACACTATTGAATTGTCCTGTGTTGAGCTCGATAAGCATGTAGTAGTATGCGTATACAGACCTCCAAGTTACCAGAATCTAGCTTTGTTTGATTCTGTAATGGAAGATGTGCTAAAGAAACTTTCTGCGAGTAGTAAGTCAATAATAATATGTGGCGATTTTAATATTAATTTATTAGAAAATAACACGAATACTATCAGATTACTAAGTCTTTTTGGGTCATTTGATTTGTCAAATGTTTTTATTGAACCCACTTGAGTAACAGCTTCCATTGCCACTTGTATAGATAATATTTTCTGTAACTGTGATTATTTACACAAACAAATTGTAAATAAGTTGCCATCTGATCACAGTGGACAAACAATAACATTTTGCTCCCACATGCCTTTACAAAAATTCTTAATAAGGTTTAGGCCAATTACATGTAAAAATTTAGAAAAATTAAATAATTCTTTGGCTAGTAAATTATGTGTTCAGAGTTTTAATAATTTATGTGACGCAAATGAGTTCTACGCCGACTTCTTTTCACTATTAAACACGCAATTTAATGACGCTTTCCCACTAAAGACTAAAAGTATTTACGCAAAGTTTTTATTTAGTGATTGGACGACTCCAGAAGGCCAATTCTCGTAATTTAAAACGTTCAAAATCTAGTCGCAGTCTCATCTCAGCGACAAAGAAATGTCAAAAACTTGTCAAAATGTAGGGAAATTTGAAGTATTTTTTGACAGATTGATACTGAGATCAGACTGTGAACGTTGTTAAAATTAGTAGAATTGCCCCTCAGGTATTCGTGAAAGCAGGAAAAACCTTTTTGAACTTTATGGCCTGAAGCAACAAATGAATAACACAAGCTTTCATCAGTGTTGCAACATATTCTAAGACTTTCAAAAGTGTATGCAAAACAGCTAAAGCTCTTTATATTAGCAATAAAATCAGCCGATGATATAATAGAAACTACCTGTCAAATAATAAACAATGAAACAGGTAGGAAAAAAACAGCGTAATACTGAATTTAATTTAGAGACTGCTCGTGGCCCCATCAATTCAGATATAGAAATTGCTCAGGAATTTGAAAATTTTTTTGCTAATATTCCCATTAAAACTACTGAAGCTTTAAATTCCTCACCCGCGCTTTCTGCTGACTTACTTAGAAAGAATGTTGAGGCTGCCCTTCGGAGTTTGGGTTTCAACATACAAACCCCCAGGCTGTTATAAAAGCTTTTAAATATCTTAAAATTAAATCAACAGATGATCTCTGGGGAATGTCTGTAAAAGTTTGTAGATCTATCATCGAAATGATTGCGCCCTATTTAGCTTTCATATTTAACATCAGTGTAGACCAAGGAGTCTTTCCAGATCTCATGAAACACAGTAAAGTAGTTCCTTTGTTCAAATCCGGTGATAGTAAAGACCCCAACAATTTTAGGCCTGTCTCAATTCTGCCGGTTCTCAGTAAGGTGTTTGAAAAGTTGATGCTCAATCAAATGTTACGCCATTTTAATAAAAATTCCATCTTTCATGAACACCAGTACGGTTTCACCAAAGGGCGTTGTACCACTGACGCCGGTGTCAACCTAATAAAGAACATTTTTAACGCCTGGGAAGAAGCACAAGATGCCATTGGAATATTTTGCGACCTCTCTAAGGCGTTCGATTGCGTAAACCATGAGACACTTCTACTGAAACTTGAGCATTATGGGATTAGGAATTTAGCTCTTGATTTACTAAAGTCATACCTAAAAGATAGAAAGCTTAAAGTTCAAGTAAACGGCGTAAACTCATTAGGGTCTGAAATAGCAATGGGCGTTCCTCAAGGTTCGATATTGGGTCCATTCCTCTTTTTAGTTTACATTAATGATTTACCCCAATTACTTACTACAAAACTTACTCAAAAACTCAAACCTCCCCCAACCTCCTCCTCCTCTCTCTCTCTTTACTTCAAAATCAACCGAAGATGGTGTTATTTGCAGATGACACCTCATTGATGAATAACTCTATTCTTCAGATCCAAGATTGGTTTACGGTAAATAATTTGGTACTAAATGAAAAGAAAACCAAATGCATTAGATTTAAATTACCTAATGTTAGAAGTAGTGAATGTGACATCACATTGAATGGAGAAAAACTGGAATTTGTTGATCAAACTGTTTTTCTGGAAATCACGGCAGACGACAAATTGCAATGGGGACCTCACATAACATCTCTTACGGGGCGGCTTAGCTCGGCCGCTTATGCTGTTAGAAAGATAAGACAGTTAACTGATGTGGAAACCGCACGTTTAGTCTATTTCGGCTACTTTCACAGCATTATGTCGTAAGTACGGCATTTTACTATAAGGTCGAGCTGCTGACATTGAATCCATCTTTATTTTGCAAAAAAGAGCTGTCAGAGCCATTTATAATCTGCGTCGCCGCGAATCTCTCAGGGAACTTTTTATAAGGATTAATATTATGACGGTACCTTGCCAATTCATTTATGAAAATATTATGTATGTAAGAAAAAATCTACATCTTTTTAATAAAATAAGCGATAGACATAATTTTAATACTAGAAATAAAGATAAAATACATCAACCATTTTTCAGATTAGCCAAGGTACACACATCTTTTATGGGGTACTGTGTTAAATGTTACAATAAAATACCTTGTGATATATTGCAATTAAATGAAAGAAAATTTAAAACTCACATTAAACGTACACTTTGTAAACAAGCATACTATAAATTAGAAGATTATATCCAAGATAAGAACGCTTGGAAACATACTGGTCCTGCTCCATGGGACAATCTAGAGTCTAGACAAAATCAAACGGGTTGCTAATTTAATTGTAAATTTATATATATATATATATATATATATTTATTTAAATAGATTTACATTCTGTAACTACTTAACTCACACCCTGACTTATTACTTGTAATTTTTATTTTATTTTATTTAAATGAAAATCGTTAACCTTTAATCTACAACTGAGTGAATCACGCCGTATCTACCATGTCAAACAATTCTGACTTACAATTGTTTTCACTAGAAACTCATAACGTAACTCTCAGAAAACAGCAAAGCAAAATAACCGTAAGTACAGAAAATTCTTTTGCATCCTTGTCAGTGGACGGCGACAACGAATACTCATCTATACCATCTTACGACAAACATAACTTAAGTTGCCCCCATTTACAACTTAATGAAAATGAAACAATAACAGAATTAGGGGCACTAGTTAACACATTGCGAGAGAAATTAGCTTCTGCGGATAGTGAAATTGAAAACTTAATACCAGAGAATACTTCACTTAAAAATACCATATTTAACCATGAGAAAGTTATAAACAACCTGAAAAAAATATGTAATAGTACCGCGAAAAGAGTTTCGACCGTAATAAGGAGGAAAAGTATAAATAAAGGCAAACTTAATTTTTCCCATGAAGAAGATTACTTGCTTCAAAATCGAAATAAAGCCGAGAACCAAAGCAAAAATACAACACCTAAATCTGAAACAAAAACACAAAAGCTTAACAGTAAACGGACCATAGCGGAAAAACAACAATCAAAAACCTTATGCTCCACAAACACAAAACAAAATAAAACAACTCAAAGCACAGAAATAGAGGATAATGTGATATCTACCAGGAATAGGTTATGCATTGTTAGTGCTAACAAAACAAATGATATTCTATCCATCGCAGAAGAGACATTCCAAAACTTACAGATACACTACATGTCACCGAAATGCGGGTTGTTACAACTTATCAGCAATTTGCACCAAAAAGTTGTGGATTACTCGTTTAATGATTACTGTGTAGTTTTAATAGGAGAAGAAGATTTTCAAAAAACCAAAAACTATGTCGAAATCATAATAGGATTAAGAGAAACAATGGCGAAAATTGAACACACAAATATTATTTTGTGCTTACCCACATTCAAACTGAGCGATTATTCAACGATGTTCAACTGGCGTATCGAAACGTTTAACAACTTACTGCATTTAGATTTATTGACACATAATTATGTAACAGTACTAGACTCTAATTTAAACTTATTCTACGATTTTACTATGTTCTCAAAATACAACAGAAAATTAAATAACCAAGGAATGAGAAATATTTTCCAAAATTTGCTGGTACTTATGAATAATAATAATCTCTACTTATGTCAACAGCTGGAACTTGAACCTGATCTGACTAATAATGTTAACACGAATGCGGTCACACATAACGAGTTTTTTCTTTGATCACATGTATGTTATGCATCAGAATATTGCCGGACTTATAAATAAATCTGACCTATTAACCATGCACATTCAGGAGCTACTAAGCAAACAAATAATTGTAGACGTTATATGCATAACCGAGCATTTTATAATGTCAGGCCAGGAACACCTTCTTCATATACCCAATTATAGGCTCGCTGCATGTTATGCAAGAGGCAACATAAAACGCGGTGGAGCCTGTATTCTAGTCAAAAAGGGTCATGAGTATACAGAATTACCTGACATAATCAAACACTCGGTTTCAGGAATAATAGAATGTTGCGCCATTAAAATGACACAACATAATTTAATTATATTATGTATTTATAGACCGCCAAAATTGTCTAACTTAAGTGAATTTTATGAAAATTTGGAAAATATTTTAAAAGCTGTATGGAGTAATCATAACACAAAAATAATTGTATGCGGCGATTTTAATATAGACACTTTGAAAAATAATCAAATCAAATCAAATCATTTATTTGCTTAATACAGGTAGGTATAGACAGATGAATAGAATAACTAATAGAATAGAATAGAATAATAAAATTACTAGTAATAGAATTACTTTTGATTTTAAATGCTTCCTCCAAAGCTATAACCTTATTTTGAAAATTAACGAAGCAACACGTCTTGTTAGAAATACCTGTTTGGATAATTTTGCACTTAACAGTAGACAAAAATGTCATAGTCAAGTAATAGACTTCGGGCTATCAGATCATACAGCTCAACTAATTAATATAAAAGTAAATAAATCATGCAAGATTAAAACTTGGAGAACTAGGATTCGAGATACTTGTAAAGAAAACCTCATTAAATTTAATAAATATCTTCAGAGTCTATCGTTTTCTGACTTATATAACACAGAGGATTCGAACAAAGCGTATGACAATTTCTTTGAACTATTTAAGCTCATGCATGACTTATGTTTTCCCTATAAGTTAGTGACAATAAAATCAGAAAAAAAAGTCAAGTGGTTATCGCGTGGCATAAGATTATGCAGTAAAAAGCAACGAAATCTACTTTGGAAACATAGACTAAAGCCGTCAACAGAAAATAAAAACGTCTTTGTTAACTATTCTAAGAGATTTAAAAAAATTATTAAATTGACTCAGCAATCCCAAAATAATTACTTGATCAAGAACTCGAAGAATAAATCGAAAACCTCCTGGCAAATAATAAACAATAACAAAATGAATAGGGAACCAATTTTACAAATAAGAAATAATAATCAGACAATAACGGACCCGAAAGAAATAGCGGAGTCTTTCAATAATTTTTTCATTGACCAAATCAATAATATAACTAATAACCCGACGAACGACGTTAAGAAAATAGACCATAATCCAAACTCAATATTTGTACCACCAGTCATACCTCAAGACGTGATGAGAATAATTAAATCACTAAAAAACAAAAAGAGCGTAGGTTATGACGGAATCTCCACTCAGTTCATAAAATTTGTTGCTAATAGTATAGCTGGCCCTTTAAGTCATATTATTAACGTTAGCATATCATCAGGAAAATTCCCTGATAACTTAAAATCCGTAATTGTAAAACCAATTCACAAAAAGAACAGTAAAGACAATATGTCGAACTATAGGCCTATAGCTTTAATTCCCGTTTTTTCCAAAATAATAGAAAAAGTCATATATGAAGCAATATCATCTTTCTTGACTAAATTTAGTATACTTTGCAATGAGCAATACGGGTTCAGGAAAAACAGAAATATAAACATGGCAATTTGTGACCTGTTGAATATTATTATGTCGAATGTTGATACAAAAACGCCTATATGTGCTATATATACAGATATGTCAAAAGCTTTCGATTGTGTCAACCATAACACCGTACTTCAAAAACTAAACGCCTATGGCATTAGAGGTAATATCCTGAATAAAATCATATTTATCCGGTCGCAAGCAAATGACAGAAATTTCCAGAATATGTTGCAAGTCTAAATTAGAACTAAAGTATGTGTCTTCCGGTAGAGAAATAAAATTCGGTGTACCACAGGGAAGCGTCCTCGGGCCTTTGTTATTTTTAATTTATATCAACGATTTCCCACGCCAAATCCACCATCCCATGGTTCTGTTTGCCGACGATAGTACAGCACTCTTAAAATGCGACAATAATAAAAAATATGAAAACGATATAAATAACACAATTGAGATTATAATAAACTGGCTACATAAAAACAAATTAGAAATAAACGTACAAAAAACAAAGATAATGCATTTTTTCAATGACCTAAATATTAATTCGATGGCCCCACCGAATAAACGTGTAAGAGAAAAATGACAACTTTTCAGCAAAAAATAAAAACGTTAAAATTTCAATAACGCTCATTTCATGGTAAATATGTATAAATAATGTATGATCGAATTATAGGTAAAGAAATAAACTATAGACTTGTATTTTTACTTTTTTTAAAACATCAACGAGTTTCAGGAAATTCATGAAAAACTATTTAATTTTTTTACTCTTGTGAAATTTGCATGACTAGGTCACTGTAATATATCATTGCACGTTTATTCGTGTAATAATACACAAAGAATAAAACGTACTGTTATGTTACACTATTATTCTCCGTAAATCAAGCAGGGATTGAAAAGGTTCCTAAAATACCGGTAAAGAACCGGTATTTAGTGGTTCCGGTTGCTAGAACCCGAACCGGAACCGGAATCTAAATTAGAACCTTTATTTTACCGGTTCTTTAGCGGTACGAGTACGAGTCCGAACGAGTTCATACGATGCCGCTCAGCGCAGGACAATAGCGGCAAGGTAGGAGATTTTGTAAGAGGGGAGAAGGGTACATTGCATTTGTAGATTGTCCTTTGTCCATTTTATATTAATTTATTAACAGTAACTGTAGATTATATAAACCAGTAATAATAATTACTGTCAATATTTGCTGACACTGTACAGTACAGACTTCTACCTGTGCTTCTAGCCACGCGTAAAACATTATCCCTTCTTTCTTAGAGAACCTTTAAATCGGATGATACGGAACCGGTATATTGGAACCTTTATTTGGAACCGGTACTATGGAACCAGAACCAAACCGGAACCTGAACCGGAACCCTACCGAAAAGAAGAACCTTTTTAAGAACCGAAATGAAGAACCGTAACCCAAATTCGTACCGGTTTTCAATCCCTGAAATCAAGTTCATTTTGGAACCCAGCTATAACTATTTACACGCTTGTTTACAGTACATTGTACTGCTATTATGAGATTGGAAAGATCGTATGCATTAATATTAGTGTTATTAGGATCAGTTTTCATTTATGTAATACATCTTTGTTAATGCATGGTATAATAATATAAATAATTTTGTAAAAGGATGAAATAAAATACAGATGTATAAAGAATTAAAAAAATATAATTATGTATTAATCCACGTGAACACAAAGTACTAGTATTATTGATAAAAAAAACGAATAGCGATGTTAAAAACACTAATCCTCCTCACTATCATTGGAGACCGAGATAGAGTTTTCCAATGGCCGTAGATTTTTATAAAAACTTTGACAATGGTTTGGTATTGCTCCTGTATCACACGGACTTATCAAGTCCTTAAATAACGGAATTGGTATAGGGGGCATTTCACGTCAAGCGGACAGGGAAAAAAGTGAGGTTCTGAAATTTGGTCACATTTCATGGTCCAGTTATACTTCTAGTAGTCTATATAAATACGAACACATTTTTTTTTTAAATATGTTTTATATTAGGTCCTTACATATGAAATTAGCGTTTTGTGGTACTGACTACTTTGATCTGAAATATCTCCTCTTTGGAGACAGCTCGAAGGATTAGTGATGTGTACGGCGCTGGTGTCGCAAAAGAAAGCACGGTACGTTTTTGGTTTCAACGTTTTCGTTCTGGAAATTTCGTCCTTCAGAACCAACCCCGCGGACGGCCGGAGTCAAAAGTGGAAAATGAAGAATTAAAGGCTATTGTGGAAGCGGATCCATCACAAAGCACATCAGAGATAGCTGCAGGCTGCAGGTATTGATCCACTTGAATCAAATCGGGAAAATAAAAAAACTTGAACGATGGGTACCTCATGAATTGAGTGAATCGAACTTGCAAACACGCGTCAACTGCTGTGTTACTTTGCTCAACCGACACAATAATGAAGGGATTTTAAATCGAATCATTACTTGTGATGAAAAGTGGATATGGTACGATAATCGGAAGCGCTCGTCGCAATGGCTGAACACTGGAGAACCAGTCAAATCCTGCCCTAAACGAAAATTGACTCAGAAAAAGTTACTTGTGAGTGTTTGGTGGACTAGCACCGGTGTCGTTCACTACAGCTTTCTAAAATCTGGCCAAACGATTACGGCAGATATCTATTGTCAGCAACTGCAAACCATGAAGGAAGAACTAGCTGCTAAACAACCGAGATTGGTCAATCGCTCTAGGCCACTGCTGATTCACGACAACGCAAGACCACACACTGCACAACAAACAACCACTAAGTTAGATGAGCTACAATTGGAATGTCTGCGACATCCACCGTACTCCCCGGACCTTGCTCCAACAGATTACCATTTTTTCCGGAATTTGGACAACTGCTTATAAGGAAAAAAAATCAACTCCGATGCGGCAGTCCAAACTGCCTTCAAAGAGTTCATTGATTCTCGCCCCCATGGTTTTTTTAGTGAAGGGATCAATGAACTACCTATGAGATGGCAAAAGTGCATAGATAACAACGGTATATACTTTGATTAATTAAATATATTATACAAGAAAAAATTGACTTTATATTCCTCCCGTACAAAACGCCAATTTCATTGTAAAGACCTAATATTTGTCTAGTTATAGGCTCCTAAAGAATCGTCTAAATCGAAATTAGAATTTTTTGAAGAATTTTTTCGGATTGAAAATAATTACAATAAATTTTCAAACTACGCGGTTTGTATAGAAAATTTCCGAATCTTCTTAAAAAAGGCATCAAATTTGAAAAAAAAATGTTTTAGTCTCCCAAACCGGAAGTAAACATTTTCATATATCATATTCCGCACCCCTTTCTAACGTTACGTACGATTGCAATAGAATTTATCGCGTACCTAAACAATTGTGTATTTACCGTTAATAGCTATAACCTTTTAACTAATATGCAAAGAATATTAATGTTTGAATCTTGAACATAATTGTTCTAAAAAAAATTATTATAGTAAGAGACAATGCAATACTTTAATTTTATTATCCTATCTAAATTCAAACTTCCATTTTGTGGAATATAACATTAGTAATAAAATTTGCATACATTTCTACACGAATAAACGTGTAAGAAGCCATTACCCAAATTCAAAAATAATCACAATCTTCTCAAACGTCTGTAGGTTTTAACATGTTTATTCTTGTATATTTGGCGACTCGAAAAGCATGTATTAAAAGCATAAACTATTATTCCTGTATTTTTTAAATTAATAATTTCCCTAGAATAAAGAAATTCACTATTATAAAAGGCGTGTTTTGAGTCTAAGATTCATAAAAAAAATTAAGTAACTAGGTGCAGGATAGGCAAAAGAAACGAAATATGAAAAAAAAAAATCGTGTAAGAACTCTTGCACGTTTATTCGGTGGGGCCATCGAATTATAACAGTCAAAATGTGGACAGAGTAGATGTAACGAAATTTCTAGGAATATTGATTGACAGTCAACTGACATGGAAGGCACAGGCCGAAGCAATCTGCAAAAAACTTAGCTCATCTGCATATGCACTGTATAATCTTAAAAAAAAAGTTAATATCAAAACAGTGTTACTAGCATATCATAGTCATGTCGTTTCTACTTTAAGGTTTTGTATTATATATTGGGGCAATTTTACCGAAAGAGAGAGTATTTTTAAGGCCCAAAAACGCTGCCTACGAGCAATTTTTGGTCTAAAAGTAAGTGACAGCTGTGTTCCAATATTTAAAACGAATAATTTGTTGACATTTCCTTGCCTTTACATTTTAGAAATTGCTCTCTTTGTTAAGTGTAATCAACATTTATTTTTAAGTTTATCGGAAAGCAGACATCGAGATGTAACTTTGCGATCTCAATACCAAAACCTATTACGCACAGGTAGATACAGGACTGCTTTGTTGAGGAAAAGTGTTTTTGGTATGGCACCAACTATATTTAACCACATTTCTAATTCCATAAAAAAGGAACCAGTAACAACTTTCAAAAAAAGACTAACTTTACTTCTTTTAGATAAATGCTACTACTCCGTATCCGCTTTCCTAGATGATAAATTTTAGTTGTAAATATATCAATGTTTGATACTTACTTACTTTGATGTTTGAACTGCATCAATATTTGCATGCCAAAGTGGTAGAATGTACAAGGATTCCTTAAATCACATAATGTAACAACCTTATTGTAAATACCTACATTCTGAGCAAATAAAATAATATTCTATTCTATTCTATTCTATTTTACCATGTTTGTAAATATGTGAGCACCATGCATCTATCAGATAATTAATTTATATGACATGGTTTCATTTTTAATTCTTTTACCTATTGTGGTATTGTAATTTTATTTTAGGTGCATCGTCTTTACATATTATTATTATATAATTAATGTATACAAAATACTGTAAAACATTTAAAAAAAGAGTAACGGTGGAGTTTCTTGCCCATTCTTCTCCATACGAAAACTACCTTTTGGAATGGGCGACTAGAATCAATTCTATTTGTTGTAATTTCTGACGTTCAAAAGTGCCTTTAATGTGCCTATTTGAAATAAATGCTTTGACTTTGACTTTGACCTACGGTGGCCGGTAATCACTCCTCGACTTCCGACGCCCTGAGTGATTCACGCGGCGTCTAGGTCGTGAGGTGGAGGCTGTCCTCTCCCTCACACGTTCTGCCTCCTTCTTCGCTAGCATGACTGCTTCGCGGTACAGAAGGAGGTGACTACTTCTCTTTCCTTCTCGCCCCGCAGTATGTATATGTATGTATTTATCATACAATATACGAATGTATAAACTAAAATATATAGGTAATACTAAAGCTCATTCATTTACAGAAAAACTAAAATTAATGTTAATACAAAAAATAAACTATAAATTATACAATATACATAATCATATTTTCCCTTGCTTTCGGTCTTGGACATTCAAAAGGTTTTACACCTCTGCATTAGATACAGCTACTGCACAGTAATAATATTGTTACGAGCTTGGGGTTCGTGACAATAAAAACTGCCGATTTAATCACCAAAAATTGACACTTTAATCACAACACGAATTACAATTAAATAAATAAATAAATAAAAAGTTTTATAACATATTTGCTCGTAAAGGGTCTCTTATTTCACCAATTTCAATATCGTAATGTATCTCATTACGCACTTGTGCGGTAATGTAAAGTAAATCGCACGGTTTATCAAGATGCTCCGTCAAATCGAACGGTACATTTTTAAATCTTGGCAAAAAGTTTTTATTTCAGAAAAGATGTCAACATTTTATGAATAAAATTAACTTTGGGAGATAAAATATAATAAATAAACATTTAATTCTTTGATTTAAATAATTTTGACAATAAATTACAACCATTAATATCTGTAACAAAAACAAAAATATTAATTTACTTTATTAATAATACTGGCTGTTTTGTACCTATGCCTAAAAAAAAAAGCGCGAATGGGCGCGCATCGCTTATCTGTTAAGAAGTAAAAATTATTCTGCGCGCTTTTTCTTTTCGCTGTACTTTTTTTTATTTGAAAATATCGTCAAGTAATGATGAATTTATTGATTCCACACCGCCAGAAGTCTCAGAGGCAGCGAAAAAGGCTACTCTAAGCCTCTTGCCCGAAAAATCGACCGATAGATACTTACAAGCATATCAAAATTTCATCATATGGAAAACAAGCAAATTCAGTCCGAGTTTTATTTATTTCCTCGCAAATATGTTATAAAACGTCGTATGACATACTGTGCGCTTTGATAATTACAGCCTCTGCTTTCTTTTAGCCCTCGCCTACGGCTCGGGCAAGCAATATCGCCTCGGCTGTAATTTTCAACTTACCGCACTTAGATCATAATGTACTATTATTGCTTCAACTTAAATAACTTATTCTAGTTACAATGGGGAGAATCCATTTAAGCAAATAGTATGCTTGTTTTAGGATGCTCCGCCCTTCCCCAGGTTATGTAATCGTATTTAAGCTATTGAACCTGATCATGATGTTAAATGAATTTATATAAATAAAAATGCAGGAATAAAATGTGTACACAGTATTTTTATACAAGTAAAAAGACGAATAAAGCAAAGGCAAATATCGCGCTGTGATGTGTGTTATGTGTGTAGAATATGTTGTGGAGGTGAATGTGTATGTAGTATGTGTGTGTGTGTGTGTAATGGGTGAGAGTAAGTGCGGGGGTGAGGGTCATAATCCACACTTGATACAGGTGGAGATTAATATTTTCTACGGTTTTTAAAGTATTTCATTATGTTTTTTTTTTTTGGACGCTAACCCTGCGACTAGTCTTGGGATCGGAATCAATGTAGAACATTAACTTCCATTAGCGCCATAAACATCATAGCGTAATATAAATATTACAGTCTCATTGATTGGACCATATTTTCCACTTCGTCATAAGTTTTTAACTTAAGCCATTCAGACAAAGCTTTTTTACATTCGCGATAGGTTAGTGGGTACATGTCAAGTTCTTTATTAAGAAGATTGTATAAATGGGATGATTGCCTAGGGAATTGTCTTTTTGCGAATGTAGTCTTTACCGACACAGTAGGAGCAACCGTGTTTTTCCTTTTGCCTTTTGTCTTTTGTGGGTTGAACGATAGAGTTTTATGCTTAGTTAGAATTATATTAAGTACGTAAAGCTTTCTAACGGTCAGAAGATCCGAAATCCGGTATAGGTTCTCAGTTGAAAACCTGAAGGGTTTAAAAAACATAACTTTCAGTAGGGACCTCTGAGCTCTCTCAAGATCTAGGAATTTAATCTTTGTGGCACCTCCCCAGATAGGTAGGCAATAAGCCATGACGGACTGAGCAAGTGAGATGTAAATCTGTATCAGGAGCTTTTTCGAGGTGACATGTCGTAATGCCTTGAAAGTCCAGATTAACTTCCGTATTCGCTTCATTATTAATTCAGTCTGTCTATGCCAGGATAATCGTTGATCAACCATAATATCTAAGTATTTGGTGGATTCTACTCTATTAATTTCTGTGCAAGAACAGACCGGATTTAAATGATAATTGCATTTATGAATCTTAATTTTGAATTCTGGAGGGGGTTGAGAGGTGTTGTATTTTGTGAAGCAAATGAAGTTGGTTTTGGTAGTATTTAAGGTTAAGAGGTTAAGGTCAAGCCAGGCTGCTATCCTTGCCAGTCCACGCTCAGCAGTTAACCGGACATTGTCCCAGGTGTCACCACTGAACACTATAGCAGTGTCGTCTGCGTATGAAAGAATATGTGCATCCACAATTTTCATGCTACATAGAGTATTTATTTAGATAAGGAACAATGTCGGTCCGAGCACACTGCCTTGACCTACTCCGAATTGGACGATCTCTTCAGAGCTAATGGTACTGCCTAACTTAATCTTTTGCTTGCGTTCTTTTAGATAGTCTTTGAGCAAGGCGTGGGGAATACCTCTTACTCCAATTGATTCCAGCCTATCCAGCAGTGTGACGACAGACACTGTGTCGAAAGCTTTTTGAAGATCTAGGAAGACAGCAAGGCACCTGCATCCGCTGTCCACTTGACTGGTTACAGCGGAGGCAAGTGCCAGTACTGCGTCTTCCGTAGACATTTTCCGTCTGAAACCGTACTGCGAGGGCGATAGGAGGTTGTTTTTATTAAGGTAAGATAAGAGACGTGAGTTTATTAATCTTTCCATTACTTTTGATATTGATGGCAGTACAGATATGGGTCTATAGTTAGACGGATTTGTTTTGTCTCCACTTTTGTGCACCGGTGTTATAATGGCAAGCTTTAAGGCGTTTGGGTATGTAGCGTGTTCAAAGCAATGGTTTGCTAAGTGGGTTATAATCGGGACGACAAGAACATGAGCAGTCTTTAAGAAATTGACAGTTATGCCGTCCCAGCCCGGGGCAATATCTGATTTCAGAGACATTAGAACGCGGTGAACTTCATCCTGGTCAGTATTTAATAGTACAAATGATGAGAGAGGTGGAACATTAGCTGAGTCAGGACTGTATTTTTGGTCATAACCTGTGGTGGAGCTAGCAATTATCTCGTTCGCTAGAATTTTGCCTATGCTGGAAAAGTATTCATTTACAGCATCAGCTGATTCTTTTGGAGTAGCCTTGAGCTCTAATAGATCAGTATTGGGCGTTTTACTTGGCTTTCGATGAGTAATGTTGTTTATAGTTTCCCACATTTTTTTGGGATTTTTATGCGCTTTAGTTAATAGGCCCCGGTCGTGTTTGCGCTTTTGCTTTTTAATTATACAGTTGCAATAGTTTCTGTATCTTTTGTAGGTGTACAATTCAAACACACTAATTAAGAAACACAATTGCACTTACTAATCACTCGTAAGTCGCACTCGAATATCGCCTTCGATGTTATCGCTTGTGTCGCTTTATCGAAACTATTGTGTCTCGCGGCTCGCGCCCGCCTTATACCTATAATGCCACAGAGCTACTCTATAAACATCTAGTATGTTCGAGTACATAGCGGTCCCGACTGACTCGACGTCGATAGTTCTCGGAATTACTAGTTCCTCTTCCCCCGGATCACCTCACGGTGCAGACGTGTTCATAACCCGTATTTGTCGGTCTAAATAATATTTAATTAAAATTACAATCAGTTTAATTGTAAGTAAAAAATAGGAGTGCATCAAATACAAGGAGTTACAACTCAAGCAAGCAGCGGACTAGCTACGGGTGACACCGTTCTCATACGATCCTGGTACTTCAATCAACACGGCCGCAAGAAGGTACAGTGTACAACCCCTTTCACTGTATTTGCAAATCGGCGCACGCGCAGGCGTGGCTCCAGCAGAACAAGCCACACATACTCCACCCACTTAGCGGTGATTTGTCGGCAAAACTCCACCCCCTCATTAGTAACAATAGACCCATAAACTGAAGTGTGTGTGATATATCTCATTAGTAAAGGACGAACGAACACAGATACAATCCGAGCATTTCGACACTGTAATAATATGGTCTCCTGGTAACTGCAGAGACGGACGACTATTTTAACTGAGGACCAACGGAACATTTGAATCAATACTCGCTAACTTCGTTGGTTTATGTTCGCCTGGTACACAGACCGGTGACATCAGCTGCAACGCAACTTTCCGGCAAAGTTTCTCACGACTTCATTACTCCCAGGTAAACGGAGTCACTTCAGTTCTTCCTGCGAGTAAGAGCGAAGGATACGTGTCCATAAATAATGAGCTTAACTGGCAATAACTCGCCCTCAGAATATGACATTTCAGGGCAAATGGATATCTCTGTGCAGGCGGACCAAATTACCCCTCCTAACTTTGTATCCCAACGCATTAGAAGGTTAGATGAGCATCAATATCGCAGTGATGACTTCCGTGCCTTCAAAGAAGAAATGGTCAACATGATCTCAAGTCTAATTGCACCACAACAAGTCGAACTCAAAAAGATATATCCAACACTCATGGAAATAAAAACCACTAACGCCAGCATTGAGAACGCAATGGCCGTTCTTTCGGCTCAAAATGAAGACCTAAAAAAGAAGATCGATCATCTGGAAAACCGGGTGAAGAAAGACAATGAATACATCATAATCCTAGAAGAAAAAATCGAAGACTTGCAACGGGGAACACGAAAATCTAACTTGGAAATAAAAAACGTTCCTAAAACCCAGCAAGAATCTAAAGAAAACCTTATACAGATGGTTGTAACGTTATCCCAAGCTGTAAATAGTACTATAGATGCCAAAGATATCACAGATATATACAGAGTGCAAAACAAGCGCAGCAGCACCAAAAACAGCACCATTGTGGTCGAACTAGGTTCAACATTAGTTAAAACAAATTTTATTAAAAAAGCAAAAGACTTTAATAGAACCAATAAAGAAAAAATCTGCGCCAAACACCTTGGATTTAAAACAGGGGAATATACACCAATTTACGTCTCAGAACAATTAACCACGAAAGGAGCCAGGCTGTTTTATCTAGCCCGCGACCTAGCTAAGTCACGAAACTACAAATTCTGCTGGACCTCCTATGGAAAGGTATATGTAAAGAAGGACGAAGCTGCACCAACCATAATCTTAAATAGCGAATCTCAGGTGAATAATTTAATGCAACAAACATGACTAGCCTTAGTTGTTCCTCTGTTGCGATTACATATTATTGTTTTTGTGTGTTACCCTAAGATTAGTTACATCTTTAATTTTTACTTTTTACTTTTTATTTTATACTTTTTATTTTTTAAACTTAAAAGTGTAAGTCAATCGCGCTCACTCTTAAAACACATACATTCTCCTACACGTTCTTTCAAACCTACGCTCACACGACAGGCATACACCCCATTATACACAATTACACTATTCACTCGCTACTACCCATTCACCCACATCCACAAAAATATGACCAATAATGATAATGACCACATACCACTCATTTTATATTATTATGAGTAACACATTACAAGCTATAAACAATATAGACAGTTCAGAAACCGCAATGACCATTAACTGCTCCCCTGAGGATCTTAATCGATTTATAAAAAGAAATCCTGTGGATATAACCATCGTGTCGCAAAACATACGATCCATTTACTCCAACCACAATGACCTGCTAGTCAATTTGCATAGTTTAAAAACAGACATAGACTTATTAACATTAACTGAATGTAGACTCGACCCCGCAAAACCCATACCCCAAATACGCAATTATCTATCCTACCAAACTGCCAATCACTTAAACAAAGCCGATGGAGTTGTTGTCTATGTTAAAAATACTCATAAGACCTCAGTAGAGGAAGTAAAACTGACACATGCTTCCTGTCTTCAAATTAACTTTCACCCTGGGCTAACTATCTTGGCTATCTACCGGTCGCCTTCAAAACCAAACGCCGACGAATTTATTAATTCATTAAATGATCACTTAACCACTATTGCCTCGTGTAAAAATACAATAGTCACAGGAGATATAAATATAAATTTGATTTATAACGAGGCCGAACATTCATATGATCGATCAAACAGGTTAACCTATCTCAACATGCTGGCGATGAATGGCCTACTTCCAGGGCATTCACTACCTACTAGAGGTAAAAACTGTTTAGACCACTTCATGGTAAAACTTGACCCCACAAATGCTGCCGCGACCATAGCTGTATTAAACACAACTATAACAGACCATTCCATGATTTTCCTAAAATTTACAAATAAAAAACATATACGTAAAATTGCTAAAACTAAAACTATTATCAATTTCGATAAAGCTTTAGTAAACCTAGGTGAAAGTGATTTACAGCTTTTGTTAGATTTTACCGACCCAAATGCAATTTGTGACCGCTTAATACATATAATACAAACTTGCCTTAAAAATAACACCATTATGACAGTAATTCCGCAAAAATATAGACTTATAAAACCATGGATGACGGTCGGATTACTACACTGCATACGTAATCGTAATAACATGCAACTTAAGTTAAAGTCTGAGCCTCATAACGAAGTATTAAAGATCACCTTCAAAAGATACAGAAACTATTGCAACTGTATAATTAAAAAGCAAAAGCGCAAACACGACCGGGACCAATTAACTAAAGCGCATAAAAATCCCAAAAAAATGTGGGAAACTATAAACAACATTACTCATCGAAAGCCAAGTAAAACGCCCAACACGGATCTATTAGAGCTCAAGGCTACTCCAAAAGAATCAGCTGATGCTGTAAATGAATACTTTTCCAACATAGGCAAAATTCTAGCGAACGAGATAATTGCTAGCTCCACCACAGGTTATGACCAAAAATATAGCCCTGACTCAGCTAATGTTCCACCTCTCTCATCATTTGTACTATTAAATACTGACCAGGATGAAGTTCACCGCGTTCTAATGTCTCTGAAATCAGATAGTGCCCCGGGCTGGGACGGCATAACTGTCAATTTCTTAAAGACTGCTCATGTTCTTGTCGTCCCGATTATAACCCACTTAGCAAACCAGTGCTTTGAACACGCTACATACCCAAACGCCTTAAAGCTTGCCATAATAACACCGGTGCACAAAAGTGGAGACAAAACAAATCCGTCTAACTATAGACCTATATCTGTATTGCCATCAATATCAAAAGTAATGGAAAGATTAATAAACTCACGTCTCTTATCTTACCTTAATAAAAACAACCTCTTATCGCCCTCGCAGTACGGTTTCAGACGGAAAATGTCTACGGAAGACGCAGTACTGGCACTTGCCTCCGCTGTAACCAGTCAAGTGGACAGCGGATGCAGGTGCCTTGCTGTCTTCCTAGATCTTCAAAAGGCTTTCGACACAGTGTCTGTCGTCACACTACTGGATAGGCTGGAATCAATTGGAGTAAGAGGTATTCCCCACGCCTTGCTCAAAGACTATCTAAGCGAACGTAAGCAAAAGATTAAGTTAGGCAATACCATTAGCTCTGAAGAGATCGTCCAATTCGGAGTAGGTCAAGGCAGTGTGCTCGGACCGACATTGTTCCTTATATATATAAATACTCTATGTAGCATGAAAATTGTGGATGCACATATTCTTTCATACGCAGACGACACTGCTATAGTGTTCAGTGGTGACACCTGGGACAATGTCCGGTTAACTGCTGAGCGTGGACTGGCAAGGATTGCAGCCTGGCTTGACCTTAACCTCTTAACCTTAAATACTACCAAAACCAACTTCATTTGCTTCACAAAATACAACACCTCTCAACCCCCTCCAGAATTCAAAATTAAGATTCATAAATGCAATTACCCTTTAAATCCGGTCTGTTCTTGCACAGAAATTAATAGAGTAGAATCCACCAAATACTTAGGTATTATGGTTGATCAACGATTATCCTGGCATAGACAGACTGAATTAATAATGAAGCGAATACGGAAGTTAATCTGGACTTTCAAGGCATTACGACATGTCACCTCGAAAAAACTCCTGATACAGATTTACATCTCACTTGCTCAGTCCGTCATGGCTTATTGCCTACCTATCTGGGGAGGTGCCACAAAGATTAAATTCCTAGATCTTGAGAGAGCTCAGAGGTCCCTACTGAAAGTTATGTTTTTTAAACCCTTCAGGTTTTCAACTGAGAACCTATACCGGATTTCGGATCTTCTGACCGTTAGAAAACTTTACGTACTTAATATAATTCTAACTAAGCATAAAACTCTATCATTCAACCCACAAAAGACAAAAGGCAGAAGGAAAAACACGGTTGCCCCTACTGTGTCGGTAAAGTCTACATTCGCAAAAAGACAATTCCCTAGGCAATCATCCCATTTATACAATCTTCTTAATAAAGAACTTGACATGTACCCACTAACCTACCGCGAATGTAAAAAAGCTTTGTCTGAATGGCTTAAGTTAAAAACTTATGACGAAGTGGAAAATATGGTCCAATCAATGAGACTGTAATATTTATATTACGCTATGATGTTTATGGCGCTAATGGAAGTTAATGTCCTACATTGATTCCGATCCCAAGACTAGTCGCAGGGTTAGCGTCAAAAAAAAAAAAAAAAAAAAAAAAAAAAAAAAAAAAAAAAAAAAAAAAAAAAAAAAAAAAAAAACGTAAAAATAATTAATTTCCACCTGTATCAAGTGTGGATTATGACCCTCACCCCCACACTTACTTTCACCCATTACACACACACACACATACTACATACACATTCACCTCCACAACATTATTCTACACACACAACACACATCACAGCGCGTTATTTGCCTTTGCTTTATTCGTCTTTTTACTTGTATAAAAATACTGTGTACACATTTTATTCCTGCATTTTTATTTATATAAATTCATTTAACATCATGATCAGGTTCAATAGCTTAAATACGATTACATAACCTGGGGAAGGGCGGAGCATCCTAAAACAAGCATACTATTTGCTTAAATGGATTCTCCCCATTGTAACTAGAATAAGTTATTTAAGTTGAAGCAATAAAACTTTTTTATTTTTTTTATTTTTTTTTTTTTTTTTATTTATTACTAGTACTTAGAAAAAGGTCAAGTATGGTCAAGGTCTTAGTACCAAGGTACTAGTTCCGCTACCCGATACTAGATGGCGCTAGTGGTAACTAATGTCGCCATGTATCAAGCATTATTTGTGGCGCGCAACACTGCCCCCTCCTAAGACATGCTCGTCCCGAGCATTATCGGCCCCATAATAACGCGCCAGTCGATCCACATGGACGATCAGGAGTACCTCTTGCGCCTTTCTGTATCCGATAGGTTACGTCATTGATCTTCGTCACAATCCGGTACGGTCCGTCCCATTTAGCTTGAAGCTTAGGAGATGTCCCTTTGCTGCGGACTGGATTGTGCAACCACACGAGTGAACCTTCGTCGAACCCTTTATTATTAATTTTGCGGTCATAACGGGTTTTCATCTTCTCAGACATTTGCTGGCCCGATTGTCTGACGTGCTCATAAATGTCATTCATTTTGTTCCGCAAATCATTCGCATAATCAGTTACACTGCGTGGGGCATCAGGTGGTATTCCGGTGATCAGGTCTGCAGGTAGCCGTAGTTCTCTTCCGAAGTTTGCGAAAGCAGGCGTCACCGATGTACTTTCGTGAACAGCGCTTCGATATGACAGCAAAAACGGTTGTATGTGCTTGTCCCAATCTCGTTGCCGATTTTCCACAACTTTTGCTAGGTACCTCTCCAGTGTCTGGTTAAATCGTTCCACCATTCCATCCGATTGTGGGTGGTAGGAAGTAGTTCTTGTTTTATGAGTACCCATAACTCGACAAGTTTCCTGGAATATTATGTATGTAAGAAAAAATCTACATCTTTTTAATAAAATAAGCGATAGACATAATTTTAATACTAGAAATAAAGATAAAATACATCAACCATTTTTCAGATTAGCCAAGGTACATACATCTTTTATGGGGTACTGTGATAAATGTTACAATAAAATACCTTGCGATGTATTGCAATTAAATGAAAGAAAATTTAAAACTCACATTAAACGTACACTTTGTAAACAAGCATACTATAAATTAGAAGATTATATCCAAGATAAGAACGCTTGGAAACATGCTGGTCCTGCTCCATAGGACAATCTGGAGCCTAGACAAAATCAAACTGGTTGCTAATTTAATTGTAAATTTATACTTTTTTTTTTTGACATTGATTTACATTCTGTAACTACTTTACTACTCACACCCTGACTTATTACTTGTATTTTTTTTTTTTTTTTTAAATGAAAATCGTTTACTTTTACCATGTTTGTAAATATGTGAGCACCATGTATCTATCAGATAATTAATTTATATGTCATGGTTTCATTTTTAAGTCTTTTACCTCTTGTGGTATAGTAATTTTATTTTAGGTGCATCGTGTTCACATATTATTATATAATTAATGTATGCAAAATTTTGTAAAATATTTTAAAAGAGTAACGGTGGAGTTTCTTGCCCGTTCTTCTCCATACGAAAACTACCTTTTGGAATGGGCGACTAGAATCAATTCTATTTGTTGTAATTTCTGACGTTCAAAAGTGCCTTTAATGTGCCTATTTGAAATAAATGCTTTGACTTTGACTTTGACTTTGAATATTTGGGACTCAAAATTCCTTCCTTGATCACTGTGAATCTCCAAAGGTACTCCAAAACGACAGAAGACTTCATGAACTAATTTATCTGCAATTGTCGAAGCTTCTTGATTTGGAATGGCGAAGACTTCCGGCCACTTAGTGAAGTAATTCATCACAACCATGAAATACTTGTTACCACTTTCACTTTCCGGAAACGGCCCCGCAACGTCAAGGGCTATCCTCTCCCATGGTGCACCAACATTATACAATTTTAATGCACCTCTACTTCGAGTCTGAGGTCCGTTTACAGCTGCACAACTTGTACATTTGCGACACCAATCCTCGACATCGTCCCGACAGTGGACCCAGTAAAACCGTTCTCGTATCTTCAGTAGAGTCCGTTTTACTCCCAGGTGACCTCCTGAACAACCATTATGGTACAGCTGTAGAACATCCGGTACTTGAGCTTTAGGCACAACCATTTGCAAATGACAGCTGTCGCCTCGAGCATTTTCCCATTTACGGCACAGGACTCCATCCTGAACCACCAAGCTGTCCCATTGGGCCTAATAGCTTTTTGTGACCGAACTCATCGCTAAGACGTCGCTCCACCTGGGCTTAGGAGCTCTGGCCTTCATCCACTCCAGAATCGGCTTGATGTCTGAATCTTCCTGCTGTGCACGTTGTAGGCTTTCCTTCCACTCGTTGTTGAGGTCTGTCCTGAGCATCCTCACAGGTACCACTTCCTTACCCTCTTGCCTAGTACAATGCTTGCGATCTTCAGGACAAGGTCTTCTTGACAATGCATCTGTGTTGCCAAGAGATTTCCCGCTGCGGTGTTTAACCACAAAGCCGTCCCGCTGCTGCTGGGCGGTGCTGTTAGCCGCACTACCCTCTGGAGACCAGCCACCTTCCCTTTCTGCAGTCCGCTTAGGGCAACTGGATCGAAGGTGGCCCCTTTCCCCACAGCCGTAGCACCTAGGGCTGTATCCTTTCTTGCGGTTGCGAACTGTAGCCGCTGCAACCTCACTGACACGATGGGAACGATGATCCTGCCGCACCGCTTCTACCTCCAGTGCATGGGCCAAGGCGTCCTTAAGCGTCCCGTGGTGACCAAGCCTCACAGCAGCCCTAACTTCAAGGTCGCGGATGCCGTCGATGAATGCCTGCACCAGGTTCCCATCGATAAGCGCAGGTACGGACTGGTAAGCTTTGCGAACCAGCTTCTCCACTTCAAGGGCCCACTGCTGCAGGTTTTCGTTGCTGCGTTGCACGCGAACCTTGAGCTGCGCACGAAACACGTGTTCCAGGTGAGCGTCGCCATACCGAGCCTCCAATGCCTCAAGGAGCTGCTCGTAAGTCACTTCCTTACCGAGAGCTTCCAGGACAGTTAAGGCCTGGTCACGCAGGCCCAGGGTGAGGGCAGTCATGGCCTGACTTTTATTCCACCCGTTCGCCTTCATGACAGCCTCAAACTGGATTTTGTAGGCCGACCAGGAAGAAGTTCCGTCGAACGGTGGCACTTTGAATCCACGTAGCGAAGGTGTTATAGCTACGGGAGCTGCGATTCCATCACCCAGTTTGAGTTAATCCAGCGTTTTCTTTACGTCAGCCATCACGGTTTGCTTCACGTCAGCCATCACGTTATCAACCCGGTTATTCACTTGGTCGATTCTGGTTTCAGCTTCCGACAGACGGTTGTCGTGTTGAGCAACCTTATCCTTCACCTCCTTCATGTCTTTCCCGAAGGTAGCGTGAAGATCCTTTATAAGGAGCATCTGCTCTTCCTGTCGGCGTGCCTGTTTCTCCTGTCGGCGGGCCTGTTCCTCCTTATCCCGCTGGAGCTGTTCCTCCAACCGACGAGCCTGTTCCTCTTGTCGGCGAGCCTGTTCCTCCTGTCGGCGAGTCTGTTCCTCCTGTCGGCGGGCCTGTTCCTCCCTGTTACGCAGCAGCTGTTCTTCCAACCGACGGGCCTGTTCCTCCTTGTCCCGCTGGAGCTGTTCCTCCAACCGACGAGCCTGTTCCTCCTGTCGGCGGGCCTGTTCCTCCTTATCCCGCTGGAGCTGCTCTTCCAACCGACGAGCCTGTTCCTCCTGTCGGCGGGCCTGCTCCTGCAGCATCATCATCAGAACAGCAAAATCTGGTGCTGATGGTACAGGAGCAGCTGTAGACGGGCCGGCCTCCGTGGTCGGTAGCTGGCTTTCCGACCTCTGTGGCGTTGTTCCACCGAATCGCCTCTGGTCCGTCTCTTGCTGGCGTTGACTCCGGGTACGGATACCCTCCATGTCGTCTTTGGGTAAAATCGGCATGTTTTTATCCCTCGCTTCTGACACCTATTGTTACGAGCTTGGGGTTCGTGACAATAAAAACTGCCGATTTAATCACCAAAAATTGACACTTTAATCACAACACGAATTACAATTCAAACACACTAATTATTAAGAAACACAATTGCACTTACTGATCACTCTTAAGGCGTGGATATATGTGAATTGGGCTTCATTTGGGATACATTAGAACCGTTTTTTTCCGTAACCCTTGCAAGAACTTTTTTCAAAAAAATATACATTGGTACATTTATGTTAATCTACACAATATAAAGCATGTCCTCTTCGCTTCAAAAAAAATAAAAATATATTTGAAATATCATAAATAAATACGCAAAGTGACCTCTGTTTTTGTAACTTACTACCATTTTTCTCCTAAACTATCAATCACAGGATCTTTTAATTGCCACCAATATATTATATTAAGTAATGCCGAGGGGACCTTCGGCTTATTTTTGCCAATAACTTTCTTAATTATTTATATGGATTTTTTTACGTAATCGCTACTCGCAAATCGCGTAGCCACCCCTCCGGCGCCCAATAAATCAGTGCGGGACGAGACGCTGTGCTGAACGGGCCTGTGACACTTTTCTCCGCAAACACACTTTGACGACACGGTTGGCGCAGTGGCTGAGCGATTGACTGCTGCGCTGCGTGTCGCGGGTTCGATTCCCGCACGGAACAAATATTTGTATTGCCTACAGGTAGTTGTTCCAGGTCTGGCTGTTTGTGTATGTGAATTTAAATGTTTGTAAACGCACCCATGATACAGGAGTAATTCCTAGTATGGGGCAACGTTTTCTTTAAAAAGAAAGAAACAAAATTATTGTCGGTAGACCAACCAATTAGAATTTTTTTGGTTTTATATATCGCACCCTTAATAATATAAAGACACAATTCAAAAAAGTAGTTTTTTGAATTGCGCCCTTATATTAATTAATATAAGGGCGCAATTCAAAAAACTACTTTTTTGAATTGTGTCTTTATATTATTAAGGGTGCGATATAGTGTGTGTAAATATTAGGTATTTTAGTGTTTAATTAGGTATAACGTTGTAAATAATAATTACTAGTTGTCGTTAATTCTTATTGAAAATAGCATACCTGCACGAGGAGATTACAAAGAATAAAACACTAGGTACCTACTTAATATTTTATGTACTTGTTAGGTAATGAAAAAAAATGCACTGTCCTTCAAAACTTAGTTGATACCATACTTATAGAATTGCAAAATTTTAAAGTAGGTATACACAAAATTAGTAGGTATACGGTACAGACTCTATAACATAAACTAATACGAAGAGCGAATTAGGTCTTTATTACTTAACCATAAACGGTGAAAACTAAAATTTTTTCTAAACTAGGTAAGTACGCAGTTTACTAAAATTATTCTGAGAATCCGATGCACAATCGAATTACACGGTTAACTTTATAAAAATAAGGTCGTAATCCGGTCCAATATTTTCATAGAAAAGAGCACCTCGCAACTAATAATGAACTCTATTTCGACGGGAGAAACGTTTTATTATTCTGTTCCTATTGTCTGCCTTTGTAGAAGCCGCTAGCCAATCCGCCATTGTCACACTAAAATGTTTTGAAGGGCACTATTATTTTATAAATCATTTATGGTTGATATTTCGGTATTATGAACGTAAAACTATGTTAACAAAAAGTATGAAAGTAACGAACATGGATGTTAAACATTTTGTCAATTTTATTTTTATAAAGTTTGTGTAGATATCTACAACATTATTTTTAGGATATGCGAAACCTGAATATAGTTTGTTCAGAATCAGTAACTGAATCGATTCCAATAATTTTTACACCCATGTTATATTTTGTTCCAAAAATATTTTCATTAAATTTTATCATTAATTAATTACAATACAATCACTGTACGATTAGGTATCATCCAATGAGTTCATCAATAGCCCTTTACGTTTCAGGGTCACGGTTACCTGATAAGACAGTCCCACGACCCCGGCAGGCGTTTGGCCCTCTATGGGGGCTCCGTCAGATTGCTGAGAGCTCTTTGAGGCGCGCGAAGTACGTTATCGCGAAAGTTCTTTACTGCGAAGTACGTTATCGCGAAAGTTCTTTACTGCGAAATACGTTATCGCGAAAGTTCTTTATTGCGATGTACGTTATCGCGAAAGTTCTTTACTGCGATGTACGTTACTGCGAAAGTTTGTTATTGCAACGTAAGTTTGCAATAACAAACTTTCGCTGTAACGTACATCGCGGTAATGAACTTCGCAATAATGACGTACACTCAAATATTGTGTCAGTTTGGTGACAGCGGTTATTTTATGAATATCGACAGTTTCACTCTTTTTTTTCTATTCCGTGATTGAACCCAACATTTTGCATTAAACAATCGTTGTTTGTTTACAGCTCCACTGCCAATAAATAGCCTAGTTTTAATAGATTTTTTTTTATCATTTTTCCTCTCAAACAAAGCACCTGCCATCCAATCTCTTCACCACCCTTGGTTGACTGGTAGAGAATGCCTAAGGCATTAAGTCCGCCTTTGTACCTTTTTGTGCGAAAAGTTTAAATAAATAAATTATTATCACCCAGCGTACAACAAAAATCGGTGCATTTAATAAATTATGGAGAAAACATGTATAATTTTGTTTTAAATAAACTCACGACTCAAGATATTACAGATTGAGGAAAGAAATTGGGTAATAGCAACAACTACATTTATTTATTACACTTACACAATGATCTTCGTGACTTTTCAGTTCTACTACCAAGAGTCCCCCAAGTACTCAAGAGTCACCACCTATTGAACATAGTTTGCAGCAAGATCGAAACCAAATAACAGATGATAAAGAAACAGAAGATACCAGGTTCTTTATGTTCTTTAACAATCTTGAGTGAACTAGATAGAACAGTTTGTTCCATTAACTTGAATTAATTTTGTTTCAGACTAAAATCTATAATTGGTAGACGTATTGTAAATGTAAGCCATTTTTTTAAAGAACTACAGAATATAATTATCATCCCATGAGCCTTTGAATTGCGGCTTACAGTCGATTGAAATCATATCTGAACGACTGACAGGCCTAATGACTAAATTGACGCTGAAGTGTCGTTTATGCAATATGATTTTTGTAATCGATGGAAACAATAGTCCAGAAAAAAATAACCTAAATACATGTGGTGTGGTTGGTGCAATAGTTGCAGGATGTGGACACGATCAATTTCAAGAAATTACATCACATCTGGCCTAAAATGTACGACTATCATATGAACATTTAAAACAAAAAAATTTTTTTTTTTCATGTATACATATTATGTTCCGTGATTTTTTATTTTCCTTTAATTCTTCTGCAATAAGTTTTACCAATGTAATTATAAGTAATAGATTTTTTCAACTAACAGTTTTAGTAGTCTGACAACGGTATAATTTTGTTGTCATGGTAACACAACAGCAACATCATATACATTTTGTTAGTATAATAGACCCCTTCAAAATCACGCAAATTGGCGATGTTATAGGTAACCCGGTCTCGGAAGGATGGAGTCAGATTGACAGTTTTGGTAAATCTGACCGGTCCTTCCAGTTTCATAATGTCCCAGATTTTTTTAAAGTATAAGTAGTAAATTTTATCTAGTAAATCAAGATATACAATGGTAACATGTAAAAGTCTCTTCATCATAGTTAAACCTAAAACGCGTAAAAACTATAAATTATACAATATACATAATTATATTTTCCCTTGCTTTCGGTCTTGGACATTCAAAAGGTTTTACACCTCTGCTTTAGATACAGCTGCTGGAAGCGATAGCGATAGATAGCATGCGGCGGGCGGCGAGGGCCGGGCGCCGGGCGCTGCGATGCAACATTACCTATAGCACAAAATTATATTCGCGTTGTACGAAGTTATTGTTAGGGGTGGGGAGGCGCACGCGGGGGGCTTTATCTTGGTAACGCCCACATGACCAAGGTCAATGGCGTAGATCCAGCTCTTAAGTCGCACTCGAATATCGCCTTCGATGTTATCGCTCGTATCGCTTAAGGCGCCTCCCCGAGCAAAACGCCACGCAAGCCGTTTTTGTGCAGTTTTTTGGAGCTATCTACTTGTTATTTAAAAGAAATATCAACTAAAAAAAAAATACATTAAATTTCTACATAATCTTGATTCCATAATTGCAGATTTATTTTTATTTTTTATTGAGTATATCTTTAATAAATCGCCTTACAACACAACCCCAGAAATGAGAAATAGTGATTAATAACATGCATCTCCTCGTAAAGTAAACATTATTTCATTTTGCTACTGACACTAATGGATAGACAATTTAATAACGAACATTTTGACCCAAAAAAAAATTCCAAAAGACCAAAATTTTATTTTATACAGATTTTATTCTAAAATATGGGCGTATTCACTACTGTAACTCCTGCGCCCCGTATCGGGATTCAGTGTGCCGCAAGCTCTCGTGGGTGAAACCCGTGTCATTTGTCACCGTGTCGCCGTCGGCTAGCGCACTTGCTCACTTACGGTTACGTCACATTAATGATATTTAATTAGTTTATTGACATTTGTTTTGGTTATAGTTTTTTTTTGTGTTAGATATTATTGTGTTATTTATTGCGAAAGGACGCTAGTGTTGTGTACAAAAACTCAAAATGCCAAAGTACAAGAAAGCTGTGCGAGTAGGACGTGCAAGAATAGCAAAGATGAACGAAGCTCGGTAAGTTGTCTCGTAGTTATATTTATATATACATATATATTATACATTTATTGATAAACAGTGCAAATTATTTATCAATCTATTTTTTTTTTGTAGCTGGGCGAAAAGAAAAGCCCAAAATATTTATGACGAAACACCAACCACATCTATACATTCTCAAGAGAGTTACGTAGATAGCGGGTATGTACCTAACTACTATAAACCTACTAAGTACTGCTCTAAGATGTTGAGTATTTAGAAACGTGATAACATCTCATCATTGTCATTATTATTTTATCAACAATCTGAATCTTCGCACAAATCTTCGTTATCATGCGTGTGCCATAGAGATAAGAACCTACAGACATGACATTCACATTGATTCAGTACTTACGTGGTTCAGTGCTTGTCATGTAATGATTTTTTGTATGTAATATTTGAGATTTTATGTATTTTCAAATAAATAATCTTTTTTAGGTTAAAAGAGAATCAAAGTGATGCACCTCTAATGGAAATTTCTAATGTACAACCGATGGAAATAAGCAATAATGAGTAAGTATTAGATAATTATAATCCTTTTCTCGGTTACGTAACGTTTACAGGGTAAATTTCCTTTTTAGTAGGTATGCTAATAAAGTACTATACAAAATTACATCATGCTAATTCTACATATTTGGTGTAGTGCGGGCGGGATATACTTGCACAAAAATTGTGAAAGTATTTGCTAGTCGAGCGCGGGCAGAGCTGGAACACAGAAATACCTACTTGCATAGGAAATCGATCCATATTGTCATATAAATAAGGAGCACAATCGTATTTGCCAAAAAAAAATACTTTGAACTTCCAAGTTTTATTTTTTCGCGAAAACGATTGTGCTCCTTATTTGTATAGTAACACGGATCGATTTCCTATGCAAGTATTTTCATCTCTGGAAACCGAAGGCGCGGGCCTCACGGCTTTCGGCGGCGCTGGTTGCGAGTTCGGGGCTCGCTGGCCGTGCCCGAAGTATTCCGAAGCTGCCCGAGTGTGGCGAGAACACGAACCGAAATCTGTGTAAGTACTTCGGGCACGTGCGAGTCGGTCAAGTCGGGAAAAAGCTGGCATATACCTATTATAATAAGGAATATAATTGCATAAACACAATTGCTTCTTCATAACTTTACCTAATCGCCTCAATTTCTTTTAGACCAATTCGCGCCATTTATCCTCACTTCTATACAAATAAGACACATTATAGCGTATCTTTACTAATATTATAGAGGTAAATTTTTTTGTCTGTATTAGAATAGAATAGAATAGAATACTCTATATATATGTATTATAGGGTAATCTCCGGAACTACCAGTCGGATTTGAAAAATATTTATGCATTGAATAGCCCAATTCTTGAGCAAGGTTTGCTAAAGCCGATAGTGAAGTCAAGTTGTAAATCCAAGATGGCGGCTGCGAAAATTTTCAAATTTTTCGTCATGGGTGTCGTTTTCATAGTTTTCGAGGGTGCTAAAGCTGATAGTGAGGTCAAAATGAAAATCCAAAATGGCGGCTGCGAAAATTTTCAATTTTTTCGTCATGGGTGTCGTTTTCATAGTTTTCAAAGGTGCTAAAGCTGATAGTGAGGTCAAAATGTAAATCCAAGATGGCGGCTGCGAAAATTTTCACATTTTTCGTCATGGGTGTCGTTTTCATAGTTTTCAAGGGTGCTAAAGCTGATAGTGAGGTCAAAATGTAAATCCAAGATGGCGGCTACGAAAATTTCAAATTTTTCGTCATGGGTGTCGTTTTCCTAGTTTTCAAGGGTGCTAAAGCTGGTAGTGAGGTCAAAATGTAAATCCAAGATGGCGGCTGCGAAAAGTTTCAAAGTTTTCCTCATGGGTGTCGTTTTCATAGTTTTCGAGGGTGCTAAAGCTGATAGTGAGGTCAAAATGAAAATCCAAGATGGTGGCTGCGAAAATGTGTGTGTCTCAAGTCCTCAAATTTTTAATTTAGGGGCAAGCCGATGTTTTCCTTCACCGTTTTGGTATTTTTACATACCTACTCGTACTTGGAAGCGTATTGAATTTTACAAGTATATCTCATCTCTATCACTAGTCAGCCGAACCTTAAAAATCTGTCATCATAATGCAAAACATTTTTCTTTTGCAGTTTACGAGAGGACTTTACAGGAGACTTGATGGAACCTGAAAACACTAAAGAAACCAATAAAAACATTGAAGAGGTAAGTTTTTGATACCTTTCACGTGAGTTCTGAACTTCAATGAAAGTTAGAAAGGGTAGTCCATTTATATTTGAAAATAGATAACCGCTTCTACTTCAGATGAAAAAAAAACAGATCGTGGGTTATTCTGGTATGATTGTTTTTTGGGTACATAATAAAAGTCGTTTTTTTTTCAGTTTCTAATTTCATATGAAAAAGAAGCAGAAACTTGCGAAAAAATAATAAATAGAAGAATTATTGATGTCAGCCACTTCCTTTCCGAATTAAAACGCATTTCAAACCATGGACCACTTGGATGCAGCTTCACAGAACTTGACCTCGTACTATCAAGTGCAGGGGCAATTACACGTAACTAAACGATCAAAGTGTTTATTTGCAGTTTGGTCAAACGAAAACTCTTCGCTAAAAACGGAATACATCGAGAGAGATGATATATTCTGGAAGGAGAAGATGAAAGAAAAGCTTACATCATTTTATGTAGATTGTTTGTTGCCAGAATTAGTCGACCCCCGCTACCCTCGAGGTATGAATATAAGAAATCCTCCATACATTGAAGAGGCAATGATAAGAAAAAAAAGTAAAGAAAATATTGAACCTCAATTACACGAAGATATAGATAGGAGAAGTGAAGGTGACGAACCTTCGGACGTCAATATGCCTACATGTACTCGTTATTTAGATTTTAGGGAGATGTAAACTAGGAATAGAAAATAGTTAAATTAATAATAAATTGTATATAGGTACCGACTTTAAAATAATAAATTATAATAAAATTGACTTTGTTTTATTATTTTTCTACTTTTATAACCTGAGTTGAGTTACCTGTTCAGACAGTGATATAAAAAATAAACACCCCATGTTTATTGAGTATCATGAATTTGAGTATCTTGTATATAATATGTATAAAAACGTGCCCCCGCCAGGAACGAAGTTTAGTTCACAATGCTCGTCTGCTCGAATCTCGATACTCGCACACACACACCTTCACACACTCTTATATTATAAAAAATGAAGCAGCGAGTGAGAGAGACAGAAACTTGCATAACGCTTTTTCTTTACGTATTCTAGTTATCGGAAATTTTTGTTAGAGAGAGTCTCGTGGAGTCGCGTACGCTTTTTCGTTCAAAAATTAGAAAGTAAGTATTCATGGACATAAGTATAGTCACTGAATTCACGACCAAAATTATTTAGGCGCACCGTTTCTTTCATTCATAGAAATAATAAAAAAAACAGCATGTGTGCAATTCACACGTGGTAGAAGTGAAACCTTCAATCTTAAATCTTATGAATTTATGTCTCTTTTTACTGTCGCTTTTTCGTTTCATAAACTTTCAAATCACAACGATGCTAAAGAACATTATCCATCCATCCATCCATCCATCCCACACCACACCACACCACACCACACCCACACCAACAACCCACGCCCACACCCACACCCACCCACACTCACACCCACACCCACACCCACCCACACTCACACCCACTCCAACAACCCACACACACACACCCACCCACACACACACCCACAACCCACTCACACCCACACCCACACCAACAACCCACACCCACACACCCACCCACACACACACCCACACCCACCCACACTCACACCCACACCAACAACCCACACCCACACCCACCCACACACACACCCACACCCACCCACACTCACCCACACTCACACCCACACCACACCAACACCCACACCAACAACCCACGCCCACACCCACACCCACCCACACTCACACCCACACCAACAACCCACACACACACACACACACACACACACCCACAACCCACACCCACACCCACCCACACTCACACCCACACCCACACCAACAACCCACATACACACACACACACCCACACCCGCACCCGCACCCACACCCACAAATTAGTAGCATAGGATTAAATGTGATGTCATTGATGTAATAATAAAAAACAAAAACACTGTATATTGCTTCTTATCTCATTTTCTCCCACGTTAAATCTTATATGTCTCTTTTTAGTGTCGCTTTTTCGTTTCATAAAATTTCAAATCACAACGATGCTAAAGAAGTTTTCACTACAAAAATATTAAATGCCGTCTCTGTGTATTCTAAGGTCTGTGATTTTTACTAGTCGCAGTTTCATAGTTCGTAAGTTGTTCGCCAGATGGCGCTAGTAATTTTCACGAAGTATTGTAGAGGTGGGGTGCGGCAAAGAGGGAACGAATGCTCAAGGTTATTTGCTCAGGGTACGGCCTTAATCGAAACTATTGTGTCTCGCGGCTCGCGCCCGCCTTATACCTATAATGCCACAGAGCTACTCTATAAACATCTAGTATGTTCGAGTACATAGCGGTCCCGACTGACTCGACGTCGATAGTTCTCGGAATTACTAGTACTTAGAAAAGGTCAAGTAGGGTCAAGGTCTTAGTACCAAGGTACTAGTTCCGCTACCCGATACTAGATGGCGCTCACGGAACAGATAATAAGGTTGGAATGGTAATGTGGGCGGGGCAAGCGCGCCACAGTTATGATTCGAAAATCATAACTCGACCGATTCCTTTATTTACCGCGTTCAGTGCGTTTCGGAATACTTCGAAGAACAGAACTCTGCTTAATAATGACGTGTTGTGCAATTATAACATGTAAGACAAAAAGTCAGACCTCAAGTATAAATAATAATAATAATAATCATAGACATTGCAGTTCCCAATACTCATAACCTACAAAAAACCATATCTGAAAAAATAAGTAGGTAAATATGCTGAACTTAAAGAAGAAGTCACAAGAATCTGGAGTCAAGAAAAAGTGTACGTTATCCCTATAGTTGTCTCCACGACTGGCGTTATTCCCAACCACCTTCTCAGTAGCCTAAAACTAATAGACTTAGAAGAATCCGTCTATATCAACCTACAGAAAGCTGCCATTTTAAACACCTGCAGAATAGTTAGGAAATTCATGCAGTTAGAGGAAGAAAACACACCCTAATACACACCACACGCTGCATTTACTTGGCTTTGGCCCGTAAATGTAGCTAAAATCAGCCTAAGAGCTGAGAAAAAAAAAACACTCAAAATAAAAATAATAATAATAAACATTTATTATTATTATAAAGCGAGGAGGTATATCTTTCCATCGGTAAGTCCAAAATAACACTTAATTACAATATTATTTGTCAAAAACATAAAAATATACTAATCATTATGAAATACAAAACATTAACAACATTATTGCAACAATTCGCTCCCCCCACCGAATAATATGGTAATCGCTAAATCAAAATTTTACAGGAAAAATAAAAAACTGTTTTATGCGTATATCTCGGCACGGGTAGATCGTAAGGTAGACATTTAAACGTCAAAACAAAGCTAATTTTTTTACAATCTAATTTATATTATGATTTTTTTGTAATACTTTAATAAAATTAAGTTATTCACAAAAATAATGTTACTGAAATTAAATGGCAAAAGTATAGTATGCAACGCATCATTACCATATTATTCGCGTGTAAACGCAACAATATCGTAGTCAATATTAATGCATTATAGTATTATTCGTTGTAATACAGTGTCAAAAAACCTAACGGCAATATGATATTACGATATTATTTGTGTGAAATCCAAGCGATAGTGTATAATGTAATATTACATTACAGTAATATTCGTCGATGTGTGGTGTCAAAAGATTAACAGTAATATAATGTTGCAAATACATGTTTTATTAAATAATCCAGTACTTATTATTTGATTTGGCAGAAAAATAACAATAATAGAGGAAGTTGATATTAATACTGGATAATTTATAATAGCGTTTTATTAAAATTTATGAAATAAAACAAAGGTTTTATTATTTATCATAATCAGTCCTTTTATTTATTAACTAGCTGTGCCCGCGACTTCGTCAGCGTGGAATAGTGACTTTTCGGGCAGTATATTTTGAATTACATATACCGTCGTTTGGGTAGCTAAAAATTTACTTTACAGTAATGCTTCTCTGTATAAGTGTATACGATATTTGACGTATGGCCATCGGGGATGAAAGCATACAGGCTCCTAGGATTGCTAACCCGTGACAGAGCCACATACAACTGAGCGTGCGAGAAACAGCTGATACTTAGACCTACACCTACAACTTTCAGCGTCTGACCTTGGGCTTTATTAATTGTCATCGCAAAACATAGGCTGACTGGAAACTGGACTCGTTTAAAACTAAATGGAAAATTGTTTGGAATGAGAGGAATCCGAGGAATGAAAACACTTTTACCTTTTCCACACCTTGTTAAAATCTCTGCTTCTATCAGATTTCTTTGTAAATTGGTCACTTAACCTGGTTAACCTGGTGCCATTGCTAAGTTTTGGGGGGCTTAAATTTCTAAGAAGCATTATCGGTACGCCTACTTTTAATTTTATTTTATGTGCTGGTAGTCCAGGAGCATTGAGGGATTCTAAAATTCTACTGAGTAGCTTGTAGATTTTCCTTCTTCCATGACTCTGTTAATGGAGATATACTCAACATAATCCCCCGGAACATAGCTCGAAATTTCAGCGTTTATTGTTGCTGCTTGGTCGTTTCGTGGCGTCAAAATAGCTCTTTCGCAAAGCCAGAAATTTTCGCAAGTTGGTATTTGCGTTGCGTTTCCATACACAGAATGATATGAGGTCTCGCATTGATGAAACTATGTTGCATAGGTTTTCATTAAGAAAAACTTTTCCTTGTTCCTGCGGTAACACACCGTTACCAATCTCAAGTAGCAAATCTGAAAATTCTTGAGCATTTTCGTTGCCTCTAATTTGCGCACGCATATTTAATGTCAAATGCAAAGGTATAGTGTAATGCCACAGTCGAGAACTCTTTAGGCAGGCTCTAACTTCAACAGCCCTTGTTCCACGTGGTATTACAGGGAGAGTCTGACGAAAATCGCCACAAAAAAGCATAGTAATGCCATCCATGGATTGATCACTTTGCTTGACATCACGCAACGTTCTGTTTACTGCTTCTACTGCTTTTCGATTGGCCATTGTGGACTCATCCCATATAATAAGGCTACAAGCACGAAGAACCTTAGCTTTATCGCTGTTTCTTGAAATATTACAAACAGGGCTTTCTGTGCGGTCTAAATCGATCGGAATTTTGAACATTGTATGAGCAGTTTTCCCACTTTGGCAACAATGTGGCTGCTATGCCTGATGAAGCGACAGCAAGCGCGATTTTACCTTGGCTTCGTACTTTCGCCAAAATAACTTTCGTAAGAAATGTTTTAACCGTTCCACCGGGTGCATCTACAAATAGCATTTCTTCCAAAGTACTATCAACGCTCACCAGATCAAATATCAAACGCTGTTCATCAGTTAGCCTCGAGAGTGCGCGTCCATGTACGTACTCTGATAGTATACCTTAAAAATGTCCATCGTGATTCTTTAAATTGATATAACTTTTTTATTTATGAACCGATTGACATGAAATAAACACTAAATGTTAAGTGAAGCTTACTACAATATATTAGTGAAAACCGCATCTAAATCGAATAAGCCGTTTCTATTATATTGTAAACAAAAATAATACACAAATATAATTGTTTTATACTTTACGTGGAAAAAGGCATGCATTTCTTACGCGAATATAATGGTAATCGTCGCTTACCGAAAAAGTTAACGATTGCATGATCTGTAATAACATGTTATGGTATTATTCGTGCAAAAAGTGTGTTTAGATTTTAAGGGAATAATGTTGTTATGTTCATTACGGTACCATTGAAATTATTGTACTTTTATAAATATACATAGAAAAAATACAAAAAAAATTACAAGATGATAATTAATGCTTTAGACACCGAATATGCAATAAAACGAAAACTGTCGTAGTACCACATTACCATGTTATTCGGTGGGGGGAGCGAATTTACAAAAAATATACATTGCCCACTGTGTACTCGCTCAATCAACACAATGACCAAGTACGCATACAATGTACTGCATGCATTGCGTTTTCTACACTTCAACCGTTGACGTTTCGTCCTTTGCTCTGATTGGATATGATGCACGGCGCATGTTTATCGATAGTGGGGTAACCATTTGGTTGAATAAAACCATCGATAGAATTCTCGACTATATTTACGTTTGACAAAGATAATTTTTGGATTATTTTATATTTAAAAAAATGTGTTGGTGACAAAAATTATGCGTCACTTTGTTGGGAGTGAAATATTCAAAAACATAATTTATCATCAAATTGGCCAATACCCTACAGCAAACCACGTCACAGACCTCACCAAAGCAATTATTGAAAAATATATTAACTTGAAGTTACACTTTGTTTTGAAAAATTCGTTCGCAATTAATAGCAAGCGCTAATTACTTAATAAATATGTTTTATTCCAAGGACAGTGATTATTTGTAATTAATCAAAGTAAAATAAAATTATTTCTTAATATATTTTTTAATATTTATTTAATGTTTCATTTTTCCCCATAAATTCATTAGATAATTTATCGACAAACAAAGAATATCGGCTTTGTCAAGCACTAGCGTGTATGAAATTTTTTATTGCATTTATGCGTGTTTGAGTGTCTATGCCTACGGCACGGTAATAATATGCATACAGTACGTCGTCTTCATACAAACGGACGAAACGCGGGCTATACCTACGCGCTTCGATCTCCGTGTGCGCTCAGGCGGCTCGGAGTCGCGACTGTGCCGCAGTGACGAACGGACGGTGTGTTGTTTTTTTAACAATAACCGCGCGATTTTTTCACTAAAAATAAGTTCAAGTACATATTTAATATGACGAGTAGGCTATATTGTGCTGTTTTTGGTTGAATTCGTCAATAACGCATCCAGAGATAACTTTTCTTAGATTACCTGGAAACTCTGAAAGGTAAGACTATAAAATAATTTTACTTACTTGTAGGTAGGTACATAATGTGTGTCTTTTTAATGGATAAGTATTTCATTTTATCTCCCGAAAAAAAGATTTCTGGATTAATAAATGAAGTGAATAGAGTAAAGGAAAGTGATAAACACGAGTGAGGTAGGTAGTTATAGGCGGTTCATGAATCATTAAACGGTAGGTACGCTGGTGTTAAAACCTCGGGGCATGTGTGTTTTGTTAGTTTGTATAATTCCAAGTAAAGACGTGGTTTTTATTATTAATAATAGTTGTTTATTGTACTGTGTGTATGAATAATACTAGAAAAAAATTGGTTGTCTGTAAAGTCGATTTACGGACGATAGTTTAACGTGACAACATCATAACAAAACATTAATGAAATGATTGCATACGTTTATGAATAAAATTTAATTGTTTTTATTGAATTATTAATATATTGTATGAATACAAAGGAGTGAAATGAATTCTACAATTTAATTGATAAATTTGCTTTTTTTTTGCACTCATTAATTTAAATAATAATATGTTTATTACTTCAATGAACAGATTATTTTAATTATAATTTTTATATTATACATGTTTGCTATTTAACTTCTTCCAATCTGTGTTATTCTGTTAAGGATAGGACGATGATAGGAAAGATTAAAAAACATTAATATACAAATTTTGAATTTTATTTGTAGTTCTTGAACGTTTGATTTAACTATAATAATAATAATAATTTAACATAATTTGTTTAAAAATACACATGAACAAGTTTTTATAGAAATAAACTGTAATCAGATTAATGTTAAATAAATGGTTAATTCGAAATGACGAATTATTTTATTATTTATCTACACACAGTAAAATACAATAACAAAACTAAATGGAAACACAAAGTAGGCAAATGTAATTAAAATGCTGGAGGCGGGCAGCCCTATCGCATGTTTACGTACCGCGCGGCTGTAGGCATTTAATTCAAGGTTACGGCCGAGATACAATACTGTATGTCTTTATACTGTGCCTACGGGATCTTATTGTTAGTGGGCGAACGAATATCTGCCCTATGATTTAAGTGTGTGTGATTTGGTTGTGTGCGAAATATTTGTAAACATAGTACTGCGTATGTGTAAAAATTAAAATAGTGGGAGTCAAGCGGCGACACTGGTCTTAGTACAAAATTGCAGTGAGGGCCTTTCCAACCTTATTATCTGTTCCGTGATGGCGCTAGTGGTAACTAATGTCGCCATGTATCAAGCATTATTTGTGGCGCGCAACAATATCACATACAGTATGTCGTCTTCATACAACCAGGACGAAACGCGAGCTATACCTACGAGTCTTGACCTCCGAGTGCGCTCGCCCGGGATACAGACAGTCGCGACCGTCAGTACTCATCCTTATCTATGGTCGCGACTGTGCCGCAGTGACGAACGGACGGTGTGTTGTTTTTTTTAACAATAACCGCGCGATTTTTTCACTAAAAATAAGTTCAAGTACATATTTAATATGACGAGTAGGCGATATTGTGCTGTTTTTGGTTGCATGAATTCGTCAATAACGCATCCAGAGATAACTTTTTTTACATTAAGTACCTGGAAACTCTGAAAGTTAAGACTATTTTACTTACTAGTAGGTAAGTACATAATGTGTGTCTTTTTAATGGATAAGTATTTCCTTTTATATCCCGAAAAAAAGATGTCTGGATTAATAAATAGATTAAAGTAAAGGAAAGTGATATAGACACGAGTGAAATAGGTAGTTATAGGCGGTTCATGAATCATTATACGGTAGGTACGCTTGTGTTAAAACCTCGGGGCATGTGTGTTTTGTTAGTTTGTATAATTCCAAGTAAAGACGTGGTTTTTATTATTAATAATAGTTGTTTATTGTACTGTGTGTATGAATAATACTAGAAAAAAAATGGTTGTCTGTAAAGTCGATTTACGGACGATAGTTTAACGTGACAACATCATAACAAAACATTAATGAAATGATTGCATACTTTTATGAATAAAATTTAATTATTTTTATTGAATTATTAATATTTTGTATGAATACAAAGAAGGAGTGAAATGAAATCTACAATTTAATTGATAAATTTGCTTTCTGCCTGCGCACCTTCCTGATGTCGTGTATGGGGCAATGGAGGACAGTCCTTCGCTATCCAGGATGTCGGCAAATTCAGAGGAATAGTGAGCCAATAAGGATAGAGCGGGGTATATTTCAGGGCGACAGTTTGAGTCCACTTTGGTTCTGCTTAGCCTTGAATCCTCTTAGCACGCTGTTGGAGGATTCAGGTCTAGGCTATCGGTTGAAGAGAGGTGGTCAGGTTATATCTCACCTCCTTTACATGGATGACCTGAAACTCTTTGCCCCCAACGATTTGCAACTGATGGAGCTATTGAAGGTCACTGAAACTTTCCGTAGAGCCATCAGGATGGAATTCGGTGTGGACAAATGTACAGTCATGCATGTAAAGCGAGGGGGGATTGTGGAGTCTGTGGGAACCCAGCTCACAGATTCCATAAATCTTAGATCCCTCTCAGCAACCGAAACCTATAAGTATTTGGGTATGTCGGAAGCACTAGGCATCAACGTTGCCGACATGAAACAATCGTTGAAGGAGCGCTTCTTTGGCCGCCTGAGAAAAGTATTTAATAGTCTTTTATCAGGCGGAAATAAGGTGCGTGCCTTCAACGGTTGGGTCATGCCGGTTTTGATGTACTCTTTCGGCATACTCAAATGGACTCAAACAGAGCTAGACGCCCTGGATAGGCGGGTCCGTACATTGTTGACGACATATCGAATGCATCACCCACGTTCTTCGGTTATGAGACTGTATATCCCACGGAAGTGTGGAGGTCGAGGCTTTTTAAATGCTAAGACTCTTCACAATTGTGAGATATGCAGTCTCAGGGAATATTTCCTAGAAGCCGACGTGGGTATGCATCGAGATGTTGTTGCAGTGGACAAGGACCTTACCGCACTCTCCTTGGCTAAAGAGAACTGGCGCAAACCTGTAGTGCTTAACACTAACGACCGCATGGAGGTATGGCAGAGTAAGGAGCTTCACGGACGCTTTTTCCGGGCCCTACACGGTCCCGATGTAGACTTCATAACGTCCGTAGCTTGGCTACGTTCCGGGGAACTCTTCGGAGAAACCGAAGGGTTTGTCTGTGCAATTATGGACGAAGTTATGATGACGAATAATTACCGGAGATTTATTGTGAAGGACGGTACGGTTGACATATGTCGGGCATGCCACCGTCCGGGCGAATCAATCCGTCACATTACCTATCTCCGGGTGTTCTCGTCTCGCTAACGGAGAATATTTGCATAGACACAACCTTGTAGCCAGGATTATCCATCAGCAACTTGCTCTGCAGTACAACCTTGTGGAATCGGAGGTGCCGTACTACAGGCATGCGCCCGACCCAGTTCTCGAAAATGGCTATATCACACTGTACTGGGATCAATCTATCATCACTGACAGGACTATTATAGCTAATAAGCCTGATATAGTGGTGGTGGATCGATCAGAGCAGCGCGCAATGATTGTTGACATAGCCGTCCCGCATGATGAGAACCTCGTGAAAGCCGAGAAAGATAAGCAAATTAAGTATCTTGACATGGCTCGCGAGGTTGTCGACATGTGGGGTGTGGACTCAGCGATCATTGTGCCGATAGTCATTACTGCCAATGGCTTAATTGCCAAGAGCCTCGACCAACACCTGAGGAGGCTCTCGTTAGGCAGCTGGGTCAAGGGCTTGATGCAGAGAGCGGTCCTCCTGGACACGGCTCGTATCGTTAGGAGGTTCCTTTCTCTGGAGCCCTGACCGCCGGTAGCTTGGACCCTGTAATGTACCATAAGCCTCGTGTGTTGCTATTAGGAAAGAACAAGTAACCCAATTACACTGATATCGGCTCGCAGCAAGCGTCCACGCGGTCCACGTCTTCTCTCCGCGGCGGTCGGTAGGCTTTTCCTCCCCGCCCCGCGACACCGCGCGTGCGCTGCTCGAGACGACAGAGTCGTACACAACAGACTATAAATGTCTATACACTACATCCCTCCCTTATTATTATTGAATTGAGATGTTTGTTGTTGTCATGTTTGTTGAAATATTGAATTGAAGTATTCGCTCCAGGACACGCCGGCCCCCCACGATTCTTTTCTTTGTCGCTTTGATAAATCCAATTTAATGGAGACATTATGATTTCCTCACGACGCTTTCAGTCACCGATACTTCACCGTTTTGATACATCCAATTTAATGGATTGTTACGTATGGTTTCCTCACGATGTTTTCCTTCACCATTTTGTTACGTCCAATTTAATGGATGTCAAATACGTCCAATTTAATGGATGCCCATTGCTTCCAATTTAATGGATGTCTTATCTACCACGCGGAAACTCTCCGTACTGGTAATGTCACATGTCTTTGAAGTACTGGTTCTCAGACATGCCGGTTTCCTCACGGTGTTTTCCTTCACCGTTGATGAACAGTGGTGATGAGTGAAAATACACAAAATGTCTGCCTGGTTTCGAACCCACAACTTTAGTCGGGCTAGACCACCACCACTGTTATGCTGAAATTAAATGCTATTATTATGTGTACTTATGTAAGTATGACACGGTAAGTGACCTGTATTTTTTGAAGTGAAAACTTCTTTAGCGGCGCTGTGTACTTTTTTTGGAATGGGTAAAAACTTCTAAACTCGCGTCAGGTCACGTGACCCTGATCGAAAATTCGTAAGACGTAAAACGTAAGACGTAAAACGTAAGACGCGCGTTGTTGAGGACAGCGCCATCTATGCACATCGGGAAGAACTACGAGGGCCTCGCGTACTAACTACGTAGTTCATCCAACAACGACGAGATGGCGCTGAACCACGGATATATAACTGACGACGAGCTCAAATACATTTTATGTACAAGGCCAATAGTATGTAAAAATGTAACTAATATCAATCGTACCATCTACGTCCTCTTCTAATACGCCTCTGCAAACATTATGGTAATCGAACAAAGGTAACATTGTGTAAAATTTCATACAGGCTCCTTATTAGTTTATCTAGTTACCACTTTAGAAATGATTAACGAAGCACTGCCGCGACCAACACCACGAACTGAAGTCTATCCTGTGTGCTTATTTGTAAATCTGAATAAATTCCTTTCACGAGAAGAATAAACCAGTCACTTTGGTCATCATACCTGATTTGCAAAAAACCCTATAAAATAAGGAACACACGTTGTTTATAAGACGATTCACAAAATACACTCGTAATTGTTCAAGTTTTCACTTCTGTCGGCACTACCGGAGTGCCAGTGTTTTTTTTTTATATTTTTTATTGGTGAGTAAGTACATAGTTGAGTTTAAATCACACTGATTTGACATATCTTGTTTGGTAAACAGTGATCATTTAGATCTTTTTAACATAAGTTCAAATTCACACGAGGCCAATGACACCGCGCAGGCTGCACGCGAGTGTTTTTATTCCTTCTATTATTTTACTTCTGTCATTGTGGTTGTGTCCTTACGCTTCTTATCGAATATATATCTTACTTCGTTTCTTTCTATATTCTAGAACCTACTTTTAGATTCACCGCTTGTATTTGTATAATAAAGTCTATTATAGCCCTAGTATAGCATCCATGGGTCCATATTGGCTCACCTAAAGTTCTTTACCCGAAATTGTTTTTCCTAACGATTTGTAATCCGAATGATCACTCTTCCTAAAATTTTTCATCCTAAAGTTTTCATTCATACTATTTGTAGTGCTACCGGCGATGTTCATAACACTCATGTTTCCGAAAATTGTAATTAATAATATAATCATTAATGTAAATATATTTAAACTCCTACTGTTTTTATCCTAACGCTTTTATCCCTAAACATAATTGCCATAACATTTTCATTCATACTCAGAAAGAAACATTTACCAAGTGTAAGAAAAATATATGCGGGTAGAAGATGATTTTATAGTTTTAATTTGAGGGTGAAATGATTTACGCATAACAGTTTACGCATAATTTTTTACGCATAATTTCTCTAATCATAATAATGATTAAACATAACATTCTAAAGCATACATTTTTTAAGCATAACATTCTATCTAAAGCATAAGTTTATTAAGCACTAGCTTCTGCCCGCGACTTCGTCCGCGTGAATTTTCTTGTTACTCCGACCCACCCCGTCGCATCGCATCGCCTGCCCGCGCTATTACTTCGTTTTTGCTTAGCGTTCTTTCTGACTTTTTTTCTTTTTGCTCGGCTCCTAAAGGTCATAGCGTGATGTTAAAGCCTATAGCCTTCCTCAAGAATTGGGCTATCAAATGCAAAAAGAATTTTTCAAATCCGACTGGTAGTTCCAGAGATTAGATAATTATAATTATATATTACTATTACTATAATGCCATTGTGAACATAAAATAATTTATTTTGATAAGGATTAACATTTTGTTGTTTATATAATAATCATCCAAACGTAAGTATTATGTCGAAAAATTACTTTTTTAAAATAGAAAAAAGCAGTTTACTGAGCACAACAGTTTCGTATTAGGTAGCCTAGCCGGCCACCCGGCTGGGCCACGCGGTATAGTACCTCGCAGAGCTGCCGGCCGCCTTGCGGAGTTATTTTAAAACTATGATATCTCCTAAAATATTCATTAAAATCAAATGCTGTCAAGGGCAATTTTGTTCAAAACTAAATACTTGTGCTGAATAACGTATTTATTTGGATAAGGATCAATATCATGTTTATAAAAACACCTTCGCAAATAATGCATTATTTTAGAACAAATTTGATTACCATAAAAAAGGTTATAGTTAGTCAACCTTGACAGATAAACATATACTGTCGCGGACTTTTTTTTTGAACTTTTAAAGGCGACAATTGCGTCATACATGATTTTTACGTAACTTTAACCGTTTACGCAGCGTACGCAACGGAAGCTCTCAAAAAGGAATAATTATTCCCATTTTTGCAACATTTTTCATTGATGCTCCGCTCCTTTTGGTCGTAGCGTAATGTTATATAGCCTATAGCCTTCCTCAATAAATGGACTATCCAACACAAAAAGATTTTTTCAATTCGAACCAGTAGTTCCAGAGATTACCCCCTACATACAAACTTACAAACTTTACCTCTTTATAATATTAGTATAGATAACAATAATAATAAGGCGTAGTCGACGGAGCCCCGCTTCGCGGGGCCCCTATTTCTGTCTGCAGGGTTTAAAGGAACCTAACACGAAGGGGATGACGGGGGCTCGTTCGCTCGCTCCGCTCGCTCACTTGAGCCCCCGTCATCCCCTTCGAACCTAACCTGTCCGAGTCGGGGTGCCCCAATTCCCGAGCTCGCTTCGCTCGCTCTTGCTAAAAATATACACCTAAAATAAAAATACATAGTTAAGTTACATAATGTTTTGTATAATAAATCATTAACGTGGAAAACCAAAATAAATACGTAAAAATAACTCAAATTTGTTTCCGTTATTTCTATTAATTGTATGCCTAAATATTATTATGCTAATAATCATTAGGCCTAGTAACGTTATGCGAATTAAATTTATGCTAAAACAAATTAGCCTTCAAGATAATTATGCCAACATAAACTGGCCAAAAAAAAATATGGCAAAGTATTATTATGGCAAAACTAATTATGCCAAAATCATTATGCCAAAGTATATTAGGAAAAAGAATATTATGCGAAAAGAAGGGATCCCATTATTCTTATATGTTATACATGTTATGTGAAAATAAAGTTACGCAAAATTAATGTATATATATAATACTGATTATTATGAATAAAAAGAAATCTAAACAAAAAAGATATGACTTTGAATAATAGTGTAAAAGATGGTTATGTTGAGAAAATATAGGAAAACAAATAAAAGTATAATAGATGTTTATTGCTACTGACATTATGAAGTTGAATGCTTCGGAATTATGAACATTTAGACGGAGTAGTTAGGAATTGTGATTGTTAGGATGAAAAATATTAGGAAGAACATTTTCGGATTTCCAATTATCGGAGGTAAAAATTTAGGTGAACTTTGGCGCACCCAGCATCCATACATGCTAAAAAAATATTACCATTCGAAAATAAAATGTTTTTTTTTTTTTTATATTAAAATATTCACTAAAAATCGTAAATTGATACGCTGTACACGCGTGCTTGAAGGACAGCAATGTCGGAATTTATTTATGAATGACGGGCCGCGTGTGCGGCGATCTAATTGATGCGCCTAGCCCCGCCCCTGCCCCCGAATGTCCAAGTAATTTTATTCGGAACTAATCTCACGCGCTGACCGGATGTGCATTATTTTCGCATTGCAACATCTTACGTCATTCTTGAGTGAGAAATGCCGCGTTATCAGTTCAGTGGTCAGGAGTATGTGAACATGGTGCTCTATTATGCTGAGTGTAAGTTCTATGATGGTGCACGTGCTCTGAGGTTGTATGCTGAGAGATAGGTACCGTCAAACAAGCCAACTTTGCCAATCAAGGTATCTTTGCCCTAAAAGCAATTTATAAGCAAATCCGCTAACATAAGAAACAATTTTAGTTTTATGGCAACATTTATTATTTGGGTGGAAAGTTGATTATATTTGTGGCAGCACTATCTAACGCATTCGTTCCATAGTTCATTTAGTAACTTGCTAGAACTTGTCGAATGCGGTGTATTTTTTTGCGGGCAAATTTCCTATGAAAAGTGTTTGTGGATTTTACCTCATGGCGAAAACACAGGTAAGCGTATTTTACTGTATGTTATAGAATATTAGTTGTTGAGTATTTTAAATATAGTTTCATTATTCAGGACTTTATAAATCAAAACTTCTAATGATGGGCAAAGTTACCCTAAATTGTTCAGACCCTTCCATGCCAACATTGCCCGTTATCAAAAAGCACTCAGGGTTGTCACTTTTAGTTATTTTGTAACAGGTTGAATTAACGCAAAAACACAGAAACGATTTTCACGATTTCAGGTTTGGCTCCATAGTAAAAGTTGTTCATAATGATGAGTACAATGACCCCGTAAGAGGAAAACAGTGATTAAAATTTCACCCAGTATATGTATAGAGGTGAAATTTGTGATTGTATGTTTGTTTGTGTATAGGGATAGGATATAGGGTATATTTCATTAGAGTAGATGGCAGCTTTTATTGTACATTGCAGATCCACTTAGCTTTAATTTTATTGTTATTTTTAATTTCAGAAAAACAAACAAGTCTAGAATTAGACCAAGAAAGCCAAGATGTGAAATTGGGTCCCGAGCATATAAAAATGACTCCGACGTGATGTTAAAGCTTGCCTGCGAAGCAGTTATTAAAGTGTTCAGAACAGAACAACGGTATTGATTAATATTATTATTGACTGAATATTGTTACGATTCCTAGCGGTGATTTTGACTGTTTGTAATACATATATACCATGTGATGTGATTTATCTACTTATTGTGATTTTGTTCCTCATGGGCTCTATGCATACCTACGGAACTTATAAAAGATTTTTATTATTGTCATTAGGTACTTACTTGTTGATTTGTTTTGCTGTTGATTCAAGTTTGGACATATATTGATCTCATTTTTTGATATAGCATTTACAGCTTAAAGCTAACTTTATTGAAATGTTCAAAATAGAACAACGGTATCTTATGTCGAACTGTCGACGAAATTGGAATAAACATTTAGTTTTGAACACAATGTTTCATTTAATTACCATTTTAACGTCTATTCATATGCACCCAACACCCACAAAAGAAAAGTGAAAATAACATTTATTTAATAATTTTACTGCAATGTGACAACCATTAAAATCTTAAACCGCTTGTTGGGCCTTGTATGGAAAAGGGCACTAACCGCTAGGTAACATTGCCCACTGTTTTTATCACGAAAATATTTAAACTACAAACAGTATTTTAAATCTTAGGTTAAGATTGCCTTAAATTGTACTCGTGGTGCTTTCTACGTATTTATAAGAGCTTGATTTGCGTCAAAAATCGAGTGGGCAATGTTGGCTAAAAGTCCGGATTATTTTGCCCGCCATCAAAATCGAACAAATCTTGATCTAAATTTTAAATTTTTTAATGTTTTACATAGCAAATGCGTGCATATGGTCATATAGTTGTAGTAAATGAAAAAATATACTTAAGTCCCATAGAAAAAACTTGTAATATATTCGATTTTCTTAAAAAAACGGGCAAAGTTGGCTTGTTTGACGGTACCCAACAATGCACATCAACCGCGGAATTCTCGTGTTATTGTGAGTGCCCTAGTGCGTACCGTCAAACAAGCCAACTTTGCCCGTTTTTTTAAGAAAATCGAATATATTACAAGTTTTTTCTATGGGACTTAAGTATATTTTTTCATTTACTACAACTATATGACCATATGCACGCATTTGCTATGTAAAACATTAAAAAATTTAAAATTTAGATCAAGATTTGTTCGATTTTGATGGCGGGCAAAATAATCCGGACTTTTAGCCAACATTGCCCACTCGATTTTTGACGCAAATCAAGCTCTTATAAATACGTAGAAAGCACCACGAGTACAATTTAAGGCAATCTTAACCTAAGATTTAAAATACTGTTTGTAGTTTAAATATTTTCGTGATAAAAACAGTGGGCAATGTTACCTAGCGGTTAGTGCCCTTTTCCATACAAGGCCCAACAAGCGGTTTAAGATTTTAATGGTTGTCACATTGCAGTAAAATTATTAAATAAATGTTATTTTCACTTTTCTTTTGTGGGTGTTGGGTGCATATGAATAGACGTTAAAATGGTAATTAAATGAAACATTGTGTTCAAAACTAAATGTTTATTCCAATTTCGTCGACAGTTCGACATAAGATACCGTTGTTCTATTTTGAACATTTCAATAAAGTTAGCTTTAAGCTGTAAATGCTATATCAAAAAATGAGATCAATATATGTCCAAACTTGAATCAACAGCAAAACAAATCAACAAGTAAGTACCTAATGACAATAATAAAAATCTTTTATAAGTTCCGTAGGTATGCATAGAGCCCATGAGGAACAAAATCACAATAAGTAGATAAATCACATCACATGGTATATATGTATTACAAACAGTCAAAATCACCGCTAGGAATCGTAACAATATTCAGTCAATAATAATATTAATCAATACCGTTGTTCTGTTCTGAACACTTTAATAACTGCTTCGCAGGCAAGCTTTAACATCACGTCGGAGTCATTTTTATATGCTCGGGACCCAATTTCACATCTTGGCTTTCTTGGTCTAATTCTAGACTTGTTTGTTTTTCTGAAATTAAAAATAACAATAAAATTAAAGCTAAGTGGATCTGCAATGTACAATAAAAGCTGCCATCTACTCTAATGAAATATACCCTATATCCTATCCCTATACACAAACAAACATACAATCACAAATTTCACCTCTATACATATACTGGGTGAAATTTTAATCACTGTTTTCCTCTTACGGGGTCATTGTACTCATCATTATGAACAACTTTTACTATGGAGCCAAACCTGAAATCGTGAAAATCGTTTCTGTGTTTTTGCGTTAATTCAACCTGTTACAAAATAACTAAAAGTGACAACCCTGAGTGCTTTTTGATAACGGGCAATGTTGGCATGGAAGGGTCTGAACAATTTAGGGTAACTTTGCCCATCATTAGAAGTTTTGATTTATAAAGTCCTGAATAATGAAACTATATTTAAAATACTCAACAACTAATATTCTATAACATACAGTAAAATACGCTTACCTGTGTTTTCGCCATGAGGTAAAATCCACAAACACTTTTCATAGGAAATTTGCCCGCAAAAAAATACACCGCATTCGACAAGTTCTAGCAAGTTACTAAATGAACTATGGAACGAATGCGTTAGATAGTGCTGCCACAAATATAATCAACTTTCCACCCAAATAATAAATGTTGCCATAAAACTAAAATTGTTTCTTATGTTAGCGGATTTGCTTATAAATTGCTTTTAGGGCAAAGATACCTTGATTGGCAAAGTTGGCTTGTTTGACGGTATTCGTAACAATGAACCAGTAGTACCGCGTCGTTCTGGTGGCCCCCGACCCGTGATCTCTGTGCGGCAGGAAGAGAACGTGCTAAGGCATTTTGAGGAGGAGCCCGGTTCAAGCACTAGAAGAGCCGGCCGCCTGTTACACATGAGTCACGTCGCAGTGTTTAAAATTTTAAAGAAGAACAAGCAGCATCCGTACTCACTTCAAAAAGTGCAAGGTCTGCTTGGTCCAGCTGACTTCGAGCGCCGGTTAACGAGACCGACGACGAGCGACGAGCGACGTGTATTCTGTATTTTAATTTTAATTTTATTGAAACGCGGCTTAGATAGGTAGGTACATGAATTTATGTTTTTTTTAATTTACTATGTTTGTGAATAGGTCCTTCCAAGCCCAAGGTGCCTTAGTGACGCGTTCCTTTGTCAGCCGGGCATTTGAGACGGGTTGTTAAATGTTATTGCTAAAACTAAACATACTTACATAAATGTTTAATTTTACTGATAACAACCCGACGACGTGTGTTGCACTGTCTTTGTAATTCAATAAGCCGCCATTATGAAAGCCGCCGCTCGCCATTCAGCGCGGCGCGCGGTGCGGGGCGGGGCGGCCGGCTCGCTTGGCTTCGCGAACTCTCGGAGACGCTCGGCCGGCATCGTGCGCATTGCGTTTGGGCAATACTACTACGAATACTATTCCGCGCTACTATTTTGATTTTAAACAGGAGGTTTCGAATTTATTGAACTTAATTATTTTTTTGAATTCTAATTATTTTATGCTTATTTTTCTATGCTGATATTTTAATTTTAATCTATTAATGAATATAGATTAACGAGTTTAAGGGAATGCCCTCTGTTATTTAACATACTGTATTACTGTCTGTCGTCACTAGAACCACGGAACAGATAATATCTGTTCCGTGGTTGTGCAGTTGCCAAATTGAAAATCACCAGGGCCGGACGGACTGCACAACTTCTGGATTAAATGGTTCACAAGATCGCATGCTTGCTTGGCAACCCTATTCCAGTCAGCCTTAGAGTCAGGGTCGCTACCAGAGTTCCCGACGACTGGAATAACTCACCTGCTCCATAAATCGGGTAGTACTGTGGAACCAAAAAATTATAGACCGCTTACGTGTCTTCCAACGGTCTATAAAGTTCTTACCTCCATTTTGAGAGCTAAAATAAATAAACATATTAATAACGAGAATTCAGTTATGTCTGCTTCTCAAAATGGGTGTAGGAACGGGTCCCGTGGTACTCCTCATTTAAATAAATTGTTTCATTCAAATAAACTCTGATCTGGACGCTATTCAAGTGGTTAAAACTGTAACCTGTGACATAGGAAATGCAAAAAATCACATGAAACATGCATTTTCAATGATTTCAACGTAAATTGAGGGTAATCAACGAAGAAATTCACACTATTCTTCCAGTGCTAACTGGTGAACATAAGTACTAACTGTGCGGTTTCCGACGCAAGCCCATGTGTGAGAAATCAGGCTGCAAAACTAGATTTCTACAATAGAAGAACGCGCGAGCATTCGCGTGACTATTTTGTCAAAGTTTGTTTTGTCAAAGTGTGTATCTATTTGCGGTAGGTATTTTTATTAATACGTCGATCGGAATATCAGTTACCGGTATGGAATGCAGCGAGGCACCGTGTGACAGACGCAGCCTTGCTCAGCTACACTGCGCGGGCTCGTGCTGCTCGCAGCGCAGCGGTGCGTCGCCGTCGCGGTCGCTTCGCGTCCGCGCACCGCGCTCCGCCGCGCCGCGCTCAGCAGCGTGCAGCGCCCACGAATTACACGAGATCTACATAATATCTGAAAAATATGAATTTTCCTCATTCACCTGACTTTAACATTGTCATGGTCTTGTCTGGTGGTCTGTACGACTCACAAAACACTTCTAATAATACTGAAAGACCTTTTATTAATAAAGTGTCCACAGCAACGAGTCCTGTCACTCTCCAGAGACGTGGGACTGACGATGCACGCGTCAGGCGCTCGCTGAGCAACAGGCTTCAATATCAGCTGCTTTTTTCTTCAGTCATTACAGCACGCGGACCCTCATCGGATGGCGCGGAACGATCCCATCATTGCACTGCGATTCCAAGATGCGAGCAGGGACGTACCTAAACTTAGACGACGTTAATAATGTTTTTTGAAGCTTGATTGTATGCTTCTTCTTCTTCTTCTTCTCTTCGTTTAATGGATTGATTGTATGCTACAGCTGTTCGAGTGTAACTGACACTTGTCACACTGATGACAGTCGTCAGTAAACCCCCGTTAGCACTAGTCCGCGCGGTACGCACCATAATACCATAACAATTTTACCACGGAGTTTTGTTTGCGCGACTTGGATTCTAAAGCTAAATAGGACCTACACGAAATCATTATCGAGAACGCCAAAATACGCAAAGAACAAAACAGCAACACTGCGTCAACTTTATTTTCCTGTAAGTAAAGTAAGTAAGTACCTATCCCACCAAAAACATAAATGTAAAAAAGGAGAGCCAAGTTCAATACAAAAATTATGCTTGGCTGTGGGCTTCGTCGCAAAAAGAATGGAGATCTAAATGCTAAATGAGTGCCAAGTTGTATGCAAAATCGAAATATGTATTTATGGGAACAAAATAACATTATGAACAAGTATTAAACTCTATTTCTTTGCTTTATTGGATACCTATAACAATTGCTGTTATTTAAAAATGTGAGATCTTAAAGTAGGTTAGATTTGACTTGGCCAGTTTTTATCAGAATTAAAATGTTGAATAACGTTATAAAATGACTGATTTTGGTCCTTCGAGCGATTTTAGGGAACCAGGGAGCGTGTGTAATCGGTACTTTAACATAGTAACGTTTATATAAAAATCAACAAATATAAAACGGTCGTCTTTTTGTCCAACACCAATATTGGCTGAGTAACGTTTAGATGTACTTCGAACTAGCGTACTCAGCAGGCACTAGTAAAGGGACTGACATACTAATACGCCATTTGAACGATAGCGAATCGGGATTCGGTACCAACAAACGGAGTCATCAAGCTGGAGTCGAGTGTGATTCATCTCCTATACCTCCTCTTACTGTGGCCAAGACACCTTTAGCCATCATCGGTCCTATGAGTCTGTGGGATCGGCAGTAAGAAAACCATTTCCTGTGTACATTGCACGACGTACACAAAACCCTCTTCCTACCCAAATTCCGTCTGTTACCGTAGGTCTCCTTGTGACAGACTTCCCTCTCACGTAACCAACGTAACCTACGTTTGGTATGGTTTGTATGGTAGGCTAGGGCGTTAGGGTAACTTTTACTAGGGTGCTAGGTAGGTAGTTACTATAGGGCTAGGATAACTAGGGTGCTAGGTAATTACTGTAGGGCTAGGTCGGCGTCAATTGGGCCTTAGGTACTGGTTCAGGCTCAATTGTCTCAACCATAGTCACATCGTACGCACTTGGAAGAACGGCCGTGATAAGCCGTAAGTCCCGGTGTGTGTAGGTTAGGTTAGGTTAGGTTAGGTTTTGAGGGGCGAGCTCCAACCGGGCGTAGACCTTACGTGTTACGCTGACGACACGCTGGTCACTGCCCGGGGGAGCTCGCACAGGGAAGCAGCGTTGCTGGCGACGGCTGCGGTGTCACAGGTGGTGAGCCGCATACGTCGCCTGGGCCTGGAGGTGGCCCTCAACAAGTCGGAGGCCATGGTGTTTCATGGCCCCCGGCGGGCGCCGCCGCCCGGATCACACATCGTGGTCGGGGGGGCTCGGATCGCTGTCGAGTCCACCATGAAGTACCTGGGATTGGTGCTCGACAGCCGGTGGGATTTCGGCCCCCACTTCCGGCGGCTGGCGCCCAAGTTGTTGGGCGCTGCTGGGGCGCTGTCAACGTTGCTTCCCAATCTGGGGGGCCCGAGCGCCGCCTGTAGGCGGCTCTACGTGGGGATCGTGCGATCCATGGCCCTGTATGGGGCCCCGATCTGGGCGACTGACCTGACGGCCGGTAGCATCGCAGTCCTGCGAAGGCCGCAGAGAGCGATGGCCGTCAGAGTCGTCCGGGGGTATCGCACGATCTCCTACGAGGCGGCTTGTGTACTGGCTGGATCCCCGCCCTGGGACCTGGAGGCGAAAGTACTCGCGTCACTGTACCGGTGGCGCGAGGAAGCGCGGGCGCGAGGCGAGGGACTGACGCAGCGCCACATGGAGCTGCGTCGGTCTCAGCTTCGCGAGGTCCTGGTGGCGGAATGGCGGGACAGGCTTTCGCGCCCTACCGCCGGCCTCGGTACCATCGAGGCGGTCCGGCCAGTACTCGAGCGCTGGCTCGGGAGGAGGCACGGCTCCCTGTCGTTTCGAGTGACGCAGGTGCTCTCGGGGCATGGTTGCTTCGGGAAGTACCTGTGTCGCATTAACAGGGAGCCGGACGCCCGGTGTCACCACTGCGTCGACTGCCGGGAGGACACGGCGTGGCATACGCTGGCAGAGTGTGCCGCTTGGGAGGAGCCGCGCCGTGCCCTCATTTCAGAAGTAGGCAGTGACCTCTCGCTGCCGGCCGTGGTCGAGTCCATGGTCGACAGCGAGGAGTCCTGGGACGCGGTGGTTTCCTTCTGCGAAACGGTCGTCTCGCAGAAGGAGGCTGCGGAAAGGGAGAGGGAGATCTCGTCCGCTCACCCTGCCCGCAGCAGGCGCACCGGGCGTCGGCGGAGGGCGGACAACGCCCTCTTCCGGCCCCCCTAAACGGGTCCAGGGGCGACGGACTCGGGGACGTCCGTCGCCCCCCACACATCAGGACCCGAGGTGGCGGCGCGCGATGTGTTCCACGCGCGCCCCTCTTAGACGTCGCGGGGGGAGTCAAACACCTCACTCCCCCCCCCGACCAGACGGGGCCCGCTCAGGCGGGCCGGCACCAGCCGGGGGCTGCGGAAGGATCGTACGTTCCCGCGACCCCCGGCGTAGGTGTGAGATGGAACACCGGGGTGGTTTTTAGTCAGTAAGAGTCTGACAGACCCCGCCGCCCGCCCCAGGGCGGCGGACATCCATGAGGATTTTCCAGCCAGGCAACAAAAAAAAAAAAAAAAAAAGGTTAGGTTAGGTTCCCCCCCGGTGAGAGCCATCAGGCCCGGCCGCCGCGGCATGGGCGCAATCCGCGTCGAGTGCCCAGTCGCGGCGGCGGTGGCCGCCCTTAAGGCGACCAAGGGACGGCTGCTCGTGGGCTTCAGCTCGGCTGTGGTCCGGCTGCTTGAGGACAAGCCTGCGCGGTGCTTCAAGTGCTTCGCGCCGGGCCACACCCGATCTACGTGTCCCTCCAAGTTCGACTGGGGAGTCTTGCTTCCAGTGCGGACAGGAGGGACACAGGAGTGCCACTTGCAGCGTCGCCACGCCACACTGCCCGGCGTGTGCTGCCAGCGGCCGCCCCGCGGGGCACAGGATGGGGGGCAGGAGTTGCCAGCCTCCCGCGAGGAAGGGCATAGTGCCGGCGCAGGTTCGCCCTGTCGCCGCCACCGCCGCTGTCGCCGTCGCTGTTACTCCAGCTCCAGCGGCGGTGGCTGAGGAGGGGGGTGCGATGTCGGAATAATGGTTTCCTATCACCGCACCCTCCAGGCGAACACCAATCACTGCAGAGCGGCCCAGGACCTGCTGGTGCAGGCCATGGCTGAGTGGTTGGTGAACGTAGCGGTGGTCGCCGAGCCCTACTCGATCCCCGGCAGTTGGCTGGGTGACGAGGACGGCTTGGTGGCACTAGCGGCGCGGTCCTCCACAGACTCCCCACCCCTCTCGCTATTAGAGAGGAGACCGGGATACGTGGCCGCCGCGTGGGGAGAGATAGCCCTCGTGGGCGACTTCCGACTCCTCCCAGGTGGAAGCCAGCAGGCGACGGGTGCGGGGGCACCCTCGCCTGTATTGCACAAGCTTCCACCAGTGCCGGACGGGAATGGCCAGGTGTTCCCGGTCATTCCCGTAGCCCCCCAGCCGGGGGGATCATGCGGGGCCCGCCAGTTAGGCGGGCATGCGCCGGGGGGGTTGTGGACGCAAAGGCTAAGCCGGATTCCCATGACCCCCCCCCATCAAGGCGATGAGGGAACACCGCTGAGTTTTAGTGGGTATACTGCCACCCTGGCAGGGAGTCCCACATACTCCGTGTCGTCCCCCGACGAGCGGAGATGCGTAATGTTGTGGTATGTAATATGATGTGCAAGCTTGCAGTAATGGCTTGCAAGCAGTTTACGTAGTATAGGAAATATGTATTATGTTTAATCAGTGAATAAATGGATAGCACGACATTCGGACGTTTCCTTATAAGTACTAGCTAACCCTCAGACCAATCCTACATGGCGACCCTGCCAGGATATGCCAGGATTTCAACCACGTTTTGGCATTATTTAAATATCTACATGGACAATAATTAACGTACCTACATCAAAATGTGTCGCTCAGATATCAAGAAGGACGAAGTATTCATCACTCAGAGTGCTTCCGGAGGATCAAACAGCAGCGCGGAATATCACCTTTCAAACATAAGCGTCGTGATGTTCGTCATCTGCACAATACTGTCTATTGCAGGACTTTACAGACTATACGTTTTGTACAAAAAGTGTCATCAAAATTGGATTAGGAGCGAAGTATTGACACAAAACTTGAGACGGTCCTTTCGCCGCGTGACCACTAGATCCGGAGAGGAACCTACCTGCGTTTCCTGTACCTGCCGTAAATAAAATGACAAATAAATAAGTAATGAAGAAGTGAAGCAAGAAGATAAAATAATAGAAGAACGAAGAACAATTATTGAAGAAAAATAAAAATTACAGAAGAAAAAAAGAAGAGAAGATTGAAGAAAGAAAAAATTTATTAATTGTTGGAGGAGTCAGGGTATTCCCGGCTCAGTTACCTGTGGTGTCCAGGGTATAGCCCGGCCCAAGCTGCCATTCCTGAGGATGAGCCAAGCAGAGACTTCGGAGGACAAACCAAGCAGCCCAGGATGCAGTACAAGCAGCCCTTCCAGAGGACAAGCCTAGCAGCCCATCGCCATCGAGTCGGACCAACTCGATGTAAGGTATGAGTGCAGTGCTCATGAAGTGTTAAATAGACTCTATAATTATTCATGGAAAGACTTAGTGAAATATATGAAAGTTTACTAGATTTATGTGTTACTATTAGAAAATTAGGCCCTAAACGGCGATGCGAAAAAGTAGGACAGCGAAAGTTTCAGGAGGCTGATAATTTGTATAATGAGTTTACTTTATTAATTGAATACGGACGTATACGAAAAAAGGAATTACATTTAGATCCATCAATACCTAACGAAATTGAGAAAATATATAGAAAAATCTTGGGTTATAAAGAGGTAACTGATATTTCGGATAGTTCGTCCGACGAATTTTTAGATATAGAGGAAAATAAGACAACATACAAAATGGAGAGTTTCAGTTTAAAAACGGCTAGTACTTTGATTCCAGTTATGGACGGAAAGGAAGAAACAGTAGAGAGAATAATCGAAGGTATAGAGATGTATGACAGTTGTTTGAAAGAAGAAGATTGTAAGAAATTGTTAGTTTCATTTGTGTTAAAGACTCGTCTGTCAAAAATAGCGAAATTAAAACTGAAAAAAAGTTACGAAACAGTTTCTGGTTTAGTAAAAGATATACAAACTTATATTCTGACAAAAAAATCTGCCAATTCAATAATGGCACAGATAAATAATATAAGTCAAAACAACTTGACTACAAGCGAATACGGAGAGAAACTAGGAGATTTGTTTACTTCCCTTACCATAGCGCAAGCAGACGGAAACCAGACAGCCGCCGAGATACTAAGTCCAATAAACGAAAGGTTAGTAGTTAAAAGATTTGCAGATGGTCTGAGAAATCGTCGACTTAGCACCATTTTAGCAGCTAGAAATTACAGTCAACTGAAGGATGCTGTACGAGCAGCAGGTGATGAGGAGCTGTCACTTGCCGGAACTTCAGGTCAGGATGCCGTGTTATCTTACACACGAGGTAGAAACTCAAGGTACAGTCGGAGTCGCGGAAACTACCATCGTGGGTATACTCAATACCGTGGAAATCCTTCCTACTACCGAGGTAACAACGCAGCCCAGCATTACAGGGGTCAGGGGCCCGCACATCGAGGTTTTTACCGTGGCAGACATTACCAACAGCGTGGATACTCTAGACCACCGAATAAAAGTTACTATAGAGGTAACAGGGGTCATTACAGAGGTGCCAAGCAGGACAACGTAAATGTTGTCACTGAGCCGAAAGAGGAAAAGGATAAAGAGGAAAATTTAGCTCAGTTTTTTCGGAGCAACTAATTATGGTTTAGTATGTAAAAGTCTCGATTTTATCTATTTATACGCTGGCAAACAAAAACTAAAATTTTTAATCGATACGGGCGCATCTATTTCATTAATCAACAGAGATTCGGTAACACGCGAAACAAAATTATATAGCGATCAAACAACCATAAAAGGTATCAGTGGAAAAATACAGGCATATAACTTCGCGTATATATCTTTGAAATTAGAAACGGGTGTACAATTTCGTTACAAGTTCTATTTGTTCGACAATATTCCATGTGAATCAGATGGAATACTCGGTTTAGACTTTCTGAGAACTTATAATGCAAACATTGATTTACCGACAAACGTACTCAGCTTACAATTAAAAGACAAAGCGCCGCATTATCGCATCGAAATACAAAACCGTCAACCTATTCATACGAACTCGGAAGATTATTTGCTTATTCCAGGTCGAAGTGAGTCTATCCACTATATCGACATAAACAAAAATGTTTACAAAGAATGCGTTTTACACCCTAAGCAAATAAATGACGACTTATTCATAGCAGGTTGTATTTTTCAGCCAAAACGAGGTAAAGTACCAGTAAAAATCTTAAACACAAATGAAAATTTAATCAAAATACCGAAATCAAAATTAATACACAACGATGATTTCGAGCATTTAGATAACTATAATATTTGCTTATTTAATAAATCAGAAACGGGACTGGAACGATTAAAAAAATTACTATCGGAACTAAATTTAACACACTTAAACTCAAGCGATAGAAAAGAATTGGAAATAATTTGTGCAAAATACACAGACATATTTTTCCTACAAGGAGACAAACTAGATACAGCAAATCGACGGCGAAGTGCCAATAACTCCTAACTGACAAAGTTAAAAATTTACACATACTGGAATAAAACGTTCAAAAATAGACACGTTGTTTGAGTTGGGAGGTACATATTTCCACATTTTAAATTAATGATGTTGCAACTAAAAGTACACTTAGGCGATTTCACTAAAACATTCGAATAACGCCTTTAAATTCAAAACGAAAGAAAAGAGAATTTCTCAAAATAAAAATCAGTTAGGAGGTATTGGCACTTCGCCGTCGAAATGTAGTAGAACAGTCAATAACAATAAAATCAAATACGATCCCAGTGTATACTAAGCCTTATCGTTTGCCACAATCATCGAAATCGGAAATTAATAAGCAAGTTAAAAAAATGTTACAGGACAACATAATAGAGCCCTCTAGCAGTGAGTGGAACAGTCCTATTCTTTTAGTACCCAAAAAATCAGATGGAGAAAAGAAATGGCGTTTAGTAGTGGATTACCGAAAAGTTAATGATTGTATTCAAGACGATAAATTTCCATTACCAAACATTACCGAAATCTTAGACTCTCTTTCAGGAAGTATTTGTTTCAGTCATTTAGACCTTCAGCAAGGATTTTATCAAGTCAATTTAAAACCAGAGAGTAGGGATATCACCAGTTTTTCGACTAGTGAAGGTCAATATCGTATGAAGCGCCTACCTATGGGTCTCAAAATATCACCAAATGCGTTTTCTAGAGCCATGTCAATTGCCTTGTCGGGACTAACATTTGAGAAATGTTTCGTTTACTGTGACGATCTTATTGTATTCGGTAGGACAGTAGATATACATAATAAGAACCTTATGGATGTTTTCGATCGTTTAAGAAAAATGAACCTTAAGCTAAATCCAGCAAAGTGTGAATTTATGAAAACTCAACTACTCTATTTAGGTCACGAAGTTTCAGCTAATGGTGTATTACCAGATGCACAAAAAATAACTGTAGTTAAAAATTACCCAGTACCAAAAAATGCCGAAGAGGTTAGGCGATTCGTTGCATTTTGCAACTATTATAGAAAATTCATTCGATCGTTTGCAGAAGTTACAGTACCTTTAAATAAATTATGTAGAAAGAACGAAACTTTTGTATGGACAAGTGAGTGTCAAAAAAGTTTTGACATTCTCAAAGAAAAGTTAATTAATCCACCAATTTTGCAATATCCCGATTTTTCTAAGGAAAACGAATTCATACTTCAAACGGACGCATCTAATATGGCAATAGGATCAGTCTTATGTAACAGCGATCTGAGACCAGTAGCTTACGCCAGTAGACCACTAAATAAAGCAGAGTTAAATTATCCTACGATACATAAGGAACTTTTAGCAGTAGTGTGGAGTATAAAATATTTTAGACCATACTTATATGGAAGAAAATTTACTATTCTAACGGATCATAAACCACTCATCTATCTATTTGGGATGAAAGATCCATCAACACGACTTTTAAAGTTTAGATTACTATTAGAAGAATACGATTACGAGATTAAATACATAAAAGGTACAGAGAATAATGTTGCTGATGCATTGAGTAGGGTTACCCCTTTGTGCATTTCTCAGCGACAAAAAAAAAAAAAAAAAAAAAAAAGGTTAGGTTAGGTTAGGAGGTTAGGTTAGGTTAGGTTGCATCACTCCGCCGCCGATGGCTTTGCCCACGGCCGCAGAGTCCACCGAAGAGAACGCCATCAGCGTCCCAGAGGTGACACAGGCAGAGATGGGGGCAGCCGTGATGAGGCTCCGGGTCAAGAACGTCGCCCCGGGGCCCGACGGGATCCACGGCTGCGTGTTGGCCCTCGCTCTGAAGGAGCTTGAGCCCCAACTGAGAGGACTCTACACAGCGTGCCTTGAGCGGGGCCAGTTTCCCACTTTGTGGAAATCTGGTCGTCTGGTCCTGCTCAGGAAGGCGGGGCGCCCTGCGGACTCGCCGTCCGCGTACCGGCCCATAGTGCTGCTAGACGAGGTGGGTAAGCTGTTCGAGCGAATAATCGCTGCCCGCCTCGTCGGCCACTTGTGCGAAGAGGGGCCGGATCTGGACGGCAGCCAGTTCGGCTTTCGGCACGGGCGCTCTACCATTCACGCTGTGTCGCGAGTGAGAGTCCTGGCGGAGGAAGCAGTGGCCCGGGGCGGGGTGATGTTGGCGGTGTCCTTGGACATATCCAACGCCTTCAACACCCTGCCCTGGAGTTGTATTCGGGAGGCACTGCGTTACCATCGGGTGCCTCCCTACCTCCGCCACATCGTTGGGGCTTATCTGTCGGAGAGGTGTGTCACCTACGTGGGACGTGATGGCGGACACCAGCACCGCATGTCGTGCGGTGTTCCACAGGGCTCGGTCTTGGGCCCGCTCCTGTGGAACATCGGGTACGACTGGGTGTTGAGGGGCGAGCTCCAACCGGGCGTAGACCTTACGTGTTATGCTGACGACACGCTGGTCACTGCCCGGGGGAGCTCGCACAGGGAGGCAGCGTTGTTGGCGACGGCTGCGGTGTCACAGGTGGTGAGCCGCATACGTCGCCTGGGCCTGGAGGTGGCCCTCAACAAGTCGGAGGCCATGGTGTTTCATGGCCCCCGGCGGGCGCCGCCGCCCGGATCACACATCGTGGTCGGGGGGGCTCGGATCGCTGTCGAGTCCACCATGAAGTACCTGGGATTGGTGCTCGACAGCCGGTGGGATTTCGGCCCCCACTTCCGGCGGCTGGCGCCCAAGTTGTTGGGCGCTGCTGGGGCGCTGTCAACGCTGGTTAGGTTAGGTTAGGTTAGGTTGGGGTCCCCCCCGGTGGGTTCCCGCATTGTCGAGGCGGGGGGGCTCAGTAGCCGTGGCTTGGACACCCACGGTGAAGCTAAGAGGAACCCGAGGAGGGGCCGCTCGTCAGGGCTTCTGCTGACAAGCCGACGACGTAGCGGCCAAAGGTAGGTTGCGGTGTCGCTTGGGCGACATCGCAACTGAGGCGGGCCGCGATGTCGTACGTACCGGAGGCATCGCGGTTGAGGGTTGGAGGCCGCGGCGGGAGAGGAGTGCCGGTATTACGGTGCGCCGCTCTCCCTACCTTCCGCGGCCTTGACGGGGTCGCCACCGTACGATGGCGGACGCGGTGGGGCTGCAGGGGAAGAGGAGTGTCGGTATTACGTTGGCCGCTCTCCCTATCCTCTGCAGCCGAAAATTGGCAGGCGGCGGGGCCAATGTCCTGACCCGTCGCAGGGGGGACCAAGGGTGCCCAGACACGGGGTCGTCTGGCGCCCATGTGCTGGTTTGGTCCCTGTGGTGGTCACGGCGTGCTATGTGTTCTGGTGCGCCGGTGATGGGGAGTACTCCCCAGAGGAGGGTCCGGTAACGGACGGCCGCGGCGGGTTCACGGATGAGTGCTAACGCGTGCCCGTGTTCCCGCCGTAAGCGGCAGAGGAGGACACCGTGGAGTTTTAGTGGGTTAGAGTCCCACATAACTGCACTATCTCCCCGTGGTAGTGTAGTATGCATGAGCATTTCTCCACGTGAAAAAAAAAAAAGGTTAGGTTGGGGTGCACGTTGAAAAGCCTCCTCGTGGCGCACCCTGGGCAACGACGGCTCCAATTGCCCACCAGGTTTCGGTGGGCAATTGGGGCCGGCGGCTAATTTTCAACACACGGGGGAAGGTCATGGTTCCAGTCACCGATCATCCTTGATTGTCGGTGAAGGGAACCGGGCTACAGACGGGCGGTCGTACGTCCACTCCTCCTCTGCTTACAGAGGGATGTGAGTGGGCGTAGACTGGGAAGGGGCGGTTCGCGCCGCTGTGCCCGCGAGGGCGTGGGTGGTGGAGGGTGTCCATTGTCCGCGCTGCGTCTGTCCGGCATCCGGCGGCAGCGTGGGGACGCCCGCGCCGGGGCGGCGGTTGGTTCTGCCCAATCGTCGGCCAACCTGTAATCCTGATTTCAGGACCGGGGGTCCGGGCCACTGAGGCTCGGGCCGCGAGGAAGACAACCTCTATAAAAAATTACCCCAATCCTAAGGTCTAGCGTGCCGAGGGGATGTATGACCGGAGGGCATCCGGTAAGCTAGCGCTAACAAGGGACCTCACCCTTAAAAAGGAACAAAAATGGAACAGGCTGATGTCAAAACTATTCCCCAGGCGGGTACCCTCCTACCCAAGGAGGGAGAATCCCGCCCTTCTTCGGAAGGCAGCCCCTTCGTATCTGGGGGGGGCAACACTAGCCTCGTGGGCCGGCAGACTACTGCCGACCTGCGTCAACCTGCGCTTGCCTCGCAAAAAAAGGTGCTCCGGGTTAGCCTGGAGCGCCTGTGCGACGCAAGCGAACCGCTTGCCGTCGTGGACGTCGTGGACGGCAACAAGAGCCGAGGAGGCTCCGGTCTTGGCGAGGACCGACTGTCTGGCCAGGACACGTGTGGGCGTAACCCCTTGAGGAAGCGCCCACACAGCGAGGATTTGGGGTCGACAGGGCTCTCTTCTAGCGAGGAGAATCTGTCGGCCCCCAAGGTGCCAACGGCACAGAGAGGGCGGGGTCGTACGAAGGCGAGCGGAGCTCCTGCTCGGCTGCCGAGCCGAGACCGAACGGGTCGCTTTCTGCCGATCTCTCGGCCCCCAACACCAGTTCCCGTGGAGCGCCCGGCGGAAAGCGCGGAGAGTGACCCGGGGCCCTCGATGGTGGACCTGAGTGAGGACTCCTCGATGACCTCACTGGGGTCCAATAAGGCGGAGGCGAACGCTGCTAAGCGGGCGCAAAGGAAGGCTGTCGCGGCTGACGAAGTCAACGAGTTGGCCCGACAGGCCCGAGAGCGGCGATCCGCTCGGATGGCTGCCGGGGGGAGCGTATCGGCGGTGGCGCTCAGCCGCCAAGCTATGGACGGCGTGGATGTCGTCCTGAAGGTTGCCACCAAATCGGGCAACCTGAAGGGCACGTTCACGCGCGCCCTAAAGGAGGCGGCTGACGGCATTAAGGAGGCGGTTGAGGTCCTCCTTAATCGTACAAACACGGAGGAGACGGCGAAGTTGTGGGAGGAGAACAGCCGTCTCCGAGCCGAGCTGGAGGACCTCAAACGCCAGTTTGCCGCGCAGAGCGCAACTCCCCTGGCCGCTGACACCTCTCCCGGCGCGGCCCCGGCGTTGGCCCCGTTTTCGGCTCCGTCGTCGGCCCCTGCACTTGCGGATGCGGAGGTCGAGAGAATCGCGCGCATCTGCATGATGCAGTGCGGGAGTATGGTGGGTGCCCGGTTGGAGGCCATAGAGGCTAGACTCCCGGCCGAAAACCTTCGCCCACCACTCGCTGCGGACAGACGTAGGGAGGAGGGGCCACCGAATCGGGCCACAAAAGCCGCCGCGGCTGGCTCGAATCAGGCCGGGAAGGAGACCAAAAAGTCCGCGCCCACCTCCCGGACGGCCGCGCCCCGGGCGACCGGAGCCCCGCCAACCGCAGCCCCGCCTACCGCACCCCCGCCGACCGCACCTTCGGCGGCTTCCTCAGCGACCGCACCCGGGTCCACTACGGAGACCTGGACCACGGTCGTCAAGAGGGGCCGCCGCAAGAAGAAGAAGACGGCGCCGACGCCACAGGAACCCGCTGGAGCACCGGCACCCAACAAGGCAAAGGGACCGCCTAGGATCAGAGCCCCACGCTCCGCGGCTGTAGTGATTACGCTGCAGCCCGGAGCCATCGAAAGGGGCGTCTCCTATAAGGCGGTCCTTACGGAGGCGAAAGCTAAAGTCGCGTTCCCCGACCTTGGCATACCGTCCGGCCTCAGAATGAGGCCGGCGATTACGGGGGCGCGACTTCTAGAGGTGTCGGGTGCCTCTAGCGGGGAAAAGGCGGACGTCCTGGCCGCCAAGCTGCGGGAGGTCCTGAACCCGGAGGACGTTCGGGTGTCCAGGCCGATGAAGACCGCTGAACTGCGCGTCGACGGCCTGGATGACTCGACGACTCCGGCTGAGGTCGCGGCGGCCGTCGCCAAAGCCGGTGGATGTCCGCCCGGGGACGTGCGGACGGGCGAGATTCGCGTCGACGCCTCCGGGCTCGGCGCGATCTGGGTGCGGTGCCCGGTGGCGGCGGCTAACAAAGTCGCCGACGCTGGGCGTCTGTTGGTGGGGTGGGTTGCAGCGAGGGTGAGGCAGCTGCAACCCAGGGCTTTGCGGTGCTACCGTTGCCTTGACATTGGGCATGTCAGGGCACGGTGCACCTCGTGCGTAGACCGCAGCGAGCTGTGCTATCGCTGCGGTCAGGCCGGCCACAAGGCGACCCAGTGCTCCGCGGCGCCAAACTGCAGCCTCTGTACAGCTGCAGGGAGGCCCGCTGGGCACAGAGCGGGCGGGAAGGCTTGTGGCGGGCCTGCCCAAAAGGGGAAGAGAAGGGGTGCCAAGGCTGCCGGGGGCTCTTTACCCCCCCCTCAGCCTGGCCTCCCTTCGGCCGACTCCCGGCCTAGGAATGGTGCGGAGGGAATGGACTGTGCCTAATGGCGCTGTACCATTTCCTCCAGGGCAACATCAACCACTCTGCCAGAGCTCAGGATCTCTTGCTCCAGAGCATGGCAGAGTGGTCGATTCACGTGGCTGTGGTCGCCGAACCGTACTTTGTCCCCCCCAGGGATAACTGGGTGGGAGACCTGGACGGTTTGGTGGCCATCATTGGCGGGGCTCTTGCCAACCCGTCCCGAGGTCACGGCTGGGTGGCCGCCCTCGTGGACGGCATTGGCACGGTTGGGGCGTATTTTTCGCCCAACAAGAGTCTCGCCGACTTCGAGAGGTTCCTTGTCGAGTTGGGTGCCGTCGTGGGCCGACTCCACCCTCGCCCGGTGCTGTTGCTGGGGGATCTCAACGCCAAATCTGCGGCGTGGGGGTCTCCGGTGACGGATGCCAGGGGCGAGGTGCTGGAGGAGTGGGCGGTCACGACTGGCTTGACCGTCCTAAATCGGGGCACGGAGTACACGTGCGTGCGGCAGCGGGGTGGATCAATAGTGGACGTCTCGTTCGCTAGCCCCGCTGTCGCGAGCCGTGTCCGCGACTGGCGTGTCGCCGCGGAGGTGGAGACGTTGTCGGATCACCGCTACATCCGTTTCGACGTCTCCGCCCAGACCGCAGGCGGCCGCGGTTTACCGGCCCCGCGTGCGGACGGTCCGCGCTGGGCGCGTAAGCGCATCGACAGGGAGCTTCTCGAGGAGGCCGCTATTGTCCAGGCCTGGTTCCGGGAGTCGGCGACGAACGGACCCGTTGACGTCGAGCAGGAGGCGCTGTGGTTCCGCGGGGCGATGACGCAAATCAGCGACGCGTCCATGCCCCGGGTCCACACACAGTCAGCAAGGCGCCAGGTGTACTGGTGGACCGCCGAGATCGCGCAGTTGCGCGTCGCGTGCGTGGCGGTCAGGCGCCAGTACACCCGATACCGGAGGAGACGTCTTCGGGTCCCTGACGAAGAAGCCGCGCTGTATGAGGTGTACCGCGCGGCGAAGAGGACTCTGTGGCTGGCCATCGGCGAGGCGAAGTCGCGAGCCAGGGAGGAGATGTTGGAGACTCTAGACGGGGATCCGTGGGGGCGCCCTTATCGCGCGGTTCGAGGGAAACTTCGAGCCGCGGCGCCCCCGCTTACGGAGAGTCTCCAACCCGAGCTGCTGGAACAGGTGGTCGCAGCCCTCTTCCCGGCGAGAGCGGAGCACACTCCGCCGCCGATGGCATTGCCCACGGCCGCAGAGTCCACCGAAGAGAACGCCATCAGCGTCCCAGAGGTGACACAGGCAGAGATGGGGGCAGCCGTGATGAGGCTCCGGGCCAAGAACGTGGCTCCGGGGCCCGACGGGATCCACGGCTGCGTGTTAGCCCTCGCTCTGAAGGAGCTTGAGCCCCAACTGAGAGGACTCTACACAGCGTGCCTTGAGCGGGGCCAGTTTCCCACTTTGTGGAAATCTGGTCGTCTGGTCCTGCTCAGGAAGGCGGGGCGCCCTGCGGACTCGCCGTCCGCGTACCGGCCCATAGTGCTGCTAGACGAGGTGGGTAAGCTGTTCGAACGGATAATCGCTGCCCGCCTCGTCGGCCACTTGTGCGGAGAGGGGCCGGACCTGGACGGCAGCCAGTTCGGCTTTCGGCATGGGCGCTCCACCATTCACGCTGTGTCGCGAGTGAGAGTCCTGGCGGAGGAAGCGGTGGCCCGGGGCGGGGTGATGTTGGCGGTGTCCTTGGACATATCCAACGCCTTCAACACCCTGCCCTGGAGTTGTATTCGGGAGGCACTGCGGTACCATCGGGTGCCTCCCTACCTCCGCCACGTCGTTGGGGCTTATCTGTCGGAGAGGTGTGTCACCTACGTGGGACGTGATGGCGGACACCAGCACCGCATGTCGTGCGGTGTTCCACAGGGCTCGGTCTTGGGCCCGCTCCTGTGGAACATCGGGTACGACTGGGTGTTGAGGGGCGAGCTCCAACCGGGCGTGGACCTTACGTGTTATGCTGACGACACGCTGGTCACTGCCCGGGGGAGCTCGCACAGGGAGGCAGCGTTGCTGGCGACGGCTGCGGTGTCACAGGTGGTGAGCCGCATACGTCGCCTGGGCCTGGAGGTGGCCCTCAACAAGTCGGAGGCCATGGTGTTTCATGGCCCCCGGCGGGCGCCGCCGCCTGGATCACACATCGTGGTCGGGGGGGCTCGGATCGCTGTCGAGTCCACCATGAAGTACCTGGGATTGGTGCTCGACAGCCGGTGGGATTTCGGCCCCCACTTCCGGCGGCTGGCGCCCAAGTTGTTGGGCGCTGCTGGGGCGCTGTCAACGTTGCTTCCCAATCTGGGGGGCCCGAGCGCCGCCTGTAGGCGGCTCTACGTGGGGATCGTGCGATCCATGGCCCTGTATGGGGCCCCGATCTGGGCGACTGACCTGACGGCCGGTAGCATCGCAGTCCTGCGGAGGCCGCAGAGGGCGATGGCCGTCAGGGTCGTCCGGGGGTATCGCACGATCTCCTACGAGGCGGCTTGTGTACTGGCTGGATCCCCGCCCTGGGACCTGGAGGCGAAAGTACTCGCGTCACTGTACCGGTGGCGCGAGGAAGCGCGGGCGCGTGGCGAGGGGCTGACGCAGCGCCATATGGAGCTGCGTCGGTCTCAGCTTCGCGAGGTCCTGGTGGCGGAATGGCGGGACAGGCTTTCGCGCCCTACCGCCGGCCTCGGTACCATCGAGGCGATCCGGCCAGTACTCGAGCGCTGGCTCGGGAGGAGGCACGGCTCCCTGTCGTTTCGGGTGACGCAGGTGCTCTCGGGGCATGGTTGCTTCGGGAAGTACCTGTGTCGCATTAACAGGGAGCCGGACGCCCGGTGTCACCACTGCGTCGACTGCCGGGAGGACACGGCGTGGCATACGCTGGCAGAGTGTGCCGCTTGGGAGGAGCCGCGCCGTGCCCTCATTTCAGAAGTAGGCAGTGACCTCTCGCTGCCGGCCGTGGTCGAGTCCATGGTCGACAGCGAGGAGTCCTGGGACGCGGTGGTTTCCTTCTGCGAAACAGTCGTCTCACAGAAGGAGGCTGCGGAAAGGGAGAGGGAGATCTCGTCCACTCACCCTGCCCGCAGCAGGCGCACCGGGCGTCGGCGGAGGGCGGACAACGCCCTCTTCCAGCCCCCCTAAACGGGTCCAGGGGCGACGGACTCGGGGACGTCCGTCGCCCCCCACACATCAGGACCCGAGGTGGCGGCGCGATGTGTTCCACGCGCGCCCCTCTTAGACGTCGCGGGGGGAGTCAAACACCTCACTCCCCCCCCCGACCAGACGGGGCCCGCTGAGGCGGGCCGGCACCAGCCGGGGGTTGCGGAAGGATCGTACGTTCCCGCGACCCCCGGCGTAGGTGTGAGATGGAACACCCGGGGTGGTTTTTAGTCAGTAAGAGTCTGACAGACCCCGCCGCCCGCCCCAGGGCGGCGGACATCCATGAGGATTTTCCACCCCGGATCAAAAAAAAAAAAAAAGGTTAGGTTAGGTTGGGGTCCCCCCCGGTGGGTTCCCGCATTGTCGAGGCGGGGGGGCTCAGTAGCCGTGGCTTGGACACCCACGGTGAAGCTAAGAGGAACCCGAGGAGGGGCCGCTCGTCAGGGCTTCTGCTGACAAGCCGACGACGTAGCGGCCAAAGGTAGGTTGCGGTGTCGCTTGGGCGACATCGCAACTGAGGCGGGCCGCGATGTCGTACGTACCGGAGGCATCGCGGTTGAGGGTTGGAGGCCGCGGCGGGAGAGGAGTGCCGGTATTACGGTGCGCCGCTCTCCCTACCTTCCGCGGCCTTGACGGGGTCGCCACCGTACGATGGCGGACGCGGTGGGGCTGCAGGGGAAGAGGAGTGTCGGTATTACGTTGGCCGCTCTCCCTATCCTCTGCAGCCGAAAATTGGCAGGCGGCGGGGCCAATGTCCTGACCCGTCGCAGGGGGGACCAAGGGTGCCCAGACACGGGGTCGTCTGGCGCCCATGTGCTGGTTTGGTCCCTGGGGTGGTCACGGCGTGCTATGTGTTCTGGTGCGCCGGTGATGGGGAGTACTCCCCAGAGGAGGGTCCGGTAACGGACGGCCGCGGCGGGTTCACGGATGAGTGCTAACGCGTGCCCGTGTTCCCGCCGTAAGCGGCAGAGGAGGACACCGTGGAGTTTTAGTGGGTTAGAGTCCCACATAACTGCACTATCTCCCCGTGGTAGTGTAGTATGCATGAGCATTTCTCCACGTGAAAAAAAAAAAAAAAAAAAAGGTTAGGTTGGGGTTGCGGAAGGATCGTACGTTCCCGCGACCCCCGGCGTAGGTGTGAGATGGAACACCGGGGTGGTTTTTAGTCAGTAAGAGTCTGACAGACCCCGCCGCCCGCCCCAGGGCGGCGGACATCCATGAGGATTTTCCACCCCGGATCAAAAAAAAAAAAAAAAAAGGTTAGGTTAGGTTAGGTTCCCCCCCGGTGGGTTCCCGCATTGTCGAGGCGGGGGGGCTCAGTAGCCGTGGCTTGGACACCCACGGTGAAGCTAAGAGGAACCCGAGGAGGGGCCGCTCGTCAGGGCTTCTGCTGACAAGCCGACGACGTAGCGGCCAAAGGTAGGTTGCGGTGTCGCTTGGGCGACATCGCAACTGAGGCGGGCCGCGATGTCGTACGTACCGGAGGCATCGCGGTTGAGGGTTGGAGGCCGCGGCGGGAGAGGAGTGCCGGTATTACGGTGCGCCGCTCTCCCTACCTTCCGCGGCCTCGACGGGGTCGCCACCGTACGATGGCGGACGCGGTGGGGCTGCAGGGGAAGAGGAGTGTCGGTATTACGTTGGCCGCTCTCCCTATCCTCTGCAGCCGAAAATTGGTAGGCGGCGGGGCCAATGTCCTGACCCGTCGCAGGGGGGACCAAGGGTGCCCAGACACGGGGTCGTCTGGCGCCCATGTGCTGGTTTGGTCCCTGGGGTGGTCACGGCGTGCTATGTGTTCTGGTGCGCCGGTGATGGGGAGTACTCCCCAGAGGAGGGTCCGGTAACGGACGGCCGCGGCGGGTTCACGGATGAGTGCTAACGCGTGCCCGTGTTCCCGCCGTAAGCGGCAGAGGAGGACACCGTGGAGTTTTAGTGGGTTAAAGTCCCACATAACTGCACTATCTCCCCGTGGTAGTGCAGTATGCATGAGCATTTCTCCACGTGAAAAAAAAAAAAAAAAAAAAAAGGTTAGGTTAGGTTCGATCTCCTACGAGGCGGCTTGTGTACTGGCTGGATCCCCGCCCTGGGACCTGGAGGCGAAAGTACTCGCGTCACTATACCGGTGGCGCGAGGAAGCGCGGGCGCGAGGCGAACGGCTGACGCAGCGCCATATGGAGCTGCGTCGGTCTCAGCTTCGCGAGGTCCTGGTGGCGGAATGGCGGGACAGGCTTTCGCGCCCTACCGCCGGCCTCGGTACCATCGAGGCGGTCCGGCCAGTACTCGAGCGCTGGCTCGGGAGGAGGCACGGCTCCCTGTCGTTTCGGGTGACGCAGGTGCTCTCGGGGCATGGTTGCTTCGGGAAGTACCTGTGTCGCATTAACAGGGAGCCGGACGCCCGGTGTCACCACTGCGTCGACTGCCGGGAGGACACGGCGTGGCATACGCTGGCAGAGTGTGCCGCTTGGGAGGAGCCGCGCCGTGCCCTCATCTCAGAAGTAGGCAGTGACCTCTCGCTGCCGGCCGTGGTCGAGTCCATGGTCGACAGCGAGGAGTCCTGGGACGCGGTGGTTTCCTTCTGCGAAACGGTCGTCTCGCAGAAGGAGGCTGCGGAAAGGGAGAGGGAGATCTCGTCCACTCACCCTGCCCGCAGCAGGCGCACCGGGCGTCGGCGGAGGGCGGACAACGCCCTCTTCCGGCCCCCCTAAACGGGTCCAGGGGCGACGGACTCGGGGACGTCCGTCGCCCCCCACACATCAGGACCCGAGGTGGCGGCGCGATGTGTTCCACGCGCGCCCCTCATAGACGTCGCGGGGGGAGTCAAACACCTCACTCCCCCCCCTGACCAGACGGGGCCCGCTACGGCGGGCCGGCACCAGCCGGGGGTTGCGGAAGGATCGTACGTTCCCGCGACCCCCGGCGTAGGTGTGAGATGGAACACCCGGGGTGGTTTTTAGTCAGTAAGAGTCTGACAGACCCCGCCGCCCGCCCCAGGGCGGCGGACATCCATGAGGATTTTCCACCCCGGATAAAAAAAAAAAAAAAAAAAAAAAGGTTAGGTTAGGTTAGGTTAGGTTCCCCCCCGGTGGGTTCCCGCATTGTCGAGGCGGGGGGGCTCAGTAGCCGTGGCTTGGACACCCACGGTGAAGCGAAGAGGAACCCGAGGAGGGGCCGCTCGTCAGGGCTTCTGCTGACAAGCCGACGACGTAGCGGCCAAAGGTAGGTTGCGGTGTCGCTTGGGTGACATCGCAACTGAGGCGGGCCGCGATGTCGTACGTACCGGAGGCATCGCGGTTGAGGGTTGGAGGCCGCGGCGGGAGAGGAGTGCCGGTATTACGGTGCGCCGCTCTCCCTACCTTCCGCGGCCTTGACGGGGTCGCCACCGTACGATGGCGGACGCGGTGGGGCTGCAGGGGAAGAGGAATGTCGGTATTGCGTTGGCCGCTCTCCCTATCCTCTGCAGCCGAAAATTGGCAGGCGGCGGGGCCAATGTCCTGACCCGTCGCAGGGGGGACCAAGGGTGCCCAGACACGGGGTCGTCTGGCGCCCATGTGCTGGTTTGGTCCCTGGGGTGGTCACGGCGTGCTATGTGTTCTGGTGCGCCGGTGATGGGGAGTACTCCCCAGAGGAGGGTCCGGTAACGGACGGCCGCGGCGGGTTCACGGATGAGTGCTAACGCGTGCCCGTGTTCCCGCCGTAAGCGGCAGAGGAGGACACCGTGGAGTTTTAGTGGGTTAGAGTCCCACATAACTGCACTATCTCCCCGTGGTAGTGTAGTATGCATGAGCATTTCTCCACGTGAAAAAAAAAAAAAAAAAAAAAAAAAAAAAAAGGTTAGGTTAGGTTAGGTTAGGTTGGGGGTCCCCCCACAGCGCATACGTCCACGTCGTGATCCCCGGGCAACGCCGTGTCTGACCACCGTAACGGAGTGGCAGACCGGCGGCTAAAGTGCGCTGTGACTTGCAGCCAACACGCGGACGACTGCAAGTACGAGTATGCCGAAAAAGCAAAGACGAGACGCCTCCGGGCGCTTTTTAACCGATTGTTCCTCCGGGGACGACACAAACGGCCCTTCTCAGGGCCAACACAGTGGCCCTTCCCAGGGCCAATCCACCGGCCCTTCTAAGGGCCACGTCGAAGCTGGCCGCGCACCATCCGTGGCCAGTTTATCCAGTTTGCAGGCGGAGTTTTCGGACTCCGGCGAGTCCGCCATGGACACGTCGGCGGCCGAAAACGACCGCCTCCAGCGGAAGCGGGCCTACCTGAGGCTCGGGTCCGGAGGCTCCTCGGGGTCTGTGGGCAAGTCGGGGAAGAGGCCGAAGTCGAAAAAGGCCTCGACTCCTGCTCCGACTCCTGCCTCGAGTCCGACCCACGACGTGGGTCTGGTGGACGCCGAGCGTCAGTTAGGCCTGGCAAGGAGGGAGCAGCTGCAGCAGGACCTTGAGGAGAAGGTCGCTGCCAGGGAGCAGCAGGCGCGGTCCGCCAGGTCGAGGGCTGGCTATGGCACATCCAATGTGCTGTACGCCGACCACTCCCTGGCGGAGCTGGAGCGCATGGCACTCCAGGACAAGGAGGAGGTACTGGAGGTCGCCTCCAAGTCTTCGAACCTGAAGGGGACCTTCCAGAAGGCCCTCAAATGCCGGGCCGTGAGCTTGCACGGCATTGTCACCGAGCTGGTGCAGCGCACGGCCACAGAGGAGACGCGGCAGCTGCAGGCGAGGGTGGATCGCCTGCAGCTGGAGGTCAGCCAGCTGCACCAGAAGCTGGCTGAGGCCACGGCCCGGCAAGCCCAACCTGCTCCTGCGCCTGCCCCTGGTCCGGCAGAGGGAGGCTCCTCCCCTCCTGGCAACCTCGTGGAAATAATCCGCGGGGTTGTCATGGAGGAGAGGGCCTTCATCAGGGGCTGCTTCGCCGGTATTGAGGACCGGCTCCCGCCGGAAAAGCGGCTCCGCCCGCCGCTAGCGGCGGATAAGAGTCCGCCACCGACGGAGCCGGTGCCTGTACCTGCGCAGCCTGCGGGAGACCCAAAACCGGGTGCGCAGACCCAGGCCTCCAAGGGCAAGGGGAAGGGAAAGGGGAAGGGCAAGAGGAGCACGGTGGCTCCTCAAACCCCCACCACAAGCGCGGAGGGAGCGTCTGCCTCTCCGGCAGCCCCCCAGAACACGCAGCGGGAGGACGCCATGCTCCCTTCCACCACCCCGTCCAACCAGGCGTGGACGGAAGTGGTCAGGGGGGGAAAGGCCAAAAAGTCCAAGCCCGCTGCGACTGCTTCGGCAGCCCAGAAGGCTTCGGCGGGCGGGAGGAAGTTGGTTCCTCCCAAAACTGCGGCGGTCGTGGTGACCATCACCCCGGAGGCCGCAGAGCGGGGCGAAACGTACGAGTCCGTCCTAAGACGGGCTCGTGCTAACGCGGATCCCTCTCGGCTGGGGATCGGCAACATCACGTGCCGCCGCACCCAGGCCGGAGCCCGAATTTTTGAGTTCGGGGGGGAGCAGCGCGGCGCAAACGCGGACCTCTTCGCAACAAAGCTGCAAGAGGCCATTGCGGATGTGGCGACGGTCGCCAGACCCGTCAAGACCGCATCCTTGGAGGTGATCGATATGGACGATTCGGTCACCAAAGAGGATGTGGTGGCGGCCGTTGCTGCTGCGGGAGGCTGCAGCGCCAGCGCCGTGAAGGGGGGAGCCATCAGGCCCGGCCGCCGCGGCATGGGCGCAATCCGCGTCGAGTGCCCAGTCGCCGCGGCGGTGGCCGCCCTTAAGGCGACCAAGGGACGGCTGCTCGTGGGCTTCAGCTCGGCTGTGGTCCGGCCGCTTGAGGACAAGCCTGCGCGGTGCTTCAAGTGCTTCGCGCCGGGCCACACCCGATCTACGTGTCCCTCCAAGTTCGACTGGGGAGAGTCTTGCTTCCAGTGCGGACAGGAGGGACACAGGAGTGCCACTTGCAGCGTCACCACGCCACACTGCCCGGCGTGTGCTGCCAGCGGCCGCCCCGCGGGGCACAGGATGGGGGGCAGGAGTTGCCAGCCTCCCGCGAGGAAGGGCATAGTGCCGGCGCAGGTTCGCCCTGTCGCCGCCACCGCCGCTGTCGCCGCCGCTGTTACACCAGCTCCAGCGGCGGTGGCTGAGGAGGGGGGTGCGATGTCGGAATAATGGTTTCCTATCACCGCATCCTCCAGGCGAACACCAATCACTGCAGAGCGGCCCAGGACCTGCTGGTGCAGGCCATGGCTGAGTGGTTGGTGAACGTAGCGGTGGTCGCCGAGCCCTACTCGATCCCCGGCAGTTGGCTGGGTGACGAGGACGGCTTGGTGGCACTAGCGGCGCGGTCCTCCACAGACTCCCCTCCCCTCTCGCTATTAGAGAGGGGACCGGGATACGTGGCCGCCGCGTGGGGAGAGATAGCCCTCGTGGGCGTCTATTTCTCCCCAAACCGCCCTCTCCGGGACTTCGAGAACTATCTCGGAGCCCTGGCCGCCGTGGTCGGCAGGGCGGCGCCGCGTCAGGTCTCCGTATTGGGAGACCTGAATGCCAAGTCGGTGACCTGGGGCAACCCGGCCACCGACCATCGCGGGCGGGCAGTGGAGCAGTGGGCAGCCTCCTCTGGGCTCTCCCTCCTCAACAGAGGGAACGTCCAGACATGCGTGCGGCGACAGGGTGGCTCGATAGTGGACGTCACTTTTGCCACCCCTGCGCTGGCCGCGCGCGTGCTGAACTGGCGGGTGGATTTGGTGGAGACCATGTCGGACCACCGCTACGTGCGGTTCGACATCTCCACCGGTGGCCCCGGAGGGACGCGGCCCCTCTCGGGGCGGTCAGCGTTCCCACGGTGGGCTCTCACCCGCCTGGACAGGGAGGCGGCGGCGGAGGCGGCGTTTATCCAGGACTGGCTTTCGCCGCCTTCCGCCGGCTTGGACGTAGACATCGCGGCGGGACACCTGAGGGAGTCTCTGACCGAGGTGTGCAATTCCAGCATGCCTCGGTCCGGCCGACCGCTGCCCAATAGGGCGGTGTACTGGTGGTCGGCCGAGCTGGAGAGGCTTCGAGCGGGGTGCGTGGTGGCCAGAAGGGCCTACGCGCGGAGCCGGCGGCGGCGTCAACGAGACCTCGCCCACGAGGACCACCTCTATGAGGTGTACATAGAGGCAAAACGGGTCCTCGAGCGGGCCATCGCCGACGCCAGGGACTCGGCGAGAGCGGAGATGCTGGAGGGTCTCGACAGAGATCCCTACGGGAGGCCATACAAGGCGGCGCGAAACAAGCTGCGCCCCTTTGGTCCCCCGGTGGCCGAGACCCTGGAGCCCTCATTCCTGGATGGGGTGGTTCAGTCTCTGTTCCCGTGCAGGGACAACTTCACCCCACCAGTGATGGACCCTCCGCGGGGGATAGCTCCGCCAGCCGAGGAGGAAGAGGAGGCCCCTCCTGTCACGGAGTCGGAACTCAGCGCGGCGATTGTGCATATCCGCGCCAAGAAGACGGCTCCGGGCCCCGACGGTGTCCCGGCGAGAGTGGTGGCAATTGCCGCCACTCAAATGGAGGAGCGGTTTCGGGACCTCTTTAGCGCATGTCTTGCGTCTGGGAGGTTCCCGAAACCGTGGAAGGAGGGACAGCTGTGCCTCCTTCGCAAGGAAGGCCGCCCCGCAGAATCGCCCTCGGCATACCGACCCATCGTCCTGCTCGATGAGGTCGGCAAAATGTTCGAGGGGATAATCGCTGCCCGCTTAAAGAGCCACCTGCGGAATGTGGGGCCGGACTTGTCGGACGCTCAGTTCGGTTTTCGGGCTGAGCGTTCCACAGTGGACGCGCTGGCCCGCCTTAAGGGCCAGGTGAAGGATGCGATGGAGGCGGGGGACGGATTGTTGGCGGTGTCATTCGACATAGCCAACGCCTTCAACTCTGTTCCCCACAGCACCATCCTAGAGGCACTCCGATTCCACGGGGTGCCTCTATACATGCGGCGTCTACTGGCCAGCTACCTGGAGGATCGGGCGATCGTCCTCGTGAACAGGGCTGGCCAAGTCCGGCGGTACGCAGTCGAGGCCGGCGTTCCACAGGGGTCGGTAGTGGGACCTCTCCTCTGGAACGTTGGCTACGATTGGCTCTTGCGGGGAACTCTCCTCCGAGGCACGAGTGTCATTTGCTACGCGGATGACACTCTCCTCACGGCCCGGGGGGAGAGTTTCAGGGAGGCGGCCAACTTGGCCTCGGCAGGCGGATCCTTGGTCGCAGGGAGGATCCGCCGCCTAGGATTGACGGTGGCGCTGCACAAGACCGAGGCCGTGTTCTTCCACGGGCCTCGGCAGCGCCAACCACCAGACGCCCACATCTTCGTGGAGGGCGTCCGAATCGAGGTGAAGGCCCAGATGAAATATCTGGGCCTTGTACTCGACAGCAGGTGGCGTTTCGGCCCGCATTTTAGCGGGCTGTCGACGCGCCTGCTGCAGACTGCGGGCGCCCTCTCGTGGCTGCTCCCCAACCTGGGGGGGCCCCGCGCGCGATGCCGGCAGCTCTACGCCGGCATCTTGAGGAGTATGGCCCTTTACGGGGCCCCTATCTGGGAGGACTCCCTCCGCAGGAGGGAGAACGCCGCCGCATTGCGGGCCCCCCAAAGGGCCATAGCCCAGCGGGTGGCGAGGGCCTACCGCACGGTCGGCTTCTCGGCGGCATGCGCTCTGGCCGGCACCCCGCCTTGGGAACTCGAGGCGTGGGTGCTCGCCAGAGTGTATGAATGGACGGCGGGGCGGAGGGCGAGAGGAGAACGCCCCGCCCCCGAAGAGCGGGAGGCCGTCCGGCGGGAGGCGAAGGACGCCATTGTCGTCCACTGGACGCGGGACCTCGCCGCCGCAGCCTTCGGCCGCCGTACCCTAGACGCGATTGGGCCGGTCCTGCGAGACTGGCTCGAGCGGTCGCACGGGTTCGTCTCCTTCCGTCTGGTGCAGGTGCTGTCCGGGCACGGTTGCTTTGGATCGTACCTGCACCGTATCGGGCGGGAGGAGACGCCGTCGTGTCACGGCTGTGGCGCGGCGGAGGACACGGCGCAGCACACTCTTGAGGTGTGCCCGTCGTGGTCCGAGCCGCGCCGCAGTCTCACCGCGGCGATCGGAACGGACCTCTCGCTCCCCGGCTTGGTCAATGCCATGCTTGGGGACGAGGGGTCCTGGGCGGCAGTCGCCTCCTTCTGCGAACACGTCATGTCCCAGAAGGAGGCGGCGGAGCGCGCGCGGGAGGAAGACCCTCTCGCGCCGCCGCTCCGAAGGCGGAGGAGGGGCCGAAGACGACGTCAGTATGACAGTCACCTCCGACTCCTCCCAGGTGGAAGCCAGCAGGCGACGGGTGCGGGGGCTCCGTCGCCTGTATTGCACAGGCTTCCACCAGTGCCGGACGGGAATGGCCAGGTGTTCCCGGCCATTCCCGTAGCCCCCCAGCCGGGGGGACATGCGGGGCCCGCCAGTTAGGCGGGCATGCGCCGGGGGGGTTGTGGACGCAAAGGCTGAGCCGGATTCCCATGACCCCTCCATCAAGGCGACGAGGGAACACCGCTGAGTTTTAGTGGGTATACTGCCACCTTGGCAGGGAGTCCCACATACTCCGTATCGTCCCCCGACGATCGGAGATGCGTAATGTCATTTCTCAGCGACAAAAAAAAAAAAAAAAAAAAAAAAAAAAAAGGTTAGGTTAGGTTAGGTTAGGTTGGGCCTGGAGGTGGCCCTCAACAAGTCGGAGGCCATGGTGTTTCATGGCCCCCGGCGGGCGCCGCCGCCCGGATCACACATCGTGGTCGGGGGGGCTCGGATCGCTGTCGAGTCCACCATGAAGTACCTGGGATTGGTGCTCGACAGCCGGTGGGATTTCGGCCCCCACTTCCGGCGGCTGGCGCCCAAGTTGTTGGGCGCTGCTGGGGCGCTGTCAACGTTGCTTCCCAATCTGGGGGGCCCGAGCGCCGCCTGTAGGCGGCTCTACGTGGGGATCGTGCGATCCATGGCCCTGTATGGGGCCCCGATCTGGGCGACTGACCTGACGGCCGGTAGCATCGCAGTCCTGCGGAGGCCGCAGAGGGCGATGGCCGTCAGGGTCGTCCGGGGGTATCGCACGATCTCCTACGAGGCGGCTTGTGTACTGGCTGGATCCCCGCCCTGGGACCTGGAGGCGAAAGTACTCGCGTCACTGTACCGGTGGCGCGAGGAAGCGCGGGCGCGTGGCGAGGGGCTGACGCAGCGCCATATGGAGCTGCGTCGGTCTCAGCTTCGCGAGGTCCTGGTGGCGGAATGGCGGGACAGGCTTTCGCGCCCTACCGCCGGCCTCGGTACCATCGAGGCGATCCGGCCAGTACTCGAGCGCTGGCTCGGGAGGAGGCACGGCTCCCTGTCGTTTCGGGTGACGCAGGTGCTCTCGGGGCATGGTTGCTTCGGGAAGTACCTGTGTCGCATTAACAGGGAGCCGGACGCCCGGTGTCACCACTGCGTCGACTGCCGGGAGGACACGGCGTGGCATACGCTGGCAGAGTGTGCCGCTTGGGAGGAGCCGCGCCGTGCCCTCATTTCAGAAGTAGGCAGTGACCTCTCGCTGCCGGCCGTGGTCGAGTCCATGGTCGACAGCGAGGAGTCCTGGGACGCGGTGGTTTCCTTCTGCGAAACTGTCGTCTCACAGAAGGAGGCTGCGGAAAGGGAGAGGGAGATCTCGTCCACTCACCCTGCCCGCAGCAGGCGCACCGGGCGTCGGCGGAGGGCGGACAACGCCCTCTTCCAGCCCCCCTAAACGGGTCCAGGGGCGACGGACTCGGGGACGTCCGTCGCCCCCCACACATCAGGACCCGAGGTGGCGGCGCGATGTGTTCCACGCGCGCCCCTCTTAGACGTCGCGGGGGGAGTCAAACACCTCACTCCCCCCCCCGACCAGACGGGGCCCGCTGAGGCGGGCCGGCACCAGCCGGGGGTTGCGGAAGGATCGTACGTTCCCGCGACCCCCGGCGTAGGTGTGAGATGGAACACCCGGGGTGGTTTTTAGTCAGTAAGAGTCTGACAGACCCCGCCGCCCGCCCCAGGGCGGCGGACATCCATGAGGATTTTCCACCCCGGATCAAAAAAAAAAAAAAAAAAAGGTTAGGTTAGGTTAGGTTGCCAGGGAGGAGATGTTGGAGACTCTAGACGGGGATCCGTGGGGGCGCCCTTATCGCGCGGTTCGAGGGAAACTTCGAGCCGCGGCGCCCCCGCTTACGGAGAGTCTCCAACCCGAGCTGCTGGAACAGGTGGTCGCAGCCCTCTTCCCGGCGAGAGCGGAGCACACTCCGCCGCCGATGGCTTTGCCCACAGCCGCAGAGTCCACCGAAGAGAACGCCATCAGCGTCCCAGAGGTGACACAGGCAGAGATGGGGGCAGCCGTGATGCGGCTCCGGGCCAAGAACGTGGCTCCGGGGCCCGACGGGATCCACGGCTGCGTGTTAGCCCTCGCTCTGAAGGAGCTTGAGCCCCAACTGAGAGGACTCTACACAGCGTGCCTTGAGCGGGGCCAGTTTCCCACTTTGTGGAAATCTGGTCGTCTGGTCCTGCTCAGGAAGGCGGGGCGCCCTGCGGACTCGCCGTCCGCGTACCGGCCCATAGTGCTGCTAGACGAGGTGGGTAAGCTGTTCGAGCGGATAATCGCTGCCCGCCTCGTCGGCCACTTGTGCGGAGAGGGGCCGGACCTGGACGGCAGCCAGTTCGGCTTTCGGCATGGGCGCTCCACCATTCACGCTGTGTCGCGAGTGAGGGTCCTGGCGGAGGAAACGGTGGCCCGGGGCGGGGTGATGTTGGCGGTGTCCTTGGACATTTCCAACGCCTTCAACACCCTGCCCTGGAGTTGTATTCGGGAGGCACTGCGGTACCATCGGGTGCCTCCCTACCTCCGCCACATCGTTGGGGCTTATCTGTCGGAGAGGTGTGTCACCTACGTGGGACGTGATGGCGGAAACCAGCACCGCATGTCGTGCGGTGTTCCACAGGGCTCGGTCTTGGGCCCGCTCCTGTGGAACATCGGGTACGACTGGGTGTTGAGGGGCGAGCTCCAACCGGGCGTAGACCTTACGTGTTACGCTGACGACACGCTAGTCACTGCCCGGGGGAGCTCGCACAGGGAAGCAGCGTTGCTGGCGACGGCTGCGGTGTCACAGGTGGTGAGCCGCATACGTCGCCTGGGCCTGGAGGTGGCCCTCAACAAGTCGGAGGCCATGGTGTTTCATGGCCCCCGGCGGGCGCCGCCGCCCGGATCACACATCGTGGTCGGGGGGGCTCGGATCGCTGTCGAGTCCACCATGAAGTACCTGGGATTGGTGCTCGACAGCCGGTGGGATTTCGGCCCCCACTTCCGGCGGCTGGCGCCCAAGTTGTTGGGCGCTGCTGGGGCGCTGTCAACGTTGCTTCCCAATCTGGGGGGCCCGAGCGCCGCCTGTAGGCGGCTCTACGTGGGGATCGTGCGATCCATGGCCCTGTATGGGGCCCCGATCTGGGCGACTGACCTGACGGCCGGAAGCATCGCAGTACTGCGAAAGCCGCAGAGAGCGATGGCCGTCAGAGTCGTCCGGGGGTATCGCACGATCTCCTACGAGGCGGCTTGTGTACTGGCTGGATCCCCGCCCTGGGACCTGGAGGCGAAAGTACTCGCGTCACTGTACCAGTGGCGCGAGGAAGCGCGGGCGCGAGGCGAGGGGCTGACGCAGCGCCACATGGAGCTGCGTCGGTCTCAGCTTCGCGAGGTCCTGGTGGCGGATTGGCGGGACAGGCTTTCGCGCCCTACCGCCGGCCTCGGTACCATCGAGGCGGTCCGGCCAGTACTCGAGCGCTGGCTCGGGAGGAGGCACGGCTCCCTGTCGTTTCGGGTGACACAGGTGCTCTCGGGGCATGGTTGCTTCGGGAAGTACCTGTGTCGCATTAACAGGGAGCCGGACGCCCGGTGTCACCACTGCGTCGACTGCCGGGAGGACACGGCGTGGCATACGCTGGCAGAGTGTGCCGCTTGGGAGGAGCCGCGCCGTGCCCTCATTTCAGAAGTAGGCAGTGACCTCTCGCTGCCGGCCGTGGTGGAGTCCATGGTCGACAGCGAGGAGTCCTGGGACGCGGTGGTTTCCTTCTGCGAAACGGTCGTCTCGCAGAAGGAGGCTGCGGAAAGGGAGAGGGAGATCTCGTCCACTCACCCTGCCCGCAGCAGGCGCACCGGGCGTCGGCGGAGGGCGGACAACGCCCTCTTCCGGCCCCCCTAAACGGGTCCAGGGGCGACGGACTCGGGGACGTCCGTCGCCCCCCACACATCAGGACCCGAGGTGGCGGCGCGATGTGTTCCACGCGCGCCCCTCTTAGACGTCGCGGGGGGAGTCAAACACCTCACTCCCCCCCCCGACCAGACGGGGCCCGCTGAGGCGGGCCGGCACCAGCCGGGGGTTGCGGAAGTATCTTACGTTCCCGCGACCCCCGGCGTAGGTGTGAGATGGAACACCCGGGGTGGTTTTTAGTCAGTAAGAGTCTGACAGACCCCGCCGCCCGCCCCAGGGCGGCGGACATCCATGAGGATTTTCCACCCCGGATCAAAAAAAAAAAAAAAAAAAAAAAAAAGGTTAGGTTAGGTTAGGTTAGGTTCCCCCCCGATGGGTTCCCGCATTGTCGAGGCGGGGGGGCTCAGTAGCCGTGGCTTGGACACCCACGGTGAAGCTAAGAGGAACCCGAGGAGGGGCCGCTCGTCAGGGCTTCTGCTGACAAGCCGACGACGTAGCGGCCAAAGGTAGGTTGCGGTGTCGCTTGGGCGACATCGCAACTGAGGCGGGCCGCGATGTCGTACGTACCGGAGGCATCGCGGTTGAGGGTTGGAGGCCGCGGCGGGAGAGGAGTGCCGGTATTACGGTGCGCCGCTCTCCCTACCTTCCGCGGCCTTGACGGGGTCGCCACCGTACGATGGCGGACGCGGTGGGGCTGCAGGGGAAGAGGAGTGTCGGTATTACGTTGGCCGCTCTCCCTATCCTCTGCAGCCGAAAATTGGCAGGCGGCGGGGCCAATGTCCTGACCCGTCGCAGGGGGGACCAAGGGTGCCCAGACACGGGGTTGTCTGGCGCCCATGTGCTGGTTTGGTCCCTGGGGTGGTCACGGCGTGCTATGTGTTCTGGTGCGCCGGTGATGGGGAGCACTCCCCAGAGGAGGGTCCGGTAACGGACGGCCGCGGCGGGTTCACGGATGAGTGCTAACGCGTGCCCGTGTTCCCGCCGTAAGCGGCAGAGGAGGACACCGTGGAGTTTTAGTGGGTTAGAGTCCCACATAACTGCACTATCTCCCCGTGGTAGTGTAGTATGCATGAGCATTTCTCCACGTGAAAAAAAAAAAAAAAAAAAAAAAAAAATGTTAGGTTAGGTTAGGCCGGCGTAGGTGTGAGATGGAACACCGGGGTGGTTTTTAGTCAGTAAGAGTCTGACAGACCCCGCCGCCCGCCCCAGGGCGGCGGACATCCATGAGGATTTTCCACCCCGGATCAAAAAAAAAAAAAAAAAAAAAAAAGGTTAGGTTAGGTTAGGTTAGGTTAGGTTTTTTTTTTTTTTTATATTAGATTTATTCGCTTTTTGTTTTGGTGATTTTTCATCATTTATTTGATTCTATATAAGTATGACAATATCTGCTATTTGATACAGAAATTGTTTTTTGGGAAGTTTTATTCGCGATGAAGATAATAATATTAATTAGAGATAAGTGATATATATTATCGTAAAATTTTTATCATAATTATATATATACAACGTGTAACGGATTAAGCGCAATACCTCAGACACCCCAATTAGAATATAAAATTATAAGTCTAAAACAACACCCGTAATTAAATAAATTTAAACCAAACCTGGTCGTTTTTTATAAAATAGTTATCCTTACTAAACGCAAAACGTATGTGCAGCAACATGCCTACACACACACTCATGCAATGTTAGCAGCCGACGCGACACGCACATTCGTGCGCTTGCCAGCTGACCATAGCCTGTAGGCATTAGACTGATGTGCGTTAGTTCAATGAACGAATTTTACTTACATCAGGTGAGATAGTGGATAGTGGTCAAACGCGCGCCTATCAATAGTAAAAAAAAAAAGTACCTAAAATATCACAGACTGATATTATGAATGAATAACTTTTGATACCTACTTAATTGAGTTTACAGTGTAATGTAATGATTGATAATTTTCTAGCAAGTGAAATTATCAACATGAATCTAAGACTTTACGCTTAGTAACGGGGATGCATTTAAAATAGCGACTTTTTACCCGAATTTCGAAATTAACGAAGGGCGAAGCGCCCGGACTCCGTACGGCACACGCGGGTAAAAAATATTTATCTCAGATGCGTAACTTTCGCGATATTATTAGCTACCTCTTATAAGCGTGTTTACTGCTAATTACGTGAAACAAAAATCAGTGCGTACAAGATTTTAATCACAAACAGCAAACTTTGCTGTGCGCATGGAAAAATACCTACTTTGAAGATGGCCGGCCGGCAGCCCGGAGGTAGCGCGCGCGCGCGATATCAAAGGGTCGTCGGTTTTGTGCATCTCGCTCTTTCACATTATTCTTACGGTACATTTGCAAAAGAAAATTATCTACTAAGTACCTATTTCGACATTTCTCAACAAATCAATTAGAGAGACATGCGGAATACAAATCGGTCGTGCATTTCAATAAGCCTTATTATTTGGACGGAAGGATTAAATTCTCTTACATCAACTGTTTTATTAAACGCGCGCGCGCTCGAATCCAAATGTAAAATGCTTTGATATTATTCATGTGCACGTGTGTATCATGGACCTAAAAATTAGGTTTTGCATTTGTGTTTGTTCAATTTTAGCGGCGCGCGCGCCAAAACGGTGAGTGCCTAGTTCTAATGTAGGCATTAGGCATTAGATACCTACCTATGGCCGTACGAACGATAATTAAATTACCGAACATTAGCTAGATGTGATATTGATAAGCGATATCACCAGGAACATTTTTTTTCTATCAAACTTTCACAGGCTTTGAATTTAGTCTCTACGCACCGCGCCGCGCGCCGCTGCTTGCCGTTTTATCTACCTACCTATCTTTCGAGATTGCACCCCCGCGAATCTCGCGATCCCTCTGATAAGTTCGTTGTTAGGTAGGTCCAGTTTATTGTTTGTACTACAAAAATATGGTCAGTGGGTCGTCTTAGGCAAAGACGGCGTGTTTAAAAGATTATAATAACAATGTTTACAGTGATTAGAATACAATCGTATTGATAGGAAGAAGTAGGTACTTACAGAACTGGACTATTTACACTTAACACTTAGGTTATTAATTTGCACTATTTCTGCGATCCACTTTCATTAAAGTTTCAAAATGACCGCCGCCTTGATCTATGCACTTATTAGCACGCTTTCTTAAATTGTATTTTAATTTTGTAAGCACTTCAGTATCACTTTTCACCGTCACAAATGCTTGTTGAATTTTTGTTTTTAGCTCCTCGACACTTGTACATTGACTGACGTACACGAGCGATTTTATGCGACCCCACAAAAAAAAGTCTAGCGGTGTTAAGTCTGGCGATCTGGGAGGCCAGGGCACAGGTCCTCCGCGACCTATCCAGCGACTGCCATACTCCGCATCCAGATGCCGTCGAACGGTCCACGTGAAATGCGCGGGAGCACCGTCTTGCTGGTAATACATGTCACGTGAAAGACCGACAGGGACGTCATCCAGTAAGTCCGGCAATGTCTCCTGCAAGAACCGCAGGTAGGTATCTCCGGTCAACCGTGGAAGGAAAATGGGGCCGAGTATGAATGTTCCGAGTACACCAGCCCACACGTTGACGGAGAACCTATGCTGGAACGAATCCACACGGCAAGCATGTGGATTCTCATGCCGCCACAAATGCTGGTTGTGCTGGTTGTACATGCCAACACGCGTGAAGGTACTCTCGTCCGTCCAAAGAATGTTCTGTTGCCAGTTCTCCAACAACCACCTACTGAATTCCAGTCGTGGCAAGTTGTCGGCCGGCGTTAGGTCTTGACACCGTCGAAGATGATATGGGTGTTCACCATCAGCACGCAACGTTCGCCACACGTACATGTGGCTGCAGTCAAACTGGGGTGCTGCTTCTCTCGAGCTGTCCTCTGGATGTTCATCAAAATGGTCGAGAATACGCTCTTGCAGACGAGTAGTCCGCACATTCGTCCCTCTTTCCAAAGCCGTATTAGGAAGGAACGTCCCAGAGTCCCTCAGTCGCTGAGTTGCAGCCAGCATCGTCCTAGCGCTCACACTGCAGCCAAAACGGTCATTGAACTCCCGACAAGCTAACGCGACATTATCAAGACAGCGAGCCAGGGTCCTCACCATCTCCGTGTATTGTATGTTGGTGTACCGGAAAGCCATCGCGCACGGAATCAAAAATGTCACGGAAGTAAACTGAAAAACAACTACACTAGGTCGCTACCGGCGGATGACTAGATTTTAATGTTATTTGTACTCATGTAATCATGTTATTCGGCGGTAGCGGCGGCGCGTATGTCGGCATTTCGCAAAAAACGTCAAAGAGGTTGCCGACAAATGCTTTATTTCTTTGCAATAAGGTTCAAATTTCTTCAAATTTAATAATTTTATTTTGTAATAATGCCATAATTTGTTTGTGTGTGTGTAGGGCTACTCTGATGACCGCACTAAGTTTGGTCGTGCATTCAAACAAGCCTTACGCATTGGAGATAAAGTGGAAATTCCTTTAAATTACCTATTTAATTTGACGCACACTACTTTTATTGTAAAATGCATTGATATTATTAACGTGTGTGCATTACGACGTGTGAGCGTAATACAAATAATGTCGTGCGTTTAAGTAGCCTTTATTGCTCTGAGTTAAGGTTTCAATTTCCTTGAATTAAGGATTGTATTAATTTGTCATGATACAGTGTTTCTAATTTAAGTCATTTAAAAGATTTTTCCGTCAAAATTTAACACCTATTTTTGATGACGGAAATCGATTCAGAAGCCGATTCTGAACAAACTACTTTCAGGAATTGCGTTTATTCTGTTACACGTTGTATATATATATATTTTTTTTTTTTTTTTTTTTTTTTTTTTTTTTAATAGTGTGTATGTATTGTATTTATTATCTATGTGTCATTTGATAATGCTTCAATTCGCTTAAAATTTTAGTGATGTATTTAGTGAACGCGAGTAGGACTTCTGGTTTGCGCGTTTGCACCTCGATGTCATATGCCGTGATACCAAATCTCTCAGAGATTGCCTCATACTGCATGCGATCCATGGCGAATCTGGGGCAATCCCTGAGGAGGTGGTCGAGGCTTTGTACCGTGTCGTCGTGGCAGGGACAGTTGTCGTTTGCAGTGATTTTGAAACGGTGTAGGTACTTTTTATGAAATCCGTGGCCTGTGAGGATTTGAGTTAGGTAAAAGTTTGGTTCGGTATGTTTTCGGAATTTGCGTATGTCTGTTATCGTTGGGAATATCGATTTGGTATGTTGTCCCTGCTCACTAGATGCATACCTGGCTTGCCACTTAGCCAAGTTAGCTTGCCTTAATTCGCGTTTGACATATGACATCGGGTATTTATTGTAGTCTGGAGTTTTGTGGAGTCGAGTGGCCAGTTTTGCTGCAGCATCTACAGCTTCGTTGCCGGCAACTCCACTGTGCCCTTTCACCCACTTGATGGATATAACGTTTGGTGGTGTATTTGCGCGTTCATGTGTGTGAGTGTAAATGGTTTTGTGTATTTGTGTGACAAGTGGGTGAGTGTTGCTTCGGTCTGTGATCGCCTGTATTGCAGACTGGGAGTCCGAGAAGATTGTGGTGTTTTTGTGTCCCTTTTTTTGTGCCCATTTGCTACCTTCCAGGATGGCGAATAGTTCGGCCTGGAAAACTGTGCAGGTATTGTGGAGTTTGAACTTTTTGGTGACAATCGCTCCTCCCGGATCGTAGCAAACGAAAGCCGCTCCGACGGCACCATCGTCCTGTTTGCTGCCGTCGGTGTAAATGTGGTGCTGCGGTTGGGCAGCTTCAGCTTCAGCGTGTCTACGGGTGCTAGTGACTGCTCTAGGCAGTCTTACTGCCGGGTGTAGTAGCTCGCGTACGGGCGTGGGGCATTCAGGGGTGACGTCCGCTGGCAGAAGGTGGCTCGTGCCTGTGAGGCGAACAGTTTCGACGTGGTGGACTTCTTGGATTTTAAAATCGAGAGGCATAAGGTCTGCGAGTGCCAGGGCAGCAGTGGTCGAGACGGTCCGGAAGGCACGGATGGCCTTTAGTGCGAATCCTCGCTGGATGCTGGCGAGTTGCTTCTTTACGCACTTCCTGTTGACTATATGTCCCCATATACCAGCAGCGTACGTGACAATCGGTTCTATAACGTGCAAATATATTGTGCGAGCGTTTTCCGGATGTGCGCCCCACGTGCATCTGATGTACATTCGTAATTTGTTAAATATGCGAGTGGCTTTGCCCAGCACATATTTAAGGTGGCTATTAAATCTAAGTTTTTCGTCTAGGATGACGCCAAGCAGTTTTATTTCTGGCACAAATGCCAAGTCGGTGCCGTCCATTTTTAGTTTCGCGGTTTTTGCTTTGGGTGTGAAGGCGATGACTTGGGTTTTTGCCGGGCCAAAGGTCAGTTTCACGCGTTTGCCCCATTCACTGATGTTAGCGAGAATGCTGTTGGCGAGTTGTTCCACTGCATCAGGTGTGTCTGCCGTAACCACCAGCAGGACGTCATCCGCGAAGGCTTGCATATGACAGCCCGATGGTAGTTGCATGTCCAGGAGTTCATCGAGGATCAGATTCCATAAGACCGGGCCACACGCGGATCCCTGAATGCAGCCCTTTGTCAAGGTTTTTTGGACTCGGACTCCCGCGTGGTCCAACGTGGCGGTTCTGTCCTGCACGTAGTTTCTGATTAGCCCATAGATGTTTTGCGGCGTTCCAATGTGTTTGAGGCGATGGAAAAGAGCGGGCCACCAAGCGTTATCAAACGCCGCTCTTATGTCTAGTGATATAGCTATGGCTAGTTTGTGGTTCTGTTTGGCGTGGTGTACGTGATTTAGAGCGGTATGGATGGCTTGGGTGGTGTTCCTTTGTTGTCGGAAGCCGTATTGTTGAGGGTTTAATTGATTTCCGACTTCAGCGTGGTGGGCTACCCTTTTGATGAAAAGTTTTTCCAAGAGCTTCCCGAATACTGGAATGAGGCCTATGGGGCGGAATGATTTTAGATCGGTTTGATCATCCTTTCCCGGTTTGGGAATGATCTTGACATAGGCCTCCTTCCAGATTCGGGGGAAATGGTGTAGGGCGAGGCATCTGTTCATAATGTCGGTTATCAATTGCGGGTAATGTGCGGTGAATTGAAGGCAGATATCGGATGTGAGGTTGTCGAGGCCGGGGGCTTTACTGGGACTTATCTGTTTAAGTTGCTCGAGAACCTCTTCTTCTGTGAACGGATGGTCGTCTATTGTGTTGGTCGTAGGGCTATGGTATTGATGTCGAAGTTGTGCTTGTATTGGCATATGGTCGCAGGTGTCGTCAGGATAGAAGTGATTTAGAAGGGCAGTGGCTGTCTCCTCTCCATCGGCGGTAAACTTGTCTCCTACTTTGAGAGTGATGGGTGGTCTTCTGGGCGCAGTCTCTTTCAGAAGTCGGTTGGTCAGCGACCAGACGTTCTCTTTCTGCTGAAGTTCACAGAACTTTCGAAAGTTTTTCGTGGACTCCTTTTTGAGTTCTTCCGAGTAGACCGCTTTCTTGTTTTGACTCTCTTCCAGAAGAGCTTCGAGAGGGAGCCTTCGCCGTTTCGCGGTGTGGATGCGTCTGTGGAGATTTATAATGTCTCTCTTTTGGGTTTCGAGGCTCTCAGTCCACCATGGAGCTTTGTGCCTATGGTTCTGACCTTTAATAGGCATGGTCTCACTGCAGCTATCGCGTATCAGATCAGTAATTTGGTGGACGAGGCACTCCAGCTGATCGACATCAAGGTTGGGAACATCCTTATCGAGCACGTCCGATAACGTCATTCTGCGCAGCACAGCATCTTTAAACTCTGCCCAGTCTGCTCCTTTGGTGTTAAATACGAAGGTTGAGTTGTTGTTGTTTCCTTTCGTTGTGGGTCTGCGGGTAGCGATGCTAAAATCGATGGCGTTGTGCTGCGATGACGTGCAACAGTCTAGGTTGACCCTCCAATCGCGTACTAGGTCGTACATTGAGGCAGATGCAAGCGTCACATCAATGATAGACGACCGGTCGCGCCCGTGCGTTACTGTTTCGAAAGTCGGGGTGGTTCCGTTGTTGCAGATGTACATGTCGTTGGCGTAGACGAGTTCCAGAAGACTGATTCCTCTGGGGTTTGATTTTTCACTTCCCCACGCAGGGTGCCAGCCATTGAAGTCTCCCCCCAGTATGCACTTATGATGCGATGTGGTTTTGAGGAAGCAGTCTATTGCTTCAAGCGTGCAGGAAGTGTCGTCTCTTGGCTCTACGTAAGCTGAGGCGAGGTACAGTTTCTGGTGGTCGGTTTGTAATTGGATAACGCTTAGGTTGGCCGAAGACATTCCGGACTCCCCCAACACCACACCACATCCAGGTTTGACGAGGATGCATGCCTTTACATTGCATCCGTTAGAGAATTGAAAAATATCGATACCGGAAATAGGTTTTACCTCCTTGCCAGATCCTATGTAAGGTTCGGACAAGAAGGCAATGTCGTAGTGGCCATTATAAAAATATGTAAGGAATTCGTGGAAACTGTTTTTCGAGCGATCAATGTTACACTGTACTACTTTGATGAGGGACTTATACATAATCGGTGCGGCTGATGATTTTAATTTTAAGTGATTTCACTCTGGGGCAATTTTGTGAGGTGGCCATGTGCCCAACGTCGTAGTTGGTGCTGAATTTAGAGTTGTGCAAGTGACAATTGATACATTTGGGCGTGCCTTTTTTCTCCCGAATCGGGCAGCTTTCAATGGTGTGGCCTTCTTCGGAGCAGTAGGCGCAAGGGGATTGATTCGCAGTGCATTTGGTTCGCATGTGCCCAAACTGTAGGCACTTTTTGCATTGGATGAACGGCGAGAAGTCTTCTGAATGGACGCGTTGGTGGTCGACGCAAACTCTTCCCATGTCGACTATCTTGCGCCATAGGATGGGGTGAGCAATTAGGATGGCGTTGTATAGGTTTGGGTTTCTGTTGTTTCTTTTGAAGGCGAGTCGCAGGTCGTCATTCTTCTCAAAGAGAGGCGATAGCTCTTCGTTCTGGCCGCGAATGATGTCGATTAGCTCTTCCGAGGGCGTGTCTATTGAGATTCCCTTGAGGATGAGCATGGGTCGCAGTTTCCTTGCCGGTTCCGCGGTAAGCTGGGTGGAAGTTTCCAATTTCTTAAGGGTCTCGTCGCGCTGTTTCTCCGTTTCGAACTCAACTCTTAGTTTGTTGTTGGACACAGACTGGATTTTTGAAGGCGCATAGGTGGTGGTGCGGAAATTGACGCTGTTCCGAAAAGACTCCACGACTTCCTGGCGCGTTTGTGTTTCGCATTTAGCCGAGACGATAAGGGCGGGTCTGTTAGGTGGTGTGTCCTTGATTGGACGACTAAATGCAGGTGCGCTAGCAGCCTGTGCGTAAGTCGGTGACGCTGGTGGACTCGTGATAGTAGTGAGGTGCTTGGTCAACTCCTCTCGCACGCAAGTCGCAATCTCCTTTCGGAGTGCCCCATTATCATCGTCGCCTCTGACGAGGTTTTTCATGGCTTGGACTTCTGTCTTTACACTCGTGATGATTTCGTTTTTGAGGTCACCGATGTAAGATGGGGGTTGGCCTTCCTGGCCGAGTTCATTTTGAGAAGAACGAGCGAAGTTAGGGAGCTTTGATATCGCTATGCGTATTTCATCCGACGCCAGAGCGATGGTCTTTTTATTGGTGGTCGTGACACTTTTGTTTTCGTTTACGCTGGTTTTAATACATTCAGCAAGTTTGCATATGACGGCGATGCATGATTCTATGCTGGTGGCCTCTGAGGAGTCTGCGGGGAGGGGAGGAACTTTGATCGGGGGTGGGGGGATGACAGAGCGAGGCGGAGTATGAACTAATGCCATTTTCCATTAGCTTTTTTTTTTTTTTTTTTTTTTTTTTTTTTTAATTATATCGAAAAAAATGGGTCTATAGTGGCTTAGGGGTGGGTGTTTTGATGGTGCTTGACAGCTGTCAGTTTCAAAAGATACAGGGAACGCTAAAATGGAATAAAAATATTTTCGTAAAAATCCCCAAGTTTATCTACCCGTCTCTATAGGGCGGGTGGGAGGGCAAATTTTTGGATTTTTGAGCTAGACAGGCGTGAGTGGTGTCAAAACACGCGTCTGCGCGCGGGCTGATCAACTATCGACTGAGGTTGAGGTTGAGGTTGAGGTTGGAGTCTCAAGGTGTTACGGGGGTCTCGTTACAGGCGGGGGGAGGGGGGGGGGAAGATGTAATAAGGCTCGAGGCGCGATATAATCGTGCGCGATTTTATCGTTCAAGCTGTTTGAGGATATACTGTAAAATTTAATTATGTACCTACTTGGTAAAAATTTTTTGGGGTCAATAATGGGGGGGTCAAAAAGGGGGGTTTAGGGGTCTTATGTCAATGTATGTACAAGATGAGAGGTGGGTTATAGGGGGGGGGAAAATTTTATCAAAATCTTGATATTCCCAGCCGTTTCCGAGATAATGGGGGGGGAAGCTAATTTTAGGGTAAGGTATGGAAGGGGGTACAAAATGTTAGAACTGGGTTACAAAATTTTATGTGCAAAGAGCAAAGAGAAAAAATATGGTTCAAGAGAGTGAAGGCCGATGGGGGGGGGGGTATATGAAATAAATAAATGAATATATGAAATAAATAAATGAATAAATAAAATACAATTTATTATAAAATAAGAAGGAGGGTTCGTAGGAGGATGGTCAGGGAAGTGCTGCAGTATATCTATGCAGATTTCTTTAACGGATTGTCAACCTTATCGCTAGAGGATAAGGTTCAAAATTGGATGGGAAAATTTTGGTGGCGTTTAAATCGAGTTATCTCGCTCTGTTCTCGCGATACGAGTGTTTTCAATATTTATGAGTCCCAGGTTCGAGTCCCGGTTGGTGAAAATATTTTTTAAAAAAAAGGAAAAAATTTTTTATTAGATAATATTAAAAATGTAAGTTGGTCCAAGTTTAAATATCTATTTAGAGGTATCATGAATTAACAAACATAAAACTGGAGTAAGATCAAATATATGGGTAAATTGTGGGGAAAATACACAGAAATGGGGAGAATCCTTAAAACTACGTAAAGTTACCCCGAAATTTTTTCAAAAAAGTCGTAGAGGGATGGAATAAAGTTCCATGGGTAGCCCCTTAGGAGAAAACTAATAGTTTTTTGTTATTTTCCCTCTACGACTTCTCGTCTGGAAGTTATAGCCTGTATCCTTCAACTTTTAAATAAGTTGAAGTCGGGGAAAATTCCCTCGATCTGGGAGAGGCTATAACTTTCAAACTAATAGCTATATTTCTAAAAAGATTTTACAATTATATTACTATTTACTAGAGGCTACTGTTACAATATTAAGAAATAAATAAAAACTAAAATTTTGCTATTTTTCCTGATATATTTTGCCAACAATAACAGCTTACTTGCGGCCGGAAATTATTTCGTGGTCGCGTAAATTTCTAATAATTTCTAAAATATAAGTCCAAAAATTTTTCTTTTTGCTGATATGTTTTCGGGGACGTCCAAGCTGTCTTCCCCAGGAGTTTCAGCCTGGGTCGTCGCTGAAGATTTTGATTTTTCGTGGTCGGAAAGTATTTTCAACGTTTTCGCGACCGCACGTTAAGTTGGAACATGAATAAAATGGTTTTCCTTAACGGAAAATTTAAATTGAAAATACCTCCAGGGTCTCCTCCTCTTCCTCCTTCCCGGTGAGTAATCAGCGATGCTGGATTTTGTACAGGGATAACTTTGTGGCCCTAAATTGGGACCTCACCTCGTGGCTGGTTGTTTTCCTCTGTAATTCCGCGCGGCGGGGCGGAAAAAATCTGGATTTCCTTTTGATTTGAAGGTCTTCAGGTGGGCGACCTGATGGTAATTTAAAATTACACTGTCACCGCTTTACTTTTGAAGATATTACACTTTTTAGTTTTTGTGTTCCAGAATTTACAGTTTTTCGTTAATAACTTTCACCAGCTTTCACTTATCACAATACTTTTTACACCACCGTGACCGCCTTGCGATTCCGCGTGTTTTGATGTATGACACTTGTACTTTTAATCACTTTTTACTATTTTTCGCGTTTTTAACTTGCGGAGCGCGGTTTTTCCGTGGCGTTCGGGGCGGCGGTTGGAGCCAGACTGGTTAGGTTAGGTTAGGTTAGGTTACCGGAGGCATCGCGGTTGAGGGTTGGAGGCCGCGGCGGGAGAGGAGTGCCGGTATTACGGTGCGCCGCTCTCCCTACCTTCCGCGGCCTCGACGGGGTCGCCACCGTACGATGGCGGACGCGGTGGGGCTGCAGGGGAAGAGGAGTGTCGGTATTACGTTGGCCGCTCTCCCTATCCTCTGCAGCCGAAAATTGGTAGGCGGCGGGGCCAATGTCCTGACCCGTCGCAGGGGGGACCAAGGGTGCCCAGACACGGGGTCGTCTGGCGCCCATGTGCTGGTTTGGTCCCTGGGGTGGTCACGGCGTGCTATGTGTTCTGGTGCGCCGGTGATGGGGAGTACTCCCCAGAGGAGGGTCCGGTAACGGACGGCCGCGGCGGGTTCACGGATGAGTGCTAACGCGTGCCCGTGTTCCCGCCGTAAGCGGCAGAGGAGGACACCGTGGAGTTTTAGTGGGTTAAAGTCCCACATAACTGCACTATCTCCCCGTGGTAGTGCAGTATGCATGAGCATTTCTCCACGTGAAAAAAAAAAAAAAAAAAAAAAAAAAAAAAAAAAGGTTAGGTTAGGTTAGGTTTCAGAGTCGTCCGGGGGTATCGCACGATCTCCTACGAGGCGGCTTGTGTACTGGCTGGATCCCCGCCCTGGGACCTCGAGGCGAAAGTACTCGCGTCACTGTACCGGTGGCGCGAGGAAGCGCGGGCGCGAGGCGAAGGGCTGACGCAGCGCCATATGGAGCTGCGTCGGTCTCAGCTTCGCGAGGTCCTGGTGGCGGAATGGCGGGAGAGGCTTTCGCGCCCTACCGCCGGCCTCGGTACCATCGAGGCGGTCCGGCCAGTACTCGAGCGTTGGCTCGGGAGGAGGCACGGCTCCCTGTCGTTTCGAGTGACGCAGGTGCTCTCGGGGCATGGTTGCTTCGGGAAGTACCTGTGTCGCATTAACAGGGAGCCGGACGCCCGGTGTCACCACTGCGTCGACTGCCGGGAGGACACGGCGTGGCATACGCTGGCAGAGTGTGCCGCTTGGGAGGAGCCGCGCCGTGCCCTCATCTCAGAAGTAGGCAGTGACCTCTCGCTGCCGGCCGTGGTCGAGTCCATGGTCGACAGCGAGGAGTCCTGGGACGCGGTGGTTTCCTTCTGCGAAACAGTCGTCTCGCAGAAGGAGGCTGCGGAAAGGGAGAGGGAGATCTCGTCCACTCACCCTGCCCGCAGCAGGCGCACCGGGCGTCGGCGGAGGGCGGACAACGCCCTCTTCCAGCCCCCCTAAACGGGTCCAGGGGCGACGGACTCGGGGACGTCCGTCGCCCCCCACACACCAGGACCCGAGGTGGCGGCGCGATGTGTTCCACGCGCGCCCCTCTTAGACGTCGCGGGGGGAGTCAAACACCTCACTCCCCCCCCGACCAGACGGGGCCCGCTGAGGCGGGCCGGCACCAGCCGGGGGTTGCGGAAGGATCGTACGTTCCCGCGACCCCCGGCGTAGGTGCGAGATGGAACACCCGGGGTGGTTTTTAGTCAGTAAGAGTCTGACAGACCCCGCCGCCCGCCCCAGGGCGGCGGACATCCATGAGGATTTTCCACCCCGGATCAAAAAAAAAAAAAAAAAAAAAAAGGTTAGGTTAGGTTAGGTTAGGTTGCCGGTATTACGGTGCGCCGCTCTCCCTACCTTCCGCGGCCTTGACGGGGTCGCCACCGTAAGATGGCGGACGCGGTGGGGCTGCAGGGGAAGAGGAGTGCCGGTATTGCGTTGGCCGCTCTCCCTATCCTCTGCAGCCGAAAATTGGCAGGCGGCGGGGCCAATGTTCTGACCCGTCACAGGGGGACCAAGGGTGTCCAGACACGGGGTCGTCTGGCGCCCATGTGCTGGTTTGGTCCCTGGGGTGGGGTGGTCACGGCGTGCTATGTGTTCTGGTGCGCCGGTGATGGGGAGTACTCCCCAGAGGAGGGTCCGGTAACGGACGGCCGCGGCGGGTTCACGGATGAGTGCTAACGCGTGCCCGTGTTCCCGCCGTAAGCGGCAGAGGAGGACACCGTGGAGTTTTAGGTTAGGTTAGGTTAGGTTAGGTTTTTTTTTTTTATATATTAGATTTATTCGCTTTTTGTTTTGGTGATTTTTCATCATTTATTTGATTCTATATAAGTATGACAATATCTGCTATTTGATACAGAAATTGTTTTTTGGGAAGTTTTATTCGCGATGAAGATAATAATATTAATTAGAGATAAGTGATATATATTATCGTAAAATTTTTATCATAATTATATATATTTTTTTTTTTTTTTTTTTTTTTTTTTTTTTTTTTTTTTTTTTTAATAGTGTATATGTATTGTATTTATTATCTATGTGTCATTGTAATGCTTCAATTCGCTTAAAATTTTAGTGATGTATTTAGTGAACGCGAGTAGGACTTCTGGTTTGCGCGTTTGCACCTCGATGTCATATGCCGTGATACCAAATCTCTCAGAGATTGCCTCATACTGCATGCGATCCATGGCGAATCTGGGGCAATCCCTGAGGAGGTGGTCGAGGCTTTGTACCGTGTCGTCGTGGCAGGGACAGTTGTCGTTTGCAGTGATTTTGAAACGGTGTAGGTACTTTTTATGAAATCCGTGGCCTGTGAGGATTTGAGTTAGGTAAAAGTTTGGTTCGGTATGTTTTCGGAATTTGCGTATGTCTGTTATCGTTGGGAATATCGATTTGGTATGTTGTCCCTGCTCACTAGATGCATACCTGGCTTGCCACTTAGCCAAGTTAGCTTGCCTTAATTCGCGTTTGACATATGACATCGGGTATTTATTGTAGTCTGGAGTTTTGTGGAGTCGAGTGGCCAGTTTTGCTGCAGCATCTACAGCTTCGTTGCCGGCAACTCCACTGTGCCCTTTCACCCACTTGATGGATATAACGTTTGGTGGTGTATTTGCGCGTTCATGTGTGTGAGTGTAAATGGTTTTGTGTATTTGTGTGACAAGTGGGTGAGTGTTGCTTCGGTCTGTGATCGCCTGTATTGCAGACTGGGAGTCCGAGAAGATTGTGGTGTTTTTGTGTCCCTTTTTTTGTGCCCATTTGCTACCTTCCAGGATGGCGAATAGTTCGGCCTGGAAAACTGTGCAGGTATTGTGGAGTTTGAACTTTTTGGTGACAATCGCTCCTCCCGGATCGTAGCAAACGAAAGCCGCTCCGACGGCACCATCGTCCTGTTTGCTGCCGTCGGTGTAAATGTGGTGCTGCGGTTGGGCAGCTTCAGCTTCAGCGTGTCTACGGGTGCTAGTGACTGCTCTAGGCAGTCTTACTGCCGGGTGTAGTAGCTCGCGTACGGGCGTGGGGCATTCAGGGGTGACGTCCGCTGGCAGAAGGTGGCTCGTGCCTGTGAGGCGAACAGTTTCGACGTGGTGGACTTCTTGGATTTTAAAATCGAGAGGCATAAGGTCTGCGAGTGCCAGGGCAGCAGTGGTCGAGACGGTCCGGAAGGCACGGATGGCCTTTAGTGCGAATCCTCGCTGGATGCTGGCGAGTTGCTTCTTTACGCACTTCCTGTTGACTATATGTCCCCATATACCAGCAGCGTACGTGACAATCGGTTCTATAACGTGCAAATATATTGTGCGAGCGTTTTCCGGATGTGCGCCCCACGTGCATCTGATGTACATTCGTAATTTGTTAAATATGCGAGTGGCTTTGCCCAGCACATATTTAAGGTGGCTATTAAATCTAAGTTTTTCGTCTAGGATGACGCCAAGCAGTTTTATTTCTGGCACAAATGCCAAGTCGGTGCCGTCCATTTTTAGTTTCGCGGTTTTTGATTTGGGTGTGAAGGCGATGACTTGGGTTTTTGCCGGGCCAAAGGTCAGTTTCACGCGTTTGCCCCATTCACTGATGTTAGCGAGAATGCTGTTGGCGAGTTGTTCCACTGCATCAGGTGTGTCTGCCGTAACCACCAGCAGGACGTCATCCGCGAAGGCTTGCATATGACAGCCCGATGGTAGTTGCATGTCCAGGAGTTCATCGAGGATCAGATTCCATAAGACCGGGCCACACGCGGATCCCTGAATGCAGCCCTTTGTCAAGGTTTTTTGGACTCGGACTCCCGCGTGGTCCAACGTGGCGGTTCTGTCCTGCACGTAGTTTCTGATTAGCCCATAGATGTTTTGCGGCGTTCCAATGTGTTTGAGGCGATGGAAAAGAGCGGGCCACCAAGCGTTATCAAACGCCGCTCTTATGTCTAGTGATATAGCTATGGCTAGTTTGTGGTTCTGTTTGGCGTGGTGTACGTGATTTAGAGCGGTATGGATGGCTTGGGTGGTGTTCCTTTGTTGTCGGAAGCCGTATTGTTGAGGGTTTAATTGATTTCCGACTTCAGCGTGGTGGGCTACCCTTTTGATGAAAAGTTTTTCCAAGAGCTTCCCGAATACTGGAATGAGGCCTATGGGGCGGAATGATTTTAGATCGGTTTGATCATCCTTTCCCGGTTTGGGAATGATCTTGACATAGGCCTCCTTCCAGATTCGGGGGAAATGGTGTAGGGCGAGGCATCTGTTCATAATGTCGGTTATCAATTGCGGGTAATGTGCGGTGAATTGAAGGCAGATATCGGATGTGAGGTTGTCGAGGCCGGGGGCTTTACTGGGACTAATCTGTTTAAGTTGCTCGAGAACCTCTTCTTCTGTGAACGGATGGTCGTCTATTGTGTTGGTCGTAGGGCTATGGTATTGATGTCGAAGTTGTGCTTGTATTGGCATATGGTCGCAGGTGTCGTCAGGATAGAAGTGATTTAGAAGGGCAGTGGCTGTCTCCTCTCCATCGGCGGTAAACTTGTCTCCTACTTTGAGAGTGATGGGTGGTCTTCTGGGCGCAGTCTCTTTCAGAAGTCGGTTGGTCAGCGACCAGACGTTCTCTTTCTGCTGAAGTTCACAGAACTTTCGAAAGTTTTTCGTGGACTCCTTTTTGAGTTCTTCCGAGTAGACCGCTTTCTTGTTTTGACTCTCTTCCAGAAGAGCTTCGAGAGGGAGCCTTCGCCGTTTCGCGGTGTGGATGCATCTGTGGAGATTTATAATGTCTCTCTTTTGGGTTTCGAGGCTCTCAGTCCACCATGGAGCTTTGTGCCTATGGTTCTGACCTTTAATAGGCATGGTCTCACTGCAGCTATCGCGTATCAGATCAGTAATTTGGTGGACGAGGCACTCCAGCTGATCGACATCAAGGTTGGGAACATCCTTATCGAGCACGTCCGATAACGTCATTCTGCGCAGCACAGCATCTTTAAACTCTGCCCAGTCTGCTCCTTTGGTGTTAAATACGAAGGTTGAGTTGTTGTTGTTTCCTTTCGTTGTGGGTCTGCGGGTAGCGATGCTAAAATCGATGGCGTTGTGCTGCGATGACGTGCAACAGTCTAGGTTGACCCTCCAATCGCGTACTAGGTCGTACATTGAGGCAGATGCAAGCGTCACATCAATGATAGACGACCGGTCGCGCCCGTGCGTTACTGTTTCGAAAGTCGGGGTGGTTCCGTTGTTGCAGATGTACATGTCGTTGGCGTAGACGAGTTCCAGAAGACTGATTCCTCTGGGGTTTGATTTTTCACTTCCCCACGCAGGGTGCCAGCCATTGAAGTCTCCCCCCAGTATGCACTTATGATGCGATGTGGTTTTGAGGAAGCAGTCTATTGCTTCAAGCGTGCAGGAAGTGTCGTCTCTTGGCTCTACGTAAGCTGAGGCGAGGTACAGTTTCTGGTGGTCGGTTTGTAATTGGATAACGCTTAGGTTGGCCGAAGACATTCCGGACTCCCCCAACACCACACCACATCCAGGTTTGACGAGGATGCATGCCTTTACATTGCATCCGTTAGAGAATTGAAAAATATCGATACCGGAAATAGGTTTTACCTCCTTGCCAGATCCTATGTAAGGTTCGGACAAGAAGGCAATGTCGTAGTGGCCATTATAAAAATATGTAAGGAATTCGTGGAAACTGTTTTTCGAGCGATCAATGTTACACTGTACTACTTTGATGAGGGACTTATACATAATCGGTGCGGCTGATGATTTTAATTTTAAGTGATTTCACTCTGGGGCAATTTTGTGAGGTGGCCATGTGCCCAACGTCGTAGTTGGTGCTGAATTTAGAGTTGTGCAAGTGACAATTGATACATTTGGGCGTGCCTTTTTTCTCCCGAATCGGGCAGCTTTCAATGGTGTGGCCTTCTTCGGAGCAGTAGGCGCAAGGGGATTGATTCGCAGTGCATTTGGTTCGCATGTGCCCAAACTGTAGGCACTTTTTGCATTGGATGAACGGCGAGAAGTCTTCTGAATGGACGCGTTGGTGGTCGACGCAAACTCTTCCCATGTCGACTATCTTGCGCCATAGGATGGGGTGAGCAATTAGGATGGCGTTGTATAGGTTTGGGTTTCTGTTGTTTCTTTTGAAGGCGAGTCGCAGGTCGTCATTCTTCTCAAAGAGAGGCGATAGCTCTTCGTTCTGGCCGCGAATGATGTCGATTAGCTCTTCCGAGGGCGTGTCTATTGAGATTCCCTTGAGGATGAGCATGGGTCGCAGTTTCCTTGCCGGTTCCGCGGTAAGCTGGGTGGAAGTTTCCAATTTCTTAAGGGTCTCGTCGCGCTGTTTCTCCGTTTCGAACTCAACTCTTAGTTTGTTATTGGACACAGACTGGATTTTTGAAGGCGCATAGGTGGTGGTGCGGAAATTGACGCTGTTCCGAAAAGACTCCACGACTTCCTGGCGCGTTTGTGTTTCGCATTTAGCCGAGACGATAAGGGCGGGTCTGTTAGGTGGTGTGTCCTTGATTGGACGACTAAATGCAGGTGCGCTAGCAGCCTGTGCGTAAGTCGGTGACGCTGGTGGACTCGTGATAGTAGTGAGGTGCTTGGTCAACTCCTCTCGCACGCAAGTCGCAATCTCCTTTCGGAGTGCCCCATTATCATCGTCGCCTCTGACGAGGTTTTTCATGGCTTGGACTTCTGTCTTTACACTCGTGATGATTTCGTTTTTGAGGTCACCGATGTAAGATGGGGGTTGGCCTTCCTGGCCGAGTTCATTTTGAGAAGAACGAGCGAAGTTAGGGAGCTTTGATATCGCTATGCGTATTTCATCCGACGCCAGAGCGATGGTCTTTTTATTGGTGGTCGTGACACTTTTGTTTTCGTTTACGCTGGTTTTAATACATTCAGCAAGTTTGCATATGACGGCGATGCATGATTCTATGCTGGTGGCCTCTGAGGAGTCTGCGGGGAGGGGAGGAACTTTGATCGGGGGTGGGGGGATGACAGAGCGAGGCGGAGTATGAACTAATGCCATTTTCCATTAGCTTTTTTTTTTTTTTTTTTTTTTTTTTTTTTAATATTTTCGTAAAAATCCCCAAGTTTATCTACCCGTCTCTATAGGGCGGGTGGGAGGGCAAATTTTTGGATTTTTTGAGCTAGACAGGCGTGAGTGGTGTCAAAACACGCGTCTGCGCGCGGGCTGATCAACTATCGACTGAGGTTGAGGTTGAGGTTGAGGTTGGAGTCTCAAGGTGTTACGGGGGTCTCGTTACAGGCGGGGGGAGGGGGGGGGGGAAGATGTAATAAGGCTCGAGGCGCGATATAATCGTGCGCGATTTTATCGTTCAAGCTGTTTGAGGATATACTGTAAAATTTAATTATGTACCTACTTGGTAAAAATTTTTTGGGGTCAATAATGGGGGGGTCAAAAAGGGGGGTTTAGGGGTCTTATGTCAATGTATGTACAAGATGAGAGGGCGGTTATAGGGGGGGGGAAAATTTTATCAAAATCTTGATATTCCCAGCCGTTTCCGAGATAATGGGGGGGGAAGCTAATTTTAGGGTAAGGTATGGAAGGGGGTACAAAATGTTAGAACTGGGTTACAAAATTTTATGTGCAAAGAGCAAAGAGAAAAAATATGGTTCAAGAGAGTGAAGGCCGATGGGGGGGGGGTATATGAAATAAATAAATGAATATATGAAATAAATAAATGAATAAATAAAATACAATTTATTATAAAATAAGAAGGAGGGTTCGTAGGAGGATGGTCAGGGAAGTGCTGCAGTATATCTATGCAGATTTCTTTAACGGATTGTCAACCTTATCGCTAGAGGATAAGGTTCAAAATTGGATGGGAAAATTTTGGTGGCGTTTAAATCGAGTTATCTCGCTCTGTTCTCGCGATACGAGTGTTTCCAATATTTATGAGTCCCAGGTTCGAGTCCCGGTTGGTGAAAATATTTTTAAAAAGAAAAAAGGAAAAATTTTTTATTAGATAATATTAAAAATGTAAGTTGGTCCAAGTTTAAATATCTATTTAGAGGTATCATGAATTAACAAACATAAAACTGGAGTAAGATCAAATATATGGGTAAATTGTGGGGAAAATACACAGAAATGGGGAGAATCCTTAAAACTACGTAAAGTTACCCCGAAATTTTTTCAAAAAAGTCGTAGAGGGATGGAATAAAGTTCCATGGGTAGCCCCTTAGGAGAAAACTAATAGTTTTTTGTTATTTTCCCTCTACGACTTCTCGTCTGGAAGTTATAGCCTGTATCCTTCAACTTTTAAATAAGTTGAAGTCGGGGAAAATTCCTTCGATCTGGGAGAGGCTATAACTTTCAAACTAATAGCTATATTTCTAAAAAGATTTTACAATTATATTACTATTTACTAGAGGCTACTGTTACAATATTAAGAAATAAATAAAAACTAAAATTTTGCTTATTTTCCTGATATATTTTGCCAACAATAACAGCTTACTTGCGGCCGGAAATTATTTCGTGGTCGCGTAAATTTCTAATAATTTCTAAAATATAAGTCCAAAAATTTTTCTTTTTGCTGATATGTTTTCGGGGACGTCCAAGCTGTCTTCCCCAGGAGTTTCAGCCTGGGTCGTCGCTGAAGATTTTGATTTTTCGTGGTCGGAAAGTATTTTCAACGTTTTCGCGACCGCACGTTAAGTTGGAACATGAATAAAATGGTTTTCCTTAACGGAAAATTTAAATTGAAAATACCTCCAGGGTCTCCTCCTCTTCCTCCTTCCCGGTGAGTAATCAGCGATGCTGGATTTTGTACAGGGATAACTTTGTGGCCCTAAATAGGGACCTCACCTCGTGGCTGGTTGTTTTCCTCTGTAATTCCGCGCGGCGGGGCGGAAAAAATCTGGATTTCCTTTTGATTTGAAGGTCTTCAGGTGGGCGACCTGATGGTAATTTAAAATTACACTGTCACCGCTTTACTTTTGAAGATATTACACTTTTTAGTTTTTGTGTTCCAGAATTTACAGTTTTTCGTTAATAACTTTCACCAGCTTTCACTTATCACAATACTTTTTACACCACCGTGACCGCCTTGCGATTCCGCGTGTTTTGATGTATGACACTTGTACTTTTAATCACTTTTTACTATTTTTCGCGTTTTTAACTTGCGGAGCGCGGTTTTTCCGTGGCGTTCGGGGCGGCGGTTGGAGCCAGACTGGTTAGGTTAGGTTAGGTTAGGTTAGGTTTCAGAGTCGTCCGGGGGTATCGCACGATCTCCTACGAGGCGGCTTGTGTACTGGCTGGATCCCCGCCCTGGGACCTCGAGGCGAAAGTACTCGCGTCACTGTACCGGTGGCGCGAGGAAGCGCGGGCGCGAGGCGAAGGGCTGACGCAGCGCCATATGGAGCTGCGTCGGTCTCAGCTTCGCGAGGTCCTGGTGGCGGAATGGCGGGAGAGGCTTTCGCGCCCTACCGCCGGCCTCGGTACCATCGAGGCGGTCCGGCCAGTACTCGAGCGCTGGCTCGGGAGGAGGCACGGCTCCCTGTCGTTTCGGGTGACGCAGGTGCTCTCGGGGCATGGTTGCTTCGGGAAGTACCTGTGTCGCATTAACAGGGAGCCGGACGCCCGGTGTCACCACTGCGTCGACTGCCGGGAGGACACGGCGTGGCATACGCTGGCAGAGTGTGCCGCTTGGGAGGAGCCGCGCCGTGCCCTCATCTCAGAAGTAGGCAGTGACCTCTCGCTGCCGGCCGTGGTCGAGTCCATGGTCGACAGCGAGGAGTCCTGGGACGCGGTGGTTTCCTTCTGCGAAACAGTCGTCTCGCAGAAGGAGGCTGCGGAAAGGGAGAGGGAGATCTCGTCCACTCACCCTGCCCGCAGCAGGCGCATCGGGCGTCGGCGGAGGGCGGACAACGCCCTCTTCCAGCCCCCCTAAACGGGTCCAGGGGCGACGGACTCGGGGACGTCCGTCGCCCCCCACACACCAGGACCCGAGGTGGCGGCGCGACGTGTTCCACGCGCGCCCCTCTTAGACGTCGCGGGGGGAGTCAAACACCTCACTCCCCCCCCCGACCAGACGGGGCCCGCTGAGGCGGGCCGGCACCAGCCGGGGGTTGCGGAAGGATCGTACGTTCCCGCGACCCCCGGCGTAGGTGTGAGATGGAACACCCGGGGTGGTTTTTAGTCAGTAAGAGTCTGACAGACCCCGCCGCCCGCCCCAGGGCGGCGGACATCCATGAGGATTTTCCACCCCGGATCAAAAAAAAAAAAAAAAAAAAAAAAAGGTTAGGTTAGGTTAGGTTAGGTTCCGGGCCAAGAACGTGGCTCCGGGGCCCGACGGGATCCACGGCTGCGTGTTAGCCCTCGCTCTGAAGGAGCTTGAGCCCCAACTGAGAGGACTCTACACAGCGTGCCTTGAGCAGGGCCAGTTTCCCACTTTGTGGAAATCTGGTCGTCTGGTCCTGCTCAGGAAGGCGGGGCGCCCTGCGGACTCGCCGTCCGCGTACCGGCCCATAGTGCTGCTAGACGAGGTGGGTAAGCTGTTCGAGCGGATAATCGCTGCCCGCCTCGTCGGCCACTTGTGCGGAGAGGGGCCGGACCTGGACGGCAGCCAGTTCGGCTTTCGGCATGGGCGCTCCACCATTCACGCTGTGTCGCGAGTGAGGGTCCTGGCGGAGGAAACGGTGGCCCGGGGCGGGGTGATGTTGGCGGTGTCCTTGGACATTTCCAACGCCTTCAACACCCTGCCCTGGAGTTGTATTCGGGAGGCACTGCGGTACCATCGGGTGCCTCCCTACCTCCGCCACATCGTTGGGGCTTATCTGTCGGAGAGGTGTGTCACCTACGTGGGACGTGATGGTGGAAACCAGCACCGCATGTCGTGCGGTGTTCCACAGGGCTCGGTCTTGGGCCCGCTCCTGTGGAACATCGGGTACGACTGGGTGTTGAGGGGCGAGCTCCAACCGGGCGTGGACCTTACGTGTTATGCTGACGACACGCTGGTCACTGCCCGGGGGAGCTCGCACAGGGAAGCAGCGTTGCTGGCGACGGCTGCGGTGTCACAGGTGGTGAGCCGCATACGTCGCCTGGGCCTGGAGGTGGCCCTCAACAAGTCGGAGGCCATGGTGTTTCATGGCCCCCGGCGGGCGCCGCCGCCCGGATCACACATCGTGGTCGGGGGGGCTCGGATCGCTGTCGAGTCCACCATGAAGTACCTGGGATTGGTGCTCGACAGCCGGTGGGATTTCGGCCCCCACTTCCGGCGGCTGGCGCCCAAGTTGTTGGGCGCTGCTGGGGCGCTGTCAACGCTGCTTCCCAATCTGGGGGGCCCGAGCGCCGCCTGTAGGCGGCTCTACGTGGGGATCGTGCGATCCATGGCCCTGTATGGGGCCCCGATCTGGGCGACCGACCTGACGGCCGGTAGCATCGCAGTCCTGCGAAGGCCGCAGAGAGCGATGGCCGTCAGAGTCGTCCGGGGGTATCGCACGATCTCCTACGAGGCGGCTTGCGTACTGGCTGGATCCCCGCCCTGGGACCTGGAGGCGAAAGTACTCGCGTCACTGTACCGGTGGCGCGAGGAAGCGCGGGCGCGAGGCGAGGGGCTGACGCAGCGCCACATGGAGCTGCGTCGGTCTCAGCTTCGCGAGGTCCTGGTGGCGGATTGGCGGGACAGGCTTTCGCGCCCTACCGCCGGCCTCGGTACCATCGAGGCGGTCCGGCCAGTACTCGAGCGCTGGCTCGGGAGGAGGCACGGCTCCCTGTCGTTTCGGGTGACACAGGTGCTCTCGGGGCATGGTTGCTTCGGGAAGTACCTGTGTCGCATTAACAGGGAGCCGGACGCCCGGTGTCACCACTGCGTCGACTGCCGGGAGGACACGGCGTGGCATACGCTGGCAGAGTGTGCCGCTTGGGAGGAGCCGCGCCGTGCCCTCATTTCAGAAGTAGGCAGTGACCTCTCGCTGCCGGCCGTGGTCGAGTCCATGGTCGACAGCGAGGAGTCCTGGGACGCGGTGGTTTCCTTCTGCGAAACGGTCGTCTCACAGAAGGAGGCTGCGGAAAGGGAGAGGGAGATCTCGTCCACTCACCCTGCCCGCAGCAGGCGCACCGGGCGTCGGCGGAGGGCGGACAACGCCCTCTTCCAGCCCCCCTAAACGGGTCCAGGGGCGACGGACTCGGGGACGTCCGTCGCCCCCCACACACATCAGGACCCGAGGTGGCGGCGCGATGTGTTCCACGCGCGCCCCTCTTAGACGTCGCGGGGGGAGTCAAACACCTCACTCCCCCCCCTGACCAGACGGGGCCCGCTGCGGCGGGCCGGCACCAGCCGGGGGTTGCGGAAGGATCGTACGTTCCCGCGACCCCCGGCGTAGGTGTGAGATGGAACACCGGGGTGGTTTTTAGTCAGTAAGAGTCTGACAGACCCCGCCGCCCGCCCCAGGGCGGCGGACATCCATGAGGATTTTCCACACCGGATCAAAAAAAAAAAAAAAAAAAAAAAAGGTTAGGTTAGGTTAGGTTAGGTTAGGTTAGGTTCCCCACCGAAGTGATCCCCACGTTGTCGTCGTGGTGGGGCTTGCGTGTCCCGATCCTGGATCTCGCTTTGAGGTTCAGGTGAGGGGCATTACCAAGAGGGACACAGGGAGGGTTCGCTCCTGCTCCGTCGACGCTCGTCGACCAGGCAAGAACGCGGCCGCCGCCGCTGAGGTGCAGGCGCACCGAAGCGGCGTTCGTTTGTCTCCTCGTTCATCGAGGAGCAAACCTTTCGGCGGGTCCGCTGAGTCGGGTTGGCCGGACAGCGGACGGAGGCATGTTTAATGCCGCCGCCGGGGGCTTGGCTTAACCGCCTGGCCCAGAGGAAGGACACCTCTAAGATAAAAAACCACCCAATCCCAAGTTTTGGGAGCGCGGCGAGGGGATGAATGGCCGTTGGGAGAACGGTTGTTAGCGCTCCCACCTGTTGGTACCTCCCGCCCCCAACAGTATATAGGGCTACGTTTAAGGGTATGGAGCCACTGCCCGCGAAGGACCCCAATAATTGCTTCCATTCTCGTGGGACTAAAATGGATAAAACTAATTTAAAAAACACAACAAAAGACGTTGAAGGAGAGAAAGTACTTCGTGTACTTGTGGAGAGGATTGGAGGTGCGCTCTCGGACTCGGACTCTGCGTCGAGTCTGATGACCGTCGCAAGCGCTGCGAGTTCCAACTCAAAGCGCCCGAGCAAGCGCCCTCGTAGTGGTACGGACTCGGGGTCGGATTCGGCCCTGAGTGATGCTTCGGTACCGGCTGCCAAGGTCGGTGTCAAAAAAGGCGGGAGAGGTAGGCCGGTGTCGACGGGCAAGTACGTTGGCATCGGCTTGTCCAGGCGCGAGGTTGCGGCTGCCAAGAAGGCTGCAGCCGACGCCGACAAACAAGCGGAGGATGAGCGGCAGATTGCGGCTCTGACAAAAAGGGTGACGGAAGGGAGGGTCACCCGCCTGTCGGAGTCGTCTTCTGTTGCCTCTGACATGGTCGTCGAGGCGGAAGACCTACCTGCTTCCGACCTCAACCAAAGATTGGTTGATGCCGTGGCTGCCATCAAGAGGGTCCAAAAGGTATCGAAGGGCCTCAGTGGCGTAAGCCAGAAGGCACTCAAAGAGGCTACGGCCTCGATACTGGAGAGTGCCGAGGTGCTACTCAGCCGCACCTCCAGCGAAGAGGCGGCTTTATTAACGGCCCAAAATGTTAAGTTGGCGGCCCAAATGGCGGAACTCCGCAAGGAGTACGAGGAGCTCAAGGCGGAGATGGCGTCCTTCCGCCGCGAGCACCTCCGGAAGGAGTTGGGCTCGCCACAGCCGCAGCAGCAGCCACAGCAGCAGCCGACACAGCAGCCGACACAGCAGCAGCCGCCACCAGAGTCGGAGTTGGTTCGCCTGGTCCGTCAGGAGCTGGCGAGCCTAAGCGCCCGATTCTCGGTGCTAGAGGGGAGGATCTTACGCCCTCCCCTAGCTGCAGACCAACGCAGCGCACCGGCGCCGTCTTATGCGGCCAAAGCCGCAGCGCCTCGTGCCGAACAGCAACAGCAACAGGCACAAGCGGCTGCTGCGGCTATAACGGAGAAGACACCCCCCATAGGCTCGTCTCAAGATGGGGCGAATGGGGAAAAAAAGAAAAAAAAGAAGAAGAAGAAGAAAAACAAAAACAACCAGTCGGGTGTAGCGGCTAACTCTACAAAGCCGCCAACACAATCCATGAACCAGGGCGACCCTAAATCCGCCTCTTCTCAGAAGGAGGCGGAATGGACAACTGCGGGCGCCAAGCAAAACAATAAAAAGGCGCGCCGCAAGGCCAGGCGACATGCCCAAAAGGCGAAGACGGCGGCCCAAGCACAGGCTGCGCGACTCCGTGCCCCACGATCAACGGCTGTGGTTCTGACGCTGCAGCCGGGGGCGGAGGAGCGCGGTCAGACATATGCCGGGATCCTCGCAAAGGCAAAAGCCGAAATATCCTTGAGTGATCTCGGCATAACGGGCCTCCGGTGCAAGCCTACGGCTACCGGAGCCCGGCTTCTGGAGATTTCGGGGGCTACAAGTGCCCCCAAAGCAGACGCCCTTGCCGAAAGGCTAAGGGCGTCTCTCGGAACCGACGACGTCAGAGTGTCCAGGCCCACTAAGTGTGCAGATTTGCGAATCTCGGGCCTGGACGACTCTGTCACCTCAGATGAAGTCGCCGCTGCCATCTCGAAGGCCGGCAACTGCCCGCCAGAACAAGTCAAGGCGGGCACAATCCGTAGGGGTGTCTCTGGCCTCGGGACAGTGCAAGTGAGCTGCCCCGTAGCGGCGGCCAATAAACTTAAGGAGGACAGAAGGCTGCTGGTAGGATGGGTCTCGGCGCAGGTGACGCTCCTGACGCCCAAGCCCTTGCGGTGCTATCGTTGTCTCGAGCCGGGACACGTGGGTGTACGGTGCACCGCGGGGGTCGACCGCAGCCGACTGTGCTTCCGCTGCGGTCAACCGGATCATAAAGCTGGCTCTTGCACAGCCGCGCCGCACTGCGTACTCTGTGCGGCATCCGGCAAGCCAGCCGATCACCGGACCGGGACTAAGGCCTGCGCCAGGCCTACAAAGAAGAGCTCCGGGGCCAAGACACAGCCGATTCATCCGTCGGCTTCTACGGACACATCGATGGAGGCAACCGGTTCCTCGCAACCGGCTCACCCACCGGCTGCGGCAGCAGATCCGCCGGGGACTGGGGAGGAGGAGACAACAATGGATACCCAATAATGGCCCCAGGTCATCTATGTCTCCTCCAAAGCAACATAAACCACTGCGCCAGAGCTCAGGATCTCTTGCTCCAGAGCATGGCGCAGTGGTCCATCGATGTGGCAGTCGTCGCCGAGCCGTATTTTGTGCCGCCCAGGGATGACTGGGTGTGCGATACTAGCGGCTCGGTGGCGATTGTAAGGAGATCTGCCGTGGACACCCCGCTCTTTGAAGCCGTCACCCGGGGGCGGGGCTATGTTGCGGCAGTTTGGGGCGATATTATGGTCGCGGGGGTGTATTTCGCCCCCAGCCTATCTCTCGCTGACCTCGAGGTGGTCATCTCAGATTTGGGCACGGTCGTCAGTCGTAGTCGTCCTCGTCCCGTTCTCGTTTTGGGGGACTTCAATGCCAAGTCTGCGGCATGGGGTTCCCCGACAACTGATGTGCGGGGCGAGTTGGTGGAGGAGTGGGCGGTCGAGCAGGGCCTGCTTCTTCTGAACCGGGGTTGCGTGCAGACATGCGTGCGACAGTGGGGCGGGTCAATAGTGGACCTCACGTTCGCTAGCCCCGCTCTCGCGCGCCGTGTCCATGGCTGGCACGTAGTGGAGGACGTGGAGACGCTGTCGGATCACAGATACATCCGATTCAGTGTCTCCACCCACACCTCGGTCGTGCCGGTCCAAGCAGCCCCGGTGGGCGCTGGAGACGGTCCGCGTTGGGCAACGAAGCGGCTGGACAGGGAGGCTCTCCTGGAGGCCTCTATCGTGCAGGCCTGGTTGGATGCTCCCGACAGGCCTGTCGACATTGAGGAGGAGGCGGAGTGGTTCCGGGAGAGCATGTCGCACATCTGCGACGCTGCGATGCCCCGAGTCCGGCCGGTACCATCCAGGCGCCAGGTGTACTGGTGGTCGCAGCAAATTGCGCACTTGCGCATCGTCTGCGTTGAGAGGAGACGCCAGTATGCCAGGTGCCGAAGAAGACGCCGCCGCTCCCCGTCAGCGGTGGCCACCGAGGCGGAACTATACCAGAGCTACAGGGAGGCGAAGAGCGCTCTCCAGTTAGCTATCGTGAGGGCAAAGTCATTGGCCCGCGAAGAACTGCTGGAGACTCTGGATCGAGATCCGTGGGGACGCCCCTACCGTATGGTGAGGGGCAAGATGCGCCAGTGGGCGCCCCCACTGTCCCAGAGTCTTCAGCCACAGTTATTGGAGGACGTGGTCAATGCTTTGTTTCCCTCACGACCAGAGCATACGCCACCGGCTATGGTTCCGCCTTGGAATGTGCCCGACGCGGAAAACGACGACGACGACGTGCCCGAAGTGACCCGGGTAGAGTTGAGAGTGGCGGTTTCTCGCATTAAAAACACCGCCCCAGGGCCCGACGGCATTCCAGGCCGTGCATGGGTCCTGGCCTTGAGGGCTCTCGGGCCCCGACTAGAAGGACTCTTAAGCGCATGTTTGGAGCGGGGCCAGCTTCCACGCCGGTGGAAGACCGGAAAGCTGGTCCTGCTAAAGAAGGAGGGGCGCCCGGCAGACTCACCGTCTGCCTACCGGCCCATTGTGCTTCTGGACGAGGTGTGTAAGATCTTTGAGCGAATCATCGCCGACCGCCTCGTCCAGCACATGACCAACGAGGGGCCGGACCTGGCGGACAACCAATTTGGTTTCCGTCAGGGGCGCTCCACAGTGGACGCAATCATGCGCGTGAGGGTCCTGGCGGAGGAGGCAGTCGCCCGGGGCGAGGTGGTCTTGGCGGTGTCGCTCGACATCGCCAACGCATTCAACACCTTGCCCTGGAATACTATCAGAGAGGCACTCCGGTATCACGGGGTGCCAGGTTACCTCCGCCGCATTATCGGGGCCTATTTATCCGAAAGATCGGTTGTTTACCCGGGTCGTGAAGGATGGGGTCAGCGAGAGATGTCGTGCGGTGTTCCGCAGGGGTCGGTATTGGGGCCACTCCTGTGGAACATAGGGTACGACTGGGCTCTGCGCGGTGCTCTTCTCCACGGAGTCGGCGTGACATGCTACGCCGACGACACGCTCGTAACAGCCCGTGGGAAGACGTACCGGCAGGCGGCCATACTGGCGACGGCCGGGGTCGCGCATGTCGTGGGTAGGATCCGGCGGTTGGGCCTGGAGGTGGCCTTGCACAAATCCGAGGCCCTCTGTTTTCATGGGCCGAGGAATAAGCCACCTCCGGGTTCAAGCATAGTGGTAGGAGGGGTCTCCATTGCTGTCGAGTCGACGATGAAATACTTAGGACTCGTCCTCGACAGTCGGTGGAGCTTCGGGCCGCACTTCCAGCGGCTCGCACCCCGCTTGTTGGGCGCCGCTTCAGCGCTCTCGCGCTTGCTGCCCAACTTGGGGGGGCCAAATACCTCCTGCCAGAGGCTCTACACAGGGATCGTACGGTCAATGGCGCTTTACGCCGCGCCAGTGTGGGCGGATGCCCTGACGGCCCGTAACATCGCCTCGCTGCGAAGGCCGCAAAGAGCGATGGCCGTCAGGGTGATAAGGGGATACCGTACGATCTCCTTCGAGGCGGCGAGCCTCCTAGCCGGATCCCCGCCGTGGGACCTAGAGGCGGATCTCCTCGCGTCGCTCTATAAATGGCGCGAGGAAGCAGTTGGGCGGGGCGAGCGCCTGGTGCCTCGACAAGTTGAGGCGCGCAGGGCAGAGCTCCGCCAGGTCCTAGTGGCGGAATGGGAGCAGCGACTTGCGCGACCCTCGGCAGGGCACGCCGCGATAGCGGCGGTAAGACCCGTGATGAAGGAGTGGCTGGAGAGACGCCACGGCGCCCTCAGCTTCCGGCTGACGCAGGTGCTTACCGGACATGGGTGTTTCGGGAAGTACCTGTGTCGGATAGGCCGGGAGCCGACGCCCGAATGTCACCATTGTGACAGCTGCCGCGAGGACACGGCGCTGCACACGTTGGAGGAGTGCCCAGCTTGGGCAGTACAGCGCCGTGACCTGGTCGCGGCAGTCGATGCTGCGGGCGACCTCTCGCTTCCGGCCGTTATTTCATACATGGTCGGGAGTGAGAGCGGCTGGACGGCCGTCGCCTCCTTTTGTGAGGACGTAATGTCGCTAAAGGAGGCGGCGGAAAGGGAGAGAGAAGCTGTTACCTCTCTCCCGGCCCGCAGCAGGCGCACCGGGCGTCGCAGGGTGGCGGATGATCTCCGGCCACCGTAGGGCGCGGCCTGCGGGCGACAGACTAGGGGCGTCTGTTGCCCGATCAGAAACAGGCCTCGAGGCGGCGGCGTAGTGTTCCGCGCGCGCCTCTTAGTGGGAGTTCCTGCGGCCACTGGGTGGCATCCGCAGAGGGTGACGGGGCCCGCCTACGAACATCTGGCGGGCCAATACCTGCCGGGGGCGCGGACGAATGCGCAAGCGATACCCGTACCCCCGACAATAGGTACAGGAAGGGAACACCGGGGTGGTTTTTAGCCGGTAAGAGTCCGGCACGCCCCTCCGCCTTCCCCAGGGCGGAGGATGTCCATGAGGATTTTCCCCCCGAGAACAAAAAAAAAAAAAAAAAAAAAGGTTAGGTTAGGTTAGGTTAGGTTAGGTTAGGTTCCCCCCCGGTGGGTTCCCGCATTGTCGAGGCGGGGGGGCTCAGTAGCCGTGGCTTGGACACCCACGGTGAAGCTAAGAGGAACCCGAGGAGGGGCCGCTCGTCAGGGCTTCTGCTGACAAGCCGACGACGTAGCGGCCAAAGGTAGGTTGCGGTGTCGCTTGGGCGACATCGCAACTGAGGCGGGCCGCGATGTCGTACGTACCGGAGGCATCGCGGTTGAGGGTTGGAGGCCGCGGCGGGAGAGGAGTGCCGGTATTACGGTGCGCCGCTCTCCCTACCTTCCGCGGCCTTGACGGGGTCGCCACCGTACGATGGCGGACGCGGTGGGGCTGCAGGGGAAGAGGAGTGTCGGTATTACGTTGGCCGCTCTCCCTATCCTCTGCAGCCGAAAATTGGCAGGCGGCGGGGCCAATGTCCTGACCCGTCGCAGGGGGGACCAAGGGTGCCCAGACACGGGGTCGTCTGGCGCCCATGTGCTGGTTTGGTCCCTGGGGTGGTCACGGCGTGCTATGTGTTCTGGTGCGCCGGTGATGGGGAGTACTCCCCAGAGGAGGGTCCGGTAACGGACGGCCGCGGCGGGTTCACGGATGAGTGCTAACGCGTGCCCGTGTTCCCGCCGTAAGCGGCAGAGGAGGACACCGTGGAGTTTTAGTGGGTTAGAGTCCCACATAACTGCACTATCTCCCCGTGGTAGTGTAGTATGCATGAGCATTTCTCCACGTGGAAAAAAAAAAAAAAAAAAAAAAAAAAAAGGTTAGGTTAGGTTAGGTTAGGTTAGGTTAGGTTCGGGAGAGCATGTCGCACATCTGCGACGCTGCGATGCCCCGAGTCCGGCCGGTACCATCCAGGCGCCAGGTGTACTGGTGGTCGCAGCAAATTGCGCACTTGCGCATCGTCTGCGTTGAGAGGAGACGCCAGTATGCCAGGTGCCGAAGAAGACGCCGCCGCTCCCCGTCAGCGGTGGCCACCGAGGCGGAACTATACCAGAGCTATAGGGAGGCGAAGAGCGCTCTCCAGTTAGCTATCGTGAGGGCAAAGTCATTGGCCCGCGAAGAACTGCTGGAGACTCTGGACCGAGATCCGTGGGGACGCCCCTACCGTATGGTGAGGGGCAAGATGCGCCAGTGGGCCCCCCCACTGTCCCAGAGTCTTCAGCCACAGTTATTGGAGGACGTGGTCAATGCTTTGTTTCCCTCACGACCAGAGCATACGCCACCGGCTATGGTTCCGCCTTGGAATGTGCCCGACGCGGAAGACGACGACGACGACGTGCCCGAAGTGACCCGGGTAGAGTTGAGAGTGGCGGTTTCTCGCATTAAAAACACCGCCCCAGGGCCCGACGGCATTCCAGGCCGTGCATGGGTCCTGGCCTTGAGGGCTCTCGGGCCCCGACTAGAAGGACTCTTAAGCGCATGTTTGGAGCGGGGCCAGCTTCCACGCCGGTGGAAGACCGGAAAGCTGGTCCTGCTAAAGAAGGAGGGGCGCCCGGCAGACTCACCGTCTGCCTACCGGCCCATTGTGCTTCTGGACGAGGTGTGTAAGATCTTTGAGCGAATCATCGCCGACCGCCTCGTCCAGCACATGACCAACGAGGGGCCGGACCTGGCGGACAACCAATTTGGTTTCCGTCAGGGGCGCTCCACAGTGGACGCAATCATGCGCGTGAGGGTCCTGGCGGAGGAGGCAGTCGCCCGGGGCGAGGTGGTCTTGGCGGTGTCGCTCGACATCGCCAACGCATTCAACACCTTGCCCTGGAATACTATCAGAGAGGCACTCCGGTATCACGGGGTGCCAGGTTACCTCCGCCGCATTATTGGGGCCTATTTATCCGAAAGATCGGTTGTTTACCCGGGTCGTGAAGGATGGGGTCAGCGAGAGATGTCGTGCGGTGTTCCGCAGGGGTCGGTATTGGGGCCACCCCTGTGGAACATAGGGTACGACTGGGCTCTGCGCGGTGCTCTTCTCCACGGAGTCGGCGTGACATGCTACGCCGACGACACGCTCGTAACAGCCCGTGGGAAGACGTACCGGCAGGCGGCCATACTGGCGACGGCCGGGGTCGCGCATGTCGTGGGTAGGATCCGGCGGTTGGGCCTGGAGGTGGCCTTGCACAAATCCGAGGCCCTCTGTTTTCATGGGCCGAGGAATAAGCCACCTCCGGGTTCAAGCATAGTGGTAGGAGGGGTCTCCATAGCTGTCGAGTCGACGATGAAATACTTAGGACTCGTCCTCGACAGTCGGTGGAGCTTCGGGCCGCACTTCCAGCGGCTCGCACCCCGCTTGTTGGGCGCCGCTTCAGCGCTCTCGCGCTTGCTGCCCAACTTGGGGGGTCCAAATACCTCCTGCCGGAGGCTCTACACAGGGATCGTACGGTCAATGGCGCTTTACGCCGCGCCAGTGTGGGCGGATGCCCTGACGGCCCGTAACATCGCCTCGCTGCGAAGGCCGCAAAGAGCGATGGCCGTCAGGGTGATAAGGGGATACCGTACGATCTCCTTCGAGGCGGCGAGCCTCCTAGCCGGATCCCCGCCGTGGGACCTAGAGGCGGATCTCCTCGCGTCGCTCTATAAATGGCGCGAGGAAGCAGTTGGGCGGGGCGAGCGCTTGGTGCCTCGACAAGTTGAGGCGCGCAGGGCAGAGCTCCGCCAGGTCCTAGTGGCGGAATGGGAGCAGCGACTTGCGCGACCCTCGGCAGGGCACGCCGCGATAGCGGCGGTAAGACCCGTGATGAAGGAGTGGCTGGAGAGACGCCACGGCGCCCTCAGCTTCCGGCTGACGCAGGTGCTTACCGGACATGGGTGTTTCGGGAAGTACCTGTGTCGGATAGGCCGGGAGCCGACGCCCGAATGTCACCATTGTGACAGCTGCCGCGAGGACACGGCGCTGCACACGTTGGAGGAGTGCCCAGCTTGGGCAGTGCAGCGCCGTGACCTGGTCGCGGCAGTCGATGCTGCGGGCGACCTCTCGCTTCCGGCCGTTATTTCATACATGGTCGGGAGCGAGAGCGGCTGGACGGCCGTCGCCTCCTTTTGTGAGGACGTAATGTCGCTGAAGGAGGCGGCGGAAAGGGAGAGAGAAGCTGTTACCTCTCTCCCGGCCCGCAGCAGACGCACCGGGCGTCGCAGGGTGGCGGACGATCTCCGGCCACCATAGGGCGCGGCCTGCGGGCGACAGACTAGGGGCGTCTGTTGCCCGATCAGAAACAGGCCTCGAGGCGGCGGCGTAGTGTTCCGCGCGCGCCTCTTAGTGGGAGTTCCTGCGGCCACTGGGTGGCATCCGCAGAGGGTGACGGGGCCCGCCTACGAACATCTGGCGGGCCAATACCTGCCGGGGGCGCGGACGAATGCGCAAGCGATACCCGTACCCCCGACAATAGGTACAGGAAGGGAACACCGGGGTGGTTTTTAGCCGGTAAGAGTCCGGCATGCCCCTCCGCCTTCCCCAGGGCGGAGGATGTCCATGAGGATTTTCCCCCCGAGAAAAAAAAAAAAAAAAAAAAAAAAAAAAAAAAAAAAAAAAAAAAAAAAAGGTTAGGTTAGGTTAGGTTAGGTTTCCGGGGGTATCGCACGATCTCCTACGAGGCGGCTTGCGTACTGGCTGGATCCCCGCCCTGGGACCTGGAGGCGAAAGTACTCGCGTCACTGTACCGGTGGCGCGAGGAAGCGCGGGCGCGAGGCGAGGGGCTGACGCAGCGCCACATGGAGCTGCGTCGGTCTCAGCTTCGCGAGGTCCTGGTGGTGGTGGCGGATTGGCGGGACAGGCTTTCGCGCCCTACCGCCGGCCTCGGTACCATCGAGGCGGTCCGGCCAGTACTCGAGCGCTGGCTCGGGAGGAGGCACGGCTCCCTGTCGTTTCGGGTGACACAGGTGCTCTCGGGGCATGGTTGCTTCGGGAAGTACCTGTGTCGCATTAACAGGGAGCCGGACGCCCGGTGTCACCACTGCGTCGACTGCCGGGAGGACACGGCGTGGCATACGCTGGCAGAGTGTGCCGCTTGGGAGGAGCCGCGCCGTGCCCTCATTTCAGAAGTAGGCAGTGACCTCTCGCTGCCGGCCGTGGTGGAGTCCATGGTCGACAGCGAGGAGTCCTGGGACGCGGTGGTTTCCTTCTGCGAAACGGTCGTCTCGCAGAAGGAGGCTGCGGAAAGGGAGAGGGAGATCTCGTCCACTCACCCTGCCCGCAGCAGGCGCACCGGGCGTCGGCGGAGGGCGGACAACGCCCTCTTCCGGCCCCCCTAAACGGGTCCAGGGGCGACGGACTCGGGGACGTCCGTCGCCCCCCACACATCAGGACCCGAGGTGGCGGCGCGATGTGTTCCACGCGCGCCCCTCTTAGACGTCGCGGGGGGAGTCAAACACCTCACTCCCCCCCCCGACCAGACGGGGCCCGCTGAGGCGGGCCGGCACCAGCCGGGGGTTGCGGAAGTATCGTACGTTCCCGCGACCCCCGGCGTAGGTGTGAGATGGAACACCCGGGGTGGTTTTTAGTCAGTAAGAGTCTGACAGACCCCGCCGCCCGCCCCAGGGCGGCGGACATCCATGAGGATTTTCCACCCCGGATCAAAAAAAAAAAAAAAAAAAGGTTAGGTTAGGTTAGGTTAGGTTAGGTTAGGTTAGGTTAGGTTAGGTTAGGTTAGGTTAGGTTAGGTTAGGTTCCCCACCGAAGTGATCCCCACGTTGTCGTCGTGGTGGGGCTTGCGTGTCCCGATCCTGGATCTCGCTTTGAGGTTCAGGTGAGGGGCATTACCAAGAGGGACACAGGGAGGGGTCGCTCCTGCTCCGTCGACGCTCGTCGACCAGGCAAGAACGCGGCCGCCGCCGCTGAGGTGCAGGCGCACCGAAGCGGCGTTCGTTTGTCTCCTCGTTCATCGAGGAGCAAACCTTTCGGCGGGTCCGCTGAGTCGGGTTGGCCGGACAGCGGACGGAGGCATGTTTAATGCCGCCGCCGGGGGCTTGGCTTAACCGCCTGGCCCAGAGGAAGGACACCTCTAAGATAAAAAAACCACCCAATCCCAAGTTTTGGGAGCGCGGCGAGGGGATGAATGGCCGTTGGGAGAACGGTCGTTAGCGCTTCCACCTGTTGGTACCTCCCGCCCCCAACAGTATATAGGGCTACGTTTAAGGGTATGGAGCCACTGCCCGCGAAGGACCCCAATAATTGCTTCCATTCTCGTGGGAATAAAATGGATAAAAATTTAAATAAAACCAAAACAAAAGACGTTGAAGGAGAAAATGTACTTCGTGTACTTGTGGAGAGGATTGGAGGTGCGCTCTCGGACTCGGACTCTGCGTCGAGTCTGATGACCGTCGCAAGCGCTGCGAGTTCCAACTCAAAGCGCCCGAGCAAGCGCCCTCGTAGTGGTACGGACTCGGGGTCGGATTCGGCCCTGAGTGATGCTTCGGTACCGGCTGCCAAGGTCGGTGTCAAAAAAGGCGGGAGAGGTAGGCCGGTGTCGACGGGCAAGTACGTTGGCATCGGCTTGTCCAGGCGCGAGGTTGCGGCTGCCAAGAAGGCTGCAGCCGACGCCGACAAACAAGCGGAGGATGAGCGGCAGATTGCGGCTCTGACAAAAAGGGTGACGGAAGGGAGGGTCACCCGCCTGTCGGAGTCGTCTTCTGTTGCCTCTGACATGGTCGTCGAGGCGGAAGACCTACCTGCTTCCGACCTCAACCAAAGATTGGTTGATGCCGTGGCTGCCATCAAGAGGGTCCAGAAGGTATCGAAGGGCCTCAGTGGCGTAAGCCAGAAGGCACTCAAAGAGGCTACGGCCTCGATACTGGAGAGTGCCGAGGTGCTACTCAGCCGCACCTCCAGCGAAGAGGCGGCTTTATTAACGGCCCAAAATGTTAAGTTGGCGGCCCAAATGGCGGAACTCCGCAAGGAGTACGAGGAGCTCAAGGCGGAGATGGCGTCCTTCCGCCGCGAGCACCTCCGGAAGGAGTTGGGCTCGCCACAGCCGCAGCAGCAGCCACAGCAGCAGCCGACACAGCAGCCGACACAGCAGCAGCCGCCACCAGAGTCGGAGTTGGTTCGCCTGGTCCGTCAGGAGCTGGCGAGCCTAAGCGCCCGATTCTCGGTGCTAGAGGGGAGGATCTTACGCCCTCCCCTAGCTGCAGACCAACGCAGCGCACCGGCGCCGTCTTATGCGGCCAAAGCCGCAGCGCCTCGTGCCCAACAGCAACAGCAACAGGCACAAGAGGCTGCTGCGGCTATAACGGAGAAGACACCCCCCATAGGCTCGTCTCAAGATGGGGCGAATGGGGAAAAAAAGAAAAAGAAGAAGAAGAAGAAAAACAAAAATAACCAGTCGGGTGTAGCGGCTAACTCTACAAAGCCGCCAACACAATCCATGAACCAGGGCGACCCTAAATCCGCCTCTTCTCAGAAGGAGGCGGAATGGACAACTGCGGGCGCCAAGCAAAACAATAAAAAGGCGCGCCGCAAGGCCAGGCGACATGCCCAAAAGGCGAAGACGGCGGCCCAAGCACAGGCTGCGCGACTCCGTGCCCCACGATCAACGGCTGTGGTTCTGACGCTGCAGCCGGGGGCGGAGGAGCGCGGTCAGACATATGCCGGGATCCTCGCAAAGGCAAAAGCCGAAATATCCTTGAGTGATCTCGGCATAACGGGCCTCCGGTGCAAGCCTACGGCTACCGGAGCCCGGCTTCTGGAGATTTCGGGGGCTACAAGTGCCCCCAAAGCAGACGCCCTTGCCGAAAGGCTAAGGGCGTCTCTCGGAACCGACGACGTCAGAGTGTCCAGGCCCACTAAGTGTGCAGATTTGCGAATCTCGGGCCTGGACGACTCTGTCACTTCAGATGAAGTCGCCGCTGCCATCTCGAAGGCCGGCAACTGCCCGCCAGAACAAGTCAAGGCGGGCACAATCCGTAGGGGTGTCTCTGGCCTCGGGACAGTGCAAGTGAGTTGTCCCGTAGCGGCGGCCAACAAACTTAAGGAGGGCAGAAGGCTGCTGGTAGGATGGGTCTCGGCGCAGGTGACGCTCCTGACGCCCAAGCCCTTGCGGTGCTATCGTTGTCTCGAGCCGGGACACGTGGGTGTACGGTGCACCGCGGGGGTCGACCGCAGCCGACTGTGCTTCCGCTGCGGTCAACCGGATCATAAAGCTGGCTCTTGCACAGCCGCGCCGCACTGCGTACTCTGTGCGGCATCCGGCAAGCCAGCCGATCACCGGACCGGGACTAAGGCCTGCGCCAGGCCCACAAAGAAGAGCTCCGGGGCCAAGACACAGCCGATTCATCCGTCGGCTTCTACGGACACATCGATGGAGGCAACCGGTTCCTCGCAACCGGCTCACCCACCGGTTGCGGCAGCAGATCCGCCGGGGACTGGGGAGGAGGAGACAACAATGGATACCCAATAATGGCCCCAGGTCATCTATGTCTCCTCCAAAGCAACATAAACCACTGCGCCAGAGCTCAGGATCTCTTGCTCCAGAGCATGGCGCAGTGGTCCATCGATGTGGCAGTCGTCGCCGAGCCGTATTTTGTGCCGCCCAGGGATGACTGGGTGTGCGATACTAGCGGCTCGGTGGCGATTGTAAGGAGATCTGCCGTGGACACCCCGCTCTTTGAAGCCGTCACCCGGGGGCGGGGCTATGTTGCGGCAGTTTGGGGCGATATTATGGTCGCGGGGGTGTATTTCGCCCCCAGCCTATCTCTCGCTGACCTCGAGGTGGTCATCTCAGATTTGGGCACGGTCGTCAGTCGTAGTCGTCCTCGTCCCGTTCTCGTTTTGGGGGACTTCAATGCCAAGTCTGCGGCATGGGGTTCCCCGACAACTGATGTGCGGGGCGAGTTGGTGGAGGAGTGGGCGGTCGAGCAGGGCCTGCTTCTTCTGAACCGGGGTTGCGTGCAGACATGCGTGCGACAGTGGGGCGGGTCAATAGTGGACCTCACGTTCGCTAGCCCCGCTCTCGCGCGCCGTGTCCATGGCTGGCACGTAGTGGAGGACGTGGAGACGCTGTCGGATCACAGATACATCCGATTCAGTGTCTCCACCCACACCTCGGTCGTGCCGGTCCAAGCAGCCCCGGTGGGCGTTGGAGACGGTCCGCGTTGGGCAACGAAGCGGCTGGACAGGGAGGCTCTCCTGGAGGCCTCTATCGTGCAGGCCTGGTTGGATGCTCCCGACAGGCCTGTCAACATTGAGGAGGAGGCGGAGTGGTTCCGGGAGAGCATGTCGCACATCTGCGACGCTGCGATGCCCCGAGTCCGGCCGGTACCATCCAGGCGCCAGGTGTACTGGTGGTCGCAGCAAATTGCGCACTTGCGCATCGTCTGCGTTGAGAGGAGACGCCAGTATGCCAGGTGCCGAAGAAGACGCCGCCGCTCCCCGTCAGCGGTGGCCACCGAGGCGGAACTATACCAGAGCTACAGGGAGGCGAAGAGCGCTCTCCAGTTAGCTATCGTGAGGGCAAAGTCATTGGCCCGCGAAGAACTGCTGGAGACTCTGGATCGAGATCCGTGGGGACGCCCCTACCGTATGGTGAGGGGCAAGATGCGCCAGTGGGCGCCCCCACTGTCCCAGAGTCTTCAGCCACAGTTATTGGAGGACGTGGTCAATGCTTTGTTTCCCTCACGACCAGAGCATACGCCACCGGCTATGGTTCCGCCTTGGAATGTGCCCGACGCGGAAGACGACGACGACGACGTGCCCGAAGTGACCCGGGTAGAGTTGAGAGTGGCGGTTTCTCGCATTAAAAACACCGCCCCAGGGCCCGACGGCATTCCAGGCCGTGCATGGGTCCTGGCCTTGAGGGCTCTCGGGCCCCGACTAGAAGGACTCTTAAGCGCATGTTTGGAGCGGGGCCAGCTTCCACGCCGGTGGAAGACCGGAAAGCTGGTCCTGCTAAAGAAGGAGGGGCGCCCGGCAGACTCACCGTCTGCCTACCGGCCCATTGTGCTTCTGGACGAGGTGTGTAAGATCTTTGAGCGAATCATCGCCGACCGCCTCGTCCAGCACATGACCAACGAGGGGCCGGACCTGGCGGACAACCAATTTGGTTTCCGTCAGGGGCGCTCCACAGTGGACGCAATCATGCGCGTGAGGGTCCTGGCGGAGGAGGCAGTCGCCCGGGGCGAGGTGGTCTTGGCGGTGTCGCTCGACATCGCCAACGCATTCAACACCTTGCCCTGGAATACTATCAGAGAGGCACTCCGGTATCACGGGGTGCCAGGTTACCTCCGCCGCATTATCGGGGCCTATTTATCCGAAAGATCGGTTGTTTACCCGGGTCGTGAAGGATGGGGTCAGCGAGAGATGTCGTGCGGTGTTCCGCAGGGGTCGGTATTGGGGCCACCCCTGTGGAACATAGGGTACGACTGGGCTCTGCGCGGTGCTCTTCTCCACGGAGTCGGCGTGACATGCTACGCCGACGACACGCTCGTAACAGCCCGTGGGAAGACGTACCGGCAGGCGGCCATACTGGCGACGGCCGGGGTCGCGCATGTCGTGGGTAGGATCCGGCGGTTGGGCCTGGAGGTGGCCTTGCACAAATCCGAGGCCCTCTGTTTTCATGGGCCGAGGAATAAGCCACCTCCGGGTTCAAGCATAGTGGTAGGAGGGGTCTCCATAGCTGTCGAGTCGACGATGAAATACTTAGGACTCGTCCTCGACAGTCGGTGGAGCTTCGGGCCGCACTTCCAGCGGCTCGCACCCCGCTTGTTGGGCGCCGCTTCAGCGCTCTCGCGCTTGCTGCCCAACTTGGGGGGTCCAAATACCTCCTGCCGGAGGCTCTACACAGGGATCGTACGGTCAATGGCGCTTTACGCCGCGCCAGTGTGGGCGGATGCCCTGACGGCCCGTAACATCGCCTCGCTGCGAAGGCCGCAAAGAGCGATGGCCGTCAGGGTGATAAGGGGATACCGTACGATCTCCTTCGAGGCGGCGAGCCTCCTAGCCGGATCCCCGCCGTGGGACCTAGAGGCGGATCTCCTCGCGTCGCTCTATAAATGGCGCGAGGAAGCAGTTGGGCGGGGCGAGCGCCTGGTGCCTCGACAAGTTGAGGCGCGCAGGGCAGAGCTCCGCCAGGTCCTAGTGGCGGAATGGGAGCAGCGACTTGCGCGACCCTCGGCAGGGCACGCCGCGATAGCGGCGGTAAGACCCGTGATGAAGGAGTGGCTGGAGAGACGCCACGGCGCCCTCAGCTTCCGGCTGACGCAGGTGCTTACCGGACATGGGTGTTTCGGGAAGTACCTGTGTCGGATAGGCCGGGAGCCGACGCCCGAATGTCACCATTGTGACAGCTGCCGCGAGGACACGGCGCTGCACACGTTGGAGGAGTGCCCAGCTTGGGCAGTACAGCGCCGTGACCTGGTCGCGGCAGTCGATGCTGCGGGCGACCTCTCGCTTCCGGCCGTTATTTCATACATGGTCGGGAGCGAGAGCGGCTGGACGGCCGTCGCCTCCTTTTGTGAGGACGTAATGTCGCTGAAGGAGGCGGCGGAAAGGGAGAGAGAAGCTGTTACCTCTCTCCCGGCCCGCAGCAGACGCACCGGGCGTCGCAGGGTGGCGGACGATCTCCGGCCACCATAGGGCGCGGCCTGCGGGCGACAGACTAGGGGCGTCTGTTGCCCGATCAGAAACAGGCCTCGAGGCGGCGGCGCAGTGTTCCGCGCGCGCCTCTTAGTGGGAGTTCCTGCGGCCACTGGGTGGCATCCGCAGAGGGTGACGGGGCCCGCCTACGAACATCTGGCGGGCCAATACCTGCCGGGGGCGCGGACGAATGCGCAAGCGATACCCGTACCCCCGACAATAGGTACAGGAAGGGAACACCGGGGTGGTTTTTAGCCGGTAAGAGTCCGGCATGCCCCTCCGCCTTCCCCAGGGCGGAGGATGTCCATGAGGATTTTCCCCCCGAGAACAAAAAAAAAAAAAAAAAAAAAAAAAAAAAAAAAGGTTAGGTTAGGTTAGGTTAGGTTAGGTTAGGTTAGGTTAGGTTAGGTTAGGTTAGGTTAGGTTAGGTTAGGTTAGGTTAGGTTAGGTTAGGTTAGGTTAGGTTAGGTTAGGTTAGGTTAGGTTAGGTTAGGTTAGGTTAGGTTAGGTTAGGTTAGGTTAGGTTAGGTTAGGTTAGGTTAGGTTAGGTTTTTTTTTTTTTTTTTTTTTTTTTTTTTTTTTTTTTGTGCTTTTCCCCGTTCATGGACACAACGGGACCTTGTTAAACTATTTTTCTCATTCATACCAGTTCTCGCTTATATTCCTCTCGCACTTTTATGCTACATACTATATCTTTCTTTCACACATCCTTTCATTCTTAGCCGGGTGGGACTCCCGCTATACTATCTACTCTAAATTTTGTAGTCTTTATTTAGGGATATTCAGTACTCAGTTTCTTTTATTGACATTTGCACAGATGTTTACATTCTTATTTTTCTTAAATCTATTTCTTACTAACTACATATATTTCTAAATGCTACTTTTATTCATTTCTAACAAAAGAACTTATAATCTATTGGTTATTTATCTTTTTTGGAAACATTATTTCTTATTTCTATATATTATATTTATACATGTAGTTTTTAGTCTTATAGTAATTAATTACTAACATATCAGGCTTATTATCTAGTTTTCTTAGTTTAACATGTATTTAATCTTATTCTATATAAATGTAATATGAAGTTATTCTTGCTATTAAGTTCTCTTAAATCTATTGGCACAATGTAAATTTCAGTTTCTATACTTATTATCTATCTATGACATATTTTAGACCAACTCAATTAGTGACATTTTATTCTATGCTAATGCTAAGGTACCCGTATATACATTAGTTCTGAAATGTTATGTACTGTATATATTATGTACTGTTTTGCTCATCTACTTTAAATACAGGGTGATTTGCGGCAATAATATATATATATATACCTAGATTATATATATTTATTGTCTCTTCTTATCTGGGGTTTTAATTTTTGTCATTGTTTTATGGGTTGTGTAAGGTTCGTGTTTGGTGATATGCGTGTGTTTTTGATATACTCGTATATATTTATTATATATTTTATATATCTGTGTATGTTGTGTCCTGGTTTCCATGTGTTTGTTTGCTTCGTGGTTATAGTCCAACTTTATCATGTACTGCCAGTTTGTGTTACTGCTGTGGTGTGTTCCTATGTGTGTTCCTGCGTGTGTTCCTGTGTGTGTTCCTGTGTGTGTTCCTATGTGTGTTTCTGTGTGTATTCCTGTGTGTGTTCCTGTGCGTGTTGTGTGTGATACGTACATCCTAGGGGGCTGTTCAGGCGTACGCCGTTGTCGTTCGAGCCAGATAATCCCATTTCTTGCGGACCGGGCATTCCACGCTGAACGCGTTGTGGTCGTTCCTCTGGAGCTTTGAGTGTGAGCAGTTGCAGCACTGTGGTTCGTTTCCCGCGACAAATTCCAGGCACTTCTCGCGCAAGTGCGGTCCTCCACAGTGGCTGCACCTGTCCACACTCTCGGTACAAAATTTTCGACCATGCCCGAACGCCAGGCATTTAGTGCATTGGATGAGCGGCGACTGGTCCTCCACCCTGACCCTTTGAAGGTCAAGGTAAAGAGCCCCAGCCGCCGTCATCCTCTGCCACACTCTGGGTCTTACTTGAACGACAACGTGCGCTGTCTTCGGGTTTCTTGTTCTCTTTTTAAATTTCACGACTACCTCTTTTTCTTGTTCGTCTAGGTCCCTGAAGATGTTTTTGTTTTGGGAGTAGATAGCCTTGACAACTTCGTCGTCATCACCGTCCAGAAACACGTCTTTCAGGACTACGAGTGGGTTTTTGTTTCTCATGGGCTCCACTCTTAGCCCTCCGCCTCGGCTCTCTATTCTTTCTTTCACTCTTGCGAGCTCCTCTTCTGAATCACACCCCAGTATGACGGTTTGGTTCTTAGCCTTTCTGACCTTGTTTATTTTTAGGCCAGTTCCCCTGGCATCGACCGCCTCCTTCACCCTGGCGAGCACCTCGTCGGCAGTCTCCTGACTGCCTTCAAGGGTGACCGCCATCGAGTGAAGTGCCGGTCGATGCCCGGGTTTGGCTGCCGTAATGCTGGCGTATGTCGGCAGGTCAACTTTTGGTTCGCAGGCCCTTATTATTTCCTTTAATCCGTCGGTTCCGGCGGCCACCTCGCCGGCAACGTGATCGACTTTCCCCCCGAGGACGGCGACAGCATTAGTAATGACCTTCACTCCCTCAGTTGTGTGGTCTATGTCCGCTAATGCTGTGTCTACTTTGTCGCCGACCTCGAGGATCTTGTCGATGACCTTGTCGAGGACGTCGGCTCCGCTATCATCAATGCGGTCGGTCACTTCTTGGAGGCCTTTTGAGACCTTAACTTCAAGATCATCTATCCGCGTGCTCATTTTTGACTCCACCCTCTCGAGCCTTTCTAGGATTCTATCTTGCATTTCGGGTGATGAGGGCGCGGTATTGGTCCTAGTAGGCGGAGCTGTTTTGGGTGCCGTTTCCAGGGCCTTCATCCGTTTGCTCAATTCAAAGAGGATCCGCAGGCTTTTATCTGACTGGGTCTCCAGGAAGGTCCTTATGTCTCTCCTCATCTGAGGGTAATCCTTGACTCTAGATGGAATGTCTTCAAACGTCTTCATGACCTCCTGGAGGAGTTGGTCATTTGATGAAGCAGCGTAGGTGTTTGTCTGCTTTTTGTAAGCCTCCATGTTATCGACGGATCTCCTCTTCCGTTCCGGCCTCCGGATGAAGGTCCTGGCGGCGTCCAGCGCCTGTCCAGATGGGCCCGCGGGGCTGGGAGTGGTGGTACGTGCGACAGCGCTAGAGGTCCCCGCCGACGACGACAATGGCGTTTCGGCAGTTTCCACTAATGTTCCTTGGACCGCGTCTTTGCTGCCGAACTTCAGGGTTATCCCCTTCGGTGCTTCGCACGGTCCAGATGAACCCCCAATTCCCGGGTGGGCAGGCGACGTAGGCTCCTGTCGGCTGGTGCCGGCTCCTGACCTTTTTCCTTTAACTGGGGTGTGAATCCCGAACATTCTTATAGTTTTTGTTTTTGTGTAGTGTACCTACTACTATGTGTATACTGTGTGTATAAGGCACAGCGAACAGGGAAAATTGTCAGGTGTGTAAAATGTAGAAAAAATAAAATAATATTACTAATATAAAATGTATAGAAGAAAAGTAAGATAGAATAAAGTGCAAGTTTCAAAAAACAAAACCGCACGAGTCCTAAAAGCTATGATAGACTTGCTATAAAGTCTTTTATTCTAAAATATTTACTAATATTTTTATGTCCTACACTATATTATACCGGGACTGCTCGCACCACACACGCAAGTCACACTACAGCACCAGGGGAGGAAATATTATATATTGTTATGTTAAAAAAAATAGAATAAATAGAATAAATAAAAGAGGAATCGTTTTCCTGTAATTCCTCCGGAGCCAAGAGGGAGGTCTTTTCGTGCTGGTTTCGGAGACCCCAAACTCGGTAGGTCTGTGACTACGGGTTCCGAAGTTATGGCTCGGGGGGAGAGGTAACGTGAAGGGTTGGGGGGGGGTTAATGTAGATATATATTTAGAGGATTTAGGAATTACAGGGGACCGCCAATAGGGGAATCAAAGAATGTTCTGTGAGTCTAAGGAGTCACAGTGTCCCGGGGTCTCGTTAGAGGCGGGGGGAGGGGGGGAGGAAAATGTAACAAGGTGCAATTACGATAAAAACGCGCGCGATTTTATCGTAATTGCAAGTGCTGTATGGGATATAGAGTATAAATAATTAAATATGTACTAGGTAAAAAATTTTTTAGGTCAATAATGGGGGGGGTAAAAAGGGGGGTCTAGGGGTCTTATATATATATATGTTGTAGATGAGAGGGGGGTTATAGGGGGGGGGAAAATTTGCTCAGAATTTCGATATTCCCAGCCGTTTCGGAGATAATGGGGGGGAAAGCTACTTTTGGGGTAAAATATGGGGGGGGTACAAAATGTTAGGCCTGGGTTAAAAATTTATAATATGGCAAGTGACCGATGATAAAGAGTATGGTTCAAGAGTACTTCACAGAGGGTGTTTGAGGGGGGGCCGGTGGGGGGGGATATGTAATAAAATAAAAAAAATTTTAAATGAAAAGGGGGTTCGAGGGAGGATGGTTAGGGAAGTGCTGCAGTATATCTATACTACGTATAGATCTACAGGGTGGCGTTTAAAACGGGCTAACTCGCTCCGTTCCCGAGATACGAGCGTTTTAATATTTTCAAAGTCTCAGGTTCGAGTCCCGGTTGATGACAAAATATATATTTTTTTAAAAAGAAAAAATTTTTTTATTTCACAATATTAAAATTAAGTTGGTCCACGATTACGAGGTATAATAAATTAAAATACAACCAAACAATAACACGAATCAAGTCAATTAGGTGGGTAAATTGTGGGGAAAATACAAAAATGGGGAGAATCCTTAAAACTACGTAAATTTACCCCGAAATTTTTTCGGAAAGGTCGCAGAGGGATGGGACAAAGTTCTTTAGGTAGCCCCTATGGAGAAAACTAATAGTTTTTTATTATTAACCCTCTACGACTTTCCGTTGGGGAGCTATAGCCTCCACCATTCAGCTTATAAATAAGTTGAAATCAGGGAGATTACCCCGATCTGGGAAAGGCCACAGCTGACAAACTAATTACTAAATTTCTAAAATAATTTCACAATTGTATGACTACTTGCTAAAGGCTACTGTTCTTCTATTAAAAATAAATAAAAATTTAGATTTTGGTGTTATTTTCTGTTATATTTTGCCAACAATAACAACCTACTTGCGGCCGGAAAAATTTTAGTGGTCTAGTAATTTACTTATAATTTCTAAATTATTAATTCGAAAATTTTTCTTTTTACTGATATGGCTTCAGGGACGTCCAGGCTGTATTCCCCAGGAGTTTCGGCCTAGGTTGTCACTGAAGAATTGGATTTTTCTTTGTCGGAATATTTTTCCAACGTTTTCGCGACCGCACGCAAAGTTGGGTCTTGAATAATATGGAATTCTTTAATATATTTTCTAAATTCGAAATACCTCCTTGGTCTTCTCCTTGTCCTCCTTCCTGGTGTGTTGTCAGCACTGCTGGATCTTGGTCAGGGATTCGTTTATGTCCCTAGAAAGGGACCTCGTCTTGTGAGTTGACGTTTTCCGCTGTATTTCCACGCGGCTGAGCGGGAAAAATCTGGAATTTTCCAGGATTGCAGGTCTTCAGATGGGTGACCTGATGGAACTTTAAAATCACTACGTCACCGCTTTTGTTTTGGAGTTATATCACTTTTTAAGTTGAGTGTTTACAAACTTTCACTATTTTGGTGATAACTTTCACTATCTTTCACCAATCACAACACTTTTTTCACCACTGTGACCGCGGCGCGATTCCGCGTGTTTTTATGTATAACACTTGTATATTCGTACACTTTTTACTATTTTTAGCTTTTTTAGCTTGCGGAGCGCGGTTTTTTCGTGGCGTTCGGGGCGGCGGTTGGAGCCAGACTGGTTAGGTTAGGTTAGGTTAGGTTAGGTTAGGTTAGGTTAGGTTAGGTTAGGTTTTTTTTTTTTTTTTTTTTTTTTTTTTTTTTTTTTTTTTTTTTTTTTTTTTTTTACGGACTAGTTCCGCCAACATAATTGGCGCCTATTTTATATCGCAACCTTTTCCATACAAGTTCTCGCTTACATGCCTCTCGTACTTCCATGCCTCATACAATGTCTTTCTGTCATCCATCACCATTTATCCAGTGGGTGGGATTCCCACTCTTACCTATTTCCTATTCTTCTACTTTATTTCTTTATTTTCGTAAGCTCGGGGAAATGACTTAGACTTTTGTTTTTATTTAGTACACTTCAACTCAACTAATTTACATATTTCTTAACTAATTATACATACATTGCTATATTTTATTTAATATTTATGTTCTACTTATCTCTTAGGGGTTTATTTTAAAACAGGTTTGGTAACATTCAACATTTTTTAACTTATACAGAATCTAAACTTATATATATCTATCTATCCATTTAATCTTACATCACTCTTAACCTACTGCTTATCCTATTTAATTTACTATACTATTGTCCTATGCTTGCTATTTATATTTACAATATAATAAGAAACATAGTCGTTTCATCATGTTTTATTACTTTGAATAACTTTTTGGGCTATATTCTCACAGTAGGCTATAAATTCATTTCTACATTTTCCTAACATTATTTCCGCTATGGTCTCTTTCTGCAGTCTTTTCCCTATTTGCTGTTCTAGGTCGTATCTTGCCTTAGCGTAGATTGGGCAGTCCAGTAGAATATGTGGGACTGATTCCGCTATATTAGGGTCACAGCGGCACGATGAGCTCTCTTTACACTTAAAGCGATTTAAGTATTCCGAGAACCCACCGTGCCCCGTTAAGACTTGCGTGAGTACACCTGTTGGCCTCACCTTTCGTATAATACGGTAGGCAGCTATGGCGTCCGGAAAGAACATCTTCGTCACCGAGGCCGTCTCGCCAGACACGTATCTTCGATTCCACTCATCAAGCGAATCCAAACGGATTTGACGCTTGATGAATGAAATCGGACACTGGTCATAGTCCGGCTTCCTCCGCGACGACAATGCTGCCCCCTTTGCCAGCTCATCCGCGCGTTCGTTCCCAGGCAGGCCCGCGTGAGCCTTGACCCAGAAGAAAGAAACATCTTTTTTCTGTTCCAACGCCAAAGCCAAATTGGCTCGTGCGCGGACTGCTAGGGGGTGGAGAGAGCCATGGCATGTAAGCGACTGCAATGCTGACATTGAGTCGCTGTACACTCCATAGCACGTCTCTTTGCGCTTGAGGATTTCGTCCGTTGCTTTGCAAATGGCTAGTAGTTCAGCCTGGTAGACAGTGCAGTACGCGGCGAGGCTGAGCTTGAGGTTCTTGGTTTCACCTACATTATCCCACAAGGATAATGCGGCTCCGACCTTCCCCTCAATCTTGCTGCCGTCAGTGAATATTCGCACTGCCTGCACATTATAACTGTCCACAAGCTGTTGGTCTGCCAGGCTTATAAACTCCAGAGCCATTTGTTTAGCAGGGTGAGGAGTTTCTGCAAATCCCACCACACTCTCAATCTCCCTATCTCCTGGCACGAACTGGGACGACCCTCTCCTTGCCTCATACAGGGCGGCTGCCTCTTGTATGCGGAGGTCCAGAGGTAGTATCCCAGCCAGTACCAGTGCCGAGTTGAGTGAGACTGTGCGGTAAGATTTGCAGAGCTTCTGGACGAATCCTCGTTGAACAGAGCCTAGCTTCCTCCGTATACCCAGCTTTTTCGTAGCGGGAGCCCAGGCTGCAGCCGCGTACGTAACTATAGGTTCAATTGTAGCTATATATATTATCCGTATGACCTCTCTGTTGAGTCCCCAGCTGACTTTCGCGGCACGCGACAGCTGTTTATAGATTTCGGCCGCCTTTTTACATACATTCTTAGTGTGTTCGCTGAACGTCAATTTATCGTCTATGGTGAGCCCAAGCAGCTTCATACTCCTGACCATACCAATGTCGACCCCGGCCATGCTCAGCGCTGGAGTGTCGTACTTAAGCTTGTTGGTTATTAGCATCGCACAGGTTTTGTGCGGTGCAAACCTAAGCTTATTTCTGACACCCCAGCTCTGAACATGGGCGAGGGCTGCATTGGCGGTTCTGGAGACTTCAGCTGCTGTGTCACCATCCACGACCAGAACTATATCGTCCGCAAAAGCCTGTATAAATAGCCCCTTCTTGTCCAGGTCTTGTAGTAGCGGGTCCAGTAAAAGGTTCCAGAGTATGGGACCACCAATTGACCCTTGAACACAGCCCTTATTTGTCTCTTTTGTGCATTCCTCCCCAGCATACCTTACTCTTACTCGTCTGCAGTCGAGGTAACTGTCTAGTAGCCTCCGGGTGTTTACCGGGCAATTTTCCTCAGCCAGCCTGACCTTAATTGCCGGCCACCAGGCGCTATCGAAGGCGCCCTCTATATCCAATGACACCAGGACAATTAGCTTCTTCAGCCTCAACTTGTCCTGTACGTGCTTTATTAGCTTATAGAGGGCGTCCTCGGTGCTCCTCTGGGGCATAAAGCCAAACTGACGAGTACTGAGCCGCGGTAACAACTGCCACTTCATCCGCGTCACCACCATCCTCTCCAGGACCTTCCCCAATACCGGCAGGAGACCTATCGGTCTATATGCCTTGGGGTTCGTGTAGTTTTCCTTGCCCGGTTTTCTGAGGACTACCACCGTTGCCTCCTTCCAGATGTCCGGGAAATGCGCTAGCTCTAGGCATTTGTTGTACAGGGCAAGGAAAGCGTCCAGGTCCTGGAAGATCGCTCGACTGCAGATGTCAGACGTGAATCCATCCGCTCCAGGTGCTTTCTTGGGGTTAAAGTGTCCCACGGCAGTCTTCAGCTCCAGCGGTGTAAATGGAGGGTCATGATACTCATCATGCAACCTTTCATTTACCCGCCTGGCTGCTTCCCTTGTGAGCCTGTGGTCCGCGTTATCCTCTTCAGCTGTGTCCTTTGGATAGAACGTCTCCGCGAGTAAGGCTGCTGATTCCTTTGGGTTCATGAACGCACCATCGCTAACTAGGGTCAGATCTTCTTTTCTCCTGGTGGTTGCCCTGATGACTCTGTAAATTCCTTCCCACACACTTTCTCCATCCTGTTTTTCGCAAAATCCTTTCCAGCTAGCGACCAGGGCTTTCTTGGCTTGGCACTCATACTCTTCTTTTGCTTTCAGGTACTCGTCGACGACCATCGCTCTCCGGACCGGCGCGGCGTTGCGGATGCGGTTCTTCTTAGTGGCGACTTCCTTCTTCTTCACAGCGAGCAACTCGGACCACCATGGTATGGTAATTTTTTCTTTATTGCAGATTTTTGGGATAGTTTCGTCACATGCTTTCTCAATTAAATTACTATACTTGACAACCAACTCTTCTAATTTTTGCTTATTTACTATCTCATTTATACTGTCTAAATTTATATTATTTACAATTTTGTACTCCCCCAATTTAATTCCAAAAGTTTCCCAATTTGCTTTTTTAGTGTTGTACTTTCTTGTTGTCCTATTTATTCTAATCCCTTTTTCCCTTTTTAGCTTTACGTCGAATAAAATTGTATTGTGATCCGAGCTCGTTGCCCCTGTGTCGACCCGCCAGCCGTCTACCAGGTCAAAAAGGTCGAGCGTGCAAGCCGTGACGTCTACGTGGCTCTTGTATACTACGCCGCCTCTTACTACGTAAAAGGTCGGCGTATCTCCAGTGTTCAGTACCTGAAGCTCCAACTCTTCCAGGGTCCCGGACATCTCTTCTCCCCTGAGGTCTTCTATGGTGCTACCCCACCAGGTACTCTTTGCATTAGCATCTCCGCCTATAAGTAGTTTTCCGGCGCCCAGTTCCAACTTTATTTTGGTCAGCTGATCCAAGTAAGGCCCAATGGGTTGGTCTGGCTCAAAGTAGTAGGAGACTACCGTGATTTCCCAGGCTTTGGTCCGGATCCCCACCACGACGATGTTATTGGTGGTGAGTTTTGGGTAGGGAATGACATCCAGGTCATCATTAAAGACAGCTATTGCCGCCTTTACCCTCCCACTTCCTTCAACCTCGCACTGGTAGATTCTTACACCACGGTAGCTCTTCATACTCCTAGCCCCCCCCACATATGGTTCCTGGATCAGTGCCCATGCGATTGCTCGCTCACTGGCCTCTATAAAGAGTTCGGTGGTTGCCAGTTCCTTCCTCTGTAGGTTGGCCTGGGCTACTACATATCCTCTGGTTGGGGTGTATGCCGCCCTGTCGCCAGTCACCACCTTAGCAGTATGCTACCCTGGCTCTGGCCAGAACCTCACATCTCCTTCTGACTGGGCATTCGTCACTGAAAGCATTATGCTCAGTATTTTCCTGCTTTGCATGCACACAGTTACAGCAGGATGGTGCTGTTCCGGCCATCCAATCTGGACAATTTGTCCTCATGTGAGGGCCCCCACAGTGGCTGCACTTTTCCACTTGCTCCTTGCAGAGCCGTCGTCCGTGCCCAAATCCTAGACATAGGGAACACTGGATCAGTGGACTTTGGTCGGACACCCGGATCCTTTGCAGGTCTATATGGACAGCCTGACGATCCTGTAGTCTGTTCCATAGTTTTGGGGAGGCCCTGAGGATAACATGGTGGGTGTGGGGGTTCCGTGTCTTCTTTTTATACAGTACCTCTACCCGGTCTTCCTCTTTCGTAAGCTCTACGAATAAGTCACCATTTTGGTTTCGAAGAGCCTTAAGAATGTCTTCGTCTGTGTTATAGGTCAAGACGTCCCTCAGGATTACCAGAGGGTCCCTGTTTTTGACATCCTCAACCCTCAGCAGCTCCCCCACACTTGCCAATCTGTTCTTGATCTTTTCTCTTTCTTCTTCCGTTTTGCATCCTAGTACTACTTTCCTGTCCTTTGCTTTCCGTATCCTATCCACTGTGACCCAGCCCTCTTTTGCATTGACTGCCTTCCTGATATGGTCAATGATTTCGTCCCCAGTTTCAGTTTCCTTTGTGGAGGTGACCACTATGGAGTGAAGAGCCGTCTGCTTTGGTGGTCGCTTTATAGGCTGACTTGCCGCTACACTAGCGTAGGAGAATTTCTCCATATGCTCTTCGCTAGTCTTTAGTGCCTCTTTCAACCTATCGAGCTTCTCACTGTTTTCCCGCAGGTTTCGGCTGTGGTCATCCAGGGCCTTTTTAAAAGACTCCATATCAGCACCTGAACTGGAAACGACTTGTTTTTCTTCCTCTACTTCTTCTTGAGCCTGTGTCTGTGTCCCTTTCGTTTTTGTAGTTATCTTTGGGAGTGGGACTCTTCCTTTCTCCTGCTCTGATTCCTTTATGAGGAAGTAGAGCCGGTCCGCCTTGGCCTTGACCTCTTCTTTGATCTCCCTTTTCGTTGTTTTGGAGTTTGTCATGTGGGCTTTTATGATGTTGAGGCATATTCTGGCCTCCACGATTCTGGGTTTTGTGGCCGGCGGACTCTGGAAGACAATGTCGAGGATTGGTCGTTGTTGTGACATTTCCAGTGCCGGCTTCGTCGGCACCTTTACCGCAGTTTCCGTCACCTGGGGCTTCGCCTTACTTACTGGGTTCCCAGCCTCCGATTCACCCACACTCTTCCTGAAACTTTGTGTGGAGGGTCCAGCCTCTTCCGTGGGTTTCGGGGGGCTTTTATTTGCCAGGTTTGACTGCTTCTTAACAGGCGTGTGTATACCGAACATCTTGTCTTGTATGGATTTGGGTTCGAACTAGTCCGACGTCAATGAGGTATTGTAAAAAGTACCCCTGTCTGGTGTATATATATATATATAACAACAACGGTCAAAACAATAAAAACAAACAACAAAAAATAAATAATAAGATTCTAAAGAATCTTGTCAACTTAACTTTATTAACTACGTACGCGACTGTGAGACAACAGGCGCACTCCAGTTAGGTCTACTACTGCGAAAATAGTAGGTCGATAGAACGAGATATAGCTGGCAATCAGCTATTTATTTGTCAAGGTGTATAGCCTCTGTGAGAATAGTCCCGTTCAATTTGGTGCTGTCACAAATAAATAAAAGAATAAAAATATAAAAAATAATGTTTTGTAGAGACTTGCTCTATCGATGACTCTATGTAGAGTCGATCTCTGCCCACCAGGAGACAGGTCTCACCGAGCCCCTTCCGATGAACCCAAACACGGCTACTCTAGCTCCAAGGACTCCCGAGATATCGCTTTCCGAAAATCAGGTTGCCAACCCAAGATGGCGGCCGATAATCGGTTACCTGCGGATATCTCTGGCGTCCCTAGTCCAAACACCACCGTGCTTGGACTCCCCTGACTGGGCCCGACTCAAGCTATCCTCCTGTTTGGTTTTCAGGCCGAGAAATTTCAGGTCCTGAAAATCGCTGAAAAGTTGCCAGCCAGGTAGGAAAAGGCCTTCCAGACTCCCCAGAGAAAACCCGAGCTTTCCACGACCCTCGGTTCAGGAGCTATCCTAGGTCAAAGATTCGTTTGACAGATTGAGATCTGTCAAAGTCGACCCCAATACAAGGATAACTTCCTTCCCCGTGGTCGTAAAAAGTCCGTGTTTGGGCTTTTCTGGCTTGGCTCCCTCCGCTCTAGCGCGCAAAGCTGTTTCCAGGGTTCCGAAATCCCTCGGCGCCAAAACGCTTAAAACCTAGTGGATAGGGTGGGTATAATTATATTAACTACAGCTAAGAAAACGGCGATTTCCTACGACCACCGAGTCCAGAGTTACTGAGGGTGAAAGTTTTCCAAGATGGCGTCCAATATGGCGGCTATTTTATTATCTCTGGCTCCTGTTGGCCGAAATCAGCCGAGTTTGGGCTCTTTGGATTGGGCTTGAAGAGCCCAAGTCAGATCTTGTGAGTTTGATCTTGGAAAACTAACCCCCGATTTATGTGATCTAAAAAACACCCCAAATTTTACTAAAAATATCACTAAACAAAAACTTATAAACTAAACACGTGTGTATCTTAGAAATATTACTATATTAAGCTTAAACTATTTTTAGCTAGTGGTCACTGAGACATTGAGCCCCTATTTAGCACCCCTCCTGTCAACCCCTAAATTTCAAAAAATTTTAATTAAAAAACTAACAGTGATTAAATTTTGAAGTTTTGCAGTTATATAGAGGGTTATAAGCTCCTCTAAATGCAATTATAAAAAAGGGGGGCTATCGCGATAAATAATTAAATATGAATTTTTGAAAATTTGGAAAAAATGTAAAACTCAATATCTCTGAAACCACCTAACCTTTTATGAAGCTTGAAACGCCGTGGCGCTCCACTCGTCGTCTTGCTTCGAAGTCACTCGATGATGTCAGCCGCACTCCACTGGAACAGGTACCACGTGGCCACGTGGTGAAGAGTTTTTTCTAATTTTCTCCGAGCGCGCGGCCGTAAAAAATCGGGACGCAGCTCCAAGTTGTAGGCCTCAATGAGGCGCGTCGTTTGACACTATAAAATAGTGGTGTCGTCGCGCTTATTCTCGCAGCGTTTCAATTTTTGTGTCTGGAATTTGCACAATTTCCACTTTTTATGTGTTTTTTGCACTTTTTCGGGCACTTTTGATCACGCACTTTTCACCAGTCGATAGACTGTATTTTTCTGCACACTTTGATGGTAAACACGACACAAATCGGTTAAAAAATACCACTTTTACGAATTTTTTCAGAAAATTTTTGCGCGGAGCAGCCTTTAACACGTGCTATCGTCGCGGGGGGTGACCGCGGACTCTGGTTAGGTTAGGTTAGGTTAGGTTAGGTTAGGTTAGGTTAGGTTAGGTTAGGTTAGGTTAGGTTAGGTTAGGTTAGGTTAGGTTAGGTTAGGTTAGGTTAGGTTAGGTTAGGTTAGGTTAGGTTAGGTTAGGTTAGGTTAGGTTAGGTTAGGTTAGGTTAGGTTAGGTTAGGTTAGGTTAGGTTAGGTTAGGTTAGGTTAGGTTAGGTTAGGTTAGGTTAGGTTAGGTTAGGTTAGGTTAGGTTAGGTTAGGTTAGGTTAGGTTAGGTTAGGTTAGGTTAGGTTAGGTTAGGTTAGGTTAGGTTAGGTTAGGTTAGGTTAGGTTAGGTTAGGTTAGGTTAGGTTAGGTTAGGTTAGGTTAGGTTAGGTTAGGTTAGGTTAGGTTAGGTTAGGTTAGGTTAGGTTAGGTTAGGTTAGGTTAGGTTAGGTTAGGTTAGGTTAGGTTAGGTTAGGTTAGGTTAGGTTAGGTTAGGTTAGGTTAGGTTAGGTTAGGTTAGGTTAGGTTAGGTTAGGTTAGGTTAGGTTAGGTTAGGTTTTTTTTTTTTTTTTTTTAATATTCACCCGTCATCACAGGGCGTTGCGTGTGTTACCTCTGACATGATCAGAGACCGTTTTTTCTGGGGGGTTATTTATTTATTTATTTATTTTAATCTATCATTTTGGTACATTACTACTTTTCCAACAGTTGTCTTATATCACTACACTTGACACTTACTGGTTTCAAAGCAAAATTTTTACACTAGTTCCTTATTATCTACTTATTTATCTTATGCTATATATATACTAAACAATATATAGACAACATAACTTATTTTATTTAACATTTTATTTAATTAAGTACTTTTATTTAACAATTTTATCCTAATTGCATGAATACTATGCACTTAACTTATTTTTATATTCAGTTTACTTATTTTATGTTTATAATACATAATTTATCAAATATATATTAAACATAACTTATTTACCTATTTCTGTTTACTGCTGACTTGACTATTTCCACACAGTATTCTAAAATTTTTTGTCGTGATTGATTGTTTGCTACTATTATATGTAAGTTTTCGGGTTTTATGCAACAGTCGAGTTCCTGTTCCGTCTCAAATCTAAACCTAGCATAGACCGGACAGCTGAACAGGAGGTGTGGGACAGACTCGGCAACCCCCGGCTCACAAATGCACGATGGGTCCTCCTTACACTTGAACCGGTGCAAATATTCTGAGAACCCACCGTGCCCCGTCATCGCCTGAGTCGTCAAGCCCGCCGGTTTAATTCTCCTCACCATTTTGAAGCCCTCCACGGCGTCTGGGAAGAACATCCTAGTGACAGCCGCCGTCTGTCCCGCTTGGTAGCGCACATTCCATTCGTCGAGAGACCGCAGTCGAATGTGTCTCTTGACGAATGAAACTGGGCAACCGTCGTAGTCGGGTTTTTTCCTGGAATGCAGTGCAGCCTCCTTTGCCAGTTGGTCCGCGCGCTCATTACCCTCCAGTCCTGCATGTGCTTTAATCCAGAACAAGGAAATTTCCTTGTTCTGGAGTCTGCTGTCTTGAATGTTGGCTCTAGTTTCGACTGCCAGGGGGTGGAGGGAATAAGGGTTTACGACCGTTTCCAGAGCAGAGCGTGAGTCACTGAGAATAGCGAAACTAGCCTCGCCTCTTCGCAGAATGATTTTTGTTGCGTGACATATGGCCAGGAGTTCCGCCTGGTAGACGGTGCAGTACGATGGCAGCTTAAGTTTGAGGGTTTTGGTCTCGGTTTCATTGCTCCAAAGAGACAATGCTGCTCCGACTTTACCCTCAATCCTGCTGCCATCGGTGTAAATCAAGACTGCTTGGTGCACTTGGGAGTTCAAATTCTCCTGGTCTACCAGACTTACGAACTCAAGGCGCATATGTTTTGCCGGATGCTGGGTTTCGGCGAAAGGCAGTCTACGCTCTACCTCTCTGTCTGCTAGTGCTGGCTGGGGTACTCCCCTTTTAGCCTCATACAACGATGCGGCTTCCCGGATCCGGATATCAAGAGGCAGTATCCCAGCCAGCATCAGCGCCGAGTTCAGTGAGACGGTTCTGTACGCTCCACACAGCTTCTGCGCAAAGCCCCTCTGCACTGCATTCAGTTGCTTTATAATCCCGATCTTGTTTGCTGCTTTAGCCCAGGCGCCGGCTGCATAGGTAACGATGGGCTCCACCGTGGCCATGTAGATTATCCTGATTATTTCAGGGTGGAGGCCCCAACTGATCCTGGCGGCTCGTGAAAGCTGTTTGTAAATGTTTAACGCCTTCTTGCATGTGTTGGCCACGTGGCTGTTAAACGTCAGCTTGTTGTCAATGGTGAGCCCCAGGATCTTCATCTCGCTAGACAGACCAATGCCGATCCCGCCCATGCTCAGTCGTGGGGTGTCAAATTTTAACTTTTTGGTGAGCACCATTGCGTGGGTCTTGTGTGGCGCGAATTTCAATTTGTTTTTGTCACCCCACGCCTGCACATACGCGAGTGCGGCATTGGCCCTTCTTTCCACCTCTAGCGCTGTATCGGCTGCAAAAATCAACACCACGTCATCCGCGAAAGCCTGGCAATAGTCTCCCCGGCTTTCGAGTCCCTTGAGGAGTGGATCAAGGAGAAGATTCCAGAGAATCGGCCCACTAATCGATCCCTGCACACATCCCTTTTGAGTGTCCTTTATGTATTCTTCTCCGGCGTACCTCACTCGGACCTTACGGTTCTGTAGGTAGCTGTCCATGAGTCGTCGGAGATTGACCGGACACTCTTCTTCAGCAAGTCTAATCCTGATTGCGGGCCACCAGGCGCTATCGAAGGCTCCCTCTATGTCTAATGATATTACGGTTACCAGTTTCTTATCATTGATTTTTCCGTTTATATGTTGTATCATATCATAGAGGGAGTCCTCGGTGCTTTTCTGGGGTATGAAGCCGTATTGTCGAGGGCTTAATCTCGGGAGCAGGTGCCATTTTAATCTCCCGACTATCATTTTCTCTAGAATCTTCCCCATGACCGGTAACAGGCCGATGGGCCTGTAGGACTTTGGGTTTGTGTAATCGTCCTTACCAGGCTTTCGCAGGACCACCACCGTTGCCTCTTTCCAAGGAGTTGGGAAGTGGCCGAGTTCCTGGCACTTGTTCATGAGCGCCAGGTTAAGTTCCAAATTTTTGGAGACAACCTGGCTGCAAATGTCTGCGGTAAGTCCATCTATTCCCGGAGCCTTTTTTGGATTAAAACTCTCCGTCGCGGCCCGGAGTTCTTCAACCGTAAATGCTGGGTCATGTGTCTCACCATGCACCCAGTTATTTGCGTTTGCTGCAAGGACTCTGGTCTGCCGGTGGTCTGGGCCATCATCACATTCAAGGTCCTCCGGGAAAAATGTATGCGCCAAAGTGCTGGCTGACTCTTTTTGGTCCAGCTGATGGCCATCCTTAACCAGTGGAACGTCTTCGTGGCGTTTGGCAGTATTTTTTATGACGCGGTATATACTGTCCCATAGGCTTTCCCTGTCCTGTCTACCACAGAAGTTCTTCCAGCTATCCACTTGTGCCCTTATCGCTGCTAACTCGTATGCCTCTTTTTGTTCCAGGTACTCGCTGACGACTTTCGACCTCCGGATTGGCGCTGCGCATCGGATCCTGCGCTTCCTAGTGGCGACTTTACTCTTCATCTCCTCGAGCTCTTCGGACCACCACGGTATGGTAAGTGTTTCATTTGTTTTCTTTTTTATTAATATCTCGTTACATGTTTTAGTAATCTGCTGTATATATTTTTCTGTAAATTCGTCTATTTCTTTATGTGTTTGGGTTTGGTCTATTTCTATTTTGTTTATGTTGTTATCATTCATTAGCTGGGTCAGTTTCTCATGAAATCGGTTCCAGTTAACTCTTTTTGTGCTGTAAATCCTAGTCGTCCTGTTTATTTTGATTCCTTTGGATTTTTGTAATTTTATTTTAAATACCATACCGTTGTGGTCCGAACTCGTCAGGTCTTCGACGACTCTCCAGTCGTCCACCAGGTCGAGCATATCCTCTGAGCAGGCCGTGACGTCAACATGACTAGTCAGTCTTCGTTCCCCTCTGATCGTGTCAAAAGTCGGTTTATCTCCGTCGTTCAGCACCTGCAAGGACATCTCCTCTAGTGTACCAGAGAAGACTTCACCCCTCAGATCAGTTTTGTCGCTCCCCCACCAGCTACTTTTGGCGTTGGCATCACCACCAATGATTAACCTCTGCGATCCCAGCTTTTCTCGGATCTTCTTGATTTGCTCCAGGTACGGTTCTATGGGTTGATCGGGCTCAAAATAGTACGATACCACGGTGATCTCCCAGGCCAACGTTCGGATTCTCACCACAACGATGTTATTTGTGGTGAGAATCGGGTACTGAATGATGTCAAAGTCGTGATTAAACACTGCAATGGCCGCTTTGACATTTCCTTCCCCTGGGCTGGTGTTCTGGAAGATCCTCACTCCTCTGTAGTTCTTCATACTATTTGAGCCTCCCACGTAGGGTTCCTGGAGCAGAGCTATGGCTGCTTTCCTGCGATCCGCTTCTATCATTAGTTCATTGGTGGCGAGCTGCTTCCTCTGCAGGTTAGCTTGTACTATTAGATGTGAAGCTTCGCTGGCGGGAGTGCCGTCACCGAGCGCTCCTCTGCCTGTGACCACCTTAGCAATACGCCGTTGTGGCCCTCGCCAGGGCGTCCCATTTCCTCCTTATCGGGCAGTCCTGACTGAACGCGTTGTGCTCAGTATTTGCCAATTTTGCATGCGTGCAATTGCAGCATGTTGGCACTGCACCCTCGAGCCAGTAAGGACAGTCCGACTTTTTGTGGGGACCGGCGCAATGGCTACATTTCTCGACCGTTTCTTTACAGAAACGCCTGCCATGGCCGTACCCCAGGCAAAGGGAACACTGGACAAGAGGAGATTGGTCCGCGACTCGGATACGCTGCAGATCGATCTGCACGGTCTCTGCGTCCATAATCCTGGTCCATATTTTGGGGGATACCCTTACGACGACATGGTTCATGAGAGGGTTTCTTGTTCTCTTCTTAAATCGGATCTCCACTCTATTGTCCTGTTTTTCAAGGTCTCTGAATATCCTCTCATTCTGATTTCTCAAAGCAAGAAGGATATCGTCGTCACTGTTGTACGTCAGGACGTCTTTGAGAATTAAGAGTGGGTCCTTGTTCCTAATATCGTCGACGTTAAGGTGATTACCCGCATTCTGGATTCTCTCCTTCAACACCCGCCTCTCTTCCTCGCTGCGGCACCCCACAATGACCTTTCTGTCTCTGGCCTTTCTAATTTTGTCAATGGTCACTCCCCCTTCCTTGGCGTTCACCGCATTCCGGATTTTGTGGAGCACCTCATCCCCGGTCTCTGTTTCGTCCTTGGAGGTGACCACCACAGAGTGCAGGGTGGCTTGCTCCGGGAGTCTTCCCTTACTACTACCAGCCACCACGCTTGCATAGGTGGCCCCCTCCAGGACTTTCTGATGGGACAGTATTGTGTCTCTGAGACTCTCCATCTTTTCGGTGTTTGCTGTGATGAGTTTGAGGTGCTCGTCCATCTTCTTTAACAATTCGTTTTCCACATGGCAATTTGCTGGGTGAGAGGAGAGTGGAGGGTGTAAAGGTTCCTCCACTTCCCTCCCCCCCCGCCCCTGGTTCTGAATTGTTTCTTTTCCCTTTCCAGTTTCTGACTCTTTCAGCAACTGATAGAGTCTTTCGACGGCCGCAATGACCCCTTCTTTTATTTCGTTCTTCGTATTTCTTGAGTTGCCGAGGTGGAGCTTTGCCTTACTCAGGCATGCCCTTCCCTCGGCAAGTCTGGTGGGGTAGATAGGTTTCGGGGGCGGACTTTCCAAGGCGTCCAATGATGGTGTTTGGATTTTTGCCCTGGAGGGGCCCGCCATCGGCGCCGCCACCTTTTTTGGTAAGGTCTTTGTCCTGGCCTCTATCTCGCCAATGCTTTGTCGGACCACAAAAGTTCTGTCTTGGGTTTCCGTCGAAGGACCCACTTTTTCCACTGATTCCTCGGTTTTCTTGGGGGAGGTTGAGGTGTTATTTTTGCTCACCGGTGTCCGTCCGAGCATGATGTACGGGTAAAGTCGCTTTTTAGTAAGACGTGTAAATGGCGCCGGTACTAATTTAGTCACTAAACTTAGATTAATCAAAAGAAAGTCAGTCAAAAACAAGTTTTTTACTCTTTATGGAGTAAGTCTAATATATAAAATGTATAAGCAAACAATAACAGTAACAAACAAGCAATAAAGTTATATAACAAAATATATGCTCAGGATTTCAGATCCTCAGCAGGTCCAGCCTTCGCTCAAACGAGCGGGTCAAAGAAATAGTCTGAGAATAAGAAACAAACACAAAGCGAAGGAAACAATTTGCCGTTCGTCTCTATGTAGAAACAGTCTCCTCTACTGATGGATTTCCTACGAATTTTATGGATGGGTGCTGTCATAAACAAAATAAAAATAAAAAATAATGTTTTGTAGAGACTTGCTCTATCGATGGCTCTATGTAGAGTCGATCTCTACCCACCAGGAGACAGGTCTCACCGAGCCCCTTCCGACGAACCCAAACACGGCTACTCTAGCTCCAAGGACTCCCGAGATATCGCTTTCCGAAAATTAGGTTGCCAACCCAAGATGGCGGCCAATAGTCGGTTACCTGCGGATATCTCTGGCGTCCTTAGTCCAAACACCGCCGTGCTTGGACTCCCCTGACTGGGCGCGACTCAAGCTATCTTCCTGTTTGGTTTTCAGGCCGAGAAATTTCAGGCCCTGAAAATCGCTGAAAATTGCTGACCAGGTAGGAAAGAGCCTTCCAGTCTCCCCA